>OX595989.1:1276879-2476879 GCA_951394045.1 Nitzschia sp. DOCU1
TTATCGTCTGGGGTCAACATGCCATGTCCAAACGAGAGCCGTGGGACTGGCGTCGCACTATGGCCATGTGGAATCTAAGTCTGAGCGTTTTCTCTTGGATCGGAATGTTTCGAACGGCGCCCCAGCTGGCGCATAATTTGTACTACATGAGTGTCCGCGATAACCTCTGCATGGACCCCAGGGCAACGTATGGATCTGGGTCGACGGGATTGTGGGTGCAATTATTCATTCTCAGCAAATTTCCGTAAGTGGAATGACATGTTCATTTTATCCGCTTCCTAGAATCCCCTGGACGACTCGCTCATCTCCCACTCGCTGTCTGCTTGCCCTCTACACAGCGAACTTATTGATACATTCTTTATTGTGATTCACAAGAAGCCTCTCATTTTCTTACACTGGTACCATCATATCACTGTGCTACTTTACTGCTGGCATTCGTACGTGACAACATCACCGCCTGGAATCTTCTTTGTAGTCATGAACTACAGCGTTCATGCTTCCATGTACGGCTACTACTTTTTGATGGCAATGAAACTTCGTCCAAAGTGGTTCAATCCGATGATTATTACTGGATTCCAGATTTCTCAGATGGTTGTCGGTGTCATTGTTACCTTGTTGGGATTTTACTATTACAGTACTGACCCAGAATGCAGAATTGAAAAGGAAAACAACACGGCGGCTTTCGTTATGTATGGCAGCTACTTGTTCCTTTTCTTGCAGTTTTTCGTCGGACGCTACTTTGCACCTCCCAAGAAGCAAAAGGTCGTATAATTATTAGTCATTCTGTTCGTCGTGTTGTTGTCATATATCTCTGTGGCGTGAAGGACTGTAGGACCCTGGAGTCGTTGTGGGGAGCAAACACCAATACAATTCGTTTTGCTCGAGTAATGAGTGACTCTCAGCGGACTACTACTATTATTAAAGAGCGTGTCAGAGCATTGCATGAGATCGACACGCTAATGTATCTGCCGGTACACTTCTATGGATTAACTATTTTAGCGACGTTTTGTCGCTTCCGAAACAGGCAGCATTTGTCTGGATGTGCACAACGTTTCATCGAGATCAACATGCGTCGGTCGAAATGGGGCTCCTCCTACTTTGGGGATCCCGCTGTGAATACAATACTGTTTTTCGCCTACATAGTAAAGGATTGCTCATTAGTTGCAATCGCCTGCTGACGCTGTACAGTGCCTGTAGTAAGTGCACTTTGTCGTCGCATCAATGCTGTCGGTGTGAAAATATGTTGCCAAAACGCAATTTTGTGAGAGCCCAAACAACAACCGGCCGATTTCGTCAAACCATAAGCCCGCCCTTTTGATTACATAGAGCTATATTTGTCGCACACATGATTAAGACTATGGGAATACCGATGACCCGGAAAATGACTTCCATCGTAGAAAGTGTACCACTTTCCACGAGGTCGTGCAAGATCGATCCTGCATATTTGACAAGATTATGCGTAATGTGATGCTACGGCACCGAAGACGAGCAAAAAGATTTACTCCCCACTTTAGTTCGATGTCACCAAATTTACCAAATTCTTGCTCCTGTGATGGACTTACTCAATCCCATTCCATTCATTGAGATCCGAAGAGCAGTTTGGTATTTTTAAGATAAAAGAGATTCTCTCAAACAATCATGGCGGAGATCATGCAGGCAGAACAGATGGAACGCGGCGCTGAGACTGAGCCTGGGACGAGTGCGTTGAAGGAAACCCTTGAGGGTGTCGACAAATTGGAAATCCGTCACGACAGACGTGGCTGGTTGCAGGAAGCATGCTGCTGCATCACCAAGTCGGACTTCAGCTACTATTCTGGTGAAAAGAAGATCGCCGAGTCGAAAGAAGAATTTGAGTATTTGTGCCGTTGCTGCTGTGCACCCCATCATCCATTTGATATGACAGTCAAGGCAGCAGGTTCCGAGTCCGAATTGGTGGAGTTCAATCGACCTTGTCGAGTTCCGATATGCGCTTGCAAGTGCTGCTGCTACCAAGAGGGTACAGTTTTCAGCGGCGAAGATGACCTCGGTGAAGTCAGAGAAACTTTCTGGTGGTTGTAAGTTTCCAAGAACGCAGAATCTCTTTTGTGTCCTATTACACTTGCTCACTTTGCGTCTGCCTTCAGTGTTCCGCAATGGAAGGTTTATGATGACGATGACAATACAGTTTACAAGATCCATCCCCCCACCTGCATGGGTGGTATGTGCATTGACTTTTGCGTCGAGGGCCATTGTTGCCCATTTGGTTGCTGCTTGATTCCCTGCAGAATTTACCCCGCGGACCAACAAAATACGGATGGTGATGCCCCATACATTGGCAGAATGGCTAAGATTCCCAAGGAGGCATTTTGTGATGTTTACAATGAAACCAACTATGTAGAAATTCAGTTCCCCGAGGGCGCTACTCCGAAACAAAAGGGACTTCTCTTGGGTTCATACCTCCTGATCAACGCTCTTTTCTTTGAGGGTTCGGAATAATCATTGATGGAACATTTGACAGGCGCGGTATCTATCTCCCAGGTCAACGCCTATAATGTATGTCTTTATATAGATCTGGAATCTAGTAGTCTCAAAGGACAATATCCACTTTAAGCAAGGCTGGCCAGAGTCGCCATTTCTCCCGGCGTTAATTCGAAATCAAATATCTCCATATCCTCCTTGAAATGCTCCTTCTTTTTGCTTTGCGTCGTGAAGGAGCCCCCACTTTGCACGATCCATCGAAGAGCGACTTGGGCATAACTCTTGTTGTACTTTTTGCCAATCTGCGCACATGTTCCTTTCATGCTGGAACTGAATCTCCCTCCGAGGCTCCCTCCCAGTGGTGCCCAAGCTTGGACAAGAATACCGCGTTTTGTGTTGTCGGCTATGACATCTCCAGGATGATATGCTACACTGTAAGGAAGCTGGTTGACGACCGGCTTTATTGTCGCCTTCTGCAGGACACAATCTAGCTGGGCTGGTGAAAAGTTTGACACAGATAGCGTCCTGGTCAGACCTTGCTGATGCATCTCTTCAAAGGACGCCCACTGGCCTTGAATCGAAGGACAGTCAGGCCCAGGGTAGTCTAGCATGATCTGATCCAAGTAGTCAATATTGCCAACACCAAAGCATTCCATATTTCGCTTCCATCCCTTGGTCGTAGCTGTCTTTGCATCGTCAAAGCCACTGGCTCGATTGGAGACGACCGATCCGCAGATGAAAAGTTCCTCTCTTGGTATGCCACTATCCTTTATGGCTCGAGCAAAGCCTTTCTGGTTTCCTGCTAAGACGCTAGCAAAAAAGTTGCGATATCCAACTTTTAACGCCGTCAGTGTTAACTCGTAGGCAGTCTCGTCACTGTAGATCTGAAGCCCAAACGAGGCAAGTGGGAATTTCGTGCCGTCCGATAGCGTAGCCACAGGTTGTATCGATGTGCCAGAGACTGCAACTGAGGGACTGATTGGAAGGATCAAACCGCTAGACGCCGTCCCCAGAGCGAGCGACGCTGCCGTTTGCATTGCTTGACGTCGGTTCACGGACGGCGTGAGTCCATCACAGCTGCAAGCCAGAGCAAAAAGTAAGCCAACGGTGGTTCTTCCAAACCGACTTCTTTCCATCGTGGGGTCTTTCATAGTTGCAATATATTCGTTAAGGTCAAATGTGCGAAATCATCAATCACTATCGGCGAGGTCGGTCAGATGGATAGAGACGATTGTGATGAGCCGATAGACCGGATACCGACCGTCCGTCAAAAGATATGATACGCGAGGATGCGAAGCGTGGTGGTGAATGTATGGCCGACCCATACGACTTTATCCGTTGGACTGGATCGAACCGATTGTCGACGAACAGACGACGCTTTTCGACTTGTTCGACCTCATGTTGGCGGGGAAGCCCACGGGCAAAAATCGCAACGGACGACCGACCATGGCGGGCCAATAAAAAGCCGCAGCATTTGTTCCATCCCTCGATGTGGATACCGAGTCAGCGGGAGCCTAGCTCTAGAGTTGCAAACGAAGCACATTGAAAGACTTCCATTTTTAAGCTGTAGTGACGGCGGCCTACTGTTCCTCAAAAAATCGATCGGCTGCTGAAGAAACTGCAAGAAAGAATAGAGGCAAGAAATCTCAGCGGGCGCAGATCCACTGGCTGCCGCCGCCAAGTTTTTCGCTATTGCTTGCACATGCCAGAACAAGCTGCCTAGCTGATTCTTATATTCATTTAAATATGGATGGCAATGGTACGAAGGATACCAACGGAAGTCACAAGCCGTCTTCAGGCCGACTAGATGCTTTGCCCAATGATGGGCTCCCCCCAGAGCATACTGCGAATCCAGACCCTTTTGCCTACCTGTTAGATGCTTTTGAAGAACCTGAAGGGGATGAACTTCCGGATGATTTAGCACCATCTACAGCACCTGGACATGCCCGACGTACATCGGAGGGTATTCGTCTGGCAGATGCACCTAGTGATTCCGATGAGGAAGCTACGGGGAAAGTCAGCGATGATGAGGAAAACGACGATTATTCGGCAGTGAATTCAGACATGATTCGAGAGGCGACAGAAGCTGCGATCCAGGACGCGATTGCCATGAAAAGATCAGATAGTATTCTTTCGACAGAATCCAACGAGGCTGCAATGTCATCAACAACCGAGAGTGATTTATCGATTGAGCCCGAGTTCCCATCGAACATCAATAAGTTCCACCAGACAAATCGCCGTATTTCAAATGCGTCGGCGCGGTATATGGAAGAGGCATCTTTTGAAGCTGCCATGTTAAGCCCCGGGACGGATCGAGTGTCGCCGCATGGGAAGTTAAGTCACGAATTATCAGAATCTTCAGGCGACATGGTCCGTCTTCAAACAGGAAGCAGCCGAAGAATGTCCATCAACGAGCAAGAAGACAATGAGAGTGGAGTCTGGGATGACATGCTGAGTGCATCTCTAAGACGGAGCAGCGAACGAGGCTCCTTCAAAAATACATCAAAGCTCGTACAGGATGCAACGCCATTTTTGAACACTATTAATTCTGCGGGTACAGATGATTCTCTGGAAGAGGAGCAGGACGAAAATGACAGCAGTATCTCAGTGCTCGATATTTTACGTTCTTGTGGCCTCACAGTGCCTGCGGGTTCTTTCCCCGCATATCCTCCTGCCGAGGTTCATCTACTACATCTTGTCTTTAAAGATTTCTGCCACTTACCATTGTCACTCGACATGGTCGAATCGATTTTCGATAAGGAGAAAAACAAGATCACCAATGTTGTGAAATTACCGGCTGACGTTGTTGTAGAAACGCCGTCGCCGGTGCTATTTCGCGTGATCGGTGCACCTTTGTTGCGATTGCCCCGAGAATGGGCCATGAGTTTATTTCGAATACTTTTGAGATTACTCACCAACGAAACAGATGACGAATACGAGGTAGCAATCCTCACGTCCTGTTCTTGGTACAACGAGACATTTGGAACCATACCATCGAGTGTGGACACCATGCTTTCCCGATCGCGAACGTTTTCCACATCTTCGTTGAAGAATCAGTCGTCGTTCTCGGATCAATCCATTTCGGGAGTCGGCAACGAAACGAAGAAATCTAATCAAATGTATTCAATAGTAAGGTTGCAGCAAAACTGGAAGTCGGCAGTAAAGCAAGTGCTTGACACGTTGGAGATGGTGCTCCGGAGTCCAAGTCATAGCTACTTGCGGGGTCCACTGACGCGGCTTTTGGGGTTGCTGTGTACGAGTGGAGTCTCTGTCGAAGAGCTTCGAGGGATTATTGCACTGGCAACTGAGAGCAACGTTTCCCCAATGACGCAGCTTCTATTGGTTCGCGCTCTGCGTACTGCTGCGGCCGGAGCGTCGCGTTCGCTCTTTGGAAAGGCCGATCCTCGAACCTTTTTTTCTTTCACCTGTGGCCTGGGGATTTCCCGGACTATCAGTCTGGAAAAGTCATCATGGCCTTTCAAGAATGACTTTGGAGTGGCTTTATGGTTTCGAATCGAACGTTTCAGGGAAAAGTCGACGCTGCTCCGGGTCACCAACGACGCTGGCGATGGTACGGAGGTGTCGCTCTCACCCCTCTCAAGGACAGAGTCGGGTTCCGTGGCTGCGACAGTGCTGGCGATATCGATCCTTGAAGGAAGCAAGGTAGTAGATTGTGTCAAGATCAGCAAATGTATTTTGCACGAGCGAGTTTGGTATCATGTCGCAGTTCGACATACGCGGTCTCGTCTGAAAGGCGTTTTTTCATTGGGGTCGAGGGAGCAGCTTTCTGTCATGCTGGATGGTAAACCGATGGCTACGGAGGCATTGAAGTTCCCACATATCAAGGAATCGTCCTGCAAATCCATGGCACTGACGTTTGGAGAAAGTCTCGACGGCCAGACAGGAGCACTGTATGTCTTCCACAACAATGTTTCGGATGCGACTCTAAAGGCGCTCCATGGGATCACATCTGGGATAAACGGATCCCCTCCGCGACGAGCATCTGGTTATGGCGAATGGGATTCGCGTCAAGGCGAGATAGTCAAGAAAAGCAAGGTGCTGGACCTTAACATGAGGCGCGACGATATGGAGGATGTTGTACTCAGTTATCGCGTTGTGGGGAACGACGCCCGCCGCTTCGCTTCGATTTCCGATCTTGACGAGGAAGATGAGTCTTTCGAGGGCGGTCCGCTCTCTAAAAGCAATTTTAATTCGCGGCTGTATCTAGTTTGGGATCCTACGCGAACTGTCGGCTCAGTTGCTCTTGAGTTACACTCTGGAGCGCATGCGCGTATGGACCCACAAAACGTTCATCAATGGACCATCGAAGGTGTTCAGGACGTTCTTGGTAGTTTGGGTGGTATTCAAGCGATCTTGCCGATTCTGCGTTCGTTGCTTAGCGGCGACGTCGAGGCTGAATGGTCCCAAAAACCCGCTGATTCAGACGAAATTCTCCAGCGCTGTTTGCTTTGTTCTTGTGTGCCGGATGCCTTTCTGCTGTTCTCATCGCTTGTACGAGACCACAACGAAAATGCACGAGAAATGCTACGATGTGGAGCTATCGACATGCTTGAGCACTCGCTTCAATACAATAAGCAATTGGGGAGCGACAAAACTAGTCGCCTCCCTTCCACGTGCCTTGTCTCATCTGCTTGTGTTTTTCCTAGCCTTGCAGCTTACCTCGTGAGTGCACTCCTTGAGCTTCGCTCTACCTGTTCCCATTACGTCGGGTTGGAAACGAAAGTGTTTTCCAGGCTCTTGTACAATCTGCCTTTGTGGTTCGGCGGTCCGTGTGTAGGGTTGGCGCTCTATTCGGAACTCCTTCCATTTTTGTCGTCAGTTGCGAGACAGTTTCCAGAAAAGATTCGAGATTGTGTCGGGGTCAAAGGCATCGTCAAAGTGATAATTGACAAAGTTGAAAGTCCGGTAAGTTCCAGGGGCTGGGTTGCGAAGATCAAACCTACCGGTAGGGTTGCTCATTTCTACTCTCGTCCCCCGCAGCAACTGGAACAAAGTTGTGAACGCTACGCCTTATTTGAGCGTGATATCCGGGACCTTAACGATCTACGAAGTCCATCGACCGCCGACGAGCGATGGCATGTATGCGAGATATTGTTCGCGATTATATTCCAAGTATTGTCGAAAGGTTCGACTGTCGACGAAATCGCCCTAATCATTGATACTTTGTCGAATTATTTGGAATTGGAGTGGGAGGCATTCTCGGCCAAGGTTTCTACCGGTAACCTGAATTCGACGAGGTCTGGACCACGCGAAGACCGATACAAATTTTCACTGAGGGCGGCTGTAGTTGTGCTTCTTCTCCTGGAAGCAAAGCCTGCCCCTTCTGGTTTCATACGAAATTTTACCGATGTTTGTGGCGGTGCCCAGGGGTGCGCTGCTTGGATCCTTTGTACCTTGGTCAATTCCTACTGCGATCGCATCCGCGCCATTGGAGTTCGTTGTTTTGTTTCATACCTCGAATGCACTGGGAAAAACGCGGATATGCCACTTACGTTTGAGGATAACCCTTCCATCAACGAAAGTGCCAAATTATTAGACAGTCGCAGCATACAAGAAAACACTATGTCCTTAATTTCGAATGTTGGTCAGGGTTTCATGAATACAAACGTTGGCAAGGGGCTTGCGGCGATTGGTCCGGCTATGAAATCAAAAATGCAGGCTGCGTCAAAATTGACATCGAGGGTAGCCTATAAGTTGCTTTGGCACCTATTGAAGTCTCACAAGTTCCGAATTGATACATGGACCCAGGCAAGCCTCGTGGCCATGGTCTTTGAGAGGAAGAGCGAATCTTCACTTTTCTTGCTTTCGTTTTTGAACGACAATTTTGTCTCCGTTGACGAGCTATTCGATGACTCCTTAACGATCAACTGGGCATGGTTGGAATCAACTATGGAGGACACTGGGGTTTCCACTGAATCGTCGATAAGGGGCGAACTAGCGCTGAATACATTGTTGCGGCTTTTACGCTTCCTTCCAGACCGTTTCATTGATCAATGGCTGTCAGACCTCGTTCGAATTTCTAAAACAAACACATCTGCCATTCAAGCTCTATCCTTTACTCCAGATTGGCAGCCATGTCTGTTTCAGCTTTCCTCGGAGCTTGCCGAAAAGTTGGCTGCGTCTACAGCCAGCAGCGACAGATCCGATTCCACAATGAGTCCAGCTGATCCGTCGCCACAAGAGCCACAGCATGGGCCTTTATCCAGCCGATTGGATCTTTCCTTGGGACTTCACGCTATTTTGCTAGCCAACATACTTCGACAAGGCGAAGAAAAGGCTCTCTTGGCAGTCGAAGATGCTGCATGCTTGCAAAGAGTTTGTTTAAACGGGCAGAAAATATTTTTGTTGGTTCTGACAAAGCTTTTCTCGAATTTGTCGACATTTGGGGTTCTTCCGTTAAAGAAAACCGCAGGAGTTGCTGCAGCGTCAGAACAAGAAGAAGCAAGTATGCTTCTGAAAAGAAGTGCGAAGCTTGTCACTGACACGATTCTCTCGAACACCACTAAAGGAATCTCGATGACAGTGGCAGTAGACTGTTGGCGGTGTCTCCGCCATTTGACCGCTGCTGCAGTTGCAATGTCGACTCGATTGGGGTACGTTCGATTTCTTATCTTCGGCCACTTGCTTCTGTCTTCTGCACCACGGCTCTCGCACTAACTTTGTCTTTAGTTTCGATGCAGCTGGATTGCTTGAGGAAGACAGCCGAATGACAAAGGCAAACGATTCAGTTTCGGGCGGCTTCTATGGTATTCGACTTCCAGACAGCGATATTGGAGACATTTCGGGTGGGCAGCTGGCAAGATTTTATCAGCTGGAGGGAAGGTCGACAGAGGAGGAACATGCTTCGGAGAAGCGGATTGACCGAAGAATATCAGTGAATCTCGCCGCCCAGGTCCTATCTCTTCTCGACGTCTTCATCTTCCCGGAGTCGCTCGACGTTGCGCTGCCTGCCTCTCAACTGCATGGCCTTGCTCTGGTTCGAAACACGGAGTCAAGAATTGGCAGTGCGCAGGGGCCCTTGCTTGCGTCACTCGTCCGGCTTTCAATTTTGTTGTTGTCTCAGCTGGAGCCGTGTAGTGTTAGCTTACTCCAGTGTTCAAGTCGCCTGCGGTGTTTTCTGCATTGGATATTTGAGCTTGTCCGCGAGACCGAAGCTCTAGAGGGATACTCCGCAGCATTCAACAAATTGACAGCACCGTTTGATCGACTGATTTTGGCGGTCGTCATACATTGCCACCAGACTCTGGGGCGATCTCGTACGTTGTTGGCCCAACTGGAAAAATGGGACTCTGACATTGATTTTGGGAGCAAGGACGAAAGGAAGAAGTCCTATCGCCGCTTACTCAGAGTCTGCCTGGAATTGCGCGAAATTCTAGTGACTATAATGGAACAAAGAAAGGATGTCGTACGAGCTTGTTTGTCGTTTGAGTCCTACGAAGCCTTGAAGGATTCTCTTGACGCGACACCTGGCATGGAGAGCACGCAGCCCAATTCCAACTCTCCGAAAGAAGTGCTTGTGACCAGGCTGCTTGAAAGTAGGTGGGTAAATGGATTCAACGACATTACACGTATGGGAGAGGTAACCATACCCGAAATCCTTCTTCAAGAAAAGCAAGGCGATGGAGAAAGACTCATGAGCGATCTCATAAGCGAATCGCAAGATATCGCTGGATCCTTCGAGAAAGCTTTAAACGTTTGCTTTGACAAGTACCTTGAAGCGCAAAGGAAATGGGCAGAAACGGGGGCTGTGCGCGATCTGGAGTACGAAGGAGATACTGTTCTCAAGAAACTAAGTCAACGCCATGCAACCGATCTCGGAGACTTTGGGAGAATATTCTCCATGAGAAGCCAGGCTGCGGAAGGGCGATGGCGAAGCGTCAACCGCAAAACTATCGAACTTTGGAACGAGTCCAGACATTGGAGGCTTGCAACATACACCGATGGTTTGGGGAGACGCATTATCCTGGTGCGGAATCGGTACTTTGACAATCATGGGCAAGCAAGCTACGAGCTTCTGATGGGGAAAGAACGGGAAAGGGAAGAGAAAGAGCGCGAAGAGCGCCTTCGGAAGAAGCGGGAACTTGCTGAGGTCATGAAGCGAAATTTAGAAGCATTCGCGCCTCTTACGGAAAGCCCAGAGAACGAAGAGGAAGAAGAAAAGGATGCCGACGAAATCGACGACCACGACGAAGTCACGGTCCCGGATTCGAACAAGAATCAGCTCAACATAATGGCACAGGGCGGGGGAAATTTGGAGGAATCCGAGTTTGACGCCACCGTCGGGGGTGAGCTGGACGACACGACCATCGCCGAGTCAAAACAAGCAAACGATATCGATGCCTGGGCAAAGGCCTTCATTTGGTCTGAGAATGAGTCAGTCGTCGCCCGTTTTGACTCGGTAATGGTTGTGACCCTTCAATACGTTGTGGAAGGGCAGCTGCTGCTAACAACGCATGGGTTGTATTTCCATCAAACTAGCGAGGAGATCAACACTGTTACGAAGGACTCTTTAGCCAACAGTGGGCTGAAACTTCTATCTGATCAAGACCGTCGCTGGCGCTTGAGTCGGCTGAAGGAAGTACAAGGTCGTCGATACATGCTTCGAGCTCAAGCTTTGGAGCTCTTTTTTTCCGACTGCCATGAACTCTTTCTGAACTTTCCCGCTGGTCACAAGGAGCGAAACCGATTTTACGCAAAGCTGAGGAACAGTTGCAAGTTGCCGATGCTCTTCTCGCCGAAGTCGTTGAACCCGCGCACAATTTATAAACGATCCAATCTTACAGAATTGTGGAGGAAGAGACGCATTTCCAATTTTGACTACATTATGGCTCTCAACCGGATGGCTGGGAGAACTTTCAACGACATTGCCCAGTACCCAGTTTTTCCATGGATTCTTGCAGACTACACTAGCGAAAAAATCGACCTGAATGACTCGAGGGTATATCGTGATCTGACAAAACCTGTTGGTGCGTTGAATCCCGACAGACTATCCCAGCTGCTTGAGAGATACAATGAATTGGAACAATTTGGATTCGCTGAAAACGAGCGATTTCTCTACGGGAGTCATTACTCGTCGCCAGGAGTGGTACTACACTTTCTGATTCGACAGGAGCCCTTCACGTCGATGGCTATTGATCTACAGTCAGGCCGCTTTGATTGTCCAGATCGGCTTTTCTTTGACCTAGCGGAAAGTTGGAAAAGTTGTAACACTTCATCATCGGACGTCAAGGAGCTCATCCCTGAATTCTTTACCCTCCCCGAAATGTTCCTTAACTCCAACAAATTCCCATTGGGAACAACACAAAGGGGTCATCGCGTGGATGACGTCGGGTTGCCACCTTGGGCCAAGGGGTCGGCGCATGAGTTTGTTCGAATTCATCGTGTTGCTCTTGAATCTGAGTATGTGTCCCGGAATCTTCATCATTGGATTGACCTCATTTTTGGGTACAAGCAGCGTGGCCCGGGTGCCGAGGCTGCCCACAATATCTTTCATCACCTCTCCTACGAAGGCACGGTAGACCTTGACAAGATCACAGACGAGTTAGACCGTTGCGCTGCTGAATCCCATATCCAAAATTTTGGGCAAACCCCGAGCCAGCTGGTGGTGAAAGAGTCCCACCCCCCACGCCTCAGCGCCGATGAATGCTGGGTCCCTCTCATCAACAATGTAAGTGCCAGCATCCAGTCCACCGTTTTCTCCTCACGAATCTTGCGCCTCACGATCGTTTCCTCTAGATGTCATCGACGGTTCGTCTAAGGTGCCATACTCCGGGCAAGCAGTACGGTGGTAAGAAGGGTGGCTGTGGCAGCGCGATCAAGATCAGCGTACAAGCCGATTACATCACTGTTATTTATTCCGACCTAAAAGTTGGCACTTTTCGGTGGTATCCAAAGGCAACAAAGAATCGTCTCAAGCCCGACCGGCTACGGGCTCTGCCGAATCGATCGGTGAGCAACTCCCGGGCCGTCATCAAGCGAGGGTCTGCCGCACCACAAACCATGGAGGATAGCACGAATACGTACGCGGTCGGCAATTGGTCATTTGCCATTACACTTGGAGGATACGAGAAAGAGCAGCTCCGTCGCAAAGCGTTGATGCCGTCTCGTCTGGCATCCGCGAAAGATGCCTTGTACACCGACGCTGCGTCACTCGTCGTCAGCTGCGGATACTGGGACAACTCCATCAAGGTGCATTCGACTGATGCGTGGAAGTTGGAGTGCGTTGAAACTGGCGGGCATCGAGGTCCTATTCGATGCCTTGCGGTTGGCCGGGATGGAGGATTAATGGTTTCTGGTGGCGAAGACTGTACATGTCGCGTGTGGGTAGTCGATCACCCCGACATGGCCATTGCCTTATCCGATGGTTACATTCAAACGGCGTTGGGCCATTCGACTGACGGCGAGCAGGTCATTAGTTGCTGTCATATTTTATGGGGGCACCAAGCTCCTATTACGTGTGTGGCTTTATCGTCGGAACTGGATGTTGCAGTGAGTGGATCTCTGGAGGGCAAAATCTGCGTGCATACTCTACGGCGTGGGGAGTTTGTTCGGTCCATTCGTCCGCCCTTGAAAGGAGGGGCCAACCAGACTAGGGCGGTTGCTGTTTCCAAGTTGGCACTTGACAAGCACGGACGAATGGTTGTTCATATGAGCGACGGTCGTCTCCATACATACACAGTTAATGGTGTGTGCCTCTGCACCGTGGATGCTGGTGAACGAATTCACGACATGGAGATTACTGGCGAAGTCCTCGTTACTGGGGGAGACCGATGCCACGTTTATATCCGAGATTTGGTGACTCTGAAAATTCTTTCGGGTTTGGATCTCAGCCGACACGGCCCAGTCCGGTCCCTGAGTCTCACGCCCGACGAGCTCAATCCTGTACCCCAGCATTTGTTCATTGGCAGCGATGACGGCATGATTTCCATTGTCGACCGAGAAGATATTGCTGCTGTTACTGGTCGATAAGTTCGTTAACAAGGCTAAAACTATATTGCCACTTGATTGCTTTGCACAGTGAACAAATAATAATTCGCTGGCTATGACACATTTACAATTTTTTGGAACGATGATTGACTATTATTCGACCATGACACCTCAACCATTTCCACTCTCATAAAAGAGAGAGTTGATAAAGATGGCAGCACCAGTTAGAATTCCCTTCTGATCAGCAGTGGCATTATTCGGGAAATCAATCTCGAAGGCGTTGGCGTCCGTAAAGACCTCAGTCATCGCACTCTTGGGTTTCTTCAAAATCAGACCTTCGTACTCCTCACCGCCTTGATTGCCCACTTCTGCCTTGTAAATGCGGAAGGACTGCTTGCAGCAACCCTCTCCGCAAGGATTTCCTTCGGCACAGCAGTTGACGCATATTCCACCGCAGCAGGTAGGTGGGTGAACAAGGTAGATGTAGTTGTCATCATGGTCATAGACCTTGAAGGAAGGAACACTGTGGGACAAAAACATGGCTCGTGTGAGAACAAGGACAACGCCAATGACGAGAACACTGTACAGTGGCACTCAGATCGACTTCTCACTTACCACCAGTAGAAAGTCTCCGTCATTCTACCCAGCTTGTTGCTGTTGCTGAAGAAGGTCGCTTCCTGGTAGCAGCAGCACTTGCAGAAGCCAGCAGGGCAGGTACACGGACGATCCACAGTGATAATTTCAGTGTCCGTTTGCAACTCTTTGACCGTCATCTTGTATGGGTGGCAGGGAGCACAACAACAACGGCACAAGCAGGAAGCATCTTCCAACGAATGAAAGACCTCCGTGCCACCAATGAAGTACTTGAACTCGGTCTTGGCCTCGCATCCAAGGCATTCTTGGCAAAAACCCCGACGCGTTTGACGCATTTCCAGCTTGGTGCATTCCGACAAGTGAGACTTGAGGGCATTGGTGCCACGATCCATCTTATTTGCTTGCATGGTGATGATTTACTTGACGATATGAATGAAATACTATCCCTGCGAACCCTTCAAAGGCCCCGCGAAAATATGAAAATGATTGCTGTTGTTGTCGTGGGTGACGGTTGGAGATGTACCTGGTACATAGTCGCAACTTCGAGACCGGTATCGTAATCGTGTGGGATCTTGTGGTTCGATCAGCACCAGTGCGCTGCGCGCAGTAGAGTTTGCTACTGGAGCTCGATGATTTCTTGGGAACGAATCCAATGAATCGAATCCGCTCGCTATCATAAAACCACGAATGATTGATTCGATGAACATCGATTTCATTGTTGTGTGTCATTACGACATTTCAGTTGGCTCCGAGCATCCACGATACAACGAACAAATTCCGCATTATGCATCCGGATTTACTACCCATTCCAGTACTTATTGATCCTGATCCGCTTTCGTAACGAAACACACAATCTGATATGCCTCATTTATTAATACCATGATGCCTTTTGAAAAACGGGTTCCGGGACATTACAGTCAATATCGTACAGTATCATACCTGGCTGGTACCCTTTCGACCAAGCCACATCATGTTGGTTCGCGCCAGCCATCCCTATGATTTTCGGTTGTTCTGCAACGGAATCACCAAAAATGGCGCGCACTGGCACTGATGCCACGAGCCACAGAAAAAACCCCATCTTGCATTTTTGGCCAACACTTTTTTCGTTCTAAATGGGCTTTGCCCAAAGGCCGTTCATAAGACCCGTTCCCACGACAACAGTCGACCTTGTGGCCACATTTACCAAGCAGTCCGTGCTAACGATCGACACAACATGGCTTGACTATGGAAAATGGGGCTTTAATGCCCTTAAGCAACGTGCCTCCAAAAAATAGGGAGAAGGCGGGAAGCCATGCGGGAACAGAGAAAGGCTTGGTCGTCATCGCAAGCTCATCTCTGCAGTCTTCTGTTGCAATCATCATAGCGGATGAAAATGAGTGCATCGAACTCTTTACGGCGGTGCTGTAGCACGCTAGCAATATCAATATGCTTTCTTTCATCGATTATTCCTAGAGTCCACGCTTCTGTCTATGTCGATTCCCCATTTGCCGAAAGAGTCTACGATAGCGTCGCCTATTTCGATTTCAAAGACACAAAATGGCCGTACGTCGGCCCAGGAGACATGTTAATTGGCCCAGTCACCGTTCTGACAGCATCAGTATTCGATCAATTCTTCATGGACTACCAAGAGTATCACGAAAGGGGAAAATTCGTCACCTCAGTGCTTGACCAAGCAAAACCCGACAATAAAGAAACTCTTGCCCCACACTATGGCGATGATCTAGATGGCGATCTTCTGATCGCAACTCCACCTACGTTTATGATATTGGAATATGCGTCTTCCCCGTACTCAGCATCTTTGACAAATATCGCAAAGGTAGCCGAATGGGTAGGGGCTGACTTTGTGGTGCTTGCCGTCAACAGAGAAACCCCTTGGGCACAAAAGATGCGATTTTGGTGGAACCACGAGTTTCCAGGCATTCCACGGGGAGAGCTTGAGGAGATGGGGCAAATTGTTTCCGCAGAAGGCCGTCAGTGCGTGTTTTTGGCTGTAGGACCTCGACAAGGAAGAGGTAAGTGATCGAGTCACTCTTTATACTATAACCTACAAACAACTCCAAGGGGATGCAATCTTCTCACAGCCTTTCCCATTTGAAGGCATGCTCGAAATGTTGGAGAAGTTTCAGTCTTGGAATCTCTCTTTATCACAACAGTTTTACTTTGGAATCGATACTATTACCACGATGACCGGTCAGAGCTTTGCCATTCGCGTCGGTGGGTACTTGCTGGTCATTTTCTTGTTTTGGAGATGGACGAAGTATATGGACCGACGGGAACTGCTGGAACGAAACGGAGAAGAGCCTGTCAAGTACACGGGCGAGGATCTTGGCTTGGGAGAAGTTCAAACATCTACGTCGCATTACGATTGTTGTGTTTGTCTAGAAGCTATGCCTCCGGGTGAAACGGTCCGTATTCTCCCTTGCCGGCATGCTTTCCACCACGAGTGTATATCCAAGTGGGTGGAACAAAACAAATTGACATGTCCGCTGTGTAAAATGGACCTAAAGAAACATTTAGAGGAGCGGCGGAAAGCGTCCGAGGAACTGGCTGCAATCACAGCGCCTCCGCGAAAGACGCTGCGACAACTATTATGGCCGTGGGGCCGCAAGATTGAGAGTCTCGATGACAACCATTTGATATGTCGAAACCAAGAAGCGCATCAAGAAGCGGCGAATGAAGGAGATTTGGAGTTGACAGAAGAACGAGGAGGAGGAGTCATCGTGTAGCCTCAATCAACACAGATGAGATTATTCGGTTCCTGCTATGTCGGCAACCGACCAGAATCCTCTGGAATCCCATCTCTGACGAAGAGAATACCCATTTATGGCGGCGCCTTCCATTGCCATGCAGCGTCCGCAGTGTGGTGTGTTTCTTTCGGAATAGACGTTGATATTCTTCCTATTATTATTAAGAAGGCTTCTAATAGTATACTGTTTTCAATGGCAATTAACTTTTGATAGGTAGTTTCGCCCCAATAGTGAAACTGCCGGTAGTTGCCCGAGATATCGGGGATAGTAGCTCGACCTCAAGAAGTGCAATGCAGAAATGAGATCAAGGTCGCGTCGCCGTCCGTCCTCCTACCTCCGTCCCTCAACGTGTGTTGACTAAATGGACCGCATCACTAGTTTACGGCAAAGCAGTTTTTGATTTCGGCGTTTTTGATTTCGGCGATGCCCGACAATGATGCTACGGATAGACAACCAAACAAGTTACCTTCGACGCAATCTTTATATCGCCAGATAGAAGGACGAGACTAATCTCTAAGCTTCTCTTTATGCTTTGCTGGTCATGTGGGATGGACAGCTACAACAACTCGTTTTGTTCGTTGGTGTTATTTGGGGCAATTCCGGATGTATCCACGTCGTCGATGCCAGCCTCTATGTGAACTCCTTGTTCCAAGAATACGAATTTCATAGCGTCCAATATTTTGATTTGCTCGAGACAAAATGGCCCTATTTTGATCAAGTTTTGAGCGGCCGTGTGGCAGTTTTGCCGTCTTTGGATTTAGACCAAATTTTTGCACGTGACGACAGTACGGATGATGAGGTTCTTAACCGGACGGCCCAAGACATCGAACAATTCTTTGATGAAAATTTCAATGACGACTACCAGCTCGAAGTCTGGAAAGAGTCCCCCAAGTTTTTGATTGTTAATTTTGGACCTTCGTCGGAATTTGACGAATACATGCAGAATACCACTCTGGCTGCGGAGAAATTGAATGTTGATTTTGTCGTCCTGGTGGTGAGCTCGGAAGCTACCTGGAAAGAAAAGTTTTCGTTTTGGTGGTCGCACCAATTTCCAGGATGCCCCACAAAGGAAATATTACCAATAATGGGCAATAATGCGACACATCCGCACTTTTTCATGGCGATAGGAGATTTGCAGGGTAGAGAAATCATTGAACTGATTGAACGAGAGACTAGGTTCTTTGGCAACTACTCGGTCGAAGGATTCTACTTTGGCATGGACGGTATTGATTGTATCAAGGGAAAAGATTTTCTCGTTCAACTTATGTGTTATCTGTTCATGGTGTTTTGGGTGTCGCGATGGATCGGAAACGAAAGTGGGAACAACAGTCAATCACCAACGCCGTCATCATCATCAAGCCATCATGGGAACTATACGCGTTTTACAGGCGATGATCTGGGTTTGGGGGAGATCCAATCCTCTTCATCGACGCTACAAGACTGCCCGGTTTGTCTCGAGACAATGCATCCAGGCGAAACTGTGCGAATATTACCATGCCGTCACATCCTGCATCACGACTGTATAACGGGGTGGCTGAGGCACTCCTACACCTGCCCCTTGTGCAAATTCGATCTCTGCACACATTTGGAAGAACAGCGGAATGCATCCCAGGACATTGTTCGCGTGGCAAGACGACGACGATTTGCATGGCGCCTGTGGCCCTTTGGGAGAAGGATAGAAAATGATTCGGGGGTTGAGGACCAGCTCATTATTATCTCCTCGGGAACTACAACAGAGCCTGGTTTGCATGGAGCCTCCAGTGAGGACGTTGGCGATCTAGAATTGACCGAGGAACCGCGGACCATAGTTTAAGTGCGCTGCAGCCGCACAAGGCACAAGCTACGCAACCTTGCTCTTGTGTCAAACTTGGAATTTAGTTGTATCAATCTACATTATACTCCCGCCTTTTACTTTCCGTAGAATTCCTTCACGCCAGCAGCGAGCTTCTCAACCGTGTCCTTGGCATCTCCAAGAAGCATATCCGTGTTATCCTTGAGAAAGACTGGGTTATCAACACCAGCGTAACCTTTTCATGGAAAAAAAGATTAGAAAGTACTACAAACGACGACACGACAAAAATGGTTCGGACTTACCTGCAGCCAAGGATCGTTTCATCACAATGACCTGCTTTGAATTCCAGACTCGAAGGACGGGCATGCCGGCAATCTGAGAGTTGGGATCATCTTCTGCGGCCGAGTTGACAGTATCGTTTGCACCAATGACCAAAGTCAGGTCAGTCTCCGCGAAATCGTCGTTGATTTCTTCCATTTCTTCAACAATGTCATAGGGGACACCTGCTTCCGCCAACAATACCTGTAAACAACGATAAGAGCGCAATCATCTGAGCAATCGAATACAAGGTTTCAACGAGAATTCTTCCATTGATATGCCTTACATTGAGTTGACCAGGCATGCGTCCAGCCACGGGGTGAATGGCGAATCGGAATTTCTTTCCATTCTTGATCAATGCATCCGCCATTTCTCGCAGAGGATACTGGGCATGGGCCACTGCCAAACCGTATCCAGGAACGCAAATGATGCTCTGAGCCTCAGTCAAAAGTTTGACGGTCTCGTCGACGCTGGTCATAGTGGCCTCTCCCTCAAACTTCATAGCTTCACCACCCGCAGTGGCCTTGGTACCATAACCTCCCAAAATAACACTGACAATATCTCTGTTCATGGCGTCACACATAATCTTCGTAAGCGCCGCTCCAGAGCATCCAATCAATGCACCAACCGTGGTCAAGATGGGCATGTCCAACATAAAACCCTCGGCACACAAAGCCCAGCCAGAGTAACTATTCAAGACGGTAATGACGACGGGCATATCAGCTCCTCCGATAGAGGCTGTCATGTGCCATCCGAGGATACCACTCGTGGTCAATGCACTTGTAAGCGCGGTCATTCCCACACCGACTTCTGGAGCACCCATAACCACAGCACCGGCTCCCAGAGTAGCCGCTCCCAAGCCCGCGTTTAATTTGTCTCGGTATCCCAACTTCATAGGTGCCGAGGGCAAACGTCCATCGAGCTTTCCAAAGGCGACCAACGATCCTGTAAAAGTGACTGCACCAATGACCGAAGCCAAATAGATAGACGCCAGGTGAACTCCATCCAACTTGGTAGTATCGGGAACATTACAGAAGTCACCGATGGCAGCTGCACTGGCAGCTAGACCGACCAACGAGTGGAATGCCGCCACAGTTTGGGGAAGAGACGTGGGGTCGACGCGCTTCGCAATTTGCTGACCACCGAGACCTCCGAGGCCCAACAAACCCGTAATGGCAGCAGCCGATCCGAAACTGGGGTGAATGTGTCCCATGGTTGAGATAACACCCAAGGCAACACCGGCTTGTCCCGAAACCGCACCCAAACGAGCCGTCTTTTGCGAAGCCAATCCACCGATACCACCGATACAGAGCAGACCAGAGAGGGTCGCCGCTGCGGCATCAATTTCAGGGAACTTGCCCGAGATTGCACCAACTGAGTATAGACCCACGGTAGTAGCAGCTGGAATACCGTAGTAGTGGTAGTACTCTGGGGGATCATCGGGACGCTTGAACATGTCCAACATTTTGGTAGTTACAATGAAACCACCTGGAAACACAACAACGAAATTTAGTCGAGACACCCACGTCATACTTTGGCATATAAATGTAAGAATTCCAGCCATACTCACCAACAATATTGACTGCCGACAGTGTCGTAGCGGTAGCCCCCAAGAGGGTCACAAAGCCACTAGTGGAATGTGCCAACAAGTGCATACCACCGAGAGCGGTCGTTCCCGAAATGGCATTGGTCACAGCCATCAAGGGAGAGTGCAAGGAATGAGTGACTCCCAAGACGACTTGGACACCAATGACATTACTCAAAGCAAACGTCGTAAACATGGACGAAAAGGCCGCATTGGGAGCCACTGCACCCACCGCCAGAATCGAAGTCGAGAGCAACGCCGCATTCTTAGCACCGGCAATGTACTGCGCCTTGTAATCAATGGGCACAGCAGCAACCTCTTTCTTCTTCTCTACTACGGGTGGCGCCGGCGGGAGGGGAGCTGGGAACATCATATTTCCTTTCTCTACCACCAACATTCCACGAACCGCCTCATCGTCATGGTCAATGTAAAAGTATCCAGCATTTTTGGTAGTTTGGGGTCCCGCACTCAACAAGAATTTGGAAATGTTATTGGCGTACAAGGACGAGGAAGTGGTCGGCAAACGAGAAGGCAAATCCGTATATCCCAAGCAAGTAACACCATTCGGCGTGATAATCTTTTGGTCTTTGACAGTTGTTTCAATGTTTCCCCCCGTTTCAGCGGCTATTTATGAAACGTAGAAAATAACAATTGTATGAGAAAAAGTGTTTTTCTGGCAGCAAAGAAACATGATAACGACAACAATTACTGAGGACGCCGACTCACCTAAATCGACCGTCACGCTTCCAGATTTCATCTTGGCCACCATTTCCTTGGTAACCATGGTAGGAGCCGGGCGTCCAGGAATCAATGCTGTAGTAATAACAATGTCAACATCTTCACACTGCTTGGTCAACATGGCCCGAGCGGCAGCGTGCCACTCCTTACTCATTTCCTTGGCATATCCACCTGCACCTGACCCATCCTCCTTGTAATCGACCTCCAAAAATTGAGCCCCCATGGCCTCGACTTGTTCCTTGGTGACAGGACGCACATCAAAGGCCCGTACCACGGCCCCCATGTTCTTGGCCGTTTGAATCGCCGCCAGACCAGCCACGCCCGTTCCAATCACGAGAACTTTGGCAGGCGGAACTTTCCCAGCAGCTGTCATTTGTCCGGCAAAGAAGCGTCCAAATTCGTTTGACGCTTCAATGACAGCACGGTAACCCGAAATGTTCGCCTGACTCGACAAGGCATCATAGGTTTGACCTCTCGAAAGAGTTCTAGGGATGCAATCCATCGCAAAGGCCGTCGCCTTTTGGTCCTGCAATTGCTTCACTAGAGCTTCATTTTGCCTGGGCCAGAGAAAACTAATCAAAGTGCGATCCCCCAAACTGGCTGCCTCGGTTTCTGTCGGGGGTCGCAATTTCAAAACGATATCCGAGTCCTTCCAGACCTGATCGCCTTTGACGATTTTGGCGCCGACTTTTTCATAGTCGGCATTGGAGAAATACGATTGCTCACCGGCACCGTCTTCAATCAACACGGAAAATCCTGGCTTGACCAGGCGCTCGACAGACTCAGGGGTTGCGGCAACACGTTTTTCAAGAGGAAAGTTTTCCTTGGGGATACCGACCGTCAATTCCGAGTACGGGATGCCCTTTGGCTTGTCCGTGGAGGAAAAGGCGCGGAGAACCGCCAGATGAGGGCTGCTGCTACTAATCAGACGAGACCCTCGCTTGGCGGCAGCTCCGCTCATCAATCGAAGCATGGTAACTGTCGAGAGAGAAAGAGACTGACAACAAGTGCACTACTACCTCAACTGGAGGACTGTAGTTGCTATTGTCAATGGCCGAGATACAAGCAACGACCTCTCGAAGCAACGGATCGGAAGATATGTATCGGCGAGAAAGCACCCAAAGATCCAAGTGTTACGAAAGGGCTAGTAGAATTTGTACGGACGCGAAGAAGCATTCGGCGCGAAAAAGATACTTTAAAGGGAATTTCTGTGGCATCAACGATGATTGGCTGATGAGGGCAAGGCGCAGTTGAAGCAATGCATATGTACTCATCTTTGGCCCTTCCTTTGCTACGGTATCTGTTACGTTCTTTCTAGTTTCTTCGACGCTGTAGCAGATCATAGCAGACCATCCTTAACGACACTCCCCCCATTTCTTGACGAGAACTACTGTGGCTTTGTACAAAGCCTCCTATCCTGCACAAACTGCGGTGCGATTGACACTAAAAATCAGAACATCCTGGATCGAGCGACCGCGTTTGCTAGCTTATCTACATGATTGAATGATGACGCCCTCATCTCTCTAATATTAGAATATGTACATATTCTTCATCGTCCCTCAAAATACCCACATGTCAAAACTCGCTTACTCGTCATCGATAGCACCATTTGTTGACTTCCAAGACACACCAGCAGCACCCGCCTTGTCCTTGGCAGGTTCGTACTGGGTCGGGAAGGGTCGCATGGTGGTGCGGCCGACCATGATATCCACGGTCTTTCGGAGACGTTCAAAGACATTTTCTTGAACATACGGCACACCGTGCTTTTCGCAAATGGCCTTGAGGCGAGGCGCCCCTCGTTGATACTGCAACATGCTCAAGTCAGGCCAGACGTGGTGCTCGATTTGATAGTTCAGCCAGCCATGGGAAAAGTCGACAGCGTCCGAGCCGGTATCATAGTTAACAGAGCCGATAATCTGCCGAACATAGAAGGAACCCGTCTTGGGCTTGACGGCATCGTCAAAGGTGTACATATCATCTCCGGCGTGGTTCGTGACGATGGTAACAAAGGAATGCACATTCGTCAAAAGTTCGGCAAGCACGAGATTGACCACAGCATGGACAGCCAAGGTTTGACCGACGCCTGGAATGGCACAGAGGAGTGCCGGAACGACAACGTATCGACCAAAAAAGAGGGGTCCCAAAACGTTCAACAAGACATCGTGGGGTTTGACGATTTGACGCAGGTTTCCTCGACTGGGATCAAACAACGATACCACAGTGGCGGCCTCTTCGGGATTCAAACCTTCGGGCAGGGGCTTGCCCGACTTGACCCATTCGTTAATCTTGAGTTCCTTGTAAGTGTTGGGAGCATAATAAAACCACTTCCAGATTGGCAGGAAAGCCATGACCGTTAAATACCGCATGGCCATTGGAATTTTCGCGTCGCGAAGGAAATCAAGATTGCGTTGGACCAAGTCAGGATCCTTCTCCTCGTTTAGTCGGTAGTGATGCAGACGATTGTGCTCAATGTTCCACGCCTCGGGCTGCATCCAGTCAAGCCAATCGACGAAACGATTGACCAAGCCCAAACCAAAGCCCCGACTGTTGAAACGCCCAGCGTCGACTCGGTTGTATCCTCCATGACATGTATGGTGAGCAATCATGGTCCAGCTAGCATAAGTCCAAGTGCTCAATGCAACAATTGTAAGAGGGTTGGGAGTGGCCCAAACAGTGGCCAAACCGACCAATGCAGCAATGTTCCTCCAGCCGACAATCTTTTGGAGATGCTCGACATCGGCTTCACCGGTCTCCTTGAGCAATTGCTTTCCAAGTGCTGTCACGTCCTTGGCAAAGGCATCGTAGTCCAAGTTTGCAACCCACTGATCTTCGCGTGCCAACGACGGCTTCGATGACCTCACCTCCACTTGAGGTTCTGTCATCGGAATATCCAAAGGAATAGCTACGGCTTTTGCCGGTCCAGTGCGAGAAGTCGCCCCTGCATTGGCAACGGAGCGTCGTCGCGGTCCGATCGTAAGAGCATCGGCCGAAACAGCTAGAAGAGCAACACAAGCAGCGTATCGAACCATTCTTTGTTGTTTCTTCTTTTTCAAAATATGACTAGATGATGTGTGAGGTGTGCTCAAAGAAAAAAGAAAACGACGTGGTACCCTAATCGTCGGCATGTGTGCAGAACAGAAAATGAGCGGATGATCGGATGGGTGGGCGAAAAAATGAAGTGCGTGGTCGGAATGCCATCGAATGAGCGAAAAAAATAGTCCAATGGATGATGAGACTAAACCGACTCATTCGACCAATATTTTCTCTCCGACGTCACAAAAACAGCGCATACGTACTCGGCGAATGCAGTTGATGGGCAGCAACTATTCTCAAAATATTGCGCTAAAGCATAATCTTATGCGGACTTTTCTTTCTACTAGCTCTCAATATCGGATTCTACGTAGTCAAAGACGCACGCTATTCCGATTTCTCGATAATCTGGTTGCGAATCAAGAGGTGCAACTACATCAACTCTTTTATCTTGTATCGATCTCACCATGACGATCGATGATAGTCGATCGTTAGCACGTGACCACCGAAATATACGTTATTTCCAGGCTCCGAATAATAGAAGCAACATGACGACGCGGTTGTTGTGCCTTTTGGCTCTTTTTCTTCCGGCGATTCAAGCCTTTGCTCCGTTGAATCCAGCGGCGCGACAGGTGGTGCTTCAGGAATCATCATCATCGGCCGAGAATGACTTGGAAGAGCCTAAAATGAACCCCAACAATCCCAATCTTCCGGAACTCAAGGGAGATTTTGATTGGGACGCCAAATTTGGAGGAGATGATGATTGGATTACAGAAAATATTCCCGGCAAGATTGTTTTGAATGAAATTGACTTGGCCAAACAAGTCACCGAGCTTAACAAATTGGAAGAGAAATGGCGCAAGGAACGTCAAATCCAAGAATACGAGGATTCCAAAACTGTGGGATTTGTTGCAAATGCCGAACTAGCCAACGGTCGATTTGCCATGTTCTTTTTAGCAACAGGTCTCTTGACAGAGCTCTGGACGGGAGTCAGTATGCCGGGTCAAGTGGAAGAACTGCTGCGAATTGGAGGCTTTCTTGGATTTGATTAAAAGCAGCAAGGATCGTTCGTCCACAACAAGGATAAACCAGCAAGCAGGCGATGATATAATGATCCGTGCTAGTAGTAGATTAGAACAGGTTCACAGACATTGTCTAGACAAGCAACTTGCCAACTACTACCTATCAGTCTATCAACTAAGTAACACACTCTAGTATGATTGGATGGATATAGGTTCTTTGCATTATATTATATTTGAAATTGATTGTTTGCTTAAAGCATCATGTCTTCGTCCTCGTCATCTCCAATGCTAAAATTAGATATGGCATCCGTCGCCGATGCGATGTCGGTACCCACCCAATCTCCATCGGAATCTTGATTGGCAGTGGTTGTTGCTGGCGCAGTCAATGGCATGGGCGGCGGCAAATCCACAATGGTCGGCGCGGGTTCCGAAAAGGCAGTTGTTGCAGGCGTCGCTGTCGTCGCTTGCGTAGTAGTACGGTTGAGAGTACTACCCAAGGCAGCACCCGTCGTCTTGACCTTGGCAAAGAATCCACCGGCAAAAGCCCCGGCGGCTCCTGCCATGGCCCCAGCGGCGCCACCCGCCTTGTCCAACACATCCTTGAGCGGAGGAGGTGTCGGCACCACGACGGGAATGGTGGGGAGTCCTAAACCACCTTTTGGTTTGGCAGTATTATCAGTATTGTCTGGTTCCAAGGACTGTTGATGTTGCATGGCTCGTTGCAACCGACGTTCCAATTGTGTTTCATACTTGAGTCGAAGACGACCTGCAATGGATCTTAATTCCCCCACCGTCTTGGGTCCAGCTCCTAGCAAGTCATCCCGCACTCGACGTTCGGTGCGTTCCAAAATGGTGGAAAAATCAAAGACCGTCACCTAGTAGAAACAAGAAAGTAAAAACAAGTTAGACCACCACCAACATCACTCAACAATATAATATAACAGTAAAACTCACTTGATCTGACGTTTCATGCATACTCGAAGAGGTAGAATGTTTCTTGGCCAATACAGGAATTTGTCGTTCCTTGGTAAGTTCCACCACGACATCGGCCAATAGGTTCATGGCCAATTCTTGGACTGCCAAGATAGCATTGGGATCAGCAAACATTCTCCAAAATGGTTTTTGCGACAATAACGCATCCATACGATCGGTAGCTTTGGCGAGCATGAGAAATTTGGCAATCATATCCGTGACATTGATACAAGTAATACCAAAGGGAAGGACTTTGGCGTCTCCATCCAAGAAACGCTTGACAATTTCAGGTTGCGATTCCACCATGTAAACCATCATGGCCAAGCTCAAGACTCCACCGGAACGAAAGTCTGTGACGGGATCATTTTGTTGAAATCCCAAGCGCGAAACCCAAAATTCATGAGGAACTGGTGGAAGACCTTCTTCGGTAATGTATGTCTCGACCGACGTGGTAGTCGCTGCTCCATCCGTGTCGTCGTTGTTGGCATTGCCCAGATCGAGCAAATCTACGACTTCTTCTTCCTTTTTCTGTTCTTTGTTTACAAACGGATCAATCGCTCCATTCAACCACAATCGAGTAATCAAATTATCATACGAGATCGTCATTTTCTTGGTTTCTTCAATCCCTACTTCCCACCACGGCATGTGCATGACCGCCTTTTGTGCGGCCGTCCCTTGATAATCTCGTGACAATTTCAGGCCAGGCCGACACTTGGTGTGCAACAGTTGACGATACATTAACACTTGCGATGCCACTGTCTTGTCGGGCAGAGTATACTTGCGCGTCGTCAATTGCTGCAAGGACGCGGTCGGCAACAAATTGCCAATGGCCCGTCCCGCATCGTCGGCGAGACCACGAGCCATGGCGGCGGTTTGTTTCAACGCCAAATTGCTATTGAACGAAGTTTGTTGGGTAGCATTAGCATTATTATTGGCTTCTTCATTGACCAGAGCTGCCGTCGTCATGGTTCGTCTCCACAAGGAATGTTCCGTCGAAGTTTGGCGAAAAGATAAAGGAAGCAAATCGTTCTCGTCGTCGTCTGGTTCGTCCAGAAATTCGTTCGTACACAATCGAGCACAAGCGACTTGTTCCAAGGTCCAATCCAAAATGCTTGGCTTATTATTATTGGGAGTCGATTCTGGTTTGGTGGTGGCAGCGATTACCGTAAAGGGAGTGACTTTACGTCGGGAGGAATCCGATGCACTATGACTGCGTCGGCGTTGGCGAGTCTTGTTATGGCTACTTTCAAGAGTCGACGTAATGGTGGACGACTCCTTTTTCACTTTTTTGGATGCTTTGGGAAGGGGTGTGTGTGTAGGTTTGTTACAACAAAATGACAAAAGGGGTTGTACTAACAAAAGTGGGGGTCGTCGTGCTATTGTTGTCGTTGTTGCGATCTGCAAGTTAATTCGTAATAATGACGGACGACACAAATGACCGTTGCATCGCCAGGCGAGCGCGCCATTTTCGAGCGAGCCAACATTGGTTGGTTGGCGCTTCATTTTTGGCCGCCGGCACGCTCGGGTTCGTTAAGGCTTTTTCAAAGTTTGGATTTTCTCCCAGCGCCAAATTTCGCTTCCTCACTTGTGACCCATCCCCACTTTTTTCCGAGGTCGCCCTCGTTCCCAGTCATCATTCTCAAAAGAATGGGTTCATCATCCAACAACATTGTACCAAAGCGAATGCCCCCAAGGTTCTTCAAGTTTCTGTTCGGTTGTATCGTGTGCTTGCTTTTGGAATGTCAATTCCAATTGGTATCCACGGTGAAGATATCAACCTTCTTCCTCCTGAAAGTAGTGGAGGAACAGGAGCCGATAGTATTCCAATTAGAACCCTGGGAACATGCCAGTATTCTTCGTTTAGATGGTCCATGGAATGTGACGGCAGATGCCAATAATAGTCATGTCAATCTACTCGGACAATGTACCTTGCCTATCCATTATCAAGGCGATGAAAAATGTTGTATCGGAAGTCTTTCGGCGGGGGGAAGCAGCGTTTACAGACGAACCTATCGATGTGCTCTGGGTCCGGAAGCCGTGGAAGAATCGCGTCTTCAAGTCATGGATTTGTTGTATCATCATGGACCGTTGCGGTTGTCGTCGCAGACTTCTCAACATTGTGATGCTTGTCGTATGGTCGATATTGCTCTCCAGCACAATTTTACAATTGCCTTTACGGGCGATTCCGTACAACATCAAGTGTGGGATGCCTTTGTGTGTGAATTACGAAAACACAATTACCATTTGGATATCGTGACAGAACGACGAGATCATGAAAAGGGGCAAGTAGGGGTTCGATACATTGAAACTGTCAAGATTCAACACGCTGCCTCTTTCAGCGTGGTGTTGGCTCGTTTCTATGCCCAGTATCGACCATTGACGCCTGAAAATATGACGGAAATCCATGAAATATCGCAATGGACAGATATTCTAATTGTGAATTTCGGTGTGCATTGGAGACATCATGAACACATTCAATATCACCATCACATGAAAACCGTTTTTGAGGCCTTGAAACAACATTCCTTTGCCTTGTTGGCATGGCGTGAGACGACCGCTCAACATTTCAACAATCCAGGAGGAGAATTCATACGCATTGGAAGTACATGTGCACCTCTTGCAACGAACGATACACTCTTGGGTTGGCGAGAATCGCTTGTGCAACGTGCCGCCCAAGAAATGGGGTATCAAATCACCATTTCAGATGAAACCATGGCCTATTCTTCGGCCCTGGAAGAAGGTCATGAATTGATCGTACTGCCCTTTTTCAATTTCACATCATCATTGCATTACCTCCGTCCTATCGGAGGCGGCGATTGTACTCACTTTTGCTCTAATCCTTTCGTGTGGAAGCCTCTCTGGCGATCACTGCGTCTTGCCCTGGATTTCAAATACCCCACAAATATAACTCAATGACAACAATAGTGAACACAAAATCAACGAAGAATGACACGGAGGTGCATCATTTAGCCAGGTCAGCGGAAAGCAGCATTGGCGGCGGCGAATTGATACGAGAACGGCGTCCGCCATGAACCAAGACGAATGCTTGCATCCGTCTTGCTTTCTTCCTTCTTCGCTTTCTTGGAGCAGAGGCGTTTGTGTTTCTCGCATCGGTGTGTTTGACACGCATACATCGAGCAATGATTAACATTATTATTAGAATTCTTGTGTCGTTGTCGATGATTTCTTCCAAGAGAGATATCTCGTCGTCATTTCTTGTGTGTCTGTCCTTGGCACACTCGATAGCAAGACGGCAAGCGCGCACCGGCGTCGTCGTCGCTTGGCCAAGACGACTTAAACGAATAATAGCAAGGATGGACATATGATACTGTCTATGATATGATGTTCTATTTTTCTGGGTTGAAGCTCTACTACAGGATCTCTTCATCTCCCTCGCTCCCATTGTCCTCCATGTTTGTTACCCAGGAAGTTGCTTCGCTGGTAATCTCTTCCACGGCCTCCGGGGGGTGTTGTAGGCGACGAGCATCATCGACTCCTACCGATATCTCATCCATGGCCTCCGGTGGATGTCGTAGACGAGGAGTTTCATCAACTTCTACCACTAGCCCTCCGGTTTCAAGGACGCCCGACGGATCGTCGGATACAACTGTGCGCGTAGTCTGCATGTAGTATTCGACTTTCTGGTTGTCACAGCTACCATTGCTGCCTTCCGAGCTTGTCTCAGAATCTACGCGTTGAAGCATCCATCGGAAGGTATCAGTGAAAAGAACTGGGACGGGCTGAATCTTTTCTTCCGCCTTCTCTCCTTCCAAACCCCCCTCGATGTCTTGCCCATTCTTGACGACCGGAGTGGACTCCATGTCACGAAAGTACTGCACCACTGCCTTATTTACAAAAGTGTTGATAAGGGCAAGAACGACCGCTCCGGCAGCCAGCACGTAAGATCCAGCTTCAATCGACGACTGAACGCTGAAACATTGAGCGTCCTCGGGCTTGATGATCCCAAAGTATACCCATTGAGCAAAGGTATCGCTGAGTGAATCGCAGTACGAGTTGATCATGAATTCTGAAATCGGGCCAAGTTGCCAACTCGCCACGAAAATTGCAATGAGGTACACTTCGGCGTACTGCCATGCTTGAAGAACCTCAATGAAAATGGACATGTTTGCTCGCTGCTTATCAGAAGACGCAATGAACCATTGCTTAAGGAGTGCGCCGCATTGGATCAGGGGAACAATCATTACTGAGAAAATCAACAACACCGATAAAGTGCCCAGACCGAGCCAATCGCCAGCCGTCCCAAGAAATCGAGCCTCTTCGAAGAGAAGCTTGACAACTGAAAAAATATTGTGATTCGTCGTAGCGTCTTCGAAGCTTTGTCCCGTCTCCACAGCGACGCCAATGATACCAAGAATCTTCAATGAGAACGAGGGTAGGGTACAGCCAAGAATCACAAGCACAACCAAGCAAAATGCCGCAGCAATAACCGACTTGTTTACCCACTGTCGAATCACGAGGTTTTCATCCTCCGCTCGGTGTGGTCGTCCAAATTCGTGCTGATGCAAGAGATTGGCCTTATTGGCGAAATCGGCCCTTGGAGTATCGTGATCGACGGAGGCCTCCAATGTCTCGTCCGGTACGCTACCGCTGCAATCGTCTGGACCATTCTCGTGTTGATGCCACGCATGGACAATCTTGCGATGGTAGTGAATGATGAAGTGCGAGCTGATTTGTGAGATCAATTGCGCAATCATGTTGGCGTACAAACCCCATAGGGGAACGACAAGCAGATTAACAGAGTAGAAGTCTTCTGGTAAGAATCCCACTTCGGGACTCTCGATCGATACCCGAAACGCGGCGATCGAGATCACAAGTACGAAGATATCAATCATGGACCACTTCGCTAGACAGTCGAGCCATAGAAGTATGGAGCCGCGGCGAGAAACAGAAAGACGGGTGGGCGGCAGAAACCACACCACCAACGTCACCAATTGCTTCGTGTAAGGCCAGATCCCGGAAAATATGAGAATCAAAATGGCCAGTGCGTGCCCGCCGGCATTCCAAATGTCCACCGTGGATTTTGCCATTGAAAACTCAAAAAAATTCTCAACGACTATCTTCTCCCCCGCGAACGCAGCTTCGATGTTGACCGTGGCACCGAGTGAGATATGACCAGATAGAAAGAAACCGATATTTCCGAGAATGATAAGAGGCATTGACCACCGGACCCAGTGGGGGATTTCCGAGCTTGTAAACATTGCGCGAGTGGCTGTGTTGAGACGCATCTGCTCCTGCCTTGCTTTCTCCTGCCGTTGAGCCAGCGCCTGGGCTTGCGTAGGCGTGACTTCCTTGAGCCACTTTCGGTGTCGGCGGCGCACAAAGCACCGGACCGCAAACATGATGAAGCCGAGCACAAGAATCAAACCGAGAGTCACACCACCCAACAAGGCAAGATACGTGGTCGAATCGTCACCTTTTGGAGCTTCAAAACTTTGATAAGTTGCCGCAGCAAAGTTGGCGTCGTAGCTGGGGCTGTGCGGACACCGCTTCGAAGCATCATTCAGCATCCTGTCGATTTGCAATTGAAGGAAGTTTCCACCGAAAAGTTCCTGAAAAGAATCCAATATAAGGTTGGTAGTAAACGTGGCGTCCTGCTGCGCCTCCTTTGACGACAGCAATTTGGTCCATTCCTCCATTCTTGGACTTGTGCACTCGATGCAGGTGACATTCAGGTTCAAGAGTGCGATCGAGGCAGCTATCTCCGTTACAGAAGCGGTCAATTCTTCATTGCTGATCCGGATTCCCCTCTCGTCAAGCGACGGGGCTGGAATAGTTGCCAACCAACAATCAAGATTCAAGGCATCACGTAAGGGAAATTGAAAGAAGCGATCTTCTGAAATCTTTAACAAGGTCGCGAGGGCGATTGTGGCGGATGAAAGATCGAGGTTGATATCGAGATCGTTTCGAAGCTGCATGTTTTCTTCGCGGGGCAGAGGAAGTGAGTTAGCAGTCCGATTGAAATCCGACCTTAACGGGCTGCCCCTGGCGAACTTACCGTCTCCGATCAACGACAAGAGGAATCTCACACCAAAGCGCAGCGGGCGAATTCCTGCTCCGAAAGTCGCAGTGTTGTTAAGCACGTTTCCGTCATTCTTCACTGGGGTCAGCAGATCAAGCGGGGCGCCGATCGTGTCCAGGTTTTGGATTCTTGCATCGCCTGCGCGAAGTTGCAAATTTGCATCAAGGCCACCGATTTGGATCCTCGAGCCACCGCTGAAAAGGTCCCCTTGGAAAAGTAATGTACCACTCTCGCCAGACTGAGAGCGTGTAAGGGGCCCGATAACCACCTCGTTGATACTGGGATTGCCTGTTTCGCTATCCTCGGAGAGCAGATAGTCTTTCAAGAAGGTCATGGCCGTGTAAGCCAAGTCTCCGTATTGCTCGTTACCGGTGCCGCCTAGCACCAATGCTTGGTCGGGAGGCAAGAGCAAATCCCGAAAGTCAACATACCCATCAACGGCCTGGGCGGGGGGACAGACAAAGATCCCGTCGAAGATTTCACGATTCACAAAATTGCGAACGCTTGTTTGGAAGATGTTGGGTATAGCGTCTTCCAGTACCCCCTTATACATTTCAAAGACTGCCTCGGCAGAATCGGTAACGAGACGGTCGATACCCGGAGAGACAAACCCTGCAAGGGTCGGAACATTGACTATCTGAGGATTCACCTTCAAACCAGATAATTGTATCGTGTCGAGAACGGACAGTAGACATGCCATGATGGAATCAGTGTGTACCAGCTGTCCAATTTGCATAGCTCCCAACGCCTCTTGGTCAACAACAAGGAAAAGGGAAGCAGTGACATTCACATTATCAATACTGAAACTGATAGTGATATCTTCCGTGATTCCTTCTGAAGTTGCGTCTTGTATCACGGAGTCGTCTCGCGAGCTTGGCTTGATATCGACGGAAACATCGAATTCTAATGCCAGCCTTTGCCATGTCAAATCGGTTTGAAGAGTGTAGCTTCCTATTCTGTCCAGAGGGTTGAACAGAGATAGGGTATCCAGCCCCAGTATCTTGACTTGTTTTAGAGTAATTGCGGTTTCCGTCAGTTGATCGTGACCCTGGAACAGCACGGGATCCACCGGCAGGTCTTCTACGTTGACCACCAATGCCCGGTTCTCGTCCAAGAACGTGTCACGCATGGCCACATTGATTCCAAGATCTCGGCCAGTTCCCGTTGGACCATTGGGATCGTTGACCATCCCGGCAAGCAAATCGTCCAATGTTCGAAGCGCTCTGTCAAACCACATTCCAATAAAATTCTCTGTATCCAGTAAATCCAGAGGGACAAGTTCAGGCGGGAACTCGGTTGTCTGTTCTAGATACAACGGATCTGTCACCGAGGCCCCCAGATCCCCTCTGTATTGCGCCAACGTTTCATTAGCTAGATCCAGCATATCTTGCACAAATGAAGTTCCGAGTGCACCCAGTTCATTGCATGCAACCTTTTCAACCTCGGACTTGATAGTGTCTCGAATGTATCGTTCAAAGACCTCCGCAATACTCGAAATAAAGTCGCCAGAGAAATCGATATTGGTGATTTGAAAATTGGCGTTGCAAGCCTCCGTTTCCGAACTGCTGGGAGGAAACTGGTCAAAATCTGTAGAGGTAAAGCCCAGTCTCGTACTCAGGGCATTGTTATCTGTAGAAACTTGAGCGTTTCCATCGCCGCCCAAGAATCCATAGTCGTATTTGTACGACAAGTCACATTTCAAATCGAGCTCACTCACGCGGATGAATACATCAAAGTCTTGAGACGAGTTTCGGGCGTGACTGATGGTCACATCGCCAATCGAAATGTCGTAGCATTCAATGTTCGACAGGTCCATGTCGAGAGTGGCAATTCCAACCGTTTCAGAGACTTGGAAGGTACCAGGTATAGCAATCCTGGCATTTTGAAACAGCTGGTTAAAGCGAGCAAAATCACCAATCTCAAGTCTCCGCTCATTGCTGTTGCTGTTGCTGTTGCTGTTACTGTTACTGTTACTGTTGCTGTTGCTGTTGCTGTTGCTGTTGGTAATAAGGTGATGATCGGAATTCGTCATGGTGGTGGCCGACACTAGCGCCACAAAGCAGGCGGCCCTGACAAGAGAATCCAAAGCCCTCATGCTGATGATATTGCTTGATGGTTGTTGTGATCGTGCACCTCGTCTATTGTTTTATTTATTTGTGAGAACGACGGGTTACGAGTTTGTTGTTGTTGGAGAAAGTAATCTTGCATAAGTTGCAATGGCATGGAACAAAGAATGAGAGCGGTCGCGACCACTCTATCTATCGTGGGAAAAAGACGGCTATTCATCGGTCGTGTTATTTTGGCGTGGCCCGTTGATTGCAGTGATTGCGGGTACAAAACCTACAGCAATGCCCGGCAATACCGCTTTTCGAGTCTGTGGAAGTCCTGTCGTCTGTGGTGTTAGTCGAACCAGTCGTCGTGCGTACGTCGGCGGTCGTACCCAGACGATTACAGTCAGTGATTGAATCGCGCACCTACGGCCAGACCAAAAGATCGCGACGATCTTTATCGATTCACTTTTTTGGCGGCAGAAACACCTCATGCTGCCTCGTCGTGTGGCACCGAAGAAAGCTGCCGACCACTACCGGTAGCAACATGTTGCCAATGGTCGACATACCGCCCGTTGACGATTGACTCCATTAGAAGAAGAATTCTTCATGATGAATTCCTCAAGTCGGAATGGGAGAGGCGTAGTGCGAATGCTGCTACTACTTTTCGTGTCATGGATCACCTTGGCCCAATGCTTTGCTCCATCACGGATGCCGCGCCACCATGTTGTCAACAAGCATCCGAATAGCCATACCCATCCAACACCACTCTTCTCATCCCAAGACAATCATCATCATCACCATGCAAGTAGTGGCAATGGTGATGATGATGATGATGCTACAGAACAACAGCATCCAATGTCCAAAACGTCCTTCTTGTCGCATGTCATGCTCAAAGTTCCGTCGGTCGATCAAACGGCAAAGTACTGGACAGACAAGGGTGGTCGGATTCGCATGTCACGATACAAACAAGATGTAACCAATGGCGATAGCAATGGCAGCAGCAATAGTACTACTACCGATACATTGCTCAGTGCCTTTGTGGAACTGGGCTGTAGTAAAACTGCCAGCAACAAGAAGAAAGATAATGACGAGTCATCGCCCGTGTGTTTTGCCTTGGAGCTGGTAGCTATATCATCCAACACCAAAAAGTATTCCATTGGCAATGCCATTTCGTATGTTGGAGTAAGCATGTTACTGCAATTCCAAAACAACTTGTTGGGACTGGTATCGGGAGAATCCAAAATCGAGCCACCCGGAACCGAACCCAATGGCATTCCCGTCCAATCGGCAGCGTCGGCACCTGGAGATTTCTTGGCACGATTGGCTTTACATTCCAACAATTTAAAGGCCACACATGAATTTTATACTTCTACATTGGGCATGGAAGCCAAGGCTCAAGATGACAACATGCTGTGTTTGCGATATGATAATGACTGTTTTCAAGGTGGTGGAGTGCCTACGACATTAGTCTTTGACGCCCTACCGTCCGGTGAGGAAGTGGAAGTGGGTGATTGCTTTGATCATGTAGTAGTGGCGACCAGCGTACCCGTGGACGACTTGTATCAACGGTTTCAAAAGGAAAATCAAGGTTCTCCTGCTCCTACCATATTTATGAAGCCTACCAACATGTTTGGCAAACAAGTCATGGGATTGATCGATCCGAACGGATACAAAGTTATCATTGCAAGTAGCAGTAGTACGTAGCACGGCTACAAGATGGATTGCTAACTAGGATAGATAATTCAGTACGAAGCGTTTGCGTCAACAATGGCAATGCCATAGAGTTGTTGTCTTCCTGGAGGACGGTGTGGTCGCGTCGGTCATGCCAGGATTGAACCCGGGACTGATGCTGACGTCATCCGACGCAAGTCTCTCGCGCCTCGGGCATCTCTCGTTCGCACAAAACTCTCCCAACCGCGGTCTACAACCATGGCGATGAGATGTTCACTTCTGCTCTTCGTTGGGAGGAAAATAGCAAGGTGAACGGCCTTTGAGCAACGGCTAATTGCAAATTTGCGCAAACAAGTTTGACATTCGTGGCTTTCCGACCATTCATTCTCGATAAAATGTGGCGTCTACGGAGTGGCCCGTCGGCAACAACATCCATGTGGAAGCTTGTTTGCGCTATGGCAGTATCTACTGGAATCTTTGCCTTTCCTTTGGCTCCCAGTCGAAAGGGATCATCTCTCAATACATTTGATTACGAAGCATCAAAGCAGTCAGTAGCATGGGGTAGTAATCGATTTTATCCTTTCCCATTCCAATCCTTTCCTCAACACACGAGATGCGAGGCAGTCGCGCAATCTGAAATACTGGAAGGCGAGTCTTCCTACGAGAAAATGGCAATACCCGAGCGAGGCTTTCACGAGGGGCATGTCATCTTTGGTGTACTTTTGGGAGAAAACATGATTGAGAGTTATGATGTATTCAAGCGACCAGAAGGATCCAATGAAGAAAACGTGATCATTGCGCACGTGAGACTGGGGAATCGAATCGATGGACATAAGGGTGTAGTGCATGGGGGTATTCTATCGCTCATCTTTGATGACGTTTTAGGATATGGATTTGAAGCACTCGGTGTCAACAAGGCGTTCACGGCAAACCTTACCGTTGACTTTCGCGCCCCAGTTCCTGCAGGAACAATGATTCGAGTGCAAGCTCAGTTGGAACATCGAGAAGGACGCAAGCTGTTTTGGAAAGCTCAAATGACGAGTATGGACGGGGAAATCTTGTTTGCCGAATGCAGCAGTCTCTTTATAATACCTCGGTCTCACGCGTAGTATGCGTCATAGAGATTCTCTCAATTTAGTACTCTCTGCATTCTAAGTTTGTAACATCAATCTATTGAGCATGATTTACTTTACTTTAACAGGTAAGCGGAGTATTGATCAAACTGAAACCTCTAGGTGCAGATGCAGTCAGATGATGATCATCACATCATAGCCGTGCCTGCACCGGCGTCCTGAATAAATGGTTGCACAATGATTCGTCCATTTTCTCCTCGAATCAAGATCAGTGATCGCTTTTTGTCTGGTTCATCCAGGTAGGAAGTCATCATATGCGTGAGTTGGACTCCCCGCTCCTTGGCGTAAGCATCAATGGCCGCCATCCCATCAAAGCGAGGAAAGATTCGACCATCCTTGGTGGGAACAAGTTGTGACTTTTTGCCTCGTAGTTTGAGCATGGCCGTATCCTCAAAGGTTGCCAGCACCAAATGCTTGATTTTCATTTCCGCACAGGCTTTCAGGATATTTGTCGCCATTTGCTCTTCCATTCTAGACTCGAATTTCTCCCAGAATTTGGTGACTAAAAAGGCTCGCGAGCAACCTTCTGCGACTTTCAGAAGCGATTTCATATCACTGGTATCGGCGACCTTAACAGTAACACCCTTGAGCTTGATCAACGCCTTGGTATTCTTCGATGTAAACACACGAACTGCAGCTACAACTCGCAACCCCTTTTCCGACAAAACACGGACCATCGTCGAACCTTCTTGAGTGTTGGCACTGAAGACTGCCACTTGTTCTGCGTTGGGGTCGACATCTGGTACAATTTCACGCATCGATGGCGGCCGAGGAAGATAAGGATCCCATTGTTCTTTCAAAGCACCATCTTCTCCGATACCCAAGTTGACAAAATCCGACGATTTTCCCGCTTTGGGGGTAGTTGCTTTTGCTGCAATTGTTTTGGCGGTGGCCGTTGCTTCCTCTGTGTGGCCCATGGAATTGATCTCGCCCATGACCATGGAGTGTCTAAGGGGGTCCGACATTGTTAGTTGTAGTCAAACTTGGACGTTCTACGAAAAGGAAGAAAGGTTGTGGAGTGCTGTTGTGTTGATAATCAACAACCTTGTTGTTGTTGCAACATGGGAATGAATCGAAATCGCATGCTGCAAGAGCTCGGCGGTAAATCCGCGATGGCCCGCCCCAAAAAACCACGACACAGAAGATATTTGGTTCCCGCCAGGACCAAAAATTTACGTCAGATTCTAGTACACGTTTTACGCGAGACGACAAAATTGGTCATCGCGCACTGTCTGTCACCGTGGAAAATGACTGATGGTCGGTATCATTAATGGGCTACCATGCTCCAAATCGCGCGTCTTTGCGCATGCAGATCCATCCGATGGCTGACGCACTTTTCTTTCGAAAGTTTTGTTTTGTGTTGTTGCAGCAACACATGGCCAAGACTCTCTCTGACGATGATGACAACTTAACAGCCCGAGAACGGTACATTCCTTTACCCTTTATTGTTCTTGTTTAGGACGACTCTTCATTGAATTTGCAGAGATGACTGTTTTCAAAACTACGCTGCTCTTTGCCCTGCTGGCGGCGGGTTCTCATGCCTTTGTGGCGCGCCCTATGGTTGTCACGTCGTCCACGACGAAACCGCTTTCCAAAATGAACATGGTCGTGGATCCCAGCCATCTGTTTGACGGTGCTTCTACGTTTCTTGCCGACAATGCTGACTATATCCCTGGAACGTCGGGCGAGGTGACTTATTCCCGGGCTAGCTACTACACGATTCTTGCGCTTTATCTTTCGTCGTTCCCGGGTCTGTGGAGTACCATCAAGCGCTCGACCTCCGCCAAGGTCAAGCGAAAGATCTTTGTCACGTAAGATTTTGAGGTGGTGGTGGATTTGTCCGTGCCGAGATTCTGGCTTATATTCTTCTGTCTGCTGATATTCCTTCTCAAACAATAGGCCAGGCGAAAATGCACCAGGTGGAAAGGGACTTCGAGACCAAGCAGGAGAAATCATGGCATGTAAGTGGCCACTGGGAAGAACTGACGAAACATTCTCATTGATACTGAACCTTGAATACGATGCTTCGTTCAGATATGAAGGCGAATAACTATGATGTAGCTGACGCTGGTGAGACTATCACTTTCAAAGGTGTAGTTCAAAGAAGCGTGTCACAGGCTCTCTTCTTGGTATTTGTGACGGCGATGAGTATGGCGACCTTGGCGTTGGTGTTAAACATTCAATTCAATGATCTCGGTAAGCGGTAAATGTGGCTTGCGTGTTGTTGTTAATAGAGAAAATATACTGACGACACCGTTCCTCGAAAGAACTTCCCGGCATTGGAAAACCCAACTGGTACCTGCTGACGTTGATCTCGCCGTACGCTGGAATCTACTACTGGAGCAAAGGCGACCGAATCGATGAATGTTCCTTCAAATTGGAAGCCAACGATGATGAAACGGAGAATTCGATTACAGTTCAGGGGTCAGAGGAAGAGATTGAACGAATGTGGCGTCAATTGGAATGGCAAGAAAAGGGCATGGTCAAAGTACCGGGATTATTGGACGCGGCGTAAATTGTGCCGGCGTGATCCGTTGATATGATATATGACACCCGACAACAATCGAACAGATATTTCAAATGGCAGTTGCAGGCATTGCTAGTACAGAGGGGCCCCATATCAGACAATAGCAGGGATATTTGAATGCTAGCTAGCTTTTGCTATAGTACTCCGACGCAGTATCTTTGATACCGATCGTACCAATTCGTCCTCCAGTTTTCCAGACTCTCGTCGATGAGTGCGTTGACATACTCGAGACAAGCACGATCGTTGAGATCTAGACGGAAGCGATGTCGCATCTCGCTGATGGCATCATCGGGTCGACCACGAAAGCAAGGAAGATCCTCATTGCCTTTCTTCAGCATTTCCACCAGAAGGATAATCTCCATGCAATGCCTTCGGAGCGCAATAAACGCACGATAACAAAGCATGCGGAAAATGCGGAAAAGACGAGAATCGGGACCGTCCATAACATCCACAAACTCCCGTGTGAGCTTGAACGGCGCGCTCTCGAAACCAGTGTTCTTGCCGGGCGATGACAGGAAGAAAAATCCAAAATCAATATGAATCAAATGGCCCCTGTTGTCGAGCAGAATGTTTCCGTTATGTCTATCCTTCATTTGAAGGAGAAAGCACACCATCGAGTAACCTGCGAGGCTCTCACAGAAATTAGCTTTGGCGTCTGCCAATTCATCGGTGCCTTTGAAGAATGTGTTGAAGAATCCCTTCAGGCTCGTGTAGTTTGGATCGTTCTTCTTAAGCGAAGAGATGGAGATTGTGTCCGGAATCGCCTCAATGATACCTCCGCTCTCCGTCAAGGCAAGAATTTCGTATGGACATAGCCACACGGGCACCCGCTCTCGCGCCAAAATGACAGAAATTCGATAAATGATTTGAGACGCCAGCTGTTCTTGTCGAAGATCATCATTGGCCTTGATCAGAATCGGTAAAAGCCTCCAGCCGGGATGGTTTCCGAAAGCAGAAGAATGACGTATTCTATCCTCCTTCTCCTTCCAATTCTCCTTAAAGACAACGGGAGGGGGTTTCGTGGGTGCCTTGCCGTTGGCACCCTCCTCGTCGTTTTCTTTAGGTCCAGCTTTGGGTAAGCAGCCACCGAATCGTCCTTTTGGCTTTGGTTCGGGGGCAGAATCGGTTGATTTTTCATCGCGCTGGTAGGAACCATGATTTATCCGTGGAGGAACGAGTAGGTCATCCAGATCAGCAAGATCCGCCTCTCTGTTTGGTTTGGGCGGTGGAGTCCACTGACCCATGCGCGTCTTTTTGATGGGCGACGGGGAGGCCGTGGGAGATCCAGAATTTGTTGAAGACGACGCAGGAAGCTCGAATGTGACTTTGGATGGTGTTCCGGCTGTATTTACTGGATCCCCTCGTTCAATGTCTTTGCTTGGCATAGGTTCGAGATTGTGCAAGGGTTCATTGATCAAGTCGTCGTCTTCCTCAAAGGTGCTTGGAACACTCAAGGACCAGAATTCCTGAATGTTGGTATTCTTGACTTTATCAATCTGAGCTTTCACGGACGTCGTCACTTGATCCAGTTGGATTTTCTTCATGCTTTGACGCATTTGTGAGGCAATCTTCTCAAAAGCAGTGTCTCGTCGGTGAGGATCCCTGTAACCGTGTCGCCAGCTTCGTATCAGTTCTTTTTCGCTCTGCGTTGCTATAATGTCGGGAAAGGAAATCGGAGCTTCTTGCGGAACGACGCGCTGCTTGAGAAGGTGGCGTACGTCCCGCGTTTGTGGTGCTTCATCGGCAGGATACTCTACCACTTCCAAACAAATGATGCAAGGGACTCGTTCCTTGGTATTGATCGCAATGCTTTCATCGGCGACAATACGCCAAACTCGATGATTCACATCTTGCAAGGGGATATAGATGGCGTTGCTCGGGAGGGCCTGAGCCTCGACAAGTCGAAGCTGCCGGTGGAATTCACTGGTTCGATTTTCGCGAGGAATCTTGAATAAATTTTCCGCCACAGTTAATAAAGCATCCAAAAACACTGGGGTCGCATCAAAATACGACTTTTCGTAATATGATTTCTTGCTTTCTCGCTGGTTTGTCAAGGAACTATCCAGAGGCAGAAATCCATACCTTCGGCTAGCAGCCACACATTCCCAGTGCTTAACAGACGGTGTTCTCGTGGAAGGGTCAATGGGAATATGGCCTGATTCGGCCGCAAACATTAATGCCGATGGCGAGCTGCGACTACTAGCATCGAGTGCATTGGACAGTTCATCTTCCTCGGATTCAGTCCCATTGCCAAAATATAATCGCCGCGCCGGTATCTCTCCGCACTTCATGACTTGATGTAAAAGTTCTTCTATGACAGCTCGTTCTTCTGGCAGCAGGTTGCCACCGGCATTGGCTTTGGGAGATTTTTCTTCCCCCTCTGGACCCCCACCCCCACCAAGCTCCGAATCACCAAAGCTAGCCAGACTGCTAGCTCGACTTAGACGCGCCGGGACACCTCGTGATGTTTTTTGTGATTCGAGGGACCATGCCCGAAGAAACCAGTAGCACCGATGAGCAAAGTAAATATTTTGACGACAGGTTCTTAGAATCCACTCCTCCAGATCTGTCGACGAGTCATAGGCTCCATGTAACAAAAAGGACAACAATTGCGGAACAAAGTTGAGCAATGTCGCTCCATTGTCCTGGTCGTAAATGGCATCCAAACGACCATTGCTCAAGACATCTTCATACGCAAACAGCTGCAGGAGTACTCGAAAGGCTGTCAAGGGTCTATGAATCAAATCCTGACCAGCAGTACTTGCACTTCCACCCGATCGTGTTCGATAGTCTGCCAGTCGTTTGGTCCATTCATCCTTGGCATGTTTCAGACGGGTCTGAACCTCAATGACAACTCGATTGGATATTTGCTGCATAGAACTCGAGGCGACCGAGGATCCTTCGGACGATACCCTTCGTTCGCCCATTCCATTGCCCATCATTTGACTTAATGGTAACAATGTGTCACGCTCTGTCTCTTCCTTTTCCTTAACGTAATAAAACAGTACTTTGGGTCGACCTGGCACCAGTTCTGCGTCGGCAGGTGCCGTGGATCGCACGTGCAAAAACAAGAGAATATGACACAAATCCGACGCAAGGGAGAGCAGCAAAAGCAGCCAGATATGCCGTGTCAACTCTTCATGCTCTGTTAAGGATGTAATGGACGGTAACATGGAACTTAGACTGTTTGGATCGACCATGCTTAATGCGAGCATGTGGACTAACAGCAGAACCAGCGTTCCGAAATACAAGACTTGATAGAGAGTCGGACACTTGAGTGCAGTGCCGTTATAAGAATGGTAGGGCAGCGGACACACCAGCAGAAATAACCTGGCACAGCTCGTGGCGATCATGTAACCACCTCGATACACTAGGATCCGATCGTCGTCCTCATCTCGTACAAAGGTTTGCGAGGCTCGAAACGCTAAATATAACACAGTCACGTCACATGCCGCCGACGAGACGGCTGGCAGCAAAAAGGGCATCCTTCACTCAACCAGCAAGCTGCTGAGGATGTTCTTGCTTGCTGACGACGGCGAAGTACTGTATCGGGGGTTGCCTAGATCTTTCCGCGGGGACGTAGGTAGGGTGTATTTCCGGTTACCACCATGGTCCTTTTGTGTCTCTCGGTTCCTCTCATCATTTCGTGGTTTGAGTTTCTTGGCTGCGAGTGTGTGGCGAGGAGGGCCGGCGGGAACATTTGTCGAGCCCGCCAGGCAATGCAGAAACGCCGATCTGTGACGTCACAACAGAAGTCCCATTGGCTTTCGATGGGTCATTCAGGTCCACTTCTTTCGGATGGTTTGTAATCGTAAACTAATAATACAATGATGTTCGGGTTTTTCAAAAGCCTATTCCGACCTCCACTCTACAGTACTAGCTAGAACTAGCCAGCAACAGAACGAATACGTACCTAGTAATATGCATGAAATTTTCTTTCGGTTTATATAGATATTTCTCTCTCCAACAATGTAACTACAGTTCTACGTGGTGTTGATCCCCATAGCGTCCAGTCTCCGGAACGACAAACACTTCAATGTTCGCTTTGCTCTTGTCTTCATGGTCGTAAACCTTGAATTTGTGGCCAGGATGCGAACGATCCTCGTACTTCTCACCCACCTTGAGAGTTGAAATCAAGATCTCCACATCATCTTCATCGTCACGCCACCAAACGTACAAGTCTTTGGTCTTGGCATGAAAGGTCACTCGGATAGACGCATCCTCTTCCATGTCGTCGCCACTGATCAGTGCCTCCACGGCATAAGCCACTGTCTGGGCTTGTTTCTCTGTCATGGACGGGATTTTGCTCATGGATACGGCCGAGTTGTCTTTCAGGTGTTGAAGATCCGTCGTTTTGGGGACGACCGAAACGCCATGCTGGACCAACCACGCAAGCACACCCATGGGGGGTGTGACTTGGGAGTCTTCGGGCAAGACGCCCTTGGACTGCATTGCTTTCGTGAGTTCATTGCATACGTGATCTAGGTGGTGGTAGGCAAAGGGTGTGCGTTGTGGGTTTCGCAGAATCCCCTCCATGACTTGGAAGGCTACTAGATGGATGTTGTGTCGGTGGGCGTAGTTAACCAACTTGGGGTCGTAGAGGAACGACCAGACGTTGGCTTCTACTAAATGAGGCTTGACAGTAGCGATTTCCGCCAGCGCTTCCAATTCTTTCACGTGGAAGTTCGATACGCCGATACTGGTGACGGGGCTTGTGTCGTCCTCGTAGAGAGCCTCCAAGGCCTTCCAGCTTCCCTTCCAGGCATTTACCTTATCCGTGTGAGGAGGAGGGGGAAGCTGCCTGATATCATCTGGGAGAAGAGTTTCTTCAGCTTCACAGTTCATCCAAGGAATAGTATCATAGCAACGAGGCCAATGAATCATGACATGGAGTTTAAGATCGACATTGGGATGATCAAAGGCTGGCTTCAAGGCCGCAATCGAGTTTCGGACGGCCACAATCGTTCGATCGTACCCAAGATGAGTATACCAGACTTTTGTGATAACATGAACTTCCACTTTGTCTGTTCCTGTGTTGGCAAGATAGTCGGCACCATCGACAATGCCCTTGGCTACTAGATGCTCATTTTGACTGACGCTGGAGGTGTCAATCAGATAGATTTTCTTGTCGTCACGCAAAGCGTGGCTCACAATGGCAGGAATGACCTCTGCGACCATATTTCCAACGCCCAATCCGACCAATGGGAACTTCAACCCATTCGAGAGCGTCGCCGTCGGAACGTCGTCCAAATGTGCTCCATTTGTTTTCTTTCCGAGCATCCTTTTAAACAAGTTTTGCCCATGCATCTCGGAAGGCCAGGCGGCCATCAGGAGCAAACAAAGCGCCCAAGCAGAGGATCTCATGGTCGCCGCACAAATCCTAATCTTTAATTTATGTACCTAACGCAATAGCGAAGACCCTTTGCCACGTTGCTGGTTGGGGTTCGTTTAATGGATACGGCGCAATCGAGATATTTTGTGAGGCCATTCTCGTCCTAGAGAGCGCTTCGCATCCATTTTCCAATACCGAGCCTCTTGGAATTGTGCCAGTGGCAATGACCCTCATTTTACGCCTACATTAGTTCCGATTAAGATTCGAAAGTGACACGTGGAAGCAGGAGGCATCAACACAAAGATCCGTTGAGAATCAGGAATTCGACTTCTTTGATCAAGTCGTTCCCGTGAAAAGATTGCGCGGGGAGCGGCGGCACGGATGATGATGGCGATGGCGTTGCTGTCTTGTTCCTTCGCAGTGTCTCGGGGTTGCTGTTTGAGTCTTGCGCATTCTCTACTCTGACACTGCTGCTGTTATTGTCAAAAGGTGGAAAGGAACGGATCCTTGGGCGAAGTGCAGATCAATAATTCAGTCGTCGGGTCTATTATACGAGGTTGGCTGCTGCCCAGAGAGTGGCTGGCCTTCTGCATTTTCCAAAGAACAAAAATGTCCAAGTCCGCTAGCAGAACAACGAGCCTTGTCTTGGTGACGGCACCGTACACCGTCGAAGCGACAGTGGAAGATGGAGCTAGTCTCGTGGAGCCTGTCAGGTGCAAAACGGTTCTAATGGAGCATCGATTTGGGGCAGAAGAATCACAGGAAAAAGAATTAGAAGACAGGCCCTTGGCGATTGTCCCGGACACGAGCAAAGACGCGGAAGGCGGATTTGATGTCTGCAAGGAGTACGGCTACAAGTACGAATATACTCAAGACTACCCTGAAGAAGAAGGAGAGGAAACAAACGAGGCAGCGCCCAAAGCGCAGTCAGTGCACCCCCTCCATCAGACGACGGCTGTGGTTACAAAGACGAACGAGCATCTTCCGTATATTCATTTACTGGGAAAGACGTACCATCCGGTGCATAACTTTCATGATCGGAAGGACTATGAAAAATCGCTCTTTTGGTTTACATATCGTTGCGATTTCCCGCTGATCGCACCCTACGGTATCGACACCGATGCAGGATGGGGATGTATGCTTCGATCCGCTCAAATGCTCCTCAGTCACACGTTGCGAATTCACTTTAAGTCACGGGCCTGGATGCCTCCTCTGTCTTCCGACAAGGCACGACATGATGACTTTGTCCGTACAACGTTGACGTGGTTCGCTGACTTTCCCTCAAAAACCGAGTCCGTGTACTCCCTGCACAATTTTGTAGCCGCTGGATATTCGAAATACGAAGTATTGCCTGGTGAGTGGTGGGGGCCAGGAACGGCGTGCTTTGTCATTCGAGATTTAGTCGAAAGGCATCAACAATCGCAGCCTAGTTTATTTCGAGTTCATGTTTCGTCGGAAGGAACCGTATACCGCGACGCAGTCTATGAATTGATGACTCGGGATTCCAAGAAACGCGCGCAGGAACGAAATCGAGAAAAGGAAGCGTCGTTGCCGTCACCATTGCACCCGCTGGATCCATCAGTGCCCAGTTCGACTGAAATTGATCCCGAGACTCTGGAATGGGATACAAGTTTACTCCTGCTGGTACCACTGCGACTAGGACTAGACAAGTTCAATGAAGACTACGTTGATTGCCTCGCCCGGTCATTTTGGCTGCCTCAGTCGGTTGGTGTCCTCGGTGGTCGCCCACGTGGGGCGCGGTGGTTCTATGGTGCATACGCAGATGGTTCCAAAGTTCTCGGGCTGGATCCTCACACGGTCCAAGCGGCTCCACGACGTAATGGCTTACAAAAGGTCCAGCTGTCGGACGACTATTTGAATTCAGTGCATACGAGTTATCCAGATGTTTATCAGTTAAACCGTATGGATCCGTCTTTGGCTGTTGGATTTTACTGTCGCGACAAGAAGGAGTTTGAGGCATTGGAACAATCATTGAAGGAGCTCAAGAAGACGCCCAATTCGCCTGATCTGTTTACCATTGCGAAGAAAACTCCCAACTACTTGTCTTCGGCCATGAACGATATGATGCTAGAAAGTTCTACTTTTGAAGACGATGCTGGAAAGCAGGATGATAGTGACGACGAAGACTACGTTCTTTTGTAAAGAACAAGCAATAACAACATAATTATCCTATTCATGCGAAACACAAACTCAGAGCTGCAGCAAACTCGCGTCATCGGTGCTTCGGGGAGAGTAGTTGATTGAAAGGCGCATTAACCCGTACCAAAAAATGATCATGCTTCTGTCCATTCTCGAACCATCTTCATTTGCGCATTGGTCTCAGGGGAACAGGAGCTCTCAAAGCTTCGATTTGACCATTGAAATAGACGATTGACCTCCATCAACGCCTCCTCGCCCCCATAGCCATGTCGAGCAAGGTAGCATCCCACTGTGGTCCCAGTTCGTCCAATCCCACCTCGGCAGTGGACGTACACCCTCTTGTTATCAGAAATGGCCGCATCGATCGTATCAAGTATTTGCCGCATTTCGTCCTTGGTCGGGACACCGAAATCCTGGACAGGAAGTCTACGATACCGCACCCTCCTATTAGCTTTTGTAGCCTCTTCCTTGAGTATTCGTTGATAAGTTTCCTTTTCTCCCTCTTGGGTGAGGTCCACAAAGAAGTCGATCCCGAGGTCCAAGTACTTTCGTATCTTTTCTCTGGAGTCTTGCTCACCTCGTTTGTCAGTGGGGTATTCTCCCGCCATCAAGTTATTTGTCACCCAGTACGTATTATCGTTTGGACGTGGTGGCTGAGTGCTCAGAGCCCGTAACGGAGCGTGTCCGCTGTCGGCGTTGCCACTTTCTTCCATCATTCTCAGCCGACGGAATCCCGAAAATTCCGCGGTCGAGCGAAAATCTGTTCTGCTGAAAGATTCGCACAACGACAAGAGGGTCAGAAAGCATCCTACTATCCGCATTGTGCAATATTTGGATAAGGTAGTTACCGTGCTCTTAAAGTCACAACAAAAGACGACGGTCGGAATGATGCGGGTTGATGTTGTCGGTGGTGATTCGTTCCAGCTCAAAGATCTTTGTGAGAAAGGATCGTTCTTACTTGATCGGATGAGTCAAAGTCACACTTTATCCCGTGATTTCGACAAAGAGGAACGGCCCACCGGCGCTATTTGATGAGGAGAGTCTTGCTAGGACCTGCCTACTTTTTCAAAGTAATAAAAAGTCTAGTAATACATTGAAGTTTGAAAGCCATTCAGCTGTAGCGTCGTGGCAAGAACGGAATCGCGTTCTACTAGTTCGTCACAGTGATGTTGACGAGATCCTCATCTTCAATACGCGCACCACCACTGCTTCGGTTGAAATAGTGAAACCGGGGGTTCTTCCACTTGATAATGGATCCTTGCTTGAGATCAGGATGAAGTGACCGGGAAGTCGTGTATGCAGCAACCTGCATGACGTCGCCGATTCGGTCTTTACAGATAAATACTTGGCGCATCGTACTAGTTACATCCAATATTGCTCGAAGTTCCAAGGCTTCACCCTCAACTGGCCGGCCTCCGTGCGCTTCCAGCTGTGCCCACGTAAGTGGCAAGGACAGGGCTCCTTTGTCAGCTGCGATGCACTCTTTCTTGTGCACCTTCCAGCAAACTTTCTGACATGCATTGGTGCAATACGAGGACTTCTTGCACCGGGCACAGTGCATGAGTTTCACTGGGCTAATTTTCCTGCAGTAGGCACAGGTGTACAGGTCCGCCCGGTCCGAGTCAATGGGCGGGGGGGAAGCCACGCTCCAGTAGATTCTCTTCTTGGAGGCAGTGAGGCTTTCTGCTTCCAACATAGGGCATCTTGCCCGTGCTTGCATTAAAGCACGCTGATTCATGAGCATGTTTTCTAGTTCTTGCACGGCTCGTCTCCTCGCTGATTCAACATGGTTGCCCCTGCTGGTGGCGAAGCAACGGAGCAAGGCCTCTGAGTGTTTGAACATCTTGCGATTTTCGCTGACCTGCTCTTCAGTCCCGAAGCGCTCCAAATCTTCCAGTGAACTTTCAGCAAGGATGCATACCGCAGCCGCCCCTTCTTCCTTGGTAAAACTTCTGATGAGACCTGCCTTCTCTTCGACGATTCGGTTTGAAATGTCAAACCCCAAGCAACAATCGGGGCAGATTTCCCTGTGGTGTTCTTTGCAGAACTTCCTTCCAATGCTGTCCTGTGTATATTCCGTCTGGGACATTGTTGTTGTTGTTTGGGATTGAACAAAGTATCGGGAGTGGATGAAGGACGAGGAGAGAGTCCTTTGAGAAGGAACAAGAGTAAAAATAATGACGGGAACTCACGCGGCGGGGACGAAAAGCCATGGCAAAAATCCTTGCAAGTGTGACTGCTGGACGAATGCCAATGCTGAGAAACAGGGGATCTTCCCCAGATGAGGAAAAGGGGGCGGCGGGGCACATCCAAAAGACTCGAGTGGTGCGACTCCCACCAAGTTCTGCTCGTGGAATGCGAAGCATCGTCACTATGATAGCTTAAGTTGCATTCTGATGAACTTTCATAAGAGGGAAAGAGAAGCAATATGGGGTCGAAGGTTGAGCTTGGATGGCGATGCACTCAGCCGAACACCAAGAATGCAATTCAGCTACGGTAGCTAGAGAAACGTTGCAAGAGACAGGCTACAGGCAATAGTCGCTCGCAAGCAGCAGATTAGTAGAGACGATTTCCCACACAGCTACTAGCTAACTGAGACGACCGCCACCCTCTGTTTGCTATTGATGCACCTCAGGCTGAAGGCAATGGGTTCCAATCTAGTATTTCGCATTGAAGTTTGAAGCTTACTTGGCGTAGTTCCCAAAAAATCCGTAATTAGCTAGCATGTATTACAAAATTAGTCAAAGAAAGAGAAGTGGCAAACACTCCACTTCTTTGCGTTGCAAGTGTATTGCAATGCGGCATCACAGACCCCCGTGGCTAGTGTGTATGAAGATAGCGTTGGTCGATCCCAGGAGCAAATAAAGTGGTGCAGTCCATGCCGGTCTGTGCTCGCCACAATTCGACATGGATTGGATGGATCTTTTCCCCAGTAACAGGATCCAGGTACATGTCTTCGTCGTCCAGAACCCCACCAACCTTCCAACCTTCAGAGGCGTATTCAATGGCATTTCGTTCAACATTCCTAGCTGCATCTTCCGGTGGTATCCAAAGGCTATCTTTGATCCGCTTCGAGTAGGCTTCGTGTTTTGGTATGGGGCAAACTAGCACCTGCTTGTTGAAAGTTAGCTTTCTCGTTGCCCTCGGTCCAGCTTCAGGAGTTGACACTTCAGACGAAGAAAAGGAGGACGATAGCGTACGATCAGTTCCTGTGAGTTCTCGTCGCTCAAAGAGTGAAGATATTCCCCATATATGTATCCCTTCTCTCGACGAAGAATCGTCCGCCTCAGCGTCTTCCTCCTTTTCCTCGTCTGGATCCTTCAGGGGCACTAGGGAAGTCGTCACTTTGCCTAATAAGGAACCCCTAGATGGTTCACGAGAAATGGTCTCGGGCTCGCCATCTTGCACACCAAGCTTCACGAAAAGATTTTTCCGAATACGAGAACCATTAGAAAGTTGCCTCACGTGGCAAGGTTTATTAATAGTGGTAGCTTTGGTGCTATAAGAGCGACTCATTATCTTGGAATGATCTTTAACCTTCCCTGTCTTCCTGCAAGACTAAGATATTGGCTACGGAGTCTCAAGCATACCAAGGAAACACCAAGTGCTTCACAACAGTTCGGTGCGGTGATCCCAAGAAGGATTTGTGGAATTTTCCCGAATGGACACCAACTAATCGCCAATTATCTCTCTAAGATACGATCCCTGCACTATCGGCAAAATGGACGGCGTTGCTTTGACTGCCGCCGAGAGAATTAGTACAACGGATACATAGGGGCCAACTTCCGGTCGTGGATCCCCTAAACTTTTGCGTCTGTAAATCACAATGCAACGGCATGGAATCCCCACAACTAGACCGATTTTGGGGGATCCAGAAAGATACCCAGCCCACTCCGACGACCATTTGGTTGCGGCATGCAATTTCATCGTCGCCAGCTGGTCTGGCAGTTGCGCCACGCCTTCGATCTCATTATCGTATCGTACATACCCGCCGGGCGAGCCAATCCCTTGGCCAGCAACACACAGACAAGTACCTGTAGTCGGTGCAAATGGGCCTCATCCATGTGATCAACTCCGACTAACAACAAGAGGACGTCTTGTTACTTGCTGTTTAGCTTTCACGCGAGAGGTTCTCTCTGCTGCTATGATAGTAGACCCAGTTTGCGGGTCTAGAGAGTAGTAGTAAGATAGGGGTAAAAGTGCTACCAGGTAGCAGTGAGAAAGCTTGCACCACGTCAAGACTGTGCGGAAGGTTGTTGCCAGAATGATGCCATTAACCGCAGGGAGCAAGTTCTTGAATTAAGGTTTAAGATAAGCACTCTACTAATTGTTGGTCATTGGATGGAATGTATTCTAGTTGCTCAGCTACTACTCTAGTAACTATAAACGAATGTTTTATGCCACAGGAAATAAATGAGGCTGTAGGCTGACTAGTTCTAGCTAGAAGCACAATCAGTCCTTTCAATGGAAAATGCCGACAAGGGGGCGTATAAACTAGCTTTGCAGAAAGTATACCGTCATGACAATGGCATCAAGAAAGAGTTCTCATCTCGCCAAGTTCAGCACAATTAGTAAGAACGGCTACTATCGGTGCAAGAATGGCCGTCGGTGAGGTGGGCATCTCGCAGGTCAGCTGGACTCCTAGGATCTATCAGCATTAGGTACATGATGGAGTTTGAACCCTGATATGTGGAACTAGATCTCGCCAGTAGTGTACAAGGACAAAGTACTTGAGATTAAGTGAAACTGGTAGTCTAGTAGGAGGATGTCTAAAGATAGTCTATCATTTGCCCTGGCATTGCATTGTCAAGAGGCGCAACAGGAGTCATCGATGGGATGAAAGGCTCAAAGAAAGTAACAACATCAAGCCTTTCATCGAATATCGTTCCAAAGCCGCTCAACGAGTCAAACCTCAACAATTACGGGCTGGGCTGCTCAATGTGAACAGGATGGATGAGTTCGTTGGTGGCTAAGCAGCGGTACATGTTCTCATCCTCCATCACGTTGCGCCAGTCCCAGCCCTCGGCGGCGAATTCGACGGTATTTCGGTGAGCATTGAGTGCCATTTCCTCGGGAGAGTTCCAAAGGTGGCCACGGATGCGTTTCGAGTACTCTTCCTTCTTGGGGATGAGACAGACTTCGACTTGCTCATTAAACTTGAGCTTTCTCACAGCGCTGCTGATGGATACCTCGGATCTGGCATCAGCATTTTCGCCGTGTTCGGATGAATTTAAGGAGGAGCTTAATGAAGGAGAGTCACTAAATGTGGACGACTCCTCGCTTCGTTCCACCTCTTCCTTCTTCGCCCCGAAAAGCGAGGCGAATACCCACAAGCCAGGGGTTGACTTGTCCTCGGGTTCCTTTTCCGAGCCATTCTTGAGAGGTTCCGTGATGACTCGAACATTGCCAAGTATGGAATCTTGTGTTCGAGCAGTAGGCTGGGGCAATTTCGGCATATCTGCGTCCATGCCAAGCTTGTACATCAGATTGTTTCGTATCCGTTCGGATTCTCCTCTCGATGCGGGAGGAGATTGAGCACGGGGCTCGCTACTTAAGGTTGTGTTGCATGTTGTATTGCAATCTTGATCTGACATGATGATTGATAGACAGGTTGGATGATTGCGGATCTTTTGAGATAACCTTGAGAATGAACGAAGAGAAGACCGTTCGCAAATATAGAATATGATACAAGGCCTTGTTTGTGATCATTCTCACATGACTTTGTTTGGGAGGGGGTGTTCCGCCTTTGGTTCCCACCTCACAAAAATCCGGCAGCGTCTACTCCAATCAATAATCAACGACGTGGTGTCGAAATTTTTAGCGGACTCAAAATGAAGGTTCACGCACATATCTTCCCGCCAACGAGCTAGAAGTTGGACCTCGTGTCGTGTGAGCGAATGTTTGAGGGAACGGAAGTTCACATAGGGTTGAACTACGATTTATTATGCCTTCTGGGAACCCATTCGCCATCAAAGAATCATCCCTACTTATTGGTAACTTTGGGAGTGGAAGTTTTGGCTCGCGTTCGCATGCAGGTTCGGGCAATTTTGCACTAAAAATAGGCGGCGGAGTGGTTCGTGTTTACGTAGGCGAACCGCCAATGTGGTCAAAGAAGACGACGTAGCAACGAGAAGGAATCGTGCTGTCAGAACAAAATCACAATTGCCTTCGTGGAGGACCACTACGACCTGAAGAAGCCTATGATGGACTTCATCCACGACTAGTACCTACCTCGATTCAATAGACCCCGAAGGTCACTTGGGCCGGACTTTTTGCTCTCGCTGGGACTTGCAAAAGGATTTTTTTGACACGCTCTCGAACGCGAAAAACGGTGCACGATGAGAGAAAGATAGAAAATTTCTGCATATCTTGTCCCACTTCTGGGGGGTGGAGGCATCTCTATCATATGGGTCAGAATTTTATTCTCAAGACAACTCCTCCTACCCCCGAACGACCCAAACCCATTGCGTGGGGCAAGCCTGAGACAGAGATCTGCAAATACTAGCCATTACTCCAATGAACGATCGATCCCACTCCGTGGCGTCTGTGGATCTTTGGGTCCAAAATGCCAACTCGTCCCGGAATAGCAACGATTACCAGCATGGTCGGGACCAGCAGAGTCAGCAGTCTTACCAGGAACAATATGATCCGCAACATGGCAACCGGTACTCTGGCAGCAGTGGAGGTGGCGTCCCTCCAGAATATGGTGGCGATCAACAGAACTACGACGATTGGCAGGGTCAGGGAGGGAGTCAACAAGAAATACACTTTGATAATTCTCTGCCTGATATTCAGCTGTTGGCGCATTTCTGCTCTCAGGCCCATCCACCCAATGGAAATAGCGAGGAAGACCTAATGGTAGCTGATGAAAGCTGGGACCCAGTTCGAGACTGGCTAAGAACACATAGCGCAGAAGACGTCTATGCCGCCGCGGGACAACGAGACGAAACTGGCAAAACTGCAATTCATATAGCGTGTCAAAACGCACCACCGGACGACATTATTGACGTCTTTCTGAGCATTGCATCTGATGTAATTCAGTGGCCAGATCAGTTCGGGTGGTTGGCCATCCACTACGCCTGTGCGTATGGGGCAAGCGGAAACGTTATCAAGGGCCTGGCGGAAGCCTATCCAGAATCCAAGACCACAGTAGACCGAAAGGGTAGGACTCCATTGCACTTTGCACTCGGAACGAACAATCCTCATACGGCGGCAGTCATTGTGATTTTGTCATCGACTGGCGCAGCAGAATACGAAGATGATAACGGTATGCTGTAAGTCTTCGGAATAAAAAAAGAACTTGATCTTGGTGCGACTCGCTTTCTCAAACGTTTTCTATTTCGGCTCGCCGAATATAGGCCTCTTCACTATGCGTGCGCTTACGGAGCGTCTGAGGATTGTCTGTACGTTCTGACGGGTACATACCATGGAGCAATCACCCACATGGACCGTCGTGGTCGTACGCCGCTGCATTTTACCTTGTCCAATGCAGGTCGACCAGCCGCGCCGTCTGCGGTACGTTTGCTACTTGGATTGAATCGAAATCTGGTGAACTCCAGAGTAGGTAGTCCGTCACCGTTTCGGGTCTTGGCGGAGTTCGCAACCACCGTCAAGCCACACCAAACACAGGAGAGGGAATCCTGCAAAGCCTGTTTGAGAACCATGTTGGCTGCTAATCCAACTCCCACGGCAGACTTCTTTACGGCACTGCTGTCATTGCCAGACTTCTTGCGAGAACTTGCCGTTGTGATGAAGGTTGTGCAAGAGTTGTTGAACATTAAGATCGCGCAGAGGTTTCCAACGTTGATTCTGATGCTTGACTTCTACGTGCAAATGATGGTTGTGACGTTCTATTCCATTGCTGTGCAGGACTCCGTGGATAAGCGTTTCGAAACCGATCCCGAAAACCCCACAATCGGTCTGAAGTTAACGCTTCCCCTGTACGTCGGAGCGTCATACTTCTTTCTTCGTGAACTCATCAACTTCTTGTCGATGCTGTCGCTTGGGGCCTTCAAGAGTTGGGCGTTTGAACCGAGCAGTTGGCTAAATATCTGGTACGTCTTTGTGATATACTTCTGGGCATATCATATGACCGAAGGTACCCTCGACAAGAATTTCTTCCGGACAGGGTCAGCGATATCTTTTGCCTTCATCTGGACCAAGTTTCTGAGCTATCTTCGAAACATGTTGATTGATTTTGCTGTGTTTGTGGCTGGTGTCTTCCACGTCATGCGGCGCTTGGCAGCGTTTTTGATCTGCTTGACGATCATTCTTGTTGCCTTCTCTCAGATGTGGACTGCACTGTTCGAAGGGACTGCATTCTGTGGTTCGGAAAATCCAGCCGCTAATCTGACAGAAGCAGAGAGGATAGCAGCGCAGCAGTGTGAGGACTGGAACATCAATTCATGGTGTGACCCCTGGGACTCATTTCTGAAGACCTACACGATGCTTTTGGGGAATGTCGACGAAGGTGACTTCGACGATAACACTCTCGCCACTATCCTCTTTGTGCTATTCATGTTTTTGGTTGTCATTTTGTTGAAGAATGTTCTCATTGCTGTCGTCATCGATTCGTACAAGGCGATTCAAGATCATCGTGCGGCCATCGTGTTCTGGACGAACCGACTGTATTTCATTGCCCAAATGGATGCTATTGCGAATGGTCCCTGGAAAGCGCTTCTGCGAGAAGCCATGGGATTGGAAGATCCGGATCTACTTGAACCGACGGGTCTGACCAATGTGTTTGGGAAAAGTTTCTGGAAGAGGTTGATGGACATGTTTGAAGAAGATTTCCAAGAGGGAGTATTGTCAATCCAGTTCTATTTGAACACTGTGATGCGAATAGGGGCCTTGTTCGTTGTGATTCCCTCGTGGATAGTTTTGGGTATTTGCACAGGTGGTTGGCTCTGGCCACCCCAAATACGGGTATTTGTATTTACAAGTACTGTCACGAAACACAACTCTGAATCCGAAAGGGAAGAAGAACTGCGGCGAAACCAACTGGTGAAGTTGAAAGCTGAAATCGAGTCCTTGGGGGAGGCGATACGACAAGAACTTGCGCTTGATCGCAGCCAAGTAGCGCAAACAAGATCTATTGTTACTAACCGAAAGGTGGAGATTCAAGCCGAGATGAAGCATATCAAACGAATTGTTACAATGTTGTTCGAACAAGTTGGGGGAGGGTAATTCTGTTGGAGAGCACTTCAGGGCTCGGCCATATTTGCCTTTCCATGGCATCGACATGGGGTTGAATTTATAATCGGTCGTGCTGCATGAAGATGATGTATTCAAGAGATGGGGCACGGCATTTAAAATCTAGACATGGTTTAAATGTGACGAGAAATGCCGCACAAGCCGAGTTTTTATGGCAGGGCAACGACCTCTCAACTTTGTTTGGAAGAATAACTTCCTATTCGCTGAGTATTTTGGCAGTGAATTAATTTGCTTAGCGAGATCGACGAAGGATGCACGCACAGAACTCGGTTCCATAGTTTCTGGTCTAGATGTGCAGACTTTTGCTGTTGCTCCCAAAACGGTTGCGTGGGGCTGTCCTTCGAGGTCGAATATCGCACTGGTTAGCAAATTGATCGCTCTTGTTCTCGATGGCCGAGGTGCTGTAGTTGCTAACGGGAAAGTGCGTCCAATAGTTTCGATCCTGTGACATAGTACAGTTCTCTGTGCCCAATTCAGCGCGGCAGATGTCCCGACCACAGCCTGCGCCTTTTTCTCGTCTCTCTAGCATCGTCCTAGTCTCTTTCTAATAACGGCGGCGTAAGGGGTTTCCATCGGTTCCCGAAGGTACCATGTAGGATCAAGCGACCCCCCTTGCCAGGCTCCGTGGCGCAAGGTTGTACAGACTGGCGCAGTACTGTACATTACTTGGGCCTTTTAATATAATATGCCCGATTCAGCGCGCGCCCCCGACGGCTCGAAAACACGATACCAACGACGTCTTGGCGTCAGTTTTTACAACCAGCGAGAATGAGAGTAGAGAGCGATCCAGCACCGCAAGTGGGCGGAATGACCAGAAAGCAACTAAAAAAGATCTATTGATTTTACCGTGACAGCGCCGCGAAGTTCCCACTATTGATTTCTGGCGAATTGATACCGAGTCCATACTCGGACTCATCGATCTCCGGAGGTGACCATTGCACTTCAAAATCATCACGATGAATCATCCTCCCATGGCATCAGGGGATTGGCAGCAGAATGAAAATACGCTAGACGATCAGGCGTATTATCAGCAGGACCAGCAGTATGCAGGCAGTGGCGAAGATTATTATCCGGCAGAATATGGCGAGGTCGGAGTGGAATATGACCCTCACGGCCAAGAAATCATGTATGATAATCAAGCTTTGTCCGATATCCAACTGCTGGCATATTACTGCTCTCAGGGCCGTCCACCCAGTGGAACTGACGAGGAAGCTTTGCTTGCCGCGGATGCCACCTGGGAGCCAGTCCGAGACTGGTTGAGAACGCACAGCGCAGAAGACGTACACGCCGCGACGGGGCAACGAGATGAGACTGGTAGAAATGCCATCCACATCGCTTGTCAGAATGCCCCACCCCAGGATGTTATCGAAGTTTTTCTAAGCATAGCTTCTGAAATGATTCAGTGGCCGGATCAGTTCGGGTGGTTGCCCATCCACTATGCTTGTGCCTATGGCTCCAGCGCAGGCGTGATCAAGTGTTTGGCAGAGGCTTATCCGGAATCCAAGACCACCCCAGACCGAAAGGGCAGGACTCCGTTACACTTTGCACTCGGGACGAACAATCCTAGTTCGGCGGCCGTAGTTGTAATTTTGTCATCGACTGGCGCGGCGAGCTATGCCGATGATAACGGTATGCTGTACGTATTCACAGCTTACGGAAGAATTTGCTAATTTGGTGCTATTTGTTTCCTCATTCCCTTTCTCACTGCATATTTCGACTCGTCCCATCCAGGCCTCTTCACTATGCATGCGCTTACGGAGCGTCCGAGGATTGCCTGTACGTTCTGACGGGTGCTTTCGATGGAGCAATCACCCACTTGGATGGTCGTGGTCGTACGCCGCTGCATTTTACCTTGTCCAATGCAGGTCGACCAGCTGCTCCGTCTGCGGTACGTTTGTTGCTTGGGTTGAATCAAGATCTGGTGAACTCCAAAGAAGGCAGTCCATCCCCGTTTCGGGTTTTGGCGGAGTTCGCAACGACCCTCAAGATCCACCAGCAGCAGGAGAGGGCATCCTGCAAGGCCTGCTTGAGAACCATGTTGGCTGCTAATCCAACTCCCACTGCCGACTTCTTTACGGCACTGCAATCCTTGCCGGACTTCTTGCAAGAACTTGCCGTCGTGACGAAGGGTGTACAAGAATTGTTGAACTTTAAGATCGCGCAGAGGTTTCCAACGTTGATTCTGATGCTTGACTTTTACGTGCAAATAATGGTTGTGACGTTCTATTCCATTGCTGTGCAGGACTCCGTGGATAAGCGTTTCGAAACCGATCCCAAAAACCCCACAATCGGTCTGAGTTTGACCCTGCCCCTGTACATTGGAGCGTCATACTTCTTCCTTCGTGAAATCATCAACTTCTTGTCGATGCTGTCGCTTGGGGCGCTCAAGAGTTGGGCGTACGAACCGAGCAGCTGGCTGACTATCTGGTACGTCTTTGTGATATACTTCTGGGCATATCACATGACCGAAGGTACCCTCGACAAGAATTTCTTCCGGACAGGGTCAGCGATATCTTTTGCCTTCATCTGGACCAAGTTTCTGAGCTATCTTCGAAACATGTTGATTGATTTTGCTGTGTTTGTGGGTGGTGTCTTCCATGTCATGCGGCGCTTGGCAGCGTTTTTGATCTGCTTGACGATCATTCTTGTTGCCTTCTCTCAGATGTGGACAACCCTCTTCCAAGGGACTGCATTCTGTGGTTCAGAAAATCCAGCCACTAATGCAACAGAAGCAGAGAGGATAGCAGCGCAGCAGTGTGAGGAATGGAGCATCAATTCATGGTGTGACCCCTGGGACTCATTTCTGAAGACCTACACTATGCTTTTGGGGAATGTCGACGAAGGTGACTTCGAAGATGACACTCTCGCCACTATCCTCTTTGTGCTGTTCATGTTTTTGGTTGTCATTTTGTTGAAGAATGTTCTCATTGCCATTGTCACTGATTCGTACAAGGTTATTCAAGAAGAACGTGCGGCCATCGTGTTCTGGACGAACCGACTATATTTCATTGCCCAAATGGATGCTATTGCGAATGGTCCATGGAAGACGTTTTTCCGAAAAGCGCTGGGAATGAAAGATCCAGCGACTTTATTAAAAGGCGCGACGCGAACGTTTGGTGATGAATTCTGGAAGCGCATACTGGATTTGTTCGAGGAAGACTCTCAAGACAGCAGTTTTATGGTTGAGTTTCTTTTGTCAATTCTAGTCCGAATAGGCGTCCTGTTCTTTGTGGTTCCCGCGTGGATAGTTTTGGGTATTTGCACTGGAGGTTGGCTCTGGCCGCAACAGATCCGGGAATTCGTTTTCACAAGTGCCGTTGCGATGCACAACTCCGAAACAGAGAAGGAAGAGGAACTGCGGCGAACTCAGGTTGTGAAGTTGAAAGCCGAAATCGTGACCTTGGGAGAGGAGATACGGCAAGAACTTGCGCTTAGTCGCACGCATGTGGTCCAGGCAAGGTCGCTCATGGTAGACCGCAAAATTGAGATCCAATCGGAAATGAAGCATATCAAACGGATCGTCGCTATGTTGTTCGAGCAGATTGCGTCCATGTAGACTTTAACGCGACGGTCAGTTTAGAATTACCGTTCAATGACAGAAATCGATTCTACTTTGGTATATATATATGTTGTCCACCTAGCTGCCCATCCCGTCCGTGAATAGAAGGTTGACGATCAGTCTCATCTCCGGGGTGTTGGAAATATCCATCGCTGGATTCTTGATTTTGTCGGCGAGAAGAGAGTCCAATCTCGACCTAAGACCGCGAATCAGTGCCCCGATTCTTGCATTTGCAGCCAGTTTGACCCATCCGTCCACCACGATGACACTATTGCGCGCCTCAACCTCCATGTCACCGCCGAACAGAAGTAAAGCATACGCACTGCACTCAGTTGCGTCCCGCAAAAATGGTTTGGAGGTTTTCACCATCGAATGATAAACGAGCCAGGGGCAGCTGAAGTTCCCAACCGAGAAGAGTGAAGAGGAGGGATGCAGAAACACTCGTTCCTCATTTCCTTTCCTAGAGTTGTCGCTTTCCGAACCTTCCAGGCGTATGAAGAACTTCAATTCTTTGGCTAGACCATCTTTCTCTCTGGCCCCTTCGGCGGTGCTGGCATACTTTGTGGAAGGACGCTCCACTCGAACAAGTTGGCCGGGGGCCATGGCGGAGACGGCGCAAGTCCGAAGCAAACGCCATGAATTCGCGTTTCTGTCTGACTCGGCGGATTCGTTGTAGCCAGCAGCACAAAGGGCAGAGTCGTACTGATTTACAAGCTGGGAGATGTCTTTCATCCCAGAGAAACTCAGGCCTAAACGATTGCAATAGTTCTTTCTTTCGCCGCCACCAGCAGGCAGCCTCTCCCAGCTTGCGAATGCTGCCGCCAACATGGCGTGGTCGCTATTGCCAGACTGCTCAAGTAGTCTTGCGCGCTCAGTCAGGACAAGGCGATCTTTTTGTTGCTGGATCGATTCATCGTCTCTGGTCGTGTTCCTTGGGGTGTCGATACGTAAGAACGGCGATCTTCCAATGCTGATGCCCGCCGCCATTGCCAGCGAAGCTCGGCGACAGCCCAAGATTGCTCCCATCACCAACACTGAAAGAGGATGAGACAACGATTTTGTTCACCCACAAAGGAATCAAAAGGGACTTACTTTTTCCAACCACAGGAGGCGCAGGAATGCCGGCGAGGTGCATTCCGAGCGGTGTCAATCGAAGCTCGTCAGTTCCAACCTTCTCTAGGGCCCCAATCTTCCTAAGACTCTCAGATGCCGCATCCACGGACTCTTGCTTTGGTGGGTCAAGCAGGGTGCGTAAAAATGTGCCGTTCCCAGTTTCGACTCCTAGAAAGAGCAATGATAGTAACGTCTGATCCAATGCACATCTAGTGATCTCCGGTGCCGTGTGGTCGTGTAGCTTAGCGTGCGAGGCTTTGGAGATCAGCTTGTAGCACTTCCCTTCCCGCACGCGACCTGCCCTACCACGGCGTTGTTTCAGACTCGCTTTTGAAGCAAAGACTTCAATAAGCAGGGGCATTCGATTTATTGGATCATAGGAACTTTGCTTCTCTCTACACCCGTCGATGACCACGGTACAATCTGGGATCGTGATTGACGTTTCTGCCACATTTGTGCTTAGAATCACTTTTGTTGCATTTGCTGACGGCCGGAACACAACATTCTGTTCTCGTGGCTGTAAACCACCATGAAGAGGTAGCAACTGGATGGCCATTCCGTCTGTGATCCTGCTAATGACTGTCTTGGCTTGATTGATCTCCGGCGCACCGGGCAAGAATACAAGAATACTTCCATCATTACCCATTGCCCCGTCTCGAATCAGGCACTTGACCAATACCCCCAAAAGATCGTAGTCGATGTGTTGTTCGTCGACTCGCCTAATCTTCTCCTCTAACGGCACTCCGTGACTGGTAGATTGAGTCTCCGGTTCCTTGGGAAGGGTATCCGGGGATTCTTCCTCTGTATCGTGCTCCTCTTTGTCCGATAGCTCGGAATCGTCCCATGGCGTTGTCTTTCTTTGTCTCTGTTGCTGTTGACCACTGCTTCCGTAAAACCTCTTTTTCGGCTTCTTTGGTGGGTTGTACCCAGTAAGCATTAACACTTCCTCCAGATAAAAGTCCTCGACTGGAAATGTGCGCCCTGGGATATGAATCCGAGGTGTGTTCGTACCCCAATAGGACGCAAATCTGTCGGCCTCCAAAGTGGCGCTCATCAAAATGATTCGAAGATTGGGACTCGTATCAAGACACTGTTTTAACAGCGCCATCAGCACATCGCCGTCAAGATTTCGTTCATGAACTTCGTCGATTACAATGTGAGTGATGCAGTCAAGGGCGCCCTCACTCTGCAACTGCCGCAGCAAGATTCCAAAAGTACAAAACAAAAGCCTGGTGTTCTTGCAAATTGCCGAGTCTCCACGAACTACGTAGCCTACACTTCCAGCACCAGGCTTGCTTTCCCCCCGCTCTTCGGCAACGCGAGCTGCCACGCCTGTGGCTGCCAGTCGTCGCGGTTGCGCTACCACAATCTTGGCTCCATCGGGAGCCTCCTCGAGAATGAACTGTGGAATCTGCGTTGTCTTGCCTTCGACCAGAAATGGCACAGATGGATCAGCTCGATTTCACCCAACAACCCCTTGTATCCTACAAACTTACCGCATCCAGTGTCCCCCGTAACCAATACAACCCGTGACCCCTGTAGCAATTCGGTTTGTTAGATGGCGGACAAGATACGAGTTCGTTGAACCAATACCGACTCACCTTGTCTGCTTCACGGAGAGTAGAAATAAATTCTTCTCGCGCCTTCCCAGCCGGCAAGCCTTTTCTCTGTAAAGCAAGGCTTGTGCTTAATTTGGGGAAAGCGGTGGCGGAAGGTGTCTTGGAAGGAGGCGTCGACCAAAATACGCTCCTTTCTCTTGGGCGCCGAACCCTGTACGCAGTCCGAGGAGCCATTGACGTGGAAGATTTTGAGGACTTTGAGGTTTCGTTGCTCTTCGTTGTGGAAGAGCTAGAAGTTGGAGCTGATGACGATGATGAGGGCAGCAGGGTGATTTCGGGGAGTTCAGCCATGGTTTGCTGTAAAAGTTGTACCTGCGCGAAAATGTCAAAGATCATGGGTTCACCAGGTGACAGGGATGACAAAAATCTCACCAACTCGACATGAAAGCCCACACCGATGCCCGATGTCCAGCCATTGGCAGCTGAACAGAGAACATACTTGGGAGGTATAGATGGGTACGAATCGTGCTCTAACACAACGGTCAAGGTCAACTCTTCTGGCGTGGAGATCACAATCGTAGTGCTATTTCCGCTTTTGTTCACAGTCATTCCCTCCGGAAACATGGCCTCCAAGGCCTCCATTTCTTCGGACAAAGTCTGAGAATTCGTTTCGCTATTTGCATCTTGCGCGCTACGAAATGATACTTGCGCCAACTCGCGAATCTTCTCCCAGAGAATGGTTTCGACTGATTTTTGCGTCGTATTGGCCTGCGCCAGCAGCCACGTTGCATCGGCATCCAGTAATTCATACTTGGCGGCAAGCTCCCGAGCTTCTGCACTTGTCGTCGCAGCACCACTACTGGAGCCTCCTTTCTTGGAACCGTCAGTCTTGCTACTCGGTGCCGCCACAATTTCCAACGTTTGTCCGCGGGGATCAAAGCCTTCTGGTAATTGATCCTCTGGCAAATGTACGCACAGCCACTGTAAACATTCATCATAAAAGTCTTCCCATGCATCTTCATTATCATCATTCTTGCTGCTGCTCTTGCACGTCTCAAATGACTTGCGGGCTTGCCGTCGTGTGAATCCTTCATGATGTAAGCGTTCTTCGACGTATTGTTGCCGATCGGACGAAAATTGAGCCAGCTCGGGATCATTGTCGTCGTCGTCGTCTTCGGCTGGATTCAAATCGACATTGTCACCTTGCAAGATTCGTTGAATTTGTTGACGCAGCTTGGCTGACAAAAATACGGGATGATTACGATTGGCCATGCGAATGGCTTCGTGACGACGAATACGAGCATTGCGTTCACGTTTGCGTTGTTCCTGTTCTTTACGACGGTCTGCGGCACTCACATGGGAGGTTCCCAATACTAAATTGGTATTTGCCGTCGCTTTGTTGTTACCGGACGGCGTAGTAACATTGCTGGACGACCCATTTTTGTCAGTCGTCGATTCATTGTTGTTGTTGTTGGACTTGGCCTGCTGTTGCTGTTGCTTTTGTTGCATTGATTTTTGTGCCTCCACTGCTGTCAACCAAGTAGTTTTATAGGGTTCTGGTAGTTTTCGTTCATGAGGTAGATTGGGAGTCAATAACAAGAGTGCCAACAACGCCGCTTCTTCGGTGGCCTGTTCTTGATTGGCCACTGGCACTTTGGGCACCAAAATCAAGTCCTTGTCACTATCCTTGGCATCCGGAACAATACAGCGTACTTTGAATTTTGTGGCATCATTCAACAATTCTTTAAACTTGGGCGGCGGTCTCTTTTGCTTTTGACAATATTCTCGCAAAAGTGCCGATGGCAACTTTTGCCATTGCGCCACTTGGGTCTGCCCGACCGCCGTGGTTTGTGCTTGCTCTCCCACTACTCGAGATTGTCCCGAAGCTCCTTTTTGCTTGTGTCCTTTTCCTCCCCATTGTTGTGTTTCTGGATCCCATTTATGTCCCTTGCTAGGCCGTGGCGGACGATTGCCACAAGCACAATTGAAGGGATGATCGCAGATGCACTTGGGAGTGGCAGGTTCTTTGCCCTTTGACGCTGCCGCCTTGCCTCCCTTGGCTTTTCCCATGGTAGTACTGCCACAACTCTAATGTATCGGAGCAGCCCTGGAGTCAACCAGCTATCGGCAAGGGATAGTGTTCTAGCGACAACGAAACAAACTGTTTCCGTCACATCTTCCTAGTCGGTGGACTCTGGACGTTGCGTCATTTTCTCAAATTGTGTGGCGGAAAAAAATGGCGGGATCGTCTGCCCGTGCACCCAGAGAAGGATGCGGTCCATCTTGTCGAATTCGAATGAATCCGTCCGTCCATCATCGGGTCCTAGCACGAGACGACTCAAAGGACCGTAGCCAACAGCTTCAACGGGTCATTTCTTGCGATTTCTAAAGTGCCTCTCTCTCGCGATGGACATCATATCATCATCACACTCACACCTTTTTCATGGACGTAATTGCATTGTGGTGACCCTCAAATAACAGCAGGGACGCCCCAATCTCATCAAAGCAGCCTTCTACTCAAATGACAGGAGTCGGTAGTAGCAGTCGGTCGTCATCTCGCAACAACGGAGCTCCAATGTCGGGAGGAATGACACCCCCGCACGCTTTTACGCAAGAAACCAAAGCCCGCCTCTTTCTGTTCATGGCATGCTTGTGGCCACTATGGGTCTTGGCCTTGTTTGGAGCTAGTTCAAATGCCACTACTGGTGGGGATGTAGTGGGGCCTGCCAAGGAAGTGAATCGATTGAATTTACGCAATGTCATGGATCGAGTAGACATTATGGGGTATGGTCCCACACATCCACGAGTGGCCTTTGTGGTGCTGGGCGAAGACGCCGAGCCCATGAAAGCTACGGTAGAATCCATTTTTCGAAATACCGATTTGAATCGCATCTTTTTAATTTGTGCCGTCATGGACGGTCAAGGCGAAAACAAGGCGCTCGTGGACGAACTCCATGAGATGGATCAGGGAAGTGTCCCACACTGGCATGGATTACGCCCTGATATTCATATTGGCTTGTCATCCAGCAACAAAAAGGGGGAAGATGATCCTCATGGACGCAAGATTCATGCCATGTTCCATCCCCAGCGAGTAGGGACTACGGCGGCTCGTATGGAAGCTGTTGACTTTGTCAAGCTCTTGGAAAAGAAACACATGGATGCTGGTCTGAAAAGTCCCGAAGAAGATTTAATTTTGGTACTCTTGCAAGCTGGAATACAATTGACGGATCATTCGTGGTTACAAGCAGTAACGCATGCGTTGATTGTGCCGCCACCTATTTTAAGGGGAGACGAGGATGTGGCGCTCAAGTTGGCCAATGCGGTCAGTTTGCAACTGGAAGCACCGGGACTGGTCACGTCGTTTGATGAAAAAATGGCGCCCCTATTGCAAGTAGAAGCCAAGGCGGATGATATCAACCTGAGTAGTGGGGCATCCTACTCGACGCCAGCATTGAATGGAGCGGGGATTGCCTTGCGATTAGATACCTTTGTTCATTTGCCAGCCCAAGATCCGTCCCTGATGGATCCTTGGCCCGCCAATCTGGAACTGGCCTTGAATCTATGGTTGTGTGCCGATGGAATTGATATTCTACAAGACGCACAAATTACCACGACCACGTCTTGGATGGACAATTTACCGACCGCCCCGCTGGATCCCCACCTAGCCGCCCGTTTTGCTGCCGTTTGGATGGACGATGCCGCGATTCTTTCAAGCGTATTCCTCCAAAATTACTCGACTGGACTGGCAAACGAAAATGCAACACGCCAGGCAGTCTCCCACCTTTCCCAAGGGAGATATATCCAAGCGATGCCGACCCTTTGAATGGTACGCGAAACAAGTCAATACGCATCTGGGCAAGGTATTGGATCAGACTGCCTGGGAACGAGTCGACAATACAGGAGATGCAAATGAAAAGAAGGGTGGAACGATAAAGAAGGAAGAGATGCAACAAGTGGCGGCCAAGATTGAAGTTCATGATGAACGCAACCAGGTAGAAGCCAACCCCAACATTCGAGCCAACAAGGAGGAACAGCAGCAGCGACAAGCAAAGCAAGAGGAAAAGCCAGTGGTAGTAAAACAGGAGGAAAAGCCAAAGCAGCCCATGGTCACGCAAAAATTGATTCCACTCAAGGTTGTTGAAGAAGCCAAGGAGGAACAAATCAATCATGAAGATCATCATGAGCCTCCTCCAGTGGACGAGCATGCGGTCGACGAGCACAAGGCCGATGCGGTTGTCTCAAGACACAAGCCCAAAATCCCCTTGCGCAAGGAAAATCTGGAAATTGTGCAAAAAGCCAAGCCGATCGATATTGCCTATGTTCCGGTCCACGGAGACCACAAGGAACATCCTCACATGGGGGCCAAGGATGAAAATGGTAACTTGGGTTACATTCACGATGAAACGGCGTTGCGACGCAACCCGCCACCGTTTTCATGGGATGAGAAGCAAGAAAGAGAGGCTTGCTCCATGCGTGATAACAACTTCCGTATGATGACGCAACGCGTGGTGGTCGACATGGAGTACGACAAGCAGCAAAATGCAAAGGGTGTCAAGCGCGACAAGATCTTTTGTCTGGTGTACACGATTGAAAGTGGCCACCCCCGCATTCCCTACATTCGAGAAACGTGGGGACCCAAGTGTGACGGATTCATGGTGGGATCTACCAAGACAGACAAGTCTATTGACGCTGTCGAGATTCCTCATGAAGGACCAGAAGAATGTAAGTATGGTTGTTAGATGAACAGTATTGACGGTCGATGGCAACGGTATCTCACCGCATTCTTTCACTTGGCAGACAATAATATCTGGCAAAAGGTCCGATCCATGTGGAGTTACATCTACGATAACTACTATGAAAAGTATGACTGGTTCCACATTGGTGGAGACGATTTGTTTTTGATTGTCGAGAATATGCGCTTGTATCTGGAGAGCGAGGAGATTCGAACGGCTGCCAATGGTGGCATTTACCTTCCCTTTGGCAATGAGACGATGCAAACACCGCTGTTATTGGGACGTCGTTTCGCCTATCAGGGAAATATGGATGAGATCTTTGACTCGGGTGGCTCTGGCTACACAATGAACAAGGCCGCCTTTAAGCTGCTGGTAACGGAAGGATTCACCAACTACTTTCCTCATGCGCACACGTTCAGTGAAGACACCATGGTGGCCAAGATATTTCGAAAGATGGATGTCTATGCCTACGATACCAAGGACGAAGATGGTGGAGAGCGATACATGCCCTTCTTGCCCGGACACCATTGGGGATATCGACTACCCAAGGACCCTAGCAAGGATTGGTACGCCAAATACTCCATCAACATCAAGGAAGGCCCGGAGCACTGCTCTCCCAAGAGTTTAGCCTTTCATTATGTCAAGGACATGATGATGAAGCGGTTATTTGCACTGGCATATGCCCTGTGCTCGGACAAGTACATGCAACAATAACATACACGATGCTTTTTTCTAATTTTCCCAGAACCATTTCCCAACCGTCACGTTACGTTCTATTTTAACTTTATAATTGTTCAATAACGTCTATCCAGTCTCTCAGTGTTGCCGTAACTCAGAATCTTCGACCAGACAAATTTTCTATAGGACGCCATGAGTATGATTTTTAACGTGACCGAAGACGACTCCGCCCACCCAAACGAACCGCCTCTTCTCAAAACAATCCAAATAGCTTTTTGGTAGGCTTGGCTTGTTCTGTCTTTTGGTTCTTTGGCTGGGGTCCTTTGCGCTGCACGTTACCCAACCAATCCGGAGTGGCCGGAGCCTCGTTTGCTTTGTAGGTCTTGTCGACCGCCGACCATTGCTTCTTTTTGGCGCCTCCCACATCGGAATTGTCCCATGCTCCACCACGTTGCATGTAGGGAATATCCTCCACCTTGAGCTCTCCTTTCTTAATCCTTTCCTTTGCATTAAATACGGGGAGTAGGTGATTGGCCTTGCCCTTTTCGAGATCTGTCTGGAATGCCTGCATGGACCTCGATTGGAAAGATTGCGGACCGTAGGCTCCGAACTTCTTTCCCGCTTTGGAAGCTTGTTCTTTCTGTTTCAACTTTTTCCACTGCTCGGGTGTCATCCCACTTGGAATGTATTCTGCAGAACAAAAAGGAACGACAGCAAAAAAGGAGAGTCAGCCATCGGCATTCAGAGAAGATTTATCGTTCCAAGCTCCTTCCCCCAGGATTTCCGCAGAACAAAACATACCAGACAGAGAGGTGTCAACCCTTCCAGCGCCGCCATGTTGCGGCGAGGGTGAGAGAAACGACGAAGCAGGCAGCAAGAGCGCAAGAAAAGTAACAAGGATTCTCATCATGGTCGATCCAATTCAGCTAAGATCGGGACAAAGCAAATTGTGAACACGATACGATTGACACGGAAAGTTGTCATGACAACACGACATCTCCGACATTGAGGCGAAATGATCGCAAAGATACGATTGGACATATCAAAGTCACAAATTATGTACCAAATTTTTAGCGCGGGAAAGAACCAGCAGAGATGGTCTAGTTGGTTATGACGACGCTTTAACACAGCGTAGGTCCCGGGTTCGACTCCCGGTCTTTGTAAACTTTTTGATATATCTCATCATCATATGCAGTAAATTTCTTTGAGAGGTATGATTGAGTTGTTGTTGTTGCATTTATTACCGGTAGCTAGATCTTATTTCAACGCACGAGACAATTCGCAGTATCTCCATCCCTACTAAGTAGCGACTAATCCTCCATGTCATCCCCACTCCCATCTCCGCCGTTCTTGGCTTGCTCTTCCTCGTATCGTCGTTGCAACTCTTCCAGCTCTTTGTTCGCACGTTCGGCATTGAATCCCTTGGTGCCGCCCTTGCTTTCATCCAAATCTTTTTCATGCAGAAAGGGTGTTTCCATGAATTGACCAGGTGCCAGTCGAAACTTGAGACAGCCCTTCTCGAGATCAATCATGCAAAGGTGACGCTTCAACATGTCTAAGCCAAGCAGAAAGTCCATATCCTTGGGCTTGGGGGCTTTGTCTCCGCCAGCCTGGGTTCCTCCTCCTGTTGTTGGTAGAGTCATGTCGTCCATGACAGTGACGCTACACGGAAAGTATGTATTTCCAATGGCAAGCTGGACAATATGGATCCGTCCCAGAATCTTGCCCGTTCCGACGCCGACAGCCACACCGGCAAAGCGAGTATCCACATAATCGAGAATACCACATTTTTGCGCACACTTTTTACTCATAATAGTGGCTTGCGCTCCAGAATCCACAAATGCTTGGAGAGTATGGCCGTTGATTTTCGCTTCAATATAAAGCATCAGAACGCGGCCCATACTTTCAGGGTATTCTTGCATGGCCTGCTGATATTGTTGATGAACGAGTTGCTTTTTTCGCTTCGACTCAAAGTATTCTTTCGCTTCGGTGTCGTTTGGATTCTCCTTGAGTCGTTTTTGATACAATTGTTCCTTGTGGAAACTCTGAGTAATGGCATTGGCAGTCTGGATGCTGCCCTTGACCATGTCAGTTCTCCAGATTTCAACCGCCGTCTCGTAAGGTTGTCCCATTAGCTTGCGAGCTAGAATGGGGTTATGGTAGTTGAGTTCTTTGGAAAGATTCTGGTGCGTCTGTAGCAGCTTGACAATGGCACGAGGATGTGGGTTATGATCGACCGCGTCGGCCAGTGTCATCCCCTGAAAGTAAACCAGAGGCGGTTCCGCATCGTCAGAAACAGCATTTCCAGCCGAGGCGAATAAAGTAGAAAAATCCAAACCCCCGCCACTTGCTGCTGGGGCAGGTGCAGAAGCAGGAGCCAGCAAACTCGAAAAGTCCAAGCCACCGCCCGCTGCTGCAGCAGGGGCAGGTCTCGGCGCTGCTGCCGGAGCTTGAGGTCTCATGACCACAAGTAAATCTCCATTCTGAACACCGGCATCGCTCAGAGTAGATCCAATCAAGCTTTTGCCGTCCTTGACAAGGATCAAGTCGCCCTCCATGCCGAGTAGAGCACGAGAGAATTCGAGGCAATCAGCAATGCTCATGGTTGTTGAAACTGGCATGCTCTCAGAAATGCCCGACTGAGGGTTACACAGAGTTATTGTAATGTCCGACATCGTGAAAGGCTGCCTTCTGCGGATGATGGGTGGGTGGCTGAAGCTTCAACGACGTCGTGGCGCAATGAAATGCTATATTCACCAACGATGCCATGGTCATCCCTACTACATTTTCGCTCTTCGTTCCATCATCATCGTTTGTCGTCTGCGTTCGTGAGGGTTCGTCGAATTTGTGTCCGAGAACGTCCGACAAAAGTTTTTGGCGGGACAATGTCGCCGGCCAACTTTGAGTCCCATTTTTTGTAAATCCTTTCCCATCACCGCACCCAAAGTTTCCGTTCAGGAACGAAAACGTTCGCCCTTTTCCATTCAATTCACCAAAATTCTGCTGCAAACATCCGGCGAGCGCATTCCGATTAAGAATTTTGCGATGGGCATGTGGTGCGAAGAGTTTTGCCTCCCCTGATGAATAGGCGAAAGCAATTTATGGGGCCAAACACATGAATCATATGTTTTTTTGTGTGTGCGGGTAATCTCATTTGAGTTTGAGAGTCTCGGTGACCACTCGAGATCTTTCTTCCATCCACAAAGTCGTTGGGAAACGAAACCTACTTTTGTGCCACCAACCAGTCATTGTCGCATTTCATTCCGGACATAATCAAGTTAATTGCATCAGCATGCCTCCGGCGAATATACAATGGCAAGAGCCTCTCGTCCAGGACGATGAAGATACACTGAGAATTATTACCCTACCAAAGTCCAGTGCAATTCGACGAGTCGTCAAGTCCCACTCGCTGCCGTGCGATGCCATATCGTCAGATTCTCTCCTGTCCCAGGAGCGACCCAGAGTACAAGTGCGACGGCGGAAACGGCGGACACACAATCATGGCTTTCTCTCGGGGTATCGGGCGCTGACTGCTGCATTCTGGCTTTTGGCCTTTTTGGGCATAATATACTATCAGAGCGATGAACAGTCACCAGCCCTGTCTGTAGAAAGTGTGGCGCAGGAGAAGGATGTTGTCGAGATGGTACCAAAAGATGCATTACCCCTCTTTCCAGCAAACACCACTACTGCCTCGTATTTGGATGATAAGGCCCAGAATCGACGTCTACGAGCCGAAATCAATGACAAAGTTGAGACGAATTTCGCCCCAAAGACGGACCGGGACCAGGTTGTTCATGTAATCCACACGAGGTAAGATTATGATATTCCTATATTATTGCATCTTTAGAAGCAACAGCTAACATTCCTTCTGTTCGGGATTTCCTAGATTTATGCAACATCAACCGGATCTTGTTAACTTGGGTTTGGCGCGGCTAGAACTGCTGACGGAGTTTACGCTTCGGTCCCTGGAAAAACAAACGTCTCGTAACTTTTTGTGGGTGATCCGAACGGATCCTGCTTTGAATGCGTCGCTTCGCGATCCACTCATTGAAGCACTGAGTCGCATGGAAAACCACTTGTTGATTGCCTCGAACGATAACCCAAACGTCCAAATCAACGAAATTGTCAATGTAGACCCCGAGCGGGTATGGAGCGGAGATTGGGAGTCTGCCCGGAAGTATTTACAACAGCCAGTGGACGGTGGGAAATCTCGAAGAATCCTCGAGAGTCGATTGGATGCGGACGATGGCTTGCATTTCCAGTTTATTGAGCATTTGCAGGACCTGGCGCTGGAAGAGCTACCCAACGCCGAGCCCGCTCAGTGGAAAATTTGGTGCGCATTGCGTCATATGGAATGGCAATATCATTCTGTCGTGGAAAACTTGGATACTTCTTCTGGTATCCTGTTGTCATTGAAAGATCGCTCTTGCGTCTCAGCTGGACTCACCATTGGATATACGGAGGGACTGAAGGTTCATAACTTACCACCCATCAAACACCAACAGCTAGCTAGTAAGCTTCCGTCCTGCACGAATCAGGATCTCAAGTGTCTGGACTTTATTCAACTCCTGCCATCCGCACTTCGAGCACGGACTCCCACAAGCGCAGGCATGATGAATGTTTTGCTCGGCTCCAAAGAAAAGGTGGATGGCAGGTATGTCAAGGGTGCCAAGAAGCAAGCGGCAGTTCAGGAACAACTCTGGGCAGTGGTTGAGTCACGCTTTGGCTTTTCCCAAGACAATGGCTCCCACTTGCGAAACTATGTCAAGGACCACTTACAGACTATCGCCATGGATAATCTACGTGGTCAGTGTTCCGACGGGCATTCTTGCAAAAAGAGCAGCAAAATGCTCTTGCAGGCGATCATTGATAACCCAAAAGCCTTTCAATGAACAATGTCGAACTGAGAGTTTGACGCGCAAGCAGCGACTTTCCATCAACGCTGACATGCGTTTTTGTATTTGTATTAGTGTTACGCCTTGTAATATATCTAGGAAACATCTTGTACATTTGATTTGACGTTTCAGTTGTAGATTATCAAAGGTCTAGATCTGGAAACTCTTTCATCAGCTGTTGATGAATCATTTCTCCGACTGGATTTTGTTCCAATCCACTCGTTTCCCTTGTGCTGCAAAAATGGGCGTAGTGTGCATGCAAACACTTGATTGGTGGTGCCTTTGAAAACTCCTCGTCAATACCCGAGGTAGCCAATGTCAAATTGCTCCCCGAAATTCCCGAATCTTGCATAATCCCTCTCATTCGTACTAGAGCTCGCTCCGTCGACCCTGCCAGCAATTGTTGATCCGACAACGACAAGGCCTTCCACCGTTCTCTAGCGTACTCTCGATGACACTGCCATAGCCTTGAAACAAGTTTTGGGTCGGCATGTAGTTGAGCATCAAACTCTTGAACAAATCCACGCCGCTCCAATTCGCCTATACACCGAGAAATGTCGGGGCAAGTCAACCAATAGAGTGTGGGAAAGGGCGATTGAACCGACGACGACTCTCCGTACATGGCTCTGGCTTGGCGGCGCCTGGCGCCACCTTGAAGAGGATATGTTTGAATTGCAATGGGCTTGTGTGATGTTTTCGTCCAAGCGGACACTCGAACATAGTTCGAAGGCAGGTATCCGAGTTGTTCTTCCACAAGTACTTTTGCATTGGAGTCGTCACCGTTATATTCTCCGAGCTCAGTGCGGATCACTCTACTACTGTGCGATGATGAAGATGTTGCTGACATTGACAAATCAAACGCTGCTGCTGCTGAAAAGGTCGAAAGGGTTTGAAACACGGCATTTTGAAAAAGAACGGCGAGGACCAGAAACCAGCTCAGAATAAGGCGACGGTGGCATCGGTTTTGCGCCGGTTGTTGCACCATCCAGCAAATGTTTGATTTACCCAGAGAGCCCGATCGAAATCTTCGCACCGCAATGTGGATTATGTTACGATGGGATAGTAATGGAAGAAAATGGTGGAAGTGTTTTTGTATTGATTGCATGGCATGGCATCAAGAAAGAAAGGTTGACTATGACGACTGCCCGAAATCACCCCATAACCTGTTGTTGGAGGCAATGACGTGTTCGCCGAAAAAGTCGAATGAGTCAGTCCAAGTCGTCGCCCTCCAAGACCCGGCAGGCGCGCCTCGTTCTTTTTCGCTTGAATCGAAAAAGTTAGTAGAGACCTACGCGCATGCGTCGCCAGCGGACCTCGGCCCAAGGGTCTTTTTCGGTGGCCTTCTACGGCACCGCGCGTGACCCTCTTCTCATCACTGTCTCTACGATGATTCCCGTTGTTGGGCATTGTCGTCGACTGCATTGCAACAGTCACAGTTAATCCAGCAATCTGAAACATCAGTCAGAATGTTCTTAATTGACTGGTGGTACAGTGCTCTAGCGAGCCTAGGTGAGTGGATGCAGTAGAGTGTTGCGAACGAAGCACAAGAGTGGACGATGAATCGAGGCATTTTGAATTTGCCTGTCGTGACTCTGGGCAGGGATTGTCCGTCACGCTCTGATACGCCATCTTCGGGGCTGCGTTCAAGAGAGTATTGCGCCACATCTCCCTATGATTCTTCGTGTCATCCGCGATAATGTTCATATGACCTCATTTTCCTTATCGTTCGTCGTCAGGGCTTTATCACAAAAATGCGAAAATTCTCTTTCTCGGTTTGGATAATGCCGGTAAAACCACACTGCTCCACATGTTGAAAGAGAACCGAGTTCAGGTGCACGTTCCGACGCTTCATCCTAACACGGACGAGTTGATCATTGGTAATATCAAATTCAAGACGTTTGACTTGGGCGGTCACGAGACGGCGCGTCGTTTGTGGCAGGATTATTTCACTACCGTGGATGGTGTCGTCTACTTGGTGGACGCCATTGACAGAGGTCGATTCCCTGAGGCCAAGAAGGAGTTGGATGCGCTTTTGACTAGTGAGGAGCTGCAGGAAGTTCCCTTTTTGGTGCTTGGTAATAAGATTGATATGCCGACGGCTGCCAGTGAAGAGGAACTCAAGTATGCTCTGGGACTCGTCGACACTTATGGAAAGGACAAGGGACCGGATGCCAGCGGAACTCGTCCTATTGAGCTTTACATGTGCTCCGTGATCAGACGAATGGGATATGCCGATGGTTTCAAGTGGCTTTCGCAGTTCCTTTCGTAAACTGTTTACTTTTTACCTACTAGAAATCAAATGAGCCGCGCGGCAGTTCTCTTATTTTTCGTTTTCAATCTCTCGTGGGAGTGGAAAAGAGACCTTTGCCCACTCCCATATTTAAGTTCAACGCATTCAGATAAATGTGATCGACGGCTACTGCTGCGAATAGCTAGTCGCCTTCACCCGCACTCTTTGCAAAGGTGCTGGAAGCAGGTTTTTACCTTCTGATACCAGTGTTTGTCGCTACGAGCTAGCCAGCGCCCATGATCAGAAATCCGTCGCGGTATGTCTAGAGCAGCTTTTCTAATTCCGTGCAGAAGAAAGGCCCATCATTGTAGCGACGATGGCCAAAGGTACTCAAGGTGCTAACCTACAGCAGCCAAGGCGGACAGGAAAGCAAACCAGCAATAATTTTAGCTAACGGTATGTCGATGCTAGTAAAGTACGTTCGGGGATCTTTTTTGAGTCGCCGTGTCAGTAGGAGAAGAGAATACGGTATCGATCAAAAACATCGGCAGTAGTGTCGGCCTTGATACATAGTTTATTACTCTTTCCATCGTAGTTGTGGTGCGAGACTATGGAGATTACCCAAACCCGGGATAGGACCCGTGAGTTGAAAACTACGGGACGTCGACAACTTGGACCAAATTCCATCTGTCGCTAAGCGCCGGCCTGCCCCTCCCGACGCGCGAGTTCTGCGCGGGTTGAAGGGAGATCTTCCCTCCGGCGGGCAATTGTCTGTTCACATCTTTTTCGGCTGGCGCGGCGACGCGGGGAAAACAAAATTTCAATTCTGTTTTGTCTTGGTCCTTCTAAAGGAACTTGTGGTGTAATTGGGTGCACTACTACAACCTCTCAACCAAGCATTGCAAGCTTCACCGTTTATACAATAACTATTCGAGGTGTTCTGAATGATCAAAATGAAGCGATCCTGCTCTTTTTCCTTCCACGCCCTGGTTCTGGCCCTTTTGTTCGCATCATGTTTGTCGTTTTCAACAACACGCTTCCACCCGGCAAAATTGCATGAGAACTCGGCAAGAATACACTCTAGATCGCCCGATTTATTTGGATCACCACTATCACAGCCGAACCGACGCTTGTTCATGACATCCGAAGAATCAAAAGAGGAAGAAAAAGCCGCCTCAACGCCTGCCGAAGTCGGCGACGAAGTCGACGAGGATGGTTCTGAAGAAAAGAGGAGCTTGGCCAAGACAATTCTATTGACTGTGCCCCTGTTTTGCAAGTTTGTCGTAGTACTCCTGATCAAGTTTGTGACGGATTTGGTAGTGTTTCCTCTTCTGTTTCTCTATCGACTTGCCGGGGTCGCCAAGCGAAAGGTTTTCAAACTGTTCGGTTCGGGAGATAAGTTTGGCAAGGTCAACGGGGAGAAATAATGTGATTGGATTTGCATTTCAGGTCATACTGTAGATATTACCTATTTTTTACTTTGGACTCGATTGTAAATGATTCATAGCCGGGATGTTCCTTTGCTAGCGGCTCTAGAATCACGACGTTGGAAGAAAAGTCGAGTGCATCCAAACGCTTATGGAAGCGATAATTCCGCCCAGAATCTGTTCCTTAGTAATACCTTCGTCAGATAGAAAGCAGCTTTGCAAGATACCCGACAAAAATAACCCGAGTATTAAAGCGAAGCCTTTTCGTACAACACCATGATGCTTGGTAACAAGGCCCACCAAAATACCTCCGGTGGCGTTTGTGAACACAGGGATCCACGTTTTCCATGTCCATCCATTGGATAGTCCCAAAGACCTGAGTTTCTTTCCATCAGGCGATCCCAGTAAAGTAATCAACATGATTAGCATTGAAAATGCACTCAACTCCATGCTGAACACGTACGCGTTATGTCCCAACTCTTGGAGGTTCTTCTGGGATACAGCTCCAGCTGAAATTGACCGTTAGAAGTAGCTTCCAAACGATTATTGTTGTACCACACGACCCTGATAGACTTACCGAGACCCGAAGTGAAACTTGCGATCAACACAGGGACAACACCAGCAGCAATCTTCGGTTCGGCAGCTTTACTTTGGCCAGTTTCATCAAGTGCTACGGCGTCACTTGGTGCAACATCTTTTGTTACATTCCGCGTAATAGGAATAACTTTTTCAATCACAAGAGCAGACAGCAATAACAAAAAGAGGGCCAGAATCTGCATTGCAGATTGTTGTCGTCCAAGGATCAAGTAGCAGCACAGAGCCGCTGAAAGCGTTTTGGTCTGATTGAGAATATTGAAAGTAACCGGCGACAGAGCTTGATAGGCTATCAAAGCAAAATAGTTTTGTATCAAGTAGAGCACTGATGGAATGCCAGCACCCAAAAGTGCGCCTTGCAAGGTCCAAGTATGAAGGGATGTTTGCCATGCACCACCCAGTACCAGCACCAACAAACAAGTGAAGAATCGAACGAGATCCTGCGCCATGATCACAGTACTACGTACGATACCAGATGGTGCATAGGCTTTTGTCAACAATGGCTGAACCCCGAACTGTACGGCAAGCGCGCCGAGATAGAACCAAGATATCAGCGATGGCTGCCCGAGCGATGACTGCAATGCCGACGTGCTGCCGGTAGAAGTAATCGTCGCCTGAGATGGTTTCAATGCAGCACAGTTCGATCGAAGCCACGGCGCCGGTGAAATGCTTGTTGTTGGTGTGCAAGTAGGCCACAGCAGCTTTGGTCGTCCTTTTGGGACAAAGGCGGTGGCTTGATTTGGGAGTTGCGATGCGATGGCCATGGCGCCAATCACTTGAATGCACCTCTTCCGGGACCGGTACGACGCTGAAGGTAATACCCGTGAGTGGCTAGGTAAAGAGCTGACGTCCAACATGGTTCCAATTGCAAGCGAGGGTTCAACGTGACTGACGGACGCAATCTCAACCGGATTTTGCAACTCAACGGACCTGCGACGATTCGCTCGTCGGCGCCCACCTTCCGATGTTGGGGCCTCTGAGGTCAATCAGTCTCCGAGCAGACAGGCGCAACACAAGAGACTCTGCGAAGGAGTCGAGTCTAAGGGCGAGGGTAACCACAAAGTGTGGTCAGTGATGCATCTGCCAGTTTATCAACGACATGACCCATTATTAGGGAGGCACTCGACAGCTCGGGTGTCGCAAAAAAAGAAACTCAAAATATATATCTTTGAGGCCTCGCTAAAAAGCTTAGTCGAACTAGTCCGTAGTTAAAACCTTGCTTGCTGCCGTTGGACATCGATCTCGACGACGATAAAAGTCGCCTCTGTCTCCTACTCTAGAACAGCATACCCCCTTAATATTATGTTGCAAGGAGTGACTTGAGAAATATTTGGACGCTAATAGCACTCTTCGCCCTGTCTATTTAGAGGGTCTACATTGGGTGTAACATAGAGTACATTCCAATTACTGCTGCCCAACAACTTCCAGAGTGAAGCTGCCTGTAGAACCAAGGTAACCATATACAAAAACATAGTAGGAGGTCCCCGCAGTAGCAGAAAGGTCTATACTCGAACCAGTACTCCCAACTCCGCAGCCATCGTCATTGCTCGTCACGCAAACAAGATTGTCGCAGTCTCCTTCAAACACAACAAGCCGAGAGTCGAAACTCGTTTCAAGACAGGTTGACACTGTCCACATGCCATCGCTGACAGCGTCCATGCGATACCAGACGCCACTAGTAGCGACAGTGGTGTTTGTATTGGAGTCACGACATTCCTCTACGACGTCGAACGCGGCAAAAGATGTGGAACCAGGAAACGTTTGGATGGGCTGTGTCGTAGACAAATTGGTGGCATCGTTACAGGAGTCGTTCAGGACTGGTACACTGTCAAAACTCAGCTCGTAGTTGCCAGTACTCCCAGCATAACCCGACAACTGAGGGGTTTGAGACAGCTTGTTAGCACCATGGAACATAACCAAACGAACCAATCCTTACGACGATCAACTTACAAGCACATAATATAGAGTACCTTCCATCCCAAACCAAGTAATACGGGTATGGCTCCCACAAAGGCCATCAGTGGAGTCATCATTGGCTGCTTCACACGAAAAACTGTTTCCTTCGCACGAACCACGTAAGACAAAGAGTTTCGTATCAAAGTCAGTGTTGCCATTGCAGGTGCTGGCGGTAATGGGTACCCCAGCACCCACAATCTGATACCATACTCCCGGTCCATCAAGTTGATTCAACAAGCAACCAGTGAATCCATCCAAATCTGAATGCGCAAATCCTGTTGATCCTTCATATCGACCACCCACATATGCCGTTATTGCTTGACTGCATGCGTCGTTTAGTTCCGAAGAGAGAGGAGTCGGTGCCGACGTTGCTCGAAGGAACGGCGTTGGAGCAGTTGTCGGCTCGGGTGACGTTGAGATCAATGTGGGACGCGGTGTCATGGTCTCTATTGGAACAACGGGAATCTGCGTTGGAGAAGATACAACATCTGTGGCCCTACTTTCGTCTCTTCCAACGGACGAAGGCGATGCGCCTGCTTTATTGCTTTGACAGCACTTACAAAGCTCGACGCCGAGTAAAGCACCCAGCACAACGCCGATGATGATAAGCCCAATGATAAACACCGCTATTAATAATGCAAGGTGGCTCCTCCTTTTCGACCCATCGGTTGGTTTCTGTTCTGGAACATGCTCATCGCCAACTGCTTCGACGTCAAGAGGTACGACAAAGAAAGGCGCAGAAGAATCATCGGGTTTCTCTTCCGGATCATGACCATCGCTAAATGGTTTGAGGTACTGAGATTTAATCAAAACAGGTGCGGAAATGTCATCAGCTCGTTCCCGAGATCCTTCCTCGGGATCATGAACACCACTCTCAACCTTTGTTTCATTAGCACCTTTGTCGTTGTTAGTGGTTGATTCTCGTCCCGTTTTTGATGCCACAGAGGTATTGTCCCCAATCTTCGCTGACGGATTTTCTGGCCAGTCATCGTCTTCGTTTGTGTTTCCTGACACACAAGAAGAAAGCAAACCGTCGCCATTCGGCCCAACGATTGACATGGGCTCGATTGAACCTGAAGTCAGGGAATCTGTGTCCAGAATGGCTTGTCCTTGTCCTTGTGATTGCCTAGCGGTCGACGTGACCGGCGCCTCCGAGACTTCGGAATTCGACAATTTGATTGCAACTTCTCTCGCCTTCTTCGCATGTTGATCCGCAAAGTACAAGCTGGCCATCTTTGATAGGGTTGTGATTTGTTTGATAAGATGATGCAGCTAGGAAAAGAATCCGCTTTTGGTGTTCGAATAAATGAAACCTTGAAGGACGACGATTATGTACAACTACGCGCCTTGTCAAAGATTCTTTGGTTGCACCTCATCATTCGGAGCAGATTTTGCATCCGGAACGCATTTTTACTCGTGACACCCACGTCTGAAGCGTATAAGTGCCCTCCCAGCGGCATCATCACACATCCAATGCATGCAAAATGACCACAACCATGACACCCGCAATCCCCCCTGGACGCAAAGGGAAGGGACAGCGTCATCAAATCGATGTTACGAAGAGGGTATTATTGATCAGCTGTTGAAACTTTTGACTTGCCATTGATTGCAGGACAGGTTTCGGAACCTGGCTTTTTTGTTGATTCCCCCGACCGGTCTCCCGGCCGGCGCGCCCGGTGGTCCGGCCGACGCGCGCCCATTTTACCGTTCCTCGGGCAATCCTCTCTGCCCATGGACACTTGTAGACGCATAAACTTGATTAGCTCCCAATTTACATCGACACGCACATCAACAGAGCTAATCAAGCCATTCAGAACGCAACTCCTTGTTGTTCTCAACCTCGTTTGCCCCCATCGCAACCACCTTACCCGGACCCAAGCCACTGCACCTCGCGGCAGGCTTCATCGTCCCTCTTCTTCCGTCAATACCCTATTTTGACCACCATTTGATGCCAACATGCCCGTCAGCATTGCTTTCCCTAAGGAGACACTAACCAAAATTACCGGGCAACCCGACCCCATTACCATCCAAACTCTTTTGGCGGAAGTCTTCCAAAATGCCCGCTCTCAACCATCGGAACTTGGGGGTGGCAAACACGGCCATCTGGGTATCGTTCTCGGTGCGACAGAGTACACAAAGCTTACTTCCACTGCGTACACTGCGCCTTCGCCCCCGGGACTGCAAGCCGCCCCAGCCGCCGGTGCCACTGATGCGCAAATCCGATCGGCAGATCGTATCCACGACCAACAGCTCAAGACTTATCGTGAATACGAGGCGGTGCGCGATGGACTAAAAAAGCAGATCCTGGACACAGTCGAAGAGTGCTTTTACTCCGTCCTGAAAGACCCTTTTTTCTTATATTCCGATGTCGAGCCCTTGGATTTGCTCGACCATCTCTACGAAACCTATGGCAAACTGACCGCTGAAGATCTAGAGAAGAATCGTGACCACCTACGTGCCGAATGGAATCCAGACGATGGGATTGAAGTGCTTTGGGACCGCATCATGAAATGCCAGTCCATTGCTGCTAACAGCAACAATGCCATCAGTGATGGCACCGCCATGGCTCTCACTTTGGAGACCCTTGCTGCCTCAGGGGTCATGGTGGAGTACATTCGCGACTGGAAAATGAAAGATGAAACCACTCGCACACAACTCAAGAACTTCAAGGCTCACTTTACCGAGGCGAACAAAATTCGCATCATGGAACTCACCAGCAGACAGGCTGGATTTTCCTCGGCCCATGCACTTCGTGCCCCTGCGATTGTACCTCCTGCACCCAGCACTGCCAGTCTGAATGCAGCAGTTGCCTCTGCACCTAGCCCTGCCAGCACAACTCCTGCTGTACTTGTCGGGGAGAAGAAAATGTACTATTGTCACAGCCACGGCCTTAGCTTTATGAAAAATCACACGTCCAAGACGTGCCTTAATAAAAGGATGGCCATGAAGATGATGCCACCATCACCAAGATGATGGGCGGATGCCGACTGATCAATGTTGGGGGCTCTCGCACTACTACACGTCGTGCCCCCGAAGCCTGAAATGGGCGGGAGCCTAGTGTTGCAGCACACGTTAAACTTAAACCCTTAACCAGTTGTCCACCGGGTCCCCCGACCATTCCTCGTACTAGCGACTCTGCATTTGTGGATTCTGGTGCCACTTCCAACTTTGTGTCAATCGATGCAACACTCATCAACGAACGTGCCCTCGTGTCCCCCATCCCAGTGTCTAATCCCAACGGCACCGTGATGTATGCCACGCACGAGGGGGATCTACAATTACCCTCGTTACCTTTGGCAGCACGAAAAGCCTACCGAATTCCCGAAATGTCGTCCCTTCCCCTCATGTCAGTCAGTGTTTTGGTGGATGCTGGGTGCACAGTGCAGTTTGACAAAACTTCAGTCTCCATCGCAATCGACAATCACTACATCCTGCACGGCATCCGTGACCCACTCTCACGGTTGTGGAGAATACCTATTACGGAATCTGCATCTCCACAAGCACAAAGTGTCGCCCATGCTGCCATTGGCCCCGCCAGTGCTGAAAGTATTGTGGCCTTTCACCATGCTTCGCTCTTCTCGCCTGTCTTATCTACAATGAAGCAGGCATTGAAAAAGAATTACCTCAGTGGCTTCCCAGGCCTCTCCGTCGACTCTCTTACAAAATTCCCACCGCGCTCTGAGGCCACCATCAAAGGCCATCTCAATCAGACACGTAAGAACCAGCAATCCACCAAACAGGTGCCTATAGTAATCCCTGAGGACGAACCCTCGGAATCAACGTTTCCAATTTCAGAAACCCCAAACGAGCGGTCCCATGCCGTATATGCCACGGTAATGCAACCGGGGAAAATCTACAGCGACCTAACTGGAAAATTTGTGGCCCCATCATCCAATGGAAATAACTACGTTCTTATCGTCTATGACTATGACAGCAACTGCATCCTCCCGCTGCCAATGCGCAACCGCAGCAAAGAAAATCACAAAAAGGCCTTCGAGGCGGCCCACACACTTCTCTCTGCAGCCGGATGTCGCCCAAAGCTCCACATCCTTGACAACGAATGCTCCCAGCTACTGAAGGATTTCATGACGGCCGAATCACTCGATTATCAGCTTGTTCCCCCATACGTGCACCGACGCAATGCCGCCGAACGTGCCATCCAAACATTTAAAAATCACTTCATCGCCGGACTTTGTTCAACAGCCCCAGAATTTCCCATCCACTTGTGGGATCGTCTCCTGCCCCAAGCGACAATCACGCTTAATCTATTACGCGGCTCCCGCATAAATCCACGGCTCTCTGCATACACCCAGATCCATGGAATATTCGACTACAACCGGACCCCAATTGGACCTCCCGGATGCAAAGTGCTAGTGCACGAAAAACCTGGCCTCCGCGAAACCTGGGGACCCCATGCCGCCAGTGGTTGGTATGTTGGACCTGCCTTGGAATCCTACCGCTGCTACAAGGTATACATGGTTGACACACGCAATATCCGGATCAAGCACCGACCGTCCGTCCGTGCGTGGTTGCTACAGTTCGATAGATGATTAGCGAGATCCATATCATACAAAAGTGAGTACGTATGCCAAATGCAATACATGGACGGGAAGGACTATGTAAACCTAGGATCCTATTTCCGATTAATGCTATCAAATCTTGAAGTAACACAATAGCTCAGGGGCTTCTCAAACGTACAGTTCAGATGTGGTTGTTCTCTTCTTCACTTGGGACGAGCCAAAAGAGATAAAGACGTAACGCAAATGTACCCAGTTTCAACAATGTTGTGCACACGAATCTCCAAAGTATTGGTGTCGGCAGTGAAACTCGCAGTGTCCTTTGTGAGGGTTGCCGAAAATGGTGTATGCGCACCTCGATAAACATCACCGACCTGAGCACCATTCAAGTAAAGAGTCGCTTCATCGTCGTGCACCCACTCTACTGTCACTTGTGCACTGGATGCAAGGTAGAAGGTCAAATCAATGTCTACGCTGTAGGTTGCATTAGACCCTGAGCAGTCTGAAGTAGTCCACAAGGTACCGGTACTACCAACAACAGGACAGTTAAAGAACGGCACGTGGTTCCATCGAATAAGATGATCCCTTTGATCCAAGTCGAACGGTAGAAGGATCAACGGACAGACAGAAGTCATTTGCATCGCCAGTGCAGATGCTACTACCTTCGTAGAAGTATGGAGTACTTCGGAGAATTGTATGGTGGTCGGAATGACGTAGGTCAAAAGGTTCGGTCATCGGTGCGGCTAGCCTTGAAGCAACGGGGCGATGAGTTCGGACATCCAGAGAATGTAGACACAATATCTTCTAATAGTATAGTTACAACTACTACTGTGGAAGATTGCCTCTTGACCGAGGCTTAGAGCTAGATCTACTTTGTTAGATTAACAGTCGCAACAGCTACTGTTGCAAAAGTGAGTGATGCCTGGTGGAGCTGGGCAAGGACCCCCTGACCCTGGAGGAGGGCAACCCCCGACCCCGACAACGCGCTCGATGACCAAAGCGGTTTTCGACCGTGTGTTGAAGAGCGTGATGGGATTGGAAGATGACGATGGTTTGTTGAAGGCGCTTGATGGTGCCGGGATAAAGAGCATGTCGGATTTGTTGGCTCTTACCGACCGTCAAATCGAAAATTTAACGTATGTGGACGCCGGAAGCGCGAAACCCATTTCGCTTCCCCAGCGCAACATGGTGAAGATCCTGAAGGCTTGGAACTACTACCTGTTGCAGTCTTATTCGTTGAGGAAAGTCGATTGGTCTGACGATGTTTTGGTGAACGAAGACGATTGGGATGAATTCCGTGTGTCGATTTATGATCCGGATGACCCGTCGCCACGAAAGCCGCCATCCTCGGGTGCGAGTAATACCACTCCCCCGCCTGGTGCGCCACCGAATGCAACCAATCCTCCGAATGCGTCCAACAGACCCGCATTAACTCTTGCGAATGATTTTAAGAAAGGAATAAAGCGAGACAAGTCCCATTACGAAGAATTGAAAGATGAGGCAAAATGGGATGAATGGAAGCGCGCCACGCTATCCACAGCCGCGTCTCACGGTGTTGAGAATATCTTCAATCCTACGTATAAAGCAAAAACAGCCGACGAATTCTACCTCTACATGGAACAACAAAAGTTTGTATATGATGTCCTTAATGCCAAGTTGTTGACTTCGCAAGGTCAGTTTCTCGTGAAGAAATACGAAAGTATGAGAGATGCACAAGCTGTCTGGAAGGAATACGTTGAGCATGTGGAGTCCTCCACGAAAGCGCTCATGGAACGCCGACAACTTAATCAGAAGATCACCCAGACTCGTCTACCTGCCGATTACAAAGGAAGCATCTTGACTTTCTTGAATAATTGGTTGGATTTGTTCCGACGTTACGAAGCCCTGTCCCCAGCCTCTGCCTACTACACTGATGACCAGAAGAAGGATGCTCTCCAAGCGATGTTATTCTCCCATAAGGAGTTCTCGCATTTGGACGATTTCAACTTCTATCAGTTGGGTGCTGGTTTGGCTTCAAGTAGCTACGAGCAATACCTGAGTTCTGTTCAACGAGTGGCTACAAAGTTGGATCAACAGAGAGCTGACGCCCATCGTGAAGTTGCGCGCAGTCGTTCGGTGAATTTTTCGGATGTGAACGACGCCCTAGACGAACGAGGCTACGAAGAGGCCCAGGACGAGCCCGGTGATTTCGATGACGAGATGGATTATTTTGCGTTCATCACTAACACGGGAACTAGGAATCGGTTCCAGCCGAGACGTCCTGCGATGCCAAAGGATGTTTGGTACAAGCTAAGGAGCCAAGACCAAAAGGCATGGGACCAAATCTCGGATGAAGGCAAACGTGCCATCTTGTTTGCATACAAGGAGGCTTCGGCTAAGCAGAATCGGAAGATTGGCCCTGCTCAACCTCCTGCCCGTCGTGCAAATGTTACTGAGCAAGAAACTGAAGCCGAAGACGAAGTTGAAAAGGATGAGCCCGCTAGCGAGACTACTCCAGGAGACAATGAGTATGATCTCGACATGCTCATCAACATGGCGTCGTCGAGGAAGAATGTGGACCCCCTCGATATCGCCAACATGATGTCGAGTGGCTCTTCTGCCAAGAAGAACGATGACTGGAAGAAGGTGGCTTCCAAGAACAAGAAGAGTCTCAAGATCAATACTTCAGTTAATGTTCATGCCATTAACTACAAGGTCTCGAGAGCGAATCGGATCCCTTCCATGTCTTTGGTAGACCGGGGAGCGAATGGAGGAATCGCTGGTGATAACGTTCGAGTGATTGCTACGACCGATCGCCGCGTGAACGTTTCTGGTCTGGACAACCATGAGTTAAACGACCTCAAGATTGTAACTGCCGGAGGCGTCTCTCCTACCAAGCGTGGTGAGGTGATTTTCATCATGCACCAATACGCGCTAATCCCCGGTAGTAGTACGATTCATTCGTCGCTACAAATGGAGACGTTTGGCCAACGCGTGGATGACAAGGCGGTAGCCTGCGGAGGCAAACAAGAGATCGAAACCGTCAAGGGCCACATGATGCCTCTCGATATGAAGAACGGACTCCCTTATCTCCCGATGAGACCCTACACGGATAAAGAGTGGGAAGACCTACCTCACGTTGTTCTGACCTCGGATGTCGACTGGGACCCTAGTCAGTACGACTTGGCCCAATCCACGAACGACGAATGGTACCAAGGCGATGAGGATGAAGTACCCCCTCTCTTGTCCTATGAAGAGCAAGATCCTATTGAAGAACCGACCTCAATTTCAGTCAATTGGCATTTAACTGCTAATTTAGATTTTATGAAGTCTGAACTTGACCCCGAAGAAGTTTTTCATTATGAAGACTTTTGTTTCTATCCTGGAATGACAACTTTGGAAGTGGCTATGCGCCGAATCCGCCCGGCTGATCGCGATTATTCTCGCTATCGTCGTTTCTTCTTGAACGCGAGTGAAGACACGATCGCCCGGACTTTCCAAGCCACTACACAGTTTGCCAGATCTGGAGTAATCGAAGGGCCGATTACAAACACTACCCGTGCGCCATTCCCTGCATTGAATGTTCGCCGCCGCAACGAACCCGTTGCCACGGATACAATCTACAGTGATGTACCTGCCGTGGACAATGGTTGCCGAGCTGCCCAGTTCTTTTGTGGCGTCGACACCAAGTTTTCAGACATTTATGGCGTGCACACCGATGGTGACTTCATTCGTGTTCTTCAGGACAATGTGCGTCGTCGGGGAGCCATGGATGTCTTGGTGAGTGACCGCGCTAAAGCTGAAATAAGCAAGCGAGTCAAGGATCTCTTGCGCCATCTCTGTATCGATGAGTGGCAAAGTGAACCACACCAACACCACCAAAACCCAGCAGAACGCCAGTATCGCCTTATCAAACGGGCGACACAACATGTTCTTAACACTACGAATGCACCTCCATATTGTTGGCTACTTGCCATGGAGTACGTTTGTTTTATTAATAACAGGTTGGCGCGAGGTTCGCTGGACTGGAGAACCCCCTACGAGAAATTGTTGGGCTATACTCCAGATATTAGCATGATTACTTGCTACGCATTCTGGGACAAGGTATTTGTGAAACGCATCGAAGCGCGGGGAGGAAATTTCCCATCTGTTGGGAATGAGATCGAGGGTCGCTTTGTTGGTTTCTCGGAGACAGTTGGTCATCCCATGACCTATAAAATACTGACTTCAGATACTAAACAGATTATCTATCGTTCCCGCATTCGGTTGGCTTCAGATGGCGTCAATCGTCGCGCCACTGCTGAGGCACAAGAAGCTGCTCGCGGCGCCGAGGACAATCCAGCTGACGATGAGCTGGATAACGGGGAGCTCGGAGATGGAGCCGATCCCCAGGTCGTTTTTGATCCTGGTGGGGACGACGGAGTGGATGCAACCGACAACGAAAACTTACCGAATCTTATCCATCGACGCGATCGACCAATGGCGGTCATTGACCCTGAGGATATCATAGGCCGGACCTACCTTTTGGTCCCGGCAGAAGACGGTACTCGGCTTCGACTACGAATCGTGGAAGCTCTCGACGACATCGAGAGGCGAGTTAATGCCAACGACGCTGTCATCCGTTTCAAGGCCGTCAGCTCGGACGGACATTACGAGGAAATCAAGACCTACAATCAGATCCTTGATAAACTCGAAGAAGCTGATGGAACGGACGAAGTTTGGAAGTTTCGATCAATCGACGCCCACCAAGGTCCTCTTACTCGCACGGATCCAAACTACAAAGGATCTAGATGGAATGTGAGAGTCAGTTGGGAAAACGGGGAGGTCACATATGAACCTCTGTCGATCATTTCCAAGAGCGACCCCGTCTCTTGCGCTATCTATGCAAGTGAAAACAACCTGCTCAATCTAGAAGGTTGGAAGCAGTTTGCCCGACTTGCTAGGCGCCAGAAGAAACTTCTCCGTTTGGCTAACCAAGCTAAGCTCAAGTCGTTTAGGACCGCACCTCTCTACAAGTTCGGGGTGGAGGTCCCACGAAATCATGAACATGCCATGGAGTTAGACCGCAAGAATGGCAACGACCTATGGCGTCAGGCCGAACTGAAGGAGTTGGGACAAATTGACGAGTACGAAACTTTCAAGGACTGCGGAAAGGGAGCTCGACCCAGTGGATACAAACGCATTCGATACCACATTGTGTACGATGTAAAGCACGATCTGCGGAGAAAAGCACGGTTGGTAGCCAATGGCAACCAAGCCCCCACGCCGATCTCGTCGGTCTACTCGAGTGTAGTTTCGTTAAGAGGTTTGAGGCTCTGTCTATTCCTGGCAGAACTAAACAGTCTCGATGCCTGGACGACTGATATAGGCAACGCTTATCTCGAAGCGAAGACGGACGAGAAAGTATACGTCATAGCCGGACCGGAATTCGGTGAGAGAGAAGGACACACTCTCATCATCTCCAAGGCTTTGTACGGACTTTTTTCTAGCGGAAAAATGTGGTGGGAAAGGCTCAGCGAGGTTCTAAAGCAAATGGGATTCGTGCCATCGAGAGCGGAGGCCGATATTTGGATGCGGAAGAATGGAGATCACTGGGAATACATCGCCCGATACGTGGACGATCTCGCGATTTTGTCGAAACGGAACCAAGAAATTATTGACGACCTGTCCGACCGCTACAAGTTCAAATTGAAGGGCACGGGCCCGATTAGCTATCATCTAGGAGCCGACTTCTATCGCGATTCAGATGGAGTGCTGTGCATGGCACCTAAGAGATACATCGAGCGAATGATCGAGACCTACGAGCGATTGTTTGGTACGAAGCCGAGCCAAAAGTTCCATTCGCCCCTAATGCAAGGTGACCATCCTGAACTCGACGATTCGGAAGAGCTGGGCGCAGAAGGAATCAAGCAGTATCAATCGATGATAGGTGCTGCGCAATGGGTAATCTCGTTGGGACGTTTTGATATCGCAACAGCGGTAATGACGCTTTCGAGTTTCCGAGCCGCGCCCAGAAAAGGCCATCTCGAGAGAATCAAGAGGGTATTCGGATATTTGGCGAAAATGCGAAATGGCGCGATCCGTTTCAGAACAGGCATTCCGGATTTCTCCGCGATTCCGATCCCAGAGTACAGTTGGGCTACCAGTGTGTATGGCAATGTACAGGAGCTAATCCCGGATGATGCGCCAGAACCACTGGGTAAGCCTGTTGTGACTACAACGTACTTCAACGCTAACCTTTGTCACGACATGACTACAGGCAAGTCAGTAACGGGAATCCTTCATTTTGTGAATAAGACTCCCATCGATTACTTCTCCAAGAAGCAACCGCTAGTTGAGACGGCTACGTACGGCAGCGAGTTCATGTCCGGACGACAGGCCACCGAACAGGTGATCGACTTAAGGACGACGTTACGATATCTCGGCGTCCCAGTCCAGGGAAAATCGTTCATGTTTGGCGACAACAAGACAATGGTTGATAGCGCGTCGAATCCATCCGCCAAGCTCACCAAGAGACATGTGATTCTATCATATCACCGTGTCCGCGAAGCTGTTGCAGCAGGGATCGTGGCATTACTGCACATCCCCGGAAAGAAGAATCCTGCGGACATTTTGTCGAAAGCTTGGGGATACAGCGATGTTTGGAAAACGTTGCGAGCATTGCTATTCTGGGAAGGCGATACCGCGGATCTTATCGAAGACCAAAACTAGAAGAGCATGGTCGATGATATGGTATCGTGCGGGATCACGGGGAGTAAAGAACGGCACGTGGTTCCATCGAATAAGATGATCCCTTCGATCCAAGTCGAATGGTAGAAGGATCAACGGACAGACAGAAGTCATTTGCATCGCCAGTGCAGATGCTACTACCTTCGTAGAAGTATGGAGTACTTCGGAGAATTGTATGGTGGTCGGAATGACGTAGGTCAAAAGGTTCGGTCATCGGTGCGGCTAGCCTTGAAGCAACGGGGCGATGAGTTCGGACATCCGGAGAATGTAGACACAATATCTTCTAATAGTATAGTTACAACTACTACTGTGGAAGATTGCCTCTTGATCGAGGCTTAGAGCTAGATCTACTTTGTTAGGACGGACATTACGAGGAAATCAAGACCTACAATCAGATCCTCTATAACCTCGAAGAAGCTGATGGAACGGACGAAGTTTGGAAGTTTCAATCAATCGACGCCCACCAAGGTCCTCTTACTCGCACGGATCCAAACTACAAAGAATCTAGATGGAATGTGAGAGTCAGTTGGGAAAACGGGGAGGTCACATATGAACCTCTGTCGATCATTTCCAAGAGCGACCCCGTCTCTTGCGCTATCTATGCAAGTGAAAACAACCTGCTCAATCTAGAAGGTTGGAAGCAGTTTGCCCGACTTGCTAGGCGCCAGAAGAAACTTCTCCGTTTGGCTAACCAAGCTAAGCTCAAGTCGTTTAGGACCGCACCTCTCTACAAGTTCGGGGTGGAGGTCCCACGAAATCATGAACATGCCATGGAGTTAGACCGCAAGAATGGCAACGACCTATGGCGTCAGGCCGAACTGAAGGAGTTGGGACAAATTGACGAGTACGAAACTTTCAAGGACTGCGGAAAGGGAGCTCGACCCAGTGGATACAAACGCATTCGATACCACATTGTGTACGATGTAAAGCACGATCTGCGGAGAAAAGCACGGTTGGTAGCCAATGGCAACCAAGCCCCCACGCCGATCTCGTCGGTCTACTCGAGTGTAGTTTCGTTAAGAGGTTTGAGGCTCTGTCTATTCCTGGCAGAACTAAACAGTCTCGATGCCTGGACGACTGATATAGGCAACGCTTATCTCGAAGCGAAGACGGACGAGAAAGTATACGTCATAGCCGGACTGGAATTCGGTGAGAGAGAAGGACACACTCTCATCATCTCCAAGGCTTTGTACGGACTTTTTTCTAGCGGAAAAATGTGGTGGGAAAGGCTCAGCGAGGTTCTAAAGCAAATGGGATTCGTGCCATCGAGAGCGGAGGCCGATATTTGGATGCGGAAGAATGGAGATCACTGGGAATACATCGCCCGATACGTGGACGATCTCGCGATTTTGTCGAAACGGAACCAAGAAATTATTGACGACCTGTCCGACCGCTACAAGTTCAAATTGAAGGGCACGGGCCCGATTAGCTATCATCTAGGAGCCGACTTCTATCGCGATTCAGATGGAGTGCTGTGCATGGCACCTAAGAGATACATCGAGCGAATGATCGAGACCTACGAGCGATTGTTTGGTACGAAGCCGAGCCAAAAGTTCCATTCGCCCCTAATGCAAGGTGACCATCCTGAACTCGACGATTCGGAAGAGCTGGGCGCAGAAGGAATCAAGCAGTATCAATCGATGATAGGTGCTGCGCAATGGGTAATCTCGTTGGGACGTTTTGATATCGCAACAGCGGTAATGACGCTTTCGAGTTTCCGAGCCGCGCCCAGAAAAGGCCATCTCGAGAGAATCAAGAGGGTATACGGATATTTGGCGAAAATGCGAAATGGCGCGATCCGTTTCAGAACAGGCATTCTGGATTTCTCCGCGATTCCGATCCCAGAGTACAGTTGGGCTACCAGTGTGTATGGCAATGTACAGGAGCTAATCCCGGATGATGCGCCAGAACCACTGGGTAAGCCTGTTGTGACTACAACGTACTTCAACGCTAACCTTTGTCACGACATGACTACAGGCAAGTCAGTAACGGGAATCCTTCATTTTGTGAATAAGACTCCCATCGATTACTTCTCCAAGAAGCAACCGCTAGTTGAGACGGCTACGTACGGCAGCGAGTTCATGTCCGGACGACAGGCCACCGAACAGGTGATCGACTTAAGGACGATGTTACGATATCTCGGCGTCCCAGTCCAGGGAAAATCGTTCATGTTTGGCGACAACAAGACAATGGTTGATAGCGCGTCGAATCCATCCGCCAAGCTCACCAAGAGACATGTGATTCTATCATATCACCGTGTCCGCGAAGCTGTTGCAGCAGGGATCGTGGCATTACTGCACATCCCCGGAAAGAAGAATCCTGCGGACATTTTGTCGAAAGCTTGGGGATACAGCGATGTTTGGAAAACGTTGCGAGCATTGCTATTCTGGGAAGGCGATACCGCGGATCTTATCGAAGACCAAAACTAGAAGAGCATGGTCGATGATATGGTATCGTGCGGGATCACGGGGAGTAAAGAACGGCACGTGGTTCCATCGAATAAGATGATCCCTTCGATCCAAGTCGAATGGTAGAAGGATCAACGGACAGACAGAAGTCATTTGCATCGCCAGTGCAGATGCTACTACCTTCGTAGAAGTATGGAGTACTTCGGAGAATTGTATGGTGGTCGGAATGACGTAGGTCAAAAGGTTCGGTCATCGGTGCGGCTAGCCTTGAAGCAACGGGGCGATGAGTTCGGACATCCGGAGAATGTAGACACAATATCTTCTAATAGTATAGTTACAACTACTACTGTGGAAGATTGCCTCTTGACCGAGGCTTAGAGCTAGATCTACTTTGTTAGGACGGACATTACGAGGAAATCAAGACCTACAATCAGATCCTCTATAACCTCGAAGAAGCTGATGGAACGGACGAAGTTTGGAAGTTTCAATCAATCGACGCCCACCAAGGTCCTCTTACTCGCACGGATCCAAACTACAAAGAATCTAGATGGAATGTGAGAGTCAGTTGGGAAAACGGGGAGGTCACATATGAACCTCTGTCGATCATTTCCAAGAGCGACCCCGTCTCTTGCGCTATCTATGCAAGTGAAAACAACCTGCTCAATCTAGAAGGTTGGAAGCAGTTTGCCCGACTTGCTAGGCGCCAGAAGAAACTTCTCCGTTTGGCTAACCAAGCTAAGCTCAAGTCGTTTAGGACCGCACCTCTCTACAAGTTCGGGGTGGAGGTCCCACGAAATCATGAACATGCCATGGAGTTAGACCGCAAGAATGGCAACGACCTATGGCATCAGGCCGAACTGAAGGAGTTGGGACAAATTGACGAGTACGAAACTTTCAAGGACTGCGGAAAGGGAGCTCGACCCAGTGGATACAAACGCATTCGATACCACATTGTGTACGATGTAAAGCACGATCTGCGGAGAAAAGCACGGTTGGTAGCCAATGGCAACCAAGCCCCCACGCCGATCTCGTCGGTCTACTCGAGTGTAGTTTCGTTAAGAGGTTTGAGGCTCTGTCTATTCCTGGCAGAACTAAACAGTCTCGATGCCTGGACGACTGATATAGGCAACGCTTATCTCGAAGCGAAGACGGACGAGAAAGTATACGTCATAGCCGGACCGGAATTCGGTGAGAGAGAAGGACACACTCTCATCATCTCCAAGGCTTTGTACGGACTTTTTTCTAGCGGAAAAATGTGGTGGGAAAGGCTCAGCGAGGTTCTAAAGCAAATGGGATTCGTGCCATCGAGAGCGGAGGCCGATATTTCAGTTCACGGAATTATCGCTGCTGCTGCACACAGTAACTCCTGCTGGATAAGATGGAAACGAGAACGGCAAACTTATTGGTGACCTGACGGATAAAGACAACAAAATACAAACAAAACAGGAAAAAGGGGGAAAACATAATGATGAGGCACAAGCGTCGATCAACTTGAACAAATCCACAATTCCAAAATTCATCTTCTCCTTACCTATAATACCTTGTGGGGCTCGACGACGGCTGCGACGAAGGCATATTGGTAGTAGGTCTAGGTGTAGGGTGATCCGACGGTTGTCCGGTTGGACGCAAGGAAGGACGTATCGTCGGGGATTGCGCGAGCTCTGCTGTTGGGACGACTTGCGTGACCGGAGGAGATACCGGAACCTGAGACGGAGCAGGTGCCGCCTCTTCTCTGTCTCTCGTGCTGCGCGAGATGGCAATTCCAACACACGCAGCTATGAGGAGAACAAGCCCCAGGAGGCACATTGCTATGAAAGTAAAGCGGCTCTTTTTCGAACCACTGGCAGGATTCTCTTCTGAGACATGACCGGTTCCATATGGTTTGGCAGCGAAAGGTGCCAAAGAGGGCGCAGACGTATCAACAGTCCTCTCGCCATCAGATCCTTCTTCGGGATCAGGAACACCATAATCATCAGGAACACCATAATCATACTGGCTCTCAACTCTGCTTCCATTAAGGACTGACATGTTGTTGGGGGGCGGTGATTCTTGTCCGTTAAGCCACCGAGAGCTATAGCCTCCAAGCCGAGCAGACGGATTTTCCGCATGAGTTTCGAGGACTTCGGTTAGGCCTGACGCAACGGTATGTTCATCGGCGTCAAAAAGAAGAAGCCCAACGACGGACATGGGGGCTACCTCACTCGAGGCGACGGACTCTGTATCCGGAACGGTTTGTCCTCGTCCTCCCAGTGTTTGCCTTGTAGAGGGCGACGTAATCGGCTTCTCTGGTTTCTGGTTTGCAAAGTACAAACTGGCCATCTTTGGTATGAATTTCTCGTTGCTTGACAAAATTTTATGATATCAGAAAGTGATCGGCTTTGGGGGCTCGAATGGAATGGAAGCAAGAACGACGGGTCTGCGTGAGCGAGATTCGTGGATCTATTGGTCTTGCACTGCAAGCACGATTGGGTGCGTATCTGCGACTGGGTCCGAAAAATAAGGCAGAAAAGAAGCAGTCGCGGATACGACTAAGATGACTGATTGGCTGGCTGCAAAATTTGATTCATCCGTCTCCTTTTCTTGGCACGAGAACGCCTCACATCGAAGGTGCAACCATGATGCACAACACCGAGGGTCAGTATTCCCGACGCTTCATCAGCCAGTAAAAGGGAACTGACAAAACCACCAACTCGATGATACGAAGAGGCTAATTTTCACCTGCCAAAACTTTGGACTTGCCAGAGATCCAGGATGCAGATTGCCGGTAGCAACTAAAAGCCAGTTCAAGAAGCACGTCGTCTTCACCATCCGAGATGAGACTCCCTCCCATGCGCCGCGTCTTTCGCATCGCGGTAGTCATTCTCCTGCTGGAAATTGTGCACAAACTGACGACGCTTCAACGACTCATGGAATTACAAGATAGCAGCAATCACTTGGATCGCCTAATGGACTGGTCTCCTCATCGTGACAACAACAAGAAGCACGTGCTTCGGACAGACACCGGCCAGACGCTTTTGTCGCCAAAAATCCTTTCGGTCGAGCAAGCCGGCAATGAAGATCCCAAAAGGCTGGGAGCAGTTTCGGAATCAGATGTGTGCCGTATCCCACCCTCGGAGGGCCCCGAAGGAAGTATGGGCTTTCAAGCCCTTACCAAAATCCAGATTACCAGCCACCAGTCCTCCTTGCGGCTACTTTGCATCGTCGTTACGGATGCGACGCATCTCGAGACGACGCTGTCCGCCATCCTAGAAACATATGCTTCTGATTGCGATGGATTCTTGGCCGCCTCCAATCAAACGGATGCGAGCCGTCGGCATCAAGTAGTCGAGATTTCGGGTACCAACGAGTGGGAACGGTTGCAACGAATTTGGAAGTATGTACAGAACTACAAAGATGAAAATGGGCCATTTGATGCCTTTCATTTCGGCATCGAATCCACGTATGTAATTCCTTCGAATCTACGGCGCATGCTATCCACGTACTCGCAATTCACCGATGAGCAGAATCCCATGTATCTGGGCGGTGCGGTTGTAGCGTCAAGAAAAGCGCCCGAAATTAGACACTGCGGAGGTAGGGCTGGTTATACCTTGAACCGTGCTGCTCTTCAGCTGGCGGATCGCCTGTCAGAGTGCACCCTGCCTGATGACCCTAAACCCATTGATCAACAGCTAGCTTATTGCTTACGCCAGCTGGCAGATCTTCAATGCGTTAAGACAGCCGATCAAGATTCTGCGCTCCGGTACATCGAGTTTGGGCTCGACTACCAGGGCAAGTTCTCTACCAACACAAAAAAGTACGTCAAGCGGACTCCACTTAAGGTCAAGCCACTCGCAGATTACCATGGTATTTATATTCGAGACGGCCTTCAAGGCATAGCCTCGGATGCGGTGGCGTTCTCGGTAGTTGACTTTCGTGGCAACAACTCAAGCGACCTCGAGGGCTTTACGATAGCCGATTCCATTCGTCGAGTTGACGCCATTTTAAAAAGGACCTGCAAATCCCAATGGGACGACCCTCCAATCCTGGCGTTAGACGTGGGTGGGATCCCAGGGTACATTCATGATGCTACCTTCCTCAGGCGCCACCCACCGCCGATGACTGCGTTTACCAACAGAGATGAGTATGGTGTGTGTGACTTGCCTTGGGGGAGGGGACGGGAAGGACGAGCAGGCTATCAAGGACTACAAAAGATCAAGATTATGGCCACGGCAAAACCGAAACTGCGAGTATTGTGCATGATTTACACCCACTCGAATCGACATAGCACTCACTTGCGTGCCATTGCGGAGACGTACGGTCCGCACTGCGATGGATTTCTGGCGGCATCAAACAAGACAGATCCGTCGATAGGTGCCGTGAACCTTCTCCACGAAGGGTCCGAAGCATGTAAGTGCAATCGGTATAACGAGCACCGCGTCGTAACACCAGTTCATCTGTTGACACTTTTTGGATCGTTTCTACTACACCAACAGACGAGAATATGTGGCTCAAAGTGCGCTCCATGTGGAAGTATGTCTACCAACACTACTTGAATGACTATGATTTGTTTCATATTGGCGGGGATGATCACTACCTGATCCCCGAAAATCTAGTATACATGGGCAGTGAGGGGTCTTGGAAGGGACCTTGGAACTTCTCCGAGCCTTTATTTTTGGGAGGTAGCATGATTGATTTCCCAATGACCCATCTTCGCTATTGTGGGGGCGGTTCGGGTTACACACTAAATCGCGCCGCTCTCAAGTTGTTGATAGAGCAGCTCTTTGATACGTACCACTGCCGTCCGCACTACCAGGCGAGTGACGAAGATCGAATCATCTCGGATTGCTTTCGAACTGTTGGTATTCATTGCATGGACACGAACGATTCTAAGAATGAGACGCGATATCACCAGGCCAGTGCCAATTTCCATGCCAATTGGACGCGGGACCAGCCAGCGGTATGGCACTCCGGGCCCCTCGATCGGGTGCATGGCATTGCCTCAAAAGAGCTACTGGGTCAGATTTCGGAATCTAGCGTGTCTTTTCACTTGAAAGGAATGGCCAGAGGATTACAAGATCGGGGAATGAGACGCTATCATGCCATTTTGCATGGCCTCTGCAATGGAACGAACCTTCTCACTTCCAGTTCGCTAACGAGATCATAGTGATGGGTGTTTCGTTTCATTAATAGTGTCGCAACGGCGTTTTTGTTCTAGCTGTACACCACAAAAGGAATCAACCTTTGAGAAATGATAGCTAGAGGATGCACACTCTCATCCCGGCTGCAGTATCTACGACTAAAAGCGGATTCGACTTATCTGACTCCATTCAACTTGGTCACACCGCCGACCGTCGCATCGGTTGGCGTCAATTTCTGCACCCGAGCAAAAATCGCAAAATAGCATCGACAAGATGGCACAACCAAGAGGCCAAATCTACGCAAAGCAAGGAATCCTGGAAGTGCAGCTCTAGAATCAAGGCAAAGCCCACTGCGTATCGATCAATTTCAATTTCTGTCGAAAATGTCGTCGGTGGCCGAAAACAACGCGACGGCATGCACGGAGGAAAATCATAACCACAACAATGCCAAACTTACCGCCAACCGCAAGAGGAACATCCCCATGCCCGAAGACAACCCACTCATTCGGGCTCTCGCTCTTCTGGATCCTGTCTTGCAATTCTTGACTCGAGCGTCGGGTCAGTCCATGGTCCCGCTTAAGAGTTTGCTCTCCATCGTTCCGAATTCCAGGGTTTCCCAGGACGACGTCTTGGCTCTTTTTCGGCATGGCGTCCTACAATTGCATCCACCCCTGGTGGCGGACAATGCAGAGGTCTCGGACGAGTTCAAGAAGCAGTGGAACCTTGGCAAAGATTGTGATACAAAATTCTCCATCGGATTCCCAAACCCAGACGAACAGCGATTATCGGGAAGCACTAATGCTGCAGCCAAGCGGCGGCTAGCGGCGCTAAAAAGGCGAGTCAAGCAAGGCGGCAATGCGCCACAGGAGAAACAAGAGTCGACCGACAAACTCTGTGATCCAGTTGATGCTGCTTCTTCGAGCAAGGACTGGACTCTTCCGGTGGACAGTGACCCGGAGTTTCAGGATGAACCTCTACTAGAACGGGAAAGTGATGCGCGAAAGGCGCTGAAGGATATGCTAGGACTAGAATTCGACAAGAAACCAGATTTGGAAAGTATGGTACCGACTATGATCCTACCGAAGCAGATTTCTTATGCGGGCACACACCCGGCACAGGGAGCAATATTTGATCAAGAAAACAAATGGCGTGACAATGTTGATCCTCGAATTGTAGCCTCGGTTCGGCGACAGCTCTACAGTCATCAAGCCGTGGCAATTCAATCCGCTCTCCGGAATATACCCACACTTGTATGTACAGGAACTGGAAGTGGCAAGTCTCTTTGTTTTCTCATTCCCGTGTTGAACGCGGCGTTGAGGGGAGAGAAATCCATGCTTTTATTTCCCACCAAGGCGCTGGCACAAGATCAAGTCATTAAACTGACGGCTTGGCTGGAAGAGCATGGCCTTCACCACGAGATTCGAGCAGCAACTCTTGATGGTGATACTCCACACAGTCGCCGAGTAGATATCATCACCTCTTGCAATGTCATTTTGACAAACCCGGATACGTTGCATGCTTCCATCATGCCAAACTGGAAGCACCTGTATCGCCCTCTGTTAACCAACTTGCGGTACGTCGTGATCGATGAGGCTCACATGTACACTGGCGTCTTTGGGGCACATGTTAGCATGATCTTGGCGCGTTTGTACCGTCTCGTGTCCATTCAAGAATCCAAGTTGTGTTTCTTGGCGTGCTCGGCTACGCTGGCGCACCCTGAAGCGCACTTTCGTCTGTTGTGCTGCATGCCTCGAGGTCAAACTATCAATGTTGTCAAGGAAGATGGCTCGCCGCGAGCTGCAAAACATTTCTGGGTCTGGAATCCTCCACTTTTGGATGTGAATGGCAAGAATTTGGGACGAGTCCAACGAAAGAGAAAAAAGCTCAAGGCCAAAGTGGGTAAGGAAGGAAAGACAACCGCTGGCAAAGAGAATCAAAATCAAGTGCTGCTATCTACACCAGTCAATCCTTACGCTAAAAAGGACGGCCCGATTGACCTCGCTGCATCTCCCAATACGTTCGAGGAATCTCGAGACACTGCACAGCATCGTCGACATTCGGCCGACGAAACGGCGCTTTTGCTGGCCTTGGCTGTCTCAAGAGGGATTCGCACCATTGCATTTTGCAAAACACGATGTCTTGTCGAATGGGTCTACGAAAGAACGTTGGCAGCCTTGAAGCAGTCCAAGGCTACGGCTGATTTGTGCCACCAGGTGGAATCCTATCGAGGTGGGTACACGAAAGTGGAACGCCGACAAATCGAGGAGCGCTTGTTCAACAATCAGTTGCTAGGCGTCGTGGGTACCAGTGCACTTGAGCTCGGGGTGGATATTGGTGGTGTGGACTTGACGTTGCACTGCGGTTTCCCATCATCTCATGAGAATCTAATCCAACAGGCGGGACGAGCGGGTCGTGGGGCCAACGCGTCAACGTCGATGGCTATCTGCGTATGTTTCAACTCACCCATGGACCAGCACTTGTGGAGGCATCCTGGTAGTCTCTTGTCGTGTGGATATTCGGCGCCAATTTCAATGCCGATCTATTCTGGGCTGGTACAAGGCCATTTGTTATGTGCGGGGCAAGAATATCCTTTGACCGGCGCGTGGAATGCATTGGTATTGAAGGCGGAAGACCCCGAGAGTGTGACGGGGCTCCTGAGCGATAAGAATCTGTTTGGGAGCTCAGAAGTATACGAAGAGGCTATGGAGAATCTGCTTTCTCAAGGATCTCTTGTGGAAGAAACGGTTGCTACTACATCAGGAACTGTCGTTGCTCACAAAACTCACCCTTCTATCAAGAATCCCTGGACGCAAGTATCCATTCGAGCGATTGAGCCCGTGAGTTATCAGATCGTTGACGTTTCTCATCCCAAACAAGCCGGGCGAACAGATGGAATTCACGACGAGGCCGCTATTCTCGACACCATTCCGTATTCGCGCATATTTTACCACGCGTTTCCTGGGGCTGTCATCACACATCGAAACCGACGATACAAGATCACTTGCATGACACGACCACCTGCATGTGGTGGCAAAGCGTTTCGTGGGAGCGTTTCACTGGGGGCATTCGCCAAGCCGTGCAATCTTCGATACTACACCCGTCCACTGAGTTCACTTACGATTACAGTTGTGAAGCAAATGGAGCGCGTAGATTTCTGGGGCGGAACCAAGGCGATTGCGTCGCAAGCAACAACTGCGACAGACAACGCCGCACCGGCTTCCATCCCCGATGTAACTGCCATGTATTCTGACAAGGGACCAGACCCATCGTTTGGATCATTTGCTGGCTGCGGTGTGGTGACGGTAAAACGTAATGTGCATGGCTACAAGAAAATGTCGATGGTTACGCGTGAGGAGATTTCTCGATCAGAGCTGTCCCTGCCAGACATGGAATTCGACAGTTTGGCCTTCTGGATAGACTGCCATTCGGATGTTCTATCACCGCAACTTGGCGATATGGCCTTTGGTCATGGCGTTCATGCCCTTTCTCACGCCTTGGTAGCCGTCGCGCCACTTTTTGTTCCGTGCACCGTCAGCGACGTCTACTGTGATCACTCGGTCTATGGACCAACAAGGGTGACCATCTTTGATGCAAGAGCTGGGGGCTCTGGGATCTGTGCACAGTTGTGGAAGAGTGTCTTTATTCCAAACGGTATTTTGGAGGCTGCACTTGGTCTATTGGAGGATTGTCCTTCATGCTCCGACGATATCAACTATGACGGTGGGTGCCCGGCGTGTCTGCATGCAGGTGAATGCATCAAGTTCAACGACTTCCTATCCAAGTCTAGCGGTTTAGTGATAGGGAAGCACATGCTTACTCGCCTGAAAGAGACCGAACTGTACAAACAGAATGAAAGGGAAATGAAAGATCGACAAGCAGCTGACGGGCTCGAAGCGAACGATGGTTCCTCCGCCAAGGTCGCGCGAAACACATCGGCAAGGGATGTAACTTCGCCCCGACGAAGGAGGCGAGAACGGGCCATGAGAAACGCGCAGGGCAATGTATCCGCTAGAGATCGACAGGTCGTAGTTGTAGGGCGTCCCTCATGGCCCATGGATCGGAGTGATGGCCCGAGGCAGGAAAATACGGGCGACTAGATGCCGACAAAGCGTCGTTTTCTACAAGAGGCCGTTTCAAACCCGATAAATTCTTCAATAGTGCTGCCCACACTTTCTAATTACACAATGGTGCAAGAGGAGCAGTACCCCAGTACCCCGTGGTTCTCTAGACCTTGACGCAAAGATCGTTCATTGGCTCCAGTAAAGGAAGATATTTTCTTTCCGTGTTTCACAAAGGCGAACGTAGGCAGCGCCCATACCCCTAAAAGATTCTTGACTCCAGGAGCCTTGTCGACGTCCACTTTGATGAACACGACATCTGTATACTGAAGGGAGAGAGCCTCAAAAATCGGAGCCATGGCTCTGCATGGACCACACCTGTACCATTGCGGATACAAAATTGGTGAGTTCTGCATTGCGGAAACCAATCAGCCCGATACAGGGAAACCCCAAATCTTGTCTTACCAATCTGCATAGCAGTCAACGACTGCCAGCCGATCCCCGGCCTCCCGAAGCGCCTCATGGTACTCAGGAGTGGAGTTGCAATGGATCACTTTCCCAGGCATCGTCTATTTCAATAACTTGTCTATAATCGTACACCAATGCTGCGATGTGGAGAAATGGTAGAGATCTCATGGTAATGGTCCCGTTCATCACACACGGTGGGAGAAACTGATCCGTAGTGTAGCCATCAGGGGTGCTCAATTTGTTCGTACTCCGAAAACAGTTTCAATTTGACCCCCTGCGGCGATCGTTCGAAACGGCGACTAATGCGATCCCATTCACCCGGCCACAACCCGCAACACTTTATCACACACGAACCCTTTCGTCTTTCCATTCTCTCGATTGCATCTGGTTCGTTGAGAGCTATAAGCAAAGCGACAAACGGTAGAGAAGTGTCTTGGAACCTATTGATTCTTATCGAACGAACGTGGACAGTCAACAAATGGGCATCGAGGAAGAAATCACGGAAAAGGTACGCACCCCGCCCACCTCAAATTCCACCGTTCGCGTTGGCGATGACTTACATTCACATGTTACAACCGCTTTGACAACAGTGCCGGAATGAACTCCAAGCCGATCATGTGGAGTGCAGTGTTGTTGGTGAAGGTTGTGAAGGTGGCTACAAGGTAGATCTAAAAGTTGTGAGCCCCAAGTTCGAAGAGGTCCCTCTTCTGAAGCGACACCAAAAGGTGAACCAGATCTTCTCGGAAGAACTAAGCTCCAACAAGATTCACGCACTGACAATAAAGGCATGGACACCAGCACAATATGAATCCAAGAAATAATGATAGGGAATAGAGTTGAAAGTGGCCGTCCCAGAGTTGTATGTAAGGACCCGTAGATGCTACGTGACGAGAATCTGCATCATTTCGGATGAAAACCGTCTTGACGGACCGCTAAAGTATTCGTTCATAGAGGGCTTCTATTTTTAGCTATTGTCTTGCATCTATACAGGTGATAGGCCCGGATTCCTTCGGCGGCCTGTATTGCGTCCCACACTCTCTCCTCCTGGATACGCCGGCCATGTCCTCGACAAATGACACCCCATTAACTCCTGTAGTTCACCATCAGAGTCTATCGAAGAACTGACGACACGGGTGCTCCTTTGTACATCGTGCATGTTACCACTTGAGCTTGCCGCCAAGCCCATACTTCTCAAGGAGACTCACGTAGTAGGGCCACAAACTCTCAATGTCCCCACGAATGTCATTCGACCCATCCTTCGTGTACAGGTCAAATCGATTAAATAAGCGTACCCACTCTAGCCTTTCCTCATCGCCCTCTTTGAGTAGGTGTCGGTACGCTCCCTTGTCATGCATAGGATACGCCGAGTGGTAACGTATCATGTCCAATCCTTCCCGGGGGATACTGGCTCCATTGGCAACGAGCATTCGATACATATATTCATCATGCCCCCATGCAAAGCACAACTGATCAAGTCCACAGTGAGGCTCATACATGCCGTTGGGAGTATTGTATCTGTCATCATGCATGTCGGGATTAAGATTGTTGAATTGGGGGAAAACGACAGCATCGTCTGGAATCTGACAACCAACAACAAAAGTATCACCTCCCAAAGCCCACTGCTTGCCATTGGGAGAATATCCGTCTTGTCCATCATCGCCATTTCCCCAAAGAAACATTATTTTGCCCACGTCATGGAGGAGCCCCACCAAGACAACCCAGTCTGGATGTCCAGCTCGCCGAATACCTTCCGCCGTCTGAAGCAAATGCAATTTGTTCGGCAAGTCAAGATCCGGATCAGAGGCATCCTGATAAAAGCGGAGTCAAGTCGAAAGAAAGACCAAGTTAGACACTGTCACGACAGACGTCATTCATATCCATGTTAACCAAAGGCACATTGTTCGCATATTCCTACCACATAGTGCTCCAGTTCGGCAAAGGCTTCGTCAATGGACATGAGTTTGCGGTAATTTCCGTTGGTAAAGTCATATTTTTGCTCCATTCGTCGGTAAAACTCCACTGTCTGGTACCGTCTCATATCGCGATAATGCTCCACTACGCGAGGGACCGACGCCTCTTCGGAATAAACCCGGAATTCATCGTCCGCCTTGGCGTTGGTGTTTTTGATGTCTTTAAATGTCGTCGGAATCTCTGGCCGCGATTCGGCAACGGTTACGGGGGCGGGTTTCATGATAGCTAACAAGTCGTCAATCCAATGTGTTTGGACACAGAGTATCTGAAGGGACAAAAGAAAAAGCGATGTCAACTCAAAGAAGAAAAGCTTCCGTCGGCGTCGTGGCCGCGAGAAAAAGGCATCAGCGTTGAGATCGGAATGTTGCGAATGAATCTAGGGGCCACACATCCTACCAAAACATCGCGCGCCCGTGACTGCCATTTGTTCACGAATAGTGTTAATCAAAGTAGTCCACCTTGGATCTCATTTTCGGGCGCCAACTTGTTCTTGCACGATGACAACACGAAAAGCAATTCGTTCCATCGACCATGGCAATGGTCGGATCACCATATCTTAATCAATAGGCCGTATCATTTCGACCGCGTTTAGACATAGATCCAAAACATATCAATAGACCATCCTGCAAAAGGAGTTGAAATGTCAGGCCCTCTAAGCATCAAAATCGGTGTAGTAGCAGACGCCATGGTACATTTGAAAACGCTTGGCGCCAATGCAACATTCCGAGACAAGTGGATGCCGCCAGATGCATGGGCAAAGGCGCTAGATGTGAACTTTGGTGTGTTCTGACAAGAACGTTTGCAAGTCTTTGAATTGAATTGTTGAAGATGGAGGTGGTCGTGTATTCCATGACCACGACAATGGCGTTGTATACATTGCGCGTGCACAACATCACACTTTGAAACCTGGCAAGACAACGAATCAAAAAATGTATTTCTGTTCTATGTTCTTGTTCTTTCTATCGGGATAGTAAAGAACTGTACTATCAGCAGCATCAATGATGATTACTATTAGCTAGTAGTAACAGCTATGTATTGTCCCATTCCATTATATTTGTTGTGGCGACACCCTCCTACCACTTGTTGATGTAGGCCACAAATTGTTCCATCGACATGCGAATTGTGCTGGGAGCGAGCCTGGCTTTTGGTAGATTGCGCCGTTACCACTTCCGCTGCTTTAATAGTAGTATCTAAGGATGAAGGCGCTCCATGCGTTTCAATCGTTGCCAAGCCCATTCGTCATGATGGACTAGCAACTTATGCAAGGCATCGACAATAATGACTGCATCGCCGATCGTAGTGATTCATCTTTCAATAGTTTCAATACCATGGCAAGTCGGTTGTCGTTTGAATGGATTGAAAGTAGAGATTAAAAGGAACCAGGCACGGGCGTTGTCATTTGCGTTTGTTGGATGATCGTTGGCAGGCATCTGGTTGCTGCTGCTCCTGCTTCATGGGCGTAGTATCTTCTAGTATCGATTGATAATGCCATGCCAAGTCTCGTAAGGATCCATGTTCCAAAAACTACTAGCCAAGTATCGTCCAGTTTTACCACCCGAAGTAGTAGCCGTTTGAAGAGCACATTGCAAAGGTAGCTGCACCTTGCCACTCCCTCACTGCGGACCAGACGTGACCTCGTGCAATGCCACTTTACTTCCTTTCGGCTTTCGGATGGAAAGGCCATCAATTCATCGATGCAAGGACAACCCGTCGTTGAATTGCCCCTGGAAGTTGAGAGCGCCATTCCGAAATTGTGACTCCGGCAATGCTGTTTGCATTTGCATTCCTTTCTTCGTATTGTTGTTTGTGTTCTTTGCGTCATTTGCCTGCACAAGTAGTTTGTAGACGTCTTAAACCGACCTATTGAGATTGCAATTGCTGAATTCTGGATTGCTGCTCCAAATTGGACGCAAAGAGAGCAACACCGGCAGTGTCTCGACTGGAACTGCGGCTTCTTTCAAGCGCTTTGAAGCGTAGGATGAAGAGGAACTGCATTAAAGGTTGGCATGATAGCAGCAAATGGAAGGACAAGATGACAACCGATTGTGAATCAAAGTGCATCTCGATGCCATGATGCATTGTCTTTGTCGTTTTCGCCACATACGTCAGTCTTTTCGTTGTTCGGATGGGTCTAACTGGCATTCGAATGTGTCGATCATTGCCATGGCGTAATTGCGCGCGTGCACGCCCGAATCGAGATGTTTCTACGGGATGTGTGGCCCCTAGAATCAATCGAATCGAATGACGGATGCGAGCCAGACGGTTATTCGAATGAGTCAACAATCCAGCTGACGACACACAAGAGTCCCGCGTCGTCATTTTGGCGCCAAAGCAACAACTTCAACTCCACGCGAAACAAAGGCGTACGTCTTTGCTTCCCGCCAAAAGGAACGTTCGACGAATGAGAGTCGGTCTCGTCTTTGACGTGCGCACCGATGTCATTGAGAAAGACGGCCACAACAACATCAATCACACACGAGAACACGTGGTTCCCATAACGGATCCAATCTTTGACATTGTCTACTCCTTGAGACTTTCATTGTTTGTCAATCCGTGGTAAAGATACTTTTGGATTGATTCTTGGCAACCATGAAGTTCCAGTGTTCCGCCAGCTTATGGATGCTGCTGAGTTCTTCAGCGTCGTCCTTTGCTACTACCCGATCAAGTCAAAGAACGAATGCACTCCAGCATCCCTCCATCGCGACTTCCAACAAGCAACTCCAAAGCCGGCTTCCATTTGTTCAATTCCGTGGTGGTTCTTCTTCTAGTAGTTCCCAATTGGCCGCGTCGGTAGAAAGCACTGTGGCGATCTCTTCAGAGAATTTAGCAATCTTGTCGGAGCGTGGTAGAAAGGCCGTGGTCAACCTTATCGAAAGTGATGTAAATGGCGCTCAGAGACACGTATACAGCGACTGGCCAGAGGCAGGCACACAAGACGACGACAAGCGTCGTCTCGCCGAGCAGGTAAGAAGTGGTGGATGCGTGGCGACTGTGGCTACTAGTTCTGGAATCGGGTTCTCAAGTGATTTTTCCCACTCGTCGTGAATAGCTGGCCGATTTGGACAGTTCCTATCCTGGAGGCTTGGCATCTTATCTTTCCAAGGCTCGAAGGCTATTGAAGGAAAGCGCGGAAGGTCTCAACCCTTTCGAAGAATTTGAAGCCGTAGTCCCTGAGGGGGAAGCCTTGAGTTTTGATGGCGAAGGCACCATGTCGTTTAGCGACGCCGAGCAAATTGGTATCAAGGCCATGCAAGGTGCAGTGTTTGTGTTGGTAGCAGGAGGTCTAGGAGAGCGTTTGGGATATTCTGGTATCAAGTTGAGTTTGGAAACGAATCTTTGCACCAACAAGTCTTATTTGCAGATTTATGTCAAGTACATTCAAGCGATGCAATATTTGGCACGCATGAAGACGGGAAAGAATGACATTCGGATTCCTTTGGTCATTATGACCTCGGGAGACACAGACCCTTTGACGCGTAAGCTTTTGGCTGACAACAACAATTTTGGAATGGACGACGATATGTTAATGGTTGTGATGCAAGACAAGGTCGCTGCACTGAAAGATGGATCGGCTGGATTGGCACTGGATGACGACGACCGATGGTCTGTCCAAACCAAGCCTCACGGTCATGGAGATGTGCATCATCTACTATACCGTGAAGGTCTGGTAGATAAGTGGGAAAAGGAAGGGCGTACTCATGTGATCTTTTTGCAAGATACGAACGCGTTGGTGATCAACTCTATCGTCCCGACCCTTGGCGTTAGTGTCTCCAAGGGATTCCACATGAACAGTATTTGCGTGCCTCGACTTCCTGGTGAGGCGGCCGGTGCTATTGCTCGATTGGAGTAAGTCCACATGTCAATATTTTGTTGCCGACCCCACAATAGAGCGTCTGCTCATTTACGTTTTGTTTCACCTCAGGCACAAGACAGATCCCTCCAAGAGTTTGGTCATCAATGTCGAATACAATCAGCTCGACCCGCTGCTCCGATCACAGGGCGATCGTAAGGGAGATGTTGCCGACCCGGCAACTGGATACTCACCATTTCCAGGAAATGTAAACAATATTGTCATTGAAATCGGTGCCTACGCAAAGACTCTTCGAGGAGAAGATCAAGGAGTTGTATTAGAGTTTGTCAACCCCAAATACAAGGATGAAACAAGGACCGATTTCAAAAAGCCGACGCGTTTGGAATGTATGATGCAAGATATCCCTCTCTTGTTCCAGAAAGAAATGGGATCAGATGCCAACATTGGATTCACCATGTTTGATCGCTGGTTTACTTTCTCACCCGCGAAGGTACGTACTAGTTGTAGGAGCAACGACCGAATGAAACGATCGTCTTGGCTGATATCTGACAAACACCCATTCTTTCTTACTTTATATGAATAGAATGCTTTGGATGCTGGTGTGGAGGCCGTCGAAAAGGGCAGCACTGCCCCGGGCACCATGTCGTCGGCAGAATCCGACAAGTACATTCAGAATCAACGCAAGCTCAAGTTTGCGGGCGCCGACGTACCTGTGACAAGAGTTCCCGAGGACTTGGTTCCAGTGAGTGGCATTCCGATTACCGAAGGTCCACGGATCATTTTGTGTCCAGCCTTTGGAATCACACAAGAAGAATTGCTCGCCAAAATACAAGGTGACGTGAAGATTAGCAAGAGATCGTCCGTCGTTTTGGAAGGACATCACTTGACCATCAAGAATTTGGACGTGGATGGCGCCTTGGTGATTCGAACGGGAGAAGATACGCATGTGACGGTGGATGGCTTGAAAGTCTCCAATAAAGGATGGGTGGTCGTACCTAACGACCCCAACAAGGATTACCCTGAAACAGTGGCTATTCGTGGATACACCATGAACAAACAAGAAACAGCTGAATATCTGCTATACGAACCAGGACACTTTGTCATTGGTGCTGACGGTAAGGTGGCAAAAGTAGATTAAATTACACTAAAGCCCATGCACCAATATTGTAGATTCTGTCGTCGAGAGTGATTGTGTTACTTGGAAGACTTTTTGGAATGATGATTGTTTTTGATCCGGCAGCGGTCGTGGGAGCGACGGGATGGATAAATCGAGAGTGGCGATTTGATTTTTTTGTGTGTAGATGGAAGAGAATGACAGTCGTGTCGTCGATTCTCTCAAATGAAATTCTTGGGCTTTTCTTCATTATTTTTCAAGTGCTGTTGCATCATGGTCGACGCCCACGGAGCAATTTGACCCGTACCACGGCACGAGGAGCAGTGCTCTTGCCCGACCACGGCATCGGCGCAAATGAGACATGGTCGAAATTCATTTCCAAACGCCACAATGCCAACGCCGCGGCAGAATCGACAGGCCTGGTAACCACTTCCCGCACAATCGGGACAAAAGTCCGAACACGAATCCTTGTCGGTTTCACACTCGTTCATCTGCCAGCTCATTTCCAGGTGGACACGACCCTTTTCCAAGGATTCGAGTGCCTGGGAGCCAAAGCTTTGTCGGGGTTGCAGATCGACATCGGACTCGTCTTCTTCTTCTGCAGCGACCGTGTTGTCGTCGTCGCCAAAACCGGGCATCAAATCCCAGTCGATTTCACATTCTTCTTCATCGGGGCATGCAAACTCCTCCTCTGGACCAAAGAAGGGGCCTGCCTTCAAAACAAAGGCCTTTTCACGTCGACTCGGTCGTGTGCTGGACGTTGACAACCGCCGGCTCTGCGGAGCGACGCTGAAAGCGTTGTTCCTGGTGGGCAATGACAACAATGCCATGGTCGTCGAAGTTTTCAAAAGACTCATGATGATTCAAGTAGGGTATGGAAGTAAGCTTGTAAGTAGACAAGGATGAGGATGATGCTGGATGGTTGATTATGATGATGGAGAAGACCTCGTCCAAATCTTGTGGACGGTCTATTTCACATCGGGATAGGAAGTGATGGATGGTCGCCGGCTTCGGCATTCGGCAGAAAGAACATCGAACCAAGATGTCTTTGGCCAGCCGACCGGGAATTTTGATTGGTGAACTTTGCCAGCCGAAGAACACGACTGGCATGATGTGGCGATCATCTGATTGGACCGAATTTCTAAAAGTGACGTACAGTATTCGGGAATCCCATAATCACGGAAGTCAACCGACGACGACGGACGATGGTGGAGAGGATGAAGGTTGATCAAGGTTACTATGATTCTCTCGAGGAGTTGGGAGTTCTAATCGAGTCGGCTGCAATTGATCTGATTCTAGCCCAGAGAGCTTCTCAGTTTGCAACTTGTACGTCAACTTTTAGCCAGAATTGCTTGGAGTGCAACCATGCTGGCTCCTTCGAGCCCCTTCTTGTTGCCATTGGGATGAGGACGAACAAATAAATGGAAGAAGGAAGAAGAGCGGCCCCCAACCATGTCGTCAACCAAAACACAACTAAAGGCAAATTGCATTTCCTTGTCGTTGGCCGGACGCGACTTTGTTTAATCCTTATTACAATGCTGCTGTTTGCGATTTAGATTTGGTGCGTAATATTAAATTTTCGGGCTATCATAAGACCAACTTGAACCCGGATTTTTCGCATGAACTCCTCGGATAGAAATAGCAACGTCTTTTTATTACACACCTCGGATTGAATCACGAGAGGAAATCATCATGTTGATTCCCATTGGTCAAAAATTAAAACGCGATAAACATGAACATACGCGTCCCCTGAACTACCGGTAATCACTTCATCGTCTTGCAAAAATTCTAACACCCGCCGTTGAAAACTTTCTTTGCACAACCACCAGCGACCTAGTAAAGGTGACCTCCTGCTAACTAGTATTAATCTTGCTGTGCGGATAGTAATACTAGGAAGGCGGGGGATAGAATGCGAGTGGCACGACAATGGCGGTTTTTGCTGCTTTGTTCTTGTGCGTTGATCTTCTTGTTGGTTGGGCTGCAGTTTGGCATTGACCGCCGAACATTGAGTTTGATTTTTTCATCATCAACTCGTTCAAGAATTCCAGTCGAGATCACAACAGAAACTAACTCTTCGTCCACCAACAATCCTTCAAACGACACGAAGGAACAAGCTCCTCGTCACCAGCACCACGAAAACCACAGCAATATTCATTTGTCCTCGTCTGGTTTAATCATTCACGTCCAGTCCTGGGCAGAGGGAATGGCAGGATGGTTAACAACCTTGGCTAAATTGCAGGTCCTTGCCAAAAAGCTGAATGCTACACTGGTGGAACCCGGAATTCTCAATGGACGGCTGGTTGGGGACGAAGGACACATGCCTTTGTTTGAATTGATGGATCAGGCAAAGTTCGATCCTGATGTTTCATGGATGAGCATGGAGAACTTTCAGCAACTACCAGAATCATCGACGGTGACCACTGAAATGTGTTTGGCGAGATGCAGTGGACCACAATTCAAAAGGGGGACATGTGCTCCGAAATTTTCCTCCCCAGGGGTATGTTCAATGACAAATATCAGCAGCGACTACAGAAAAAAAACGAGCCCACAACTGCAGGAGGCTTTAGACTTGGTGGCCGAAGGAAAGCTTGTAGTGTTGAAAATTCGCTCTCTTTGGAAGGACAGTTTTGACAAAATGCAAGTGATGATGCCTCCAGCACAAGAGAAGAATGGTACGCGCAGGACGCTTGCGTTGTATGACGGACAAGCATACCGCCTCCGAGCCCAGTTTGACTTTCAACCACGCCTCTACGAAAAGGCGGATATTGCATTACAGCTGTTAGGCATACAACAAGGTCAGCCATTTCATGCTATTCACTGGAGAGCTGAACTCGCAAAGATGAACTATACGGAGTGTGCCATGAGAATCCTAACTGCCCAAGAGCAAATGGCTCTAGCTCTCTCATCCAGCAAAGAAACAAAATTTGTGCTGCTCTCAAGTCTCTCGACAAATGAAACTAGACAATGGAAGGGAAGCCCTTTTATCCACGTGAATGAACAGCGAACTGCACTTAGCATGCTACTTGACAGGGGAACAAACCCCTTTGTAAAGGTTGATCAAGTTTACGATGAGATTGAGTTGCAAGATCCCATTGAGTCGGCTGCAATTGATCTGATTCTAGCCCAGAGAGCTTCTCAGTTTGCAACATGCACGAAAACTTGTAGCCAGAATTGCTTGGCGTGCAACTTTGCTGGCAGCAACTTTGCGTTTCTTGCCATTGGAATGAGGACGAAACGGAAGAAGAGCAGCCATCGTTGCTGGCCCAACAAGAAGGAGAACATGAACGCAACATCACCAGTCCCTTCTCGTGGTAGTTTGCTTTAAATCATCTTGTTTCTCTACTAGACAAGCGTTTAGCATTGTATGACCTCTCCTAGAGCTACAAGTAGCAGCATGTGCTCGAATCTCCAGACCGCCTTCGTGCTCAGTTCGACCGAGTTGGCGTGGTCGTGAGTAGAGGAATGATGATACAGTAGATAGTGGCGGCAGGTAGCAGATAGCGGGTAGATGCCATAGTAAACGCCAGATTACTTTGTATCCCCGCGGTAAAAGCTGAAGCGGCTTGGGGTCTACTAGCACCATGATCGGTGCTGCCTGCTAAAGTATAGCACGAGAAGGAGCTGATTTTGGTTGGTTGGGCCAGCAAGGATGGCTGCTCTTATTCCGTTTCGTCCTCATTCCAATGGCAAGGAGCGCGAAGGAGCCAGCATGGTTGCACTCCAAGCAATTCTGGCTACAAGTTGACGTACAAGTTGCAAACTGAGAAGCTCTCTGGGCTAGAATCAGATCAGTTGCAGCCGACTCGATTGGATCTCGCAACTCGAGAGAATCATAAACTTGATCAACTTTCAAAAAGCGGTTTGTTCCCTTGTGCAGTAGCATGCTAAGCGCTGTTTGCGACTCATCCGCGTAAATGTCACCCCCCCTCCATATTCTTGTTCGATTCGTCGAAAGACTTGAGAGCAGCAGAAACTTTGCTTCGTTGGATTTAGAAGAGAGAGCCAGCATTTGCTCTTGGGCAGTTAGGATTCTCATGGCGCACTCCGTATAGTTCATCTTTGCGAGTTCAGCTCTCCAGTGAATAGCATGAAATGGCTGACCTTGTTGTATGCCTAACAGCTGTAATGCAATATCCGCCTTCTTGTAGAGGCGTGGTTGAAAGTCAAACTGGGCTCGAAGGCGGTCTGCTTCATCTCCGTCGTGCAGTGGAAGTGTCCTCCGCGTACCATTATTCTCTTGTAAAGGAATCATCACCTTCATATTCAAAAGACCGTCCTTCCAAAGTTGGTGAATCTTCAACACTACAAGCTTTCCTTCAGCCACCAAGTCTAAAGCCTCTTGCAGTCGTGGGCTTGATTTTTTCTTGTAGTCGCTGAGGATAGTAGAACTGGTTCCGAGTTGGCATGCCAATGGGCCTTTTCTCGGGAAGCATTGCCTCTTTTGGAATAATGTCGGATCGCATAAATCTAAACACATGTGAATGGTCACCGTTGATGATTCTGGTAGTTGCTGCTGAAAATTCTCCAGGCTCATCCAGGAAACATCAGGATCGAATTTTGTCTGATCCATCAAATCAAACAGAGGCAGGTGTCCTTCGTCCCCAACCAGCCGTCCATTGAGAATGCCGGGTTCCACCAGCGTAGCATTGAGCTTTTTTGCATAGACCTGCAAATTGGCGAGACTTTTTCGCCATGCTGTCATGCCCTCTCTCCAGGACTCGACATGGATGAACAAGCCTGAGACGTTATCACGGTTTTTACTGTTGTTTTTGTTTGGCTTTCCGGGTGTTTCTTCTACGGTTCCTTGAGCAGAAAGCGATGGCTGCGAACGAGGTGAGGCTGATGATATCTCTTTCAACACTGTGCCCCCAACGTCAACGCCCAACTGCAGCCGAACAAAGATCAACGCACATGCAATGATAAAGAACTTCCAGACCGCTCTCATACTATCCAGCACGGATAACTGTTACTTCTGAATCCATCCACACCGCATGGGACTTGCACACAAAACTGCCACCTTGGCTGCTGGGGTAGCGACAACGAGATAGGTTTTGTACAACAGCCGTTAGCCCTGCCCTCTTTCTCCACTGTGCCATGGTATAATGATAGAAAATCGTGCAATAAAAATAAGGCCATTTTTCTCTCGGTCGCTCTTTTTGGTTCGGAACTATCTCTTAACGGGATTAATTTGTGACTCCGCCCGTATCCACATTTAGCTATTACGCGATCTCGTGGGCCTGTGTGTGATGCGCGAGAGATCTCGTCTGTTGGAAATTCCCGTACTTTTGGGTTCTAAAATAAGAGAGAGAGTGCGCGCCTAGTTTAGTACTATTTGTCCGGGCCGGCCTGCGTTTTCGTGTGAGTGTGCTCGCTTTCGGCGGGAAATGGGTTCCCTCCGTCTTTTAGCGAATTTTGAACGGTTTGTAGCAGGTCCCCAATGGGTGTGGATTACCGGACATAAGGGTTCTTGTGACGTATACAGACATTGGAGTTCTTTTTTGCTCAGAAACAGTACTCGAGTGTACGAATATTCCCCTATGTCCGGTATTAATTCGTACAGGACATGACTCTTTTTGTCTTACTCCGAATCTGAGTAATGTCATTTGTTAAATTCCTCTGTCTGGTATGATATCACCATTCGTTGGACGGGAGATGACTACATGGAATCAGATTTAGTCGATCCTCGCTACAGTACAATTTCAACTCGCAGCGGGGTACAGTATCATAGTTGGCCAGGCGAGAACAATCGGCAACCTGCGGTGTAGCCTGAGATTGAGCTCAAGCGTGGTTGTCAAAGGATGCCTGTGGCAAGCAACATAAGGGAGCGGGGCCTGGTTACCCTAACACTGCGTGTGTTTTTCGAAATCGCGTGGTTGCGAAATCGCGTTGATGTGCGAAATCGCGTATTAATAAATATTGTGCTATGAAACTGCGTGTTGTGAAATCTTGGGAAATCGCGTAGTGTGGCGCAACCGAGTGACGCGAATTCATGTATTACGAAATCTTGTGTACTGAAATCGCTTTTTCTGGATCTAGTGGTACGAAAGCGCGTGTTGCAAAATCGTGTCCTAATACCAAACCGCGGCGTTGCGAAATCGTGACTGTACGTGCTTAACGGGTTATGAAACGCTCTGGCTAGTACTAGTAGCTGCTGATCAGCAGCAAGCTGCTTGCCGTCGTCCTGCTCTGGCTATTGCCCTCGTCCTCCTGCTCGTTTTGCTGGTTCCTCTCGTGCCACCAGCCACCATCAACGGGGGGATGCGAGGATGGTGCTACCGGTAGTAGTACAGTCAGGACGCGTCGCCATACGTCGACTCGTGACCAAGTATCTACCGGCGGTACTAGATAGTAGGAACAATAGTGATGATCATCGCTCTACTAGCAGGTATATGGCTAGTTGTGCTGGTCACACTTAGTATCACTAGCTAGTATGATGAATGAGTATAACTACCGGTAGTAGCCGTCCTTCCGTACGGACTCGAGTGCTAGCTACTGGGGTGGCCTTCGGCGCACCGTAACCCCTCCCTGCGCTCGGGTTAATCAATTTTTTTTGGCCACATACGAAAAACACGTGCCGTCTGGAGATTCCAGCACATGCAGGTACTTGTAGCTCTCTAGGAGAGGTCATACCATGCTAACGCTGACGCTTGTCTAGTAGAGAAACAAGATGATTTAAAGCAAACTACCACGAGAAGGGACTGGTGATGTTGCGTTCATGTTCTCCTTCTTGTTGGGCCAGCAACGATGGCTGCTCTTCTTCCGTTTCGTCCTCATTCCAATGGCAAGAAACGCAAAGGCGCCAGCAGAGTTGCACGCCAAGCAATTCTGGCTACAAGTTTTCGTGCATGTTGCAAACTGAGAAGCTCTCTGGGCTAGAATCAGATCAATTGCAGCCGACTCAATGGGATCTTGCAACTCAATCTCATCGTAAACTTGATCAACCTTTACAAAGGGATTTGTTCCCCTGTCAAGTAGCATGCTAAGTGCAGTTCGCTGTTCATTCACGTGGATAAAAGGGCTTCCCTTCCATTGTCTAGTTTCATTTGTCGAGAGACTTGAGAGCAGCACAAATTTTGTTTCTTTGCTCGATGAGAGAGCTAGAGCCATTTGCTCTTGGGCAGCTAGGATTCTCATGGCACACCCCGTATAGTTCATCTTTGCGAGTTCAGCTCTCCAGTGAATAGCATGAAATGGCTGACCTTGTTGTATGCCTAACAGCTGTAATGCAATATCCGCCTTTTCGTAGAGGCGTGGTTGAAAGTCAAACTGGGCTCGGAGGCGGTATGCTTGTCCGTCATACAACGCAAGCGTCCTGCGCGTACCATTCTTCTCTTGTGCTGGAGGCATCATCACTTGCATTTTGTCAAAACTGTCCTTCCAAAGAGAGCGAATTTTCAACACTACAAGCTTTCCTTCGGCCACCAAGTCTAAAGCCTCCTGCAGTTGTGGGCTCGTTTTTTTTCTGTAGTCGCTGCTGATATTTGTCATTGAACATACCCCTGGGGAGGAAAATTTCGGAGCACATGTCCCCCTTTTGAATTGTGGTCCACTGCATCTCGCCAAACACATTTCAGTGGTCACCGTCGATGATTCTGGTAGTTGCTGAAAGTTCTCCATGCTCATCCATGAAACATCAGGATCGAACTTTGCCTGATCCATCAATTCAAACAAAGGCATGTGTCCTTCGTCCCCAACCAGCCGTCCATTGAGAATTCCGGGTTCCACCAGTGTAGCATTCAGCTTTTTGGCAAGGACCTGCAATTTAGCCAAGGTTGTTAACCATCCTGCCATTCCCTCTGCCCAGGACTGGACGTGAATGATTAAACCAGACGAGGACAAATGAATATTGCTGTGGTTTTCGTGGTGCTGGTGACGAGGAGCTTGTTCCTTCGTGTCGTTTGAAGGATTGTTGGTGGACGAAGAGTTAGTTTCTGTTGTGATCTCGACTGGAATTCTTGAACAAGTTGATGATGAAAAAATCAAACTCAATGTTCGGTGGGCAACGCCAAACTGCAGCCCAACCAAGAAGACCAACGCACAAGAAAAAAGCAGTAAAAACTGCCGTTGTCGTGCCGCTCGCATTCTATCCCCCGCCTTCCTAGTATTACCATCCGCACAGCAAGATTAATACTAGTTAGCAGGAGGTCACCTTTACTATGATAGGTCGCTGATGGTTGTGCAAAGAAAGTTTTCAACCGCGTGTGTTCGAATTTTTGCAAGACGACGAAGTGATTGCCGGTAGTGCAGCGCGCTGTTGGAGGGGCGACGCGTATGGTTTATGTTTATGGCGTTTTAATTTTTGACCAACGCGAATGAATCAATCCTCATGATGTCCTCTCGTGATTCAATTCTGATCCTAGAAGTCGGAAAAGAGAACAATCGAGAAGTCCCACGCCACGGCGGCAAAATAGCATGCCAACAAAAAGGGCACACCACCGAGAGCAAGCCCCACACGATGACGATGATCCAAGAAGAAAGTCTCCAAAAAGGCTGCACGCAACAGTGGCCCAGAATCAATGTTCGAAGGTGAAGGTCGATTGCAGCCATAAAATTCGTGGAGATTCGAGTTTATGCCTTTTGCAACCGGCCGCGGCTTTGGCACCAAAGACAAACCCTGGCCTTTTCAAGTTGAGTGCAGTCTATCATGACGAAGACAACATCGATTCCCTTTTACATACACTCCACATTTCGGAACTTTGTGGGTAAACAAGTGAAGCCCTATGGCCTGGAGTGGGGGCTTGATGGAGATGCCCACATGACGTATGTGCCTGCCAGTTTTGCCCAGAGCCGCCAAACAGAAATGCCCGACCTAAAGGCACCCGAAGGCAAAAGGGGAATTGTCGAGGCCTACAATAAATGGGCCTTTGCCAAGGAACTCGAGTTCAAAAGTATTGATGATATTCTTGATTTGACAGTTCATAACGATGGTAAACATATTCATGTGGAATGGAAAGAGGAAAAGGACATCAAATGCGTCAGCACCGCCCATGACGACATGGAAGAATTGTTAAAGAAAGATCCTGCAGCCAACGGGGGGCCTCCAGCCGAAGTATGGGTGAATGGAGTCTACGAAGGCACCTTGAATGGAGAAACGAGCCTTTCGCCGCTTTTACTTGCGATCAAGCGAGCTAATGGCCCTGGCACTCGGATGACGTACCACCGATACGACGGATTGATTCGCATCGAAAAATATTTTCGAGGAATGCTTCGCAAACACCAAGTTTTTGAACACATTATGGATAATCTGATCGCACTAGAAGATCCCGAAATTCTGGACTCCAAGACTCTCATCGGCACGGCTACAGTACGCGATTGGATCATGGGAGGCCAGTTGACTAGTAGACTGTATGTGCAGGAACTCGAGACTGGAGACATTTTATTTGTTCGGCCACTCTACAATGATGACCTTGCTACGGCAGATCGTCATTTTGGATTGCGCAAAGGACACGATGACGTCAAGATCGCAATGGTTAAAAAGGAGTTTGATCGGTTGAGATACCTTGCTTCACTGAAACATCCATTTGTTGCCAAAACGTGGGGCGACAAGAAGGAAACCATCGTAACCAACACAGGCGAGATTGAGAAAGTGTTCATGATGGACCGAGTTCCCGATGCTACGGGGGAGTCGAGTGTCTCTTCTAGTGTCGTATTCGTGGAAGACGACCACGACAACAATGCTCTCAGCATTGCAAGTAGCACTTTTTCTACATAAACGCAACCGTCACAACTATCTCAGACGACGATTGAATTTCCTACTACACGAAATAGGAACAAAATCTACCCCATTATTCACTAGTTATTATGTGGCAACCTTGGCCTTCTTTGTCGAGCTCGGTCGCTTCTTGATTGCAAACGGATCCTCGCCGTCATATTCGCCGGCATTCAGAACGACCAGCCGAAGTTTCTCTAGCGGCAAGGTGAAACCACTAAAGACAGGCTTGGAGGGAGGCAATAGCACCGGAGAATCCTTACTTGGAGATTCTATGGGCTCATCAGAAGAATCACCATCATTCGTTTCCACATCCTCGAATGGCTTTGCCGAAAATCCAGGAGACTGTTCCAAATAACGAGCGGATTGCTTTTGTCGTTTGGGTTGAGGGAGAGGCCGTTCGCTTTCATCGTATTGAAACTGTTGACGGTTTCGAGAGGATCGTCGTCTCACCTTCGACGAGGACTCAAGATATGGCTCGAGGGGTTCCTCTGCTTCCTCTGCTGGTTCCTCGAATTCGTGGGAACTTTCCGACGAAAAATCGTCATGAACACTACTACCCACAGATTCTTCCATAAATTGAGTTGTAATCCTGGCGGCGCGACGTGGGCCTCGTCGTGGACTGCTCTTGGAGGGCTTGTTGCTGCCCCTGGATGGTCTAGAACGAGCTGGAGAAGGAGGAGATTCTGGTGCAGGTTCACGAGATGAGTTGGAGTCCTTCGCCCCTCGTTTGCGTTTGCGATCGACCGGCGCCGCTGGAGTCGCTTCAGCTGGGGGCGGGTCGCTTGTCTTCTCCCCTCCCTTGTCAATCGCCTTTTCTTCAACCGGGGCCGGCTTACTCTCCTCCTTTTCCCTTGCCTTTTCAACCGGCTTCTCTTCTTTAACAGGGGCCGGGTCACTCTTCTTCCCATCCTTCTTCTTCTTTTTCTTCTCCTGCTTGCTTCCCTGCTGTTTTTCTTGCTCCATGCCGATATAAAAATTCGGCTCGTCCGAAGGTGCTAAATAGTCAGGCATGCACTCCAACATGAATTGCTTGGTAGCGTTCTCGATTTTGTCTCGGTCCCCTCGGACAAAATTCAAATTGTAGTATGCGCCTCGATCTCTGCCTCGGCGCAGCCCCTGGAAACCCCACTGCTCAAGCAAGTACTGAAAGCTTCGATATCGCTCTCGAAAGTACTTTGGCATGACAAGGTCTTCAAATTTATCTGGTTTGTGTACTCGGAACGCTCGACCATGAGGCATCCACGAGACAATCGAAGCCGTCTTGGAATCTGCAGCAGTCTCCTCCAACATGTCATAAAGCATTTTGGGAAATTCAAAGCGAGCGCTCTGCTTTTGATCTGTCATGATGGAAATGTGTAGTTGAAGGAAGCAGTAATCCGAGTGCTGAATTCGCAAGTGTCGGGTGGTGCTAATCAGCGGAGATATTAGACCTAATCTCTTCTGGTATTGTGAAGAGATCGATGGAAACATGAGAGGCCATCATCATGGTTGGGTGGACCACGTTTTCGGAAGATGGGGTCATCGAGGTCGGTGGTCTCCGACGAGTGCGTGTGCCGGCCAGCGCGCCCCCCCCCCCCGCCCCCCCCCAAATTATGACAAAAATGACCGAGCATTCCAACCCCAACGCCCAAAAACGCGCCATTTTTCTCTGGAGTAGCTTATTTGTGTAGACCAAGTGTAGGAACTCAACTACTTCTAGAGACTACCAGAACTTTAGTTGTCAGTGATAGAATCTACAATTCTATACTTTCTAGAAGCATCAATCTGATCAGTTGCGCTTGTTGAAAAGACGCTTTCGATATGAACGCAGATCGTAAATCTCCACGCCAAGTCTCATTTGCGTCAGAGAAAAGCCAATTCATCGTCATCGGTGGAGGAGGCAAACTGGGGCGAGCCACATTCATGCCTACCGACTACGATATGGATAAAATCCTTCCTACAGGCTCAGTCCTGAAACTTCCACTCAAAACAACCGAGGCGGCAACCACGACGGCAGACGAGCTCTCGCGTCTTGACGTCTGATGGGAAAGATCCTGAATAGTACTATCGAGTCCGATCTGACTATGGCCCCACCACCACCTCGTCACCATTATGCAATCTTCCAAACTAGCCAACAGCAAACCGTCACAACCATTATTCTTGAAATCATCCGAGCTCATGGTGGCCGATTCTTATATAATCAAGGTTTCTTTACCCGACCCAACATGCTAGATCAATTTGCCCGGGCTGCGTTAGCAGAGTACTGCGTCTACGAAACTGCCTGTCAAAGAAAACTTGAGGCTTGAGCGACTTTTTTCGACCTTTTCTTTTCTCACCGCCATTATCTTGGGACTTTTTAGTTGTTCTTTCTCACTGCCCTCCAAGCTGGGGCACCAGACATTGGACAACGCATTCTTACTGTGGATTACAAGAAGGTAAAAGGACTTGACACGTAGAAATGGCCTAACTATCCTTCTTACTTCACCAAAATACTACAAGACCGAAGCATCATGGATCAACAGAAAGGTTTCTTGTGGCACGATAGCGGTTTGTTTTGCCTGTATGTTGGTAACATAGAGTCGTGGCATACTTTACCGTTGGGGTTTTAAAATAGCATAGTTCGTGTCTCTAGATACGGGAGCCACACCTCATTGTTGCGGGTTTGTCTAGTTCCAAATTTTTTGTAGTGACATAATACGTGGAAAATTGGCGCGCTGGCATTCGAGAGATTTTCATAATATACATTGCGTATACAGCATCATTTCACTGAATATATGCCTCCCCTGGCACCAACGTCGTTTCAGGTCTTATGGCCAAATATTCTCATCATGTGTTCTCGTGCGGGATTGACATGCTTCCGAACATACATAGGCAAGAAAATAAGGCTCCCTGACTGATTTGCGATTTTGGTTGCAATCCATCCATTCTATCATACAAACCATCAAGAGAGACGAATCGAGAAAAACGAAACAAACCACGACCGACCGCATACATTATTCCTGTTTCCCCAAATCGTCAACTTCGAAAGATGAAGAAATCCACCATGCAACTACTCGCTCGCGTAATGGCGATCTCTCTCTTGATTGTACAACCAACATGCTCGTCATATGTTTCTGGCAGTGAACGAAATTCGCTTGCTCGTGGCACTGCCACGACTGGTCGTCGAAAGCTGGGAACTGGTGCTGGTGCAGGAGGTGGTGGTGGTGGTAACGGCATCGGCGGTGTGGGAGGAGGAGATGGCGGCTTCGTCGCAAAAGGAGGCGGTGGTTATGGCTATGGCGCCGCCAAAGGAGTCGGTGGCTATGGCAGTGGCGCTGCGAAAGGAGTCGGTGGTGGCGGAGCTGCCGATGGAGCAGCAGATGGCGGTGGCTTGATGCATAAGAAGCAGAAGAGCGCTTCTAAAGATGGTAGACCTATATTGGAGAAAAGCAGCAAGAGCAGCAAAGTGAAAGGCAGCAAAAGTAGCAAGAGCAGCAAGAGTTCTAAAAGCAGCACATCTGGCAGCGCTGGAACATCGTACTATAAAATGGAGACCATGCCCAGTCCAGCGCCAACCTGCTTCGAGTGCGATGATGGAGATTACGAAACTCGTAGTTCATTCAGCTTGTTTCGATCCAATGACGGCGAATCCCTGACAAGTCCGAGCAAAGCTATCCTGGTCATTGGAATATTTCTGGCGATCGTTGCGTTGATCAGACTTTCGGGCGTGAATCTTGGATGTTTGAACAACCGGAAGAGCCGGTCGAAAGCAGCTACCGGTGATGGAGAAGATATAGAAGTTCATTTTTCTCATTACGACGAGGCTGCAAGCACGGACGAAAGTTCCGAAGACGAATCCGAAGAGGAGCTTGTGTTTGAAAGTTAACTAAAGGCTATACGAGTATGCGCCTGACATTTCCTCAAACTGAACCCATGCTATTGATCATATTAATAAGTTATGCATCAGGAAGAATTGCTTTCAACATTTCTCGTACATCATCTCGTTTCCATCCAACGAGGACTGTGGTGTCTTGTGCTAGCGCTTCCAACTCGTAGACGTCCATTGATTCGGAATTTTTGGGAAGTTCGTCGAACCATAGAATCGTTGGAGTCATGGGCACCGCCGATGTGTCTCTGAGAATCAACCGCTTAGCACCTTTCTGTTCTACCAAACCCTTCCAGTCTTCCTTGATCATTTCGGAGATTTCCATAAAATAGCCCGAAATGCGGGTCGCGTGAGTGACCACTGCGGCTTGATAGGGTTTGATGCGTTTCTCTAACGTCATGTATGATAGACAGCAAGATTTGCATTTCTCTTGGTAGGCTTCTGGCAACAAACCACATGTTTTGCAATCGAGCTGAGATGGATCAAAGCCTGCGGCACGACATGACTCCACCGCCGACGTTTCCTCGCATGAGACCCATGGAACTGTTGCCATCAACATCGCGAGAATCATTGCCGTAATCCTCATGATAGCGGTCATGTATGAAGAGACTATAAAAGTGCTGGGGAGACGATAGATAGTATATACCCGTGGGCCGAGACTTGTGGTTTCCTTTTCTGAAGGCTTTCAATGGTCTTCTTATTACAAAAAGACCGTGCTGTGCCGCGAGAGATGTTTTCGCTGAGGTTTAGTCAATCTAGTCGTCAACTCGAAGTCAGCTGAGTCGAGTCGATCCGATCCATTTGACCATACCCGATGGATGCTCGCTCGCATCTTTCCTACGCATGCACGACGCCACATCATAGTTCGGTCGCTCTTTATCGTCCTCATCTCTGCACCCTTTTTCTTTCCTGGATTTGATTCAATTCAAAAGTAACCCATTCGTCCTTCCTGACTGTTGTTATTACGGATTCCACCTTGGTGGGTGAAGAGTTGCCGATTGGAATCGTGGCTTCTTATTGAAGGCGAAAACGGACGACACCTCCTAGAGTACAATCGCAAAAATTGACCGCGAGTCATCGTTTCCTTTTCTCAAAGTGTTCCTATGATCATCAGCCGCACACGTGCCTGCTGTTCATTGGCGCTATTTACTTGGAATCGCGTCTTGTTATTGGGATCCGCCTTCCAAAGACCTTCGTGTCCCGTGATTATTCCTACTACTGCTACTCGATCCTTTTCCTCCACGTTTCCCCTCCCCACGAGTAGCAGCCAGAGTGAAATCGAAGTGGACATTGGAGCCAACTTGGAACGAGTCCGACAGACGATAGCCGAAACTTGCAAGGTAGCGGGACGAGAGTTGATTGAAGTCCGATTGGTAGCTGTCAGCAAGACAAAGCCACTGGAACTAGTACAAGCAGCCTACGCAAGTGGCCAACGGTGTTTTGGCGAAAACTATGCACAAGAGTTGGTAGACAAGGCCGAAGCCATTGGAAAGGATGATGTGCAATGGCATTTCATCGGTGGTCTCCAATCCAACAAGGCGAATATGCTAGTCAAGGGCGTTGTTCCGTATGGCAAACTAGTGGTGGAAACGGTTGCTAGCATCAAAGTCGCCAAGAAGTTGGACAATGCCATGAATGAGTTTGATGGAAAAACCTTGGATGTGTTTGTACAGGTCAACACATCCGGCGAGGACACCAAGAGTGGCGTAACCCCGTCCGAAGCTATCGAACTCTGTCAGCAGATTGTGAATGAGTGCGAACGAGTCAAGCTCAAAGGTGTCATGACTATTGGGGCTCCTGGGGATATGGAGTGCCTGGACAAACTTGTTGCGTGCCGTAATGAAGTGGCGGAGAAACTCCAGATGGATCCGAAAGACTTGGAAGTTAGCATGGGTATGAGCGGAGACTATGAAATTGCCATTCAAAAGGGTTCAACTAATGTCCGCGTGGGTAGTACTATCTTTGGTGATCGGGACTATTCGAAATAGAAATAAACATCTTTGCCCGTGATAACTAGAAATGTTAAAAACCTAGCTCGAATGGAATCATGAGGAATGTCCAAAGGATGTGCCAGTAAGTCTTTATTCGACGTTCTGGTTAGCAGGCTCAGGGTCCTGCGTGTCGCTTGCGGAATCGTTGGCCGAGTCGTTGGAATCGGTTGTCGATTGGTTGTTGGTCTCCCGTGTGTCGCTCGATGAATCATTAGCGGATGAGCCATCGGTCCGAGAAGACCCGGCGGTCCCAGATTGATCTGTTGGAGCAGAAGCATCTGTGGAACCGGTATTAGTGTTTCTCTTGTTTCACTGCAAGAATCGTCAGTGGTCGGGGAAGAGGATGCGGAAACATTTAGCGAGGCATTGAGATCATTGCTGACAGCAAGAACGTCCAGCAGGAGCCACGACGATAAGTCGCCTCTGTTGTCTGTTCGCGGTCGATTACCCAGTAATCTTGCCCATTTGAATCGCCTAGTTGTATCCAATGCCTCGAGACCTCGCTGCTGGGGCACGGAAGCATTACGATGTTCAACATTCGATTCTTTCGGTGCACCATCGTAGAGCACCGGACGCTTGGCCACTCCACCACGGGCTTCGTTGGCAGAGCCTCTACTAGATGATTGATCCGAGCTTGTACTCGAAGATCCCGACTGTCTTATGGAACTCGTCGAGCCACTTGTTAGAGTCTCCGATTGTGCATTGGCAGCACCAGCAGCGGAACTAGCCTCAGACACTTTCTTTGTGGCGTCTACTGTTAATGCCGCTTCTAGCTAGCTAGTACAGAAGAATTCTACGTAGACTCGTCAGTGGCACCGGCTTCGCTTTTTTGCTTGGTAGTTACCTGGTAAGGAATACCAGCTTGATCCCTTGGTGTGGTTCCTCCTTGACTTTCATCATGTGCCGTGGCTGGTGATGGTAGGAGGGATTATGCAAGGAGGGTCCGTGCAAACAATGTACTACCATCACTTCACGTTCTTTACATCAACAGCACGTGGATGGGGCCGCTGCACGGGAAAGTCTAATGATTAATAGCTCAGCTTCACTTGCCGCAACTAACTCGAAACAGAAAGAGAGATTCCATTCGACTTTATAACGTCTGACATGAGTGTACCCACCCATTGCACGAGGACTTTCAAACCACTCCGCACTTTTGGAGACGCAAGACAACGAGATTTCGAATCAATCTGACAACAGGAACAGCAAGTCGTACATTTTATAATCATTATCTATCAAGAGATACTTCCATCTTCGTACCAAAACATGCCTTTCGTTTGGCTACTCTAGCTACTAGCTAAACAAATCTAGAGTCCAGCGTTGAAGTTGGAAGGGTTTCCAAGGAGGGCGTTGATGACGTATGGTTCACCAGTCAATTGTTCGTGCACCATCAGACCCAAGATACCCATTTGTGCCGCTCGCCCGTTGTTCAATTCGATGGCTCGCTTCTCCAAAAGCTCTTCGGCGGTTCCAGACCACTTGAACAAGCCGTTTCGAAGGTCTCCAGGGAACTCACCTTGTCCCTTGTCCTTCATGATAAAGACCTCGAGGAATCCAATGAAGGCGACGATTTGGATAAGACCAGCGGTGGGGATGTCACTAAGTCCGGCAATTCCAGTCTTGATGGAAGCAAACGAAGTTCCCGAGAAGTCGATGTTTCCGGGGATTCGGGCTCCGAAGGTAGTGTGAATGTGACCAAGAACAGCAAGCATGGCAATTCTTCCGTGCTTGATCTCGACGTATCGAAGGCGGTTGAATCGCTCCTCATCGGCTCCATCAAGCATGTTCAAGGGATCCCTGTTTACAAAAAAACGACGGGAGGTGGTAAGAAAAATGTGTCATGTGTTTGTTCTCGGGCCTTGGACTGCTTCTAACTTACCAGAAACCCAAAGGCTTTTGGGCGCCGAGGGCATCTTCGTAGGCTGCCAACGAAGTAGACGCACGCGTCTCTTGCTGAGGGGCAAAGGCAGCGGCGGAAGTGGCAAGAAGGGCGAGGGCGGCAACGGTCTTCATGGTCAAGGATTGATTGGAGTGTCGGTACGAAGATGTGCAAATCCATGGCATGCTCCTCGTCTTTGCCCTCACGAAGTCGCGACGATGGATTTGCCTTCAACTTCGGATCGGGTTGAAGTCGAAGTGGTCCTCTTCTGTTGCGGGCGACGGCCGGCGGCCGGGCGCGATCGCGAAGCGGATGACGGATGAACGGATCGAGGTGAGAGGAAACGGGCGCAACTGACTTTCACGATGATGACGTCAGTCCTCCTTTTTGGATCCCACCACCGCACCACAACCACATGTGGCATCTTGAACGAAAAGTGGCCAGCCACTGCATTCGATAGCTGGAATTCCTATCTGATATTTGACGCCGACGGTGTTGAGTGGGACACCGTCATCGAACAAGCCCCTCACTTCCATCTGCCATCCCCCACGAATGAAACAGAATTTGATGCCATTGCTGGGTGCTGAGTCGATAGTCATTTTGTCCCGCCGATTTGCTGATTAGACCAGACCTGTCATTATATTCAATAAGAAACATTCAAAATGAAAGTTCGTTTGGCAAGCCGCAGAAACAAGTCGCTCATTGGCGTATTGGCTGTCTCGGTAGTGAGCACGTCCGCCTTTACAATACCGAGATCGACAAAGGCCTTTTCACCAGGGCCGCCGAGTGCATTGTCCGTATCAAAACATTCCCGTCGTTACTTTCAACCTCTTCGAGCACAAGTGGACGAGGAACAGGACTTTGAAAAGCTTTTACAGGAGACAAAGCTTGGCCAAGCCGCAGAATTCATCAAAAGCAAGCCAGATCTTGAGCTGACCCGCGAAAGATGGGGCAGGATTTTCGATGCGATCGAAGAGGCCACGTCCGAAGCAGAATTGAATTCTATCAATAATCGTCAAGAACATGAAGGATTTTCATTGTTGTCCGAGAGCCGAAAAGATATGTCAAAGATGTACAAAACACTCAAGGAGCAGGGGCATCTTCGGCTTTTCGGCGCCATTGACAAACAGAACATGCCGGCGTCGGGCAGTCGTACAGTGCGACCCAGCATGCTGGAGGAAATCACGCTGCTTTCGATGAAAGCGTTGACACCAAAACCAAGCAATACTCTGCTCTATGCTGGAGCAGCTGTGGCTCTGCTAGAAGCAATTGCCAGCGCATACCTAGGGATCAGCCTCAATTTTTTGTTTGTGTTGACAATTGCCGCGGCACTATCCGATCGAATATTCCTCAATGGTGCGCTTTCGGAAACGATTCTCAAAGTTCTGTCACCCCAGACTCAATCAAAGATCAATCGACACGAGGCTGGCCACTTTCTATGTGCTTATCTTCTTGGGTGCCCCGTCGAAGTTTATGTGCTCTCGGCATGGGCGGCCCTGCAGGATGCTAGATTCGGGAGCCGCTCTGTAAGTGCAGGGACCTCATTCTTTGATCCAGACCTTTCAGAACAGATCGCTTCCAACAAGGTTGCGAGGTCATCCATCGATCGTTATTCCATCATCGTCATGGCAGGCATTGCCGCAGAAGCCGTCAACTATGGGCAGGCAGACGGAGGTGCTGGCGACGAGATGGCGCTGATTTCCTTTTTGACCAACCTCAATGGTGGACGGTCACCCAAACCTGCGTGGAACGATGTGACGATTCGTAATCAAGCGCGATGGGGTGCCATGCAAGCTGTCTTGTTGATTCGGGAATACAAAGAGTGCTACGATGCTTTGGTTGACACCTTTGAACGAGGTGGTTCTCTTGGCGACTGCGTCTTTGCCATTGAAAAGGCTGGTAGAGACAGTGGCAAGATCCCACTCGAGAAGCCCCTTGGCTACATTATCGAACAACCCGGTGGTTACGAAGAAAAATGGGTCACCAAGTTACCTGAAGAAGTAAGCACAACGGAACCGGCCGTAGCAGCAACAGCCCCTACGAGCAAAGCTTTTGACCCTGATGAATCACTAGAGACACTTCGCGGCTACAAGGAAGCGTTACAAGCAAAGCTTCGTGACATTGACACCAAGTTGGGAGAGTTATAGAGATCATGCACTCGTAAACGCAACATTCTAAAGGCGCTGTACTTCCTGTAACGTTTGTTCATTCTTTATTAGTCTAGATCATTCATGTCTGACTCGACGGCAGGGGTTGCTTGACGGGACAAGAGCCTCTACTGCTGCTGGCTTGTTGGAATCCTCGTCTATTGGTAGTTGAATGGCCAAAGTGGAAACAAGGTCCAAAATGTGTTGAAACCACCAGGATCATTTGGATCGTCATTCTTGTCCCAGTAGCAGTCCTCAATTTTGTTGGCGACTACCACGATGATGACCATGAGTGGTACACCTAGATTTCAGTATTCAATCAATGCCTTGACTTGTTGTTCCATGGCTTTTCGTTCGGCTTCTTCCTAGGCATTCTGCCAGGCATGAAAGGTTTCTTCGTCGCTATGGATATGATCTTCTTCGGTTGTTCTTGCACGACCTTTATCGTCGTCGTCATTTGTGCCGCTAGTTGTTTCCTTTTTTGCTTTCATTACTTTCTTTGGTGGCATCGGCCGTGGGCATGGATTCCGAAGTTGCTGCCTCCGAATGGCAAATTCAAGTTGTCGGATCATGCTTTGTTTGCATTTTGCCATTCGAAGTGAAAAAGTGAGATTGCCCTTTTTTCGGCGCGCTCGAACGAGAAAACACCTTTCTTCTCCGTGGTGGCGCGGCAGTAAGTGTAACGTCTTTAACGTCCAACAGAATAACCCTCGCGCGTGCGTCACCTTCGAAAACATGTCCTTGGCGGCCCTTTTGCAGTCACACGAACGGCAAGGTTGATGTTGTCATGACGATGGGAAGACTATCGTTTCCAGTATTTGCAGTGATTGTCAAAGGCGGTGGAGGACAAGTGGCCAACATTTATATGTACGAGAATGGTGGTGTCACGTCCGACAGTGGCCTCACTTCGACGCCAGTTTCCAGTGGAATCTCGGAAATTAGCCACGTGATCTTTTGTTGGAATGAAACTCGTCCCGTCAAATGCTTCAAAAATGAGACGGTGTGGGCACGAGGCTCGCAATATTCTAGCAAGAATTGGGCCATGTTTGTGGATATGGCAGTGCAATGCGGTACGCATGGTGGTGATCTCCCATGTAACGTGACATTGCAGGCCGGAAAGGGCAAAGATGGTCGGGGTGAAGATGCCGGCAATGCGACCATTGCTGCATTTGATGACGACCATGTCAAGATTCATGTTGAGTTGGCTGAGAACTATACCTTTTATTATGTCATCGAGAAGGATAGCCAGGGAAATGAAGAAGAAGAACAGGATGACAATTTGAAGGTTGAACACTACGACGCGGATCCAACGTATAAGAAGCCCATTCCAGGTCTGTTTTCTTGCAAGGAATCCTTTCCGAATGGATCTAGGACAGGCGACATTGTCGTGCCAAAAGACAAGTTCTATGGCATCCATTTGGATGTGTTAAAAGAGATCGAGTGTCCCCCCCTGGTGCGTCATAACCTTCGTGGTTTGAATTAGGACGAAAAACTCGACATTACTACAGTTGATGCATTCGATACCAATACATTTGAGAGACGACGATGCTGCATTACAATTAGTTGAAACATTGCTGCCGTCGATGCATGAAACGACAAGACGCCACCAACCCAGAAAACACCAGAGAAAAACTTACATAGTTAGTTTAACGTTAGTAAAGACAAAAACTTAGCGTAATGTCTCTTCTCTAGCTATGGAATATCGAAAAATCATCGATTCTCGATCGATTTGCGAGATTCGAAGAGACCCTGTTGAATCACTAATAGAAACACTTCGCGGCGACAAGGAAGCCCTCCAAGCTAAGCTTCGTGATATCGACACCAAGCTAGAAGAGTTAAAGAAATCATGCACTCGGGCTAAACGAAAACATTCTAAATTCAACCAGTTGTTTGCCACTTGTACTGGACTTCCTGTAACGTTTGTTCATTCCTACTTGCTAGTCTAGATCATCAATGTCTGGCTCGGCGGCAGGGGTTTCCTCGGATGATTTGGCACCTTCCTCCACGTCGGCTTTCTTCGTTTCCGGCTCGCTGCTGCTTGGCGGGGCAACAATAGTCTCTGTTGCTGCTGCCTTGTTGGCTTCCTCTTCTGTTGGTGGTTGAATGACCAAGGTCGAAGCATCGGGTCGATTGAGTTGTAGTGTCTCGTTCTCGCCAACGTCACTCGCTTGCAAATCGGACGCCTTGCCTGGTTCGGCTCCGTAAATCAAGCAAGCACAGCAACACAGGACCAACCCAAAGAACAGAAAAAAGGGAAACAAGATCCAAAATGTGTTGAAACCAGGATCATTTGGATCGTCATTGTCCCAGTAGCAGTCCTCAATTTTGGCAACTACCATGATGATGACCATGAGTTGTACACCTAGATTGCAGCATTCCATCGATGCCTTGGCTTGTTGTTCCATGGCTCCTCGTTCGGCTTCTTCATAGGCATTCTGCCAGGCATGAAAGGTTTCTTCGTCAATATGTATATGATCTTCTGCAGTCTCACCCTTGTCTTCGTCGTCATTGGTGCCACTGGTTGATTCCTTTTTGCTGTCATTACTTTCTTTGGTGTCGTCGGCCGTGGGCATGGATTCCGTAGTTGCTACCTCCTCCTTGGTAGTATCCACTGGTGGTGCTGTGTTATCCTTGTTGCCGCCCTCTTCTTTGGAGGATGATAACGATGAAGATGCCTTGAGTGCTTCTTTGGAATTTGACGTGGAACTGGCATTGAATTTGGAAAAGCTAGCTGCGGGGTCGACGAAATTTTGGTCCTTGGGTCGGTCGGTCGGCGATGTTGGATCTGGTCCCGCTTGCCCTCCTCCTTGTTGGGCTTCCTCGTCGTCACCTTCTTTGCTTTGTTCGCCTTGACGCTGTTGCTGCATTTGTAAAACGATTTCATCTCCTGCCACTGTCCCACACGCACATTGATAACAATAGTACACCCATCGACTTCCATAATGAATCCAAACCGGCACAAAGACAATCCAATAATTGACGTCAATTTTGCGATCCAATTTCAACGTCAATAGTATAAAGAACGTGACACCAAAAATCAACGATCCAATCAGTGAGCCAAGCGTCGTAAAGTACATGTCCATGGCCGCCTCGTATTCATGACTGGCTTCGACTTTTTGGAGTTCAATAATTTCGTCCATGTCGATCTCTTGGCCTTCGGGAGCTTCCACGGGCAGGGGTTCAAAGTCGTCGGGGACTGTCACTACTAGATAGGTTCTCTTTAAAGTTTCACGTTCTTCTTCCGTCAATTCTTCCAAGGACTTGCCCTTTAAGACGACCTTTTCTAAATGTTCGACAGTGACCATGCGACCGACATCATTGCGAATCTGCAACAGCAACAAACCCTGAAAGATCCATCGAACCACTTTTGCCAGATAGAGAGGTGTCAAAATTTGAGCATACGAGCTGCTAACAGCATTGTCCCACTTGAGAGCCAGCAAGACTAGCCCCACAAACCACAACATGTATTCCACCAAGGATCCAAAGACGGACACTTTGGCGTCCATGGGCGCTAATGCCAGCAACACCAAATGAAACAAAATCCACAAGGCACCCATGGCCCATGTCGGAATCAACAGGACGGTCCATTTGGAAGATTCTAGAGCGCCACCCCCATCGACAAGGTGATTGATTTTGGTCGCCACCAAAATGGGTTGGATAAAGACGACGCCAATAATCAAGGTACACAAGACGACCAGTCGCGTCTTGTCAAACATACTGGCATGCGTCAAATTTTCATACAAGGCTCCGGGATTCGCCAAAGAGCCCTGATTGACAAATCGATATCTGCGAGGTGAGCATTGCAAGGCATGATATCGTTGTCGTTTCGTATCATTCTGCAAAACCCCATAAGCTTCTTGAACCCGTTCGTATTGTTGTTGAGCTTCTTGCGCGTTGCCCCGACGTTGAGCAATCTTGTCGGGGTGTAATTTCAAGGACATGACCTTGTAGGCTTTGCGAATTTGTTCACTGGTCGCATCGCGGGGCACTCCCAAAATGTCATAAAAGTCCGCTTCTTCTGGATCGAGTGGAGGCAACAAGGCGGTGAAAATGTTCGCCAACAACCAGGTTCCGAATTGAGGCATTTTTGTATTAGGATTTTTTAATGAACAAGTTGTATGGCAAGCTTTTGGATCGAGGACCACAAGTGTAAAACAGACGAGTTTTTCAGAGGGGCAAGGAACCGACGGCACACAAGTGATTGCCTATCGAGGTACAGAGATGATGATGCCTTGATTCCCTGACCACCAGAATCAAAAAAATGATGGCTGATGTGCGTCGCCAGCTCGACGCGAGGTATTTGAAACCTTGTGTCCACGTGTACCGCACGTAAAATGTGTACAATTGTGTATTCGGTACTATGGGACGAATGATGATGTATTTTGGCGGCGACGTGGCCGGATTGCCCCCAAATGAAAGAGTGCAGAACTATGTTCTACCGGTAGTTCAGCCCCTTGATGCACCTCTATAAGCTGGACGGAATATCATAGAGCTAATCATGGCACTACAGCATAGTATTACAAGTTGATGTGAGAAAAGATTACACTACTAGCATTACTACTATTACTACTCTCTCATTATTGCTGCTGCTGGTTTGTGCTGTTTGGGTAGTAGTTCTCGCAGTCGTACGGACAAAAGAACGGCACACCTTTCAAGTAGTGTTCGAGATCAAACACGCCAATCAACTCACTCTTCATCAATGTACTAGTATTCTCCTTTAAAGAATCATCGTCACTGTCCTCGTTGGGCGACAAAGTCATGTCCAAATGACTGGAAAGATCATTGCTACAAGGCCGGCAAACAACAAGTGAGCTTACGCTTAGGACAACAAACTCTCATCGTATTGTACGTACCGATCTTGGACGAGTTGAATCTTTTGTTGCGTCGCATGGGGAAGAAAGGATCGAATTCCATGGTATACGCCGCGCATCCAAAGGGGTGGTTCCAACAAAATTAACTTGTGCAAACGCTCGGGATACAACTGCTGAACGACTCGAATGGCAGACAATTGCCATTTCAGAGGTGGAGAATAACCGGATTGATAGGTAGAAAAGTCAAAAATGGCCACCATTTTTTCTTGGCGGCCACGAGAAATGAATTCGGCACAAGCATTGGCACGTTCCGCAATGTACAATTGAGTCATTAAATATTCGTCCTTGGTGGTGCCTCCCTTGCGTTGTCGAGATCCTTTAAACAAGACGGCTCGTTCTTCTCTGTCGTGACCTTTCATAATCACGGGTTGACTGGACATGTCATTGGAAATCCATTCGAGCATTTGCCGTTCAATATCCGATTTCTGGTCGTCCAACGTGTCACCGCCGCTGAAACAAGTTCTCAATGCGTCCAATTTGTGCTCCTACATCAACGAATATCATGGCGTGTAAGTTGTCGATTCATATATTGACTCATGGTACTTTCCAGTAGTAACATCGCCCATCGTCCCACCTTTCGATACTGGCAAGCTTCCTGTAGTCGATGTAGCGCTTTGGTAAAATCTCCATTAGATGCTACCAAATGACGACGTGCTTCTCTCATGGCAGATTGCCACTTTAAATGGGATGCATTGCACTCGTCATTTTGTTGATCCAAATACCAATATGCGTAAGATGTACGAGCCGCCAGAGTGACTTGCTCGTCGTTGAGGGCCGCCACCAGATCCTAAGTCGTCACAAAGTAAATATCCATCGTTTGATTAGCAACAGCAGCATAAATCCCCAGTTATCATAATACTCATCATCAACTCTACTACATACCTTGCACATGGCCTCTTCTTCGGTCGACTGAAAAGGCACGGGATGCTCTAGAATGTCCCGAAATCGATCAATCAAAGCAGCGTCATTGTCTCCATGTTGCCAAGAAGTCTCGGCACGTGGACCCGCTACAGCCACACCCAAGGAGACCGGCAAGACAAGGCTAACCGAAACGATCCAGGGAAGGCATGTTATACCTCCTTTCATTGTGATGTTCTTCCTCGTTATTTACACCACCGTTCAAACGATGGTTCCTTTTGTTGGAGTTCATTGTTTCTCTTTGTTCCATATTTCTGGGGGTCGAATTTCAAAATTTTAAAACGGTATCAGTGTTCTTTGGGTACCTACATACGTATGCTCATGAGTTCGACATGCACGACTGGCCAACCGACAAATTTCACACCCGCGGCGCAACTGCCGAAAGTTCGCCATTTTCGGCCAACTTTGGCCATGGGGAAGCCGATCGGCTCGCTCGTTCACCCGAGCCAGGCCAGCATCACCTGCCAACTCCCGCCAGTTTGGAATTTTTCGTATTATGCGCACATCGTGACTCTTCCGCTCTCATCACCGGTCTACGATGGATGAAGGATTCAGGGTCGATCCCCACAGTTCCCTTCGTTACACGAAGGCGCTGCGACCATCTTTTGTATTCGATAGTTTCCTACAGACAGACTTTTGCAATGTCCCGACGAGAACCCAAGCTCGATAAGAACGGCGGATTTGCCGAACCTACGGATAGTTGCTGGTCAAGATTTATCCGAGATGTCACTGGTCCCTGTGGTTGTCGTCCGAGCTTTCGTGCAGTGGACGGATCGCGTGAGATCGATATTCCAGCATCCTTTTCTCCTAGTGGCTTGGGTGCGACAGGAGCCAAGCTTTTGACTCTTGGTGTTGGAGTCTTCACTATCTACATTGGAGTCGGGGTAGATCCACGAGTCTTTTGGCTGGCGTATTTGACGAACTGGAACGTTACTATTTCCAGTATCTACCTCTTTTTGAGTTTTGTCAACTCCATTATTCCAGTGGCAGGTCCTCCGGTGGGACAGACCGTAGTGAATTTCCGTGTCAAGTTGACATGGATCTTTTATACTTTATCGGCGAACATCGGCACTTTGGTGACGATTGCCTATTGGTCGTTGATCTTTGATGGAGTCATGGAATGGGCAACTATTTTTCCGCATGGTATTTTGACGCTAGCCGTGCTAATCGACGGGTTTGTCATCAATTCGATCCCGATCCGACTTCGTCACTACCTCGAGTTTGTCGTACCGTTTGCTGTGATGTACATGTTGTGGTCTTATTTGCACGAACTTTTCAACATTGGGAACCCTGACTACTCGGACAATGATCCCGAAACGAACGACGACCTGATCTACGACGTACTTGATTGGGAAAATGATCCACGTATGACTGCGGTTGTGGCTCTTGCATTAGTGTTCGTTCTGTCCCCAGTGCTGCAAGTGGTATTGTGGATGATATCTGGTTGCCGACGTCGATATAAATCTGACGACGAAGGCGCAACAACGTATATTGAAATGGGATCCACAGATTTATAAACGTAAGTCGGCTATGAAAAACGCATGTTCCTACAATTTTTTTATCTCTGTTAAGCCGCTGCCCTATCAATTTTCGAAGTCGCTTGGTTAGTCCTGTCCGCTGGACGACGAATCGTTGCTTTGATCTCACTTCATGGAATCGTCGTGGTCTTTTGAAACCTTCGAAGAAGAGGGATCTAGCACAGCTTCTTGACTTGGAGGCACTTGGTTCATGGCTGTTCTGTTATCGACTTCGTCGTTTCCAGGGGGGAAGTGATTGGCTTCTTCTGGCACTTCTTTCGAAAAGCGAAGGCCATATTGGTCTTCAAAGATCCCAAGATACCTGGCGGAGTCTGCCCAATAAGTTTTCCCACCTCCCGCTCGCCGCTTATTCTCCTTCAACTTTAGTAACTTATTTCGAATCTCCACTGGAATCGAGGTGCAGTTGCTATCAAGGTGATTCTTGCCCATGTTTTGTCCTATAGCACGAGGCGAAAAGAATAGTGAGATTTCCAAAGCCCAAAGACACATGAGTCAGTGCAACTAAAGCCAGTGCACACTCACCGGCCTGATAGAGACCACCCAGGCTAGCTGAATAGTATACAGCTCCTCGGGTACGAGTCCACGGATCCTCATGAGAGCAGTGTCTGCACCGGATTCCCACTTGTCCAAGAACAACTGCCTTGTTCATCTTTTGTGCGTTGTACTGCAGATCTTCGGCGTTAGCCTCGAACAGTTCAATCTGCTGCCGAAGGTAGCATTGGTATGGTGACAAGTTTTTGCTGTCCATGTCAAGAAACATAAGAATTGGCTTTCGTCCAGTAAGATCGAGACTAACCGTGGTCTCGGATCTTGCTGATGCAACAAGTGAAATAGGAGTCGAAGAATTGAATCTTCTATCTCGATTTCCTGGTTTTCTCTTTACTACCGTCTTGGCGTATGGTCCCCGCTTGATGCCGAGTCGGCGTTCAGCGGCAGTGGTCTCTCCTTTAGCATGACCGATCTTAAATGCTTCATCATCGAGCCCTCCTTGCTGTACGGGTCCTGCACATGAACTGTTCATACTACCTTGCAGAGCGTCTCGTGCCGCGCTGTTGCTGTGGTCCGGCAACGCGGCGCGCTCGTCTTCTTGAAGGTTGCTCTGAGTCGGGCCAATGCTGGACAAAGAGGAAGGTGGAAAAAGACCCGAACGCATCACCACGTCGCGGTTATCCAACCCTAACATATCACTACGGTCGCCAGGGAAAGCGACCGAAGTGCCGCTAAGATGAGAGAACCTTTGATGCATCCCACCGAACTGCGATGCAGCAAGACCGGCAGCAGCTCGCGCCGCCGCAAGAGTGCTCAATCTGCTAGCTAGAACGGCATCATGAAACGAGGTTCGTCCAGCTGCTCCTCCACCCAAGTTGTATGCTGGTTGCCCCAACATAGACCCTTGCTCAAAGAGTCCCAGAGTTCTTCCCATCGCCGCTTGCATTCGGAGAAGCTGTTGCCGTCTTGATGCTTCAAGAAGCGCAACACGCTCGTAGGGCGTAATACCATCGGAAGGCTCCGAGGAATTTCCTCCTTCCAATGCCATGTACCGCTGAGGGTATGCTGAGCCCGGGATTGATTCTGAGCCATTCCCCATTATCATGGCATTCATTGATGCCAAACGCTCCGCCGCTTCCTGCATTGGGCTGCGCTGGCCTGATCTACTACTGGTTTGATCTGCATGCTCTACTCCAAGCGACATAGAACCAGCACGTGGTGGAGTTCTTGACCGTTCTTGTTTTCCTCCTCCACGCCCGGTTTCAGCTCCTGGTGCTGAAGGAGAAGCCGTCGCGTCGCGCCGACTCACTCCTGTTCTTCTTGAATACAGGCCTGTGGCATCATGATCGCTGCTGCTCTTCATCTCCATCTCGGGTTCCCGTGCTGGCAAAGCTCTTGAATCCAGGGAGGCAGTCCCCGCTGCCCTCCCCTGCAAGCATTTTGAACCGACCTCATCCTCGAACCCCCCATGTTGGTACATTCGTCTTGACCACAGCATTGCTTGAGTAGTAGCGTCATCAAAAGGGCTTGGTATTACTTGATCATTGTTTCTATCCAAATATATCGAATCATCACCGATGATGCCTTCATCGCCACCCCTTCGGTTCGCTCCTCCCTTCCCGAGGGTCCCGACGGAATGTGTTGGCCCTGACCCCAGCTGGTGTCGTCGCATGATGAAAGTGGGAAGTATACCGAGCATCAAACCTGTCTTTCTGGTTCTTCTCTCCTATCCTATTTGTGACAATCAGCAGAGATTTAATGAGGAAGGTAGGTAGGAGCAGGAATATTGGGAAGGCCTTCGTTGTTTCTAAAAGGTGGTGCTATTATCACTTTCAGCTCCAGTGATGGGGTTGTCGCACCTTTCCTGACCGCTAAGTTCACATTCTTGCTTATTCGAGCTGCTAAGCAGGATTGGATGAAGGAGTTTTCTGTAGCACCGAAATCGAAGTATATGCCCCAAAATTCGTCCCTTAATAGATGGAGGAACGTAGCGATTATGCTCCAGCGGATGCTAGAATAGGCCTATTGAAGTAGAATTCGTGATATGGGCGTCAAAGAACACCGGGAGGTGACAGTGCTTTCGTCGCATACGCCCCAATAGCGGAGGTCGGTGAGCAATGCAGTATTGTAATGAACTTCTGCAGATTTGGTTCACGCAAATACCGTAATATCAGGGTACCTGGTACGTCACTGGACACTGACTGTTGTATGCTTTATTACCATGTACAGAAGGTTCAAGAGGAATGAATTCGGGTGCCGCAATCACAGTACGCTGTGGTGATAGTTGGTACCGGTAGATGATATGGTCATGATATTGTGCCTTCTGCAGTTCGCCGTGCAGTATGGCGTTGCTCCGAGACCTCTCTCTTCCCATCAGAATAAAATGTCCACTTTGTTTGCTGATATGGTACACTCATAGAGTGTCAGAACAAGAACAACCACGACTATTTACCGGTCAGGAACATACTACCAACAATCGCCCCGGCTCGCTAGCGTATTTCGGAATGGTGATGGTGGCATACCTGGTATGGGTTATCGTTAGGTGGGAATATCTTCGTTCGACCGCCTTTAAATGTTATTCGATTATAGCCTTGTAATGTGCAAGATTCCGCCTGGGGAGTTCCAGTGGGCAATCCTTATGTAGGCAGTATTTTGTTACATACCGGTAGGCAGTATTTCGTTATTTATGTAGGCAGTATTTTAACTATCAATCACAGTCAACAGAATTCTGCCCGAGTGGACTTTTGAAAGCGTCGGCATGCACGTCACTTTTTGGTGTTCTTGCTTGGCTACGCCACATACTTACCACTAACTCTCCATCAGTCAACGCGGCGCCAACTATCGTCGTCGTCCTTGGCGGCATACAGGACCCCCAGCAACCGACCCGTCTTGAACCAGCGGGTTCCTTGACTTCCTCAGTGACATACATACCAAGAGGTATCATACATGACGTAGTATGGCATCCATACTGGTATCCTGCCAGCTATTGGCAGTTGGGGTGATGATGGTGATGGTTCCATCAGCAGGCAAGAATCCTTGAGCACGCTTTGAAACAAGTATCATAGTGTGAAGCAAAACAACATCATGTTACGCAGAGTTAGTGGGAACGCAATGCAGTAGCGGGCATAGGAGGCGGTCCGGCAGGGTATATCCAAGTTGGTGACTCCACAGAAGTAACGCTTTCGTGACCATTGTGTTCTCCTCGCCGGGAGTACCCATCATCATCGTCCTTGTTACTCGCTGTCAAGGTTGGCAAACAATTATGCTGGTGAATCTTCTCGCAGTTTTGCCCGGTGCCTCGGAGTTCTTGAATCATCACGTGCAGGATCTCATCACCCCACTTTCGAAAACGAACGGGAGCAGTGAGGGCAGGCGTTTCTATGTTTCCCGTTGGAACCTGCTGTGCGAATTCTCCTGTTCTTGTATGACCAGGAGATGAGGAGTTTCTCACTTTCGAACCACGAATTCTTGAGTGTGCCCCACCTGTGCCGTTTCCTGTCGCTGATTGGCTAAGCAAGTTGTTTCTGTTGATATCCTTGTGCGGGCCAAGTCTGCGCCAAGAAGATCCCACCATCACAACATACCCGGCTGCACCAGTTGAAGTCCCGCAACGAGATCCACTTCGAGTATCGATGATGCTCGTGGTACTACCTGTAATGTCAGCTCTGCCAAGTGGGTGCACTGCCTTTTTGCACGAGGCAAGGTTGGTCGCAGGATGCTTCAAACGCTGGGTCCACCATTGACTGATACGTTCACTTTCGAGCTTGGTAGCTTGCGATGACGAAAGATCATTTTCCTGCTGGAATCTTCGGATGGTAGTGGCGGTATCAGAGGCGTCGCCGCTTTCTGCAACTAGATTTTCCAGAGAACCCAAGATTTCAACCTGCTTCGTTAGCGCCCGAGTCACAATTCTCAAATATTGTTCACCAATCTCCTTTGACGACGGAGACTGAGTATCCAAGGCTTCAAGTTTGGCACAAGCAAGGTCTGCAAGAGTCGATGTTGTGTAGATGGCCTCTACCGCGCCCTCCAATAGCTGCATCAGAAGCTGACTGCGGCAAGCAACATTGAAGCCCCGAAACAGCGACCAGCCCTCTGTAAATGTCTTCTCCGCCGACTCCAATGAACCAGTCGCGCCACTCTTCCAAAGAGCGATTCCAAGCCAGCGGCAGGCCAACGAGTCAAGTTTATCTCCTTCCAGTATGTCTCCTTTCAAGGCGATCCACTGTTCTGAATGGGCAAGGCACTTGGTGACCTCCAATGTGGCAGCTGACCTCATTTCGGCTAGAAGCTCACGGGCTCGACGAAATTCCCGGATTGCTAATGCCCACTGTTTCCTGCGGCCAACAGCTTGAATTTGCGCCATTTCCACTCGTGATATCCCGACATTGGTGTGCGCCTGGGCGAGTAGAAACAGCAAGTTCTGGCTAATAAGCCTAGATTCTTCCGTCCGATCATTTGTTTTGGTAACGTTTTCATTATGGAGCTTTTGTTGCGTGAGCACAAGTTCTTTGGCTTGTTCAAAACTCGATAGAGCTAGCTCCAAGTTTCTCGACGACGACCACAAGGCTTGATTCCCTAGCTCCATGCAGGCTTGGCGAAGACATTCCCGAGCGTCCCAGATTTCATTCTCATCACGGTCCACGTGTTGCCGTTGTTCCGCACGATGTAGAATCTTGGTCAATCTGCGTACTTCACCTTGTTCGTAGCCCAAAACATTGTCTTCGTTAGCAGCTGATGTGCCACTTTCATGTTCGAGTTCTTGTCGAGCCATCTCCAATCCCTTCGTATCCACGCCAAGTTGTGCTTTGATGGCTGTTAAAGAATCTTCAGACTCGACCTTGACATTTTGAGTTTCCACTTTGACTTCTAAACCAGTCGAATAGGATGGTGTCGGCTGCTGCTTGTCGTCGACGTCGCTATCACTACTATCTTCTAGAACGGCGACCCGGCGTCGTCGTTTCCGGCAAGGATTTGAGGCACTTGCAATTTTGTTTTCGCTGTCGTCGTCTAGACTGGCTTTGGGTGCTGTCGGCCGCTTGTTGTTGTTGTTGTTGTTGTTGTTGGACCCGAGATGGAGTGCCAACGTTCGTCTCCAACGATCAGCAGTATTCAACTCGTTTGGCAAGACGGACGACCCGACAATTTGAAAGTTGTCAGCTCGTCGTGTAATACTAATCTTGAGTTCCTTTTGCCCATTTCGAGCTGGCACTACCACTTGAAGCTTTTCCAACTTGTCCTGAGTGGTAAAAATAGTCGGTTTGGCGAGTCGTTTGGTAATGTCACTGGACATTTGCGCCTTGATGGCGCTCAAGGACTGTTGAAGGTTCTTGACGACGTCTTCTTGTCGATCTAGGACTGTTTCTAAAAGTTGCGTCGACGACGACTCGAGATATCCCCAGGGATTCTTGTGAAAAGGCCTCAAAGCCTGAATGAGCCTTGCTTGAAGGCCCACCGTTTCATTGGCATATTCGTCCCATCCAAACCCCGAATAGGCTTGACCCGCATATAATTTGGTGTATCCGTCCTTGCGTTCTTCTAACGTAGTTAAACGAGAAGGAAATTTGGTAGTCTTGGCTTGTGCAATGTCTACTGGATGTCGACATTCTCCACTCGTTAACAGTACGAGTCCATCCTGACATCTCACCAGGCACTGCATTGCATGGGCCAGAATCTTGTGGGTATCCGCACCACCCAGTTTGGCTTGCAAGCAATCTCGCCATTCCGTCGCAAACCACTCCAAAAGTGCCTGGAGGCAAGTTCGTTTCTCCAAGAGCTGCGTCAATAAATGATGAATGTGACGAACCAGCCTGTGGGCGTGTTTGCGAGCCCGAGGATAATCCAAATGAGGCTTGCGAGCTTCCGCGCGACTCAGAAGCTTTTCAATGCCTCCTTTGAGACTCTGAATAGCCAGATCAATCGTCTCCTTGTCATTGTCGCTGCTCATCCTGTCTATACCGCATATCGAAAGCTTGAAATGACGGCAATCATCGTGATCATCAGATGCTTGCCTCCAAACGTCAAAACGAAACGTGGGGCCGGTGCAATGACACGGGAATGAATGGAATCGTGACCGAAATGGACTAGTTGGACTTTAACCTTCCAAACTAAACGTTGCAATGGGGCATCGTTCATAGGAGCTTCGGATTGGAGATGTTGATACCAGTAGAGTCTCATCCTACTGGACTTATTACTTTCTATACAGTACAAAACTACTTGTATCGTAACATTACTGCTTTGTCGGACAATTGTAGTAGCAAAACAGTCTTTACCAACACCAACAAGGCACCTATTCCCCTGCAGTTTCCATGTAGGGATTCCAGTTACGTTTCTGCTTGTCTTTAATGTGTTCGTACATACTCTTGTAGGCCGGATAGGCACCCACCGAAGGTTGTTTTCGGCGCTCGAGAAGTTTTGTCACTTCCACACTCAACTCATCACTGCCAAGCAAGTCGAATGACATTTGGTGCAATTCGTCGAACCACGGCTTCACCATTGGTGGGTGTGATGATACATTATAACTTGAACTCTTTGATTGTACCCAGGGCTTTTTCTTCCCTTGATATCAATAGCAATAACGAGACATTCAACGATTGAGCAAAATCATCAACAATAATGGAACGGTTGCTTTCACAGCAACCTGCTAACTTACCGGTCATGTGATGGATGCTCCCATAAGGTAGAGGTATACTGTTGCTTCCACCTTGACACTTATATTTTTCCATAAAGCTGGACAGTTCGGAACTTTCCAAGCACGCACTACCATTGCACGAGCCCCAGTTTTCAATCTGCTTGTCAATTATCAACGACACGGATTGCTTGACGTACTTTGCCCAGTAGTAGATCAGACCCTGGTCCGCAAAGGCTCCGTGCCATCCCCATTCCATGTCCACGGTATTTGAGATGGGATTTGTTGGTGATGATCTCAACCTGGGATCCTTGGGTGACTTCCACCTGTCGTTTTCGTCAAACACATGTCCCCATCCAGTGGTAACATTCCAGTGCGGATACGCCATGGTGAGTGCGTCTTCTTCCCGACGACGAATAATAGACATGATATGTTCATAATCGCCTTGCTTGGGTGCAAACATGAAAAATCCTCCATTGCAGGGTTCCCACCTCCACGCCATTAACACGTTTTCCTTGAGGCGAGGAGACTGCTCATCAGACGGCTCGCTCAGTTCAAACAAATAATCGAGACCACAATACGGCCACTGATCGGAATCTAAAAACAATATCCGAGAATATTGACCCGCCAACTCCAAGATGCGAAACTTCTCCATCATGAGAGCATAAAAGACCTCGTGTGTCGCCGATGCAAACGTTGGAATGTATCTGTAAATAATGTTTAGATCCTCGAGCATTTTCTCCTCTAGAGCCGGTAGCCTTTGTTCCTTGGATTTCCATGACATTTGAATCAACAATACCATGTCGATCTCTCCACTATTACCGGTACTATTGTAATTAGTACCAGCCATTCTTCGTAGTCGTCGAGTCACCATCATGATATTGTACAAAAAGCCACGGTATTCAGGTTCGTCAACGTTGCAGCCTCCCAAGAGAAACGCGTACGCCCATTTCCGAGTCACTGTCGTTGTATTATTGGAAGGCAACGATACTTCTTGAGGATGTTGTGGGAGCGATGAGTTCAACAACAATTCACTTGTGTCATTCGTTTGTGTGGGAACGTCCCATGCATGTGGCATGCCATGTAAAAGTTCCTCCGTGCTGGTTTCGGCCGAGTCACCATGCGTCATTAACGTTTGGAGCTTTCTCGTTTGCATGTAGACTGGAATACAAATCAAAAGGGTAGTCAAACTGATAATCGCCCGCCAATAGGACTTTCGCATGACAATCATCGGCATCTTTCGATGAATCTGGAGAGTCATGAAAAAAATGACGGCGTGATTATCATTAGACTTGAAGGATTTTCTCCAACGATTTAATGATTGATTCCTTTATTTGGTTTCACGCTGGTTGCTATTGTGGTAAACTTTTCCTTGTGTGGTTGAGAATGAGCAACATCGACAACAGGCATGCAATTCTCAAAAATATGCAAAAAGTGATCGTTGGCACAAAAGCAAACCGTAATTTGAATTTCTCGGCGCGCGCGCGGGAATGGATAAATCGTGAACGAAGCGGACTAATTTGACTCAATTTCATTCAGCTACCCTTGTCTTCCTGGAGATGATGATACCACGATAGCTCTCCAGAGGGCAAAATCTCAGTCTGCCGCTACAACTTTTCTTCTACTAGACTAGCATTGTTTTATGTGGTCTGTAGTGGCTCGTCGTCGCGGGAGAAGATGGAGGAAACTTCTCGCCATCCCCATCACCGCAGATATAGCTTGGGTAATGAGAGAATCTTTTCGTGGAAAATCAAAGACTTCGACAAGATAGCGTCTCCCGTTGTGGCATTCAAAGTGGCACATAATTACCGACAAGAGCGTACCAAATTCAAATTCAAAACGTCGAATCAATCGGACGGAAGGGATTGGGCCAGTGCTTGTACTTGCGCCTGCGCTCCGCATACTAGAGGCCGGTCCCAGCGCCATGGAGCGCTCCATCATATACTCAATTACTTTCTGTGGAATCACCAGTGATGACGACGACGGCATGGTGCCTGAAATGTTCTGGGTAGACTCGGACTCCACAGCTGGTTTCTCACCATCGGCTGTAGGGCCGCGTTTTTTATCAAACATCACATTTTCTTCGCGGATCAAGCCGGTCTTGGTTTGACCCAGAACCGTCAATAGCCCCGTACAAGAAAAAAACACGAGAAGGTAATAGGTGATCAAATTGAGTCGGATTGGCGTTTGCGTGTAGTCAAAAGAGGAAAGATGGTTCGACCCAGAAATGTCGTATTCTGCTTGACTGGCGAATAAGGCGCCTCCATCAAAGTAGTCGATGCAGCGCTTGGAAGAGATTGGGCTGCAAACCATACCATGAAATGCCGCAAATTCTGCCATTGTTGGTGTGGAAGGTTTCCCAGGTTCGGGCGGTGACTGTCCCATACGATTGGTTGAAATCATTTTTGTTGTTTGATTGACGACACTTCTATCTGGTTCGAACTGCGGAGATTCTGCAAGCGGCGGGGGGGGGGGGGGTGATGAGAGTGATGTAAGATGAGTTTGTTGCAACCAATCGAAGTAGGAGAGAGCTCATCACCTCATCTCTTCCGATGGGAAAGATCGCAAGGAAAACCGCGAGGAGGATACCAAAATGTTCGAATAATTCGAGTCGAAGCGAGCCAATTCCACGACTCAAAACAGGACTGAAATCGACAACTCAAGGAATTCTTCTGCGAAAGTCACAGACGAAACAATTGTAGATCAGAGATTGACGTCCAGATTTGGCTCTTTTCCCCTCGCTGCTCCTGTCAAAAGGCGGTGACGACCACCACGTCAAGAAATTTGCCATGAGTTAGTCCAAACATTCGCTGTAGGTTCGGGCAGCGTTCTCCTTGTTAAAGAGGACGAATAAATGAAGAACAAACACTTCGTATCCCGTCATTTTACACTTTGCTACAGAAAATGTTTTAAAGAGTACATTATTCCACGCCCCCTGCTGTTGTTGCCGAAAATTTTCCGTCGCGGTTGTGCGGTAGGTTGAGATCTGCCCTTGGGTTCTTTGTCGGGACCACTTTCATCGGGGCAATCGCTCCATGGGATCGGAAGTAGTGCTTTCGACAGCTCTCCAAGTCAGTAGCAGCTCTTACATGCTCGAGTTGATAGAAGCATCGAGCGTAGTTAGAAAGATGTTCGTACTCGTAGATGTGCTTCTTACAACACATGAAATGCACATAGTAGACAGCGTCGAACCGGCAAAGCGTGACACCGACCACCAAGTCCAAGACGGAAAATTTGTCACCTAGCATCCACTTGTTTTTGGAAAGATGGTCGTCCAACTCATCGAGACAATTGAACATGGATTCAATTTGCTCGTCGTAGGCTTCTTGGCTGTTGGTAAAGCCGCACTTGTACACGCCGTTTAGCAATGGGTCGTAGATTTTGTCAATCCAGGCATCAATTTCATCAGCCTTATCTCGTGGATAAAAGTCAGGCGTCCCTGGGGCGTGTAGGTCCTTGCATCCCCAACATAAAGATTTGAGCATGTCACGGCTCTCGTTGCTCACGATTGTATTCGTTTTCTTGTCGAGTAGCATTGGCGTCGTTGCCTTTCCTTCATAGTCTGGGTGATACTGTAGGTATACTTCGTAGAGTGTTTTCTTTCCATTCAGAGTATCTTGCCATTCCTCGGTAAAGACCCACCCGGTCCTTCCATTTCCAATATCTGAAAAGACTGGGTCGACAAAAGTGACGGGGAAAATATCTGTCATACCCGTCATTCGGATTAGAATATCCATCCGATTCGCCCACGGACAAGCTTTTGCGAGATATAAATGATATCGGCCCTTTTCAGGTGTGTATGGGTGTGATGTGGTACTAATTATGGACTGGAATGTTGACTTGGTACGATCAAACCTTCCAGACTTGATCTCGTCCTCCCAGGATCGTCGGGCCAGCATCTTCTTTGTGGCCGGCTCCCCCTCCAAGGGAGCAGAATCGTCGGCGCAAGTCTTTGGAGCCATTGGGGTGATTATGACCAATATGAGAAATGAAGTAATCAGTCCGAGCTGCGATAGTCGATAGTGGTGATAGCGGCTCAAATGGATGCAAAGGTGGTGAATGAGTGAGGGATGATGTATTGGATGCAGAATGAAAAAAATGCGGGCCCCCTCTCGCTGGGGTGGCGATGGGTGACGTGGGCGCTGTATACCCGACAACGTGGCCGGTTTGCTCGGTTTAGTCGTATGAGACGTGCACAATATTTCTTGAAGTCGTCGCCATCCATCATCATTCATTCGTGCCGGATCGATCCGTTCGAATGGTACACAAACCTGACCGTTGAAACACCGTTATCGAACAATAGTGGAACAATGACGTCAATTCTTTCCCTCGCGCACGGGCCCGTGTTGGGTTCGTGTTGCGACATTGGAATTCGGATTCGATATCTTTCTTTTGTTCGTTCCATCCATTGCAATCACAACCAAAATGCTCACAAAAATCCGACACTACTACTGAAAACACAACCAACCTTTTACACCCAACGACAACAACAGACTTGTACCATGGGGGCCGCTCAATCCACTCACGCCGACGACGCAGTTAACAAGGGTACATCATGCTCTTGTGCTGCTGGCAACGACGCGAGCGGAAAATCTACAAAAAACGACGAGGCATTGTTCCTCAAAGTTGACCACGAAAGCGACGACGAAGAAGATTCCGATGACGACAACGACAACGAGTGGTTTGAACAACGTCTTTTAATATTACAAGATGCTCGCAAACTACGTCAAGTCGCTGAATTCTTCTTGTGCCCCGAAAAGCCAGTACAAGTGGATCCGTTGACTACCAGCAGATGTTACTTCTCCCGCTATTCGGCGCCGGAACAGAGGCAATCAGAAGAAGAAATCGAACGTGATCTGATATTGGAGGATATGAAAGCTATGAAGAAACTTGCCGTCGACTACCTCCACCCTGAACTTCCTGTTGTTACTACGGACCCCTTTGCCTGTGGTCGCAACTACTTCACCCGTCCATCCGCCGTGCTTCCGTCAGAAGACGAGGAAGTAATAGAACGAGACCAGATTTTGGCGGACATGAAAGCTATGAAGAAGCTTGCTGTTGACTTCCTGCATCCTGAACTTCCGGTTGTTACTACGGATCCATTTGCTTGTGGTCGCAACTACTTTACTCGTCCATCGGCTGTGCTTCCGTCAGACGTCGATGCAGAAGACGAACGAGAACAGGTTTTGGCAGATATGAAAGCAATGAAGAAGCTTGCCGTTGACTACCTGCATCCTGAACTTCCGGTTGTTACTACCGATCCATTTGCCTGTGGTCGTAACTACTTTACTCGTCCATCGGCTGATCTTCCATCCGGAGGCGAGGAGGAAGCCGAACGAGAACAGATTTTGGCGGACATGAAGGCTATGAAGAAGCTTGCTGTCGACTACCTCCACCCTGAAGTTCCAGTTGTTAGTACGGATCCATTTGCCTGTGGTCGCAACTACTTTACTCGTCCATCGGCTGATCTTCCATCAGTCGAGGACGCAGCCGAACGAGAGCAGATTCTGGCGGACATGAAAGTTATGAAGAAGCTAGCCGTCGACTATCTTCATCCTGAACTCCCAGTTGTTACTACTGACCCCTGCGCCTGTGGTCGCAACTACTTTACCCGTTCATCGGCTGTGCTTCCGTCAGAATTCGAGGTAGAAGTCGAACGACAACAGATTCTGACGGAGATGAAAGCTATGAAAAAGCTCGCTGTCGATTATCTCCATCCTGAACTCCCGGTTGTAACTACTGACTCCTTTGCCTGCGGTCGCAACTACTTTACCCGTCCATCGGCTGTGCTTCCGTCAGAATTCGAGGTAGAAGTCGAACGAGAACAGATTCTGGCAGACATGAAGGCTATGAAAAAGCTCGCCGTCGACTATCTCAATCCTGAACTTCCGGTTGTTACTACAGACCCCTGTGCTTGTGGTCGCAACTACTTTACTCGTCCATCAGCTGTGGTTGACGAAAACTCACCGCTCGACGAAGTGGACGAAGAAGAACGATACGCTCTTTTGGAAGACCTTCATTGGATGAAGACCCTCGTAAACGGTTTCATGCATCCAGAACTCCCAGTGGACTACTCGGGAGTGTTCGTCGATGCTACCAAGAACAGCTATGCCGAGGAGGCCGAAGGCCACTTTGACATGGATGAAGATATTACTGTCTCGTATCCAGCACCACAAGTTCACGTTCAACCAATCAAGAGGCATTCTAGCACTCCCGAGAACGGGGGGCACCTTCCAGATGGTGAGGGCGCAAGTCTCGCCTTTTCACCTGATTGCGTCATGATGGTGCGTTGAGACGTACCCAATAGTTCAGGGTCCATTGCAGCAATACCACAAGTCACGTGGAAACAATAATCTTTACTCTAGCTAACTTTCATTCAGTCAAATTACAGCCAAGAATACAATATCATTACACCCCAAACAAGTATGCCGTAGTAGAGAAGCTAACGCAGTCCATGATTCGATTGGCGTTGATACGATAATTCCATATCGTGTGTCTTGGGAACCTTTCATTCACGACTACGCAATGAAGCACGACACCTCGGCCGATCGTGGAGTTCCAGCAAGAACATGTGGATGATGGCTCTCGTCTTGCAAACCCGCCTAACTTCTCCTCTGGACGAGACTATGATGTAAGGATATTCTAGAGTGGCATGTCACCTCTTCCAAGCGCGGTCTTCCGAAAAGAACATTTGGATGGCTCGTCAGCAGCTTGCAAACCCACGTACTATGATAGTAACTTCTCCTCTGTTTGCGACTATGATACAAGATATTCTAGAGTAGTAGCTATTATAATGCACACGGAAGCAGTAGTAATAATACACGCCTGTGTAAAAGTAGCTAGCATTTCTCCTTTCAGTAGTATCAAAAGATTCTCGCATGAACGTGTCGGCTCGTCTCGGGTGGGTCTACAATACAACAATCGGGCATATCGGACGCTTGTTCCAGCTCCAAGTGCTTTCGTTTGTTGGTCGAGTCTTCGATTGGAAGCAATCTTACATCCTCCTGCTTCTCAATGGGAATGTCACGAGCACAAGTATTAGAAGTTGCAGTAGTCGCTAGATCACCATTGGCTGGAAGCGTCGTCGCCTTTGTGCCATATACTTCCTCGAATAGACGCTGGGCAATGGCATGAGCAATGCTACGAGACCAACAAGAGCATCTTCGAGATACAGCTCGAATGAACTCTTCGGAATTGTCACTAATCGCATGAGTTCGCTGTTGATGTTGTGCCAACAATATCAGCCGGTTGGCACGTTTCTTGCAGGCGATACGTTCCACGGTAAATCGATCGAGGCCTAATAGATCTGGCTCTTCTTCCGCTGATGGTGGTGTCTGAGGAGGTGTCATCAAGGAACGAGCATATCGTTTCATTAGCAACAAATCAGAATTTTGCCACCACAGCTCTTGAATTCGTTCTCTGGTCAGCTCTGGAATAATCGGTGGAGCATGAGACGTCTCGAGGAATTCATGACACGCAAAGTGCACATGACGCTGTTTGGGGATAGCGTCTTCTACTTCTTCTTCTTGTTGCTGTAGATCCTTTGCGGTACCGACCATCACCTCTAGTTCGGACGGTGATATTCTCCGATAGTGTCCTACTACCCGAGTTTGGACATGACTAGCCATCGGTGCGCGGTGCTGACGCCGCGGAGTTGCCTTTCGTGGTACCATTGTTTTCTTCTTGTTGCTGCAATCGTTATCGAGCGACATTATCTCGTCCTTGTCTTTAAAAGAGATACCTGGCAACCAATTCTCGTCAAAATGGTTGTGGTTGTAATCGTTGAAAATAGGACTGTTGTTGGTGTGAGGGACTACCATTGATTTTATTATGGTGCGATGGTCTCTTGTCTTCCACAATATTTTCTGGGTGCTGTTGGGGATGAATTTGTGAGATGTATACCCAAAGAGAAGGGCATCAATTCTTCGCGTCGTTCCCTGACATGGATGGTCATGCCATGGAAAGGAACGTCTCAAGTGCGGGTTTCCTCTGTCGTGTGTGTACTATCAATCGTGTTCCGATTTACGTGCGTCTGTCGGCAATTGGCATATACGTTTGCATTGCGTGCCTTATGTATTGGCACAATCAGAGACGTCGGGATAATGTCTTGTGGCATACCGGTATACTTTGCAACGATTCCCTTGTAAAAGAAATGCTCTTCTTTGAAGATCCATCAGTTGGCGTTCGTGCTTGTTGCAGCTGTCAACCTATTATATTGGATTGCCGTCGCACTTATTACGTACGACAGAAGGTTTAGGAACGCGTGGGAACGGAGTCTAAAATCATCGAAACGGGTACGCAAGCGAAGAAACAAGGAACGTTTGTCACAGAGAAAGGAACGTGTGGAACATTTTCCTCGAAAGTATGCCTGGTACTTATGTACTGTCAGTAGGTATACTCGTGTATCGCAAATCCCCATTGTTGCTCCCCAACTTTCACACCCACAAATCATTCCATCACGGCGTCTTGCGTACTCGTGTCGTACGATACCTGGTACGGGCGAAGGCGAAAAAATGTTCTGCGATGAGAAAGTTCTGCCTTGGACCAATGAAAATCGAGCTCGTCGGTGGTCTGTCAACAACAGCGACAATGGCAATGATAGGAGTCGCACGTGCATCTTCCCATGAATCTCGCAGTGTGTGGCGTTACTCCGCAACGCAAGGAGGAAGGCGGTCGTCTTCTGGAAAGACACAAGACTACTCATTTTCTCTCCTGCCAATCGCATCAGGAGTCAGTCAATCGTACTGCTGCATTGACAACTTGGCGTTTTCTCTCTCGGCTTGACATTTTCTCACAACATCATCAACAACATACCAAGAACATGGTTTCCGCGGACGTTAGTACTGAAGCTTCCAGGCCGGCCGAAGCTCCGCACAGAACCACCAGCAGCAGCTATGAATCGTTGAGCAACCTGATTTCCGAAGTATCGGCTGCAGATTCAGATGAATCCTCGTCGACAGTCGCCACTACTGCCGTCAATACGGCAAACGCGTCGTCGTCGGCTGTGGCGGTCAATCACAAAATTACTTGCGGACATTTTCTGGGCGCCGTCGCCAACTTGTGCTCGGCAACCTTGGGTGCCGGAATTCTAGCTCTTCCATTTGCTATTTATGAATCAGGTCTGGTCTTTGGATTGATTTTACTAGTTGCCAGTGCCTGGGCTACGGCTACTTCGATTCATTTGATTGTGCAAGCTTGTGATTACTATCGTCTCGCCACGTATGAAAGCGTGGTAGAACAAGCCTTGGGGCAAAAGTGGCGTCAAGTGGTGGAAATTTCCATTTTGATTTTTTGTGGAGGCACGGCCGTCGCCTATGTGATTGCTGTGGGAGATATTATGGAACGAATTGAAGATGTGGGGCATTTCACGTCACACAAGCGACTGGCCATGACGTTAGTGTGGTTACTCGCCATGTTGCCATTGAGTTGTTTAAGGAAAATGCAAAGTCTGCAATGCGCTAGTAGCGTGGGGATCATGTCCATTGGCACCTTGCTAGTAGCGGCGACAGTACATTTGCTCTTGCCGCCCGAGGACAGCAAGCCGGAAGAATTTGACGAATTTCTCTTTGTGCGGGATCTCCTCCCACAACTCAAACTCTTTTTGTGGCCGAATCATGGCTTCTTGTCCGTGCTGCGAGCGTGCCCCATGTTCTTTTTTGCGTATTCTTGTCAGGTCAATGTGGCACAGATCTATGGCGAATTGCCTGGGTCACGGTTGCTACAGTCGTCGTCGTCCGTTCCTGCTGGACCTGCGGTAGCATCTGGTGCTGCCCCAGGCAGCGACGACCGCCTGAATAGTAATCGCCGACGAGTTCAAAGCATGAGCTGGGTGGCATGGGTCGCTATTGTACTTTGCTCTCTGTTATATGCCAGTATTTCCTTTGTGACCTTGATGGACTTTGGCAATGCTGTACAACCCAACATTTTGTCCTGTTACCACCTAATGGGACCGGAATCTGCGTTGTTACACTTGGCATTTTTGGCAATGGCACTGGCCGTCATTATGGCCTTCCCGCTCAATGTATTTCCAGCGCGAGTCAGTATTATCCAAATGTGGGAGGCGGCCTCGAGCGAAAAGCCGGCGGCAGAACAAATTCTACTGGGGGGCGGCGATGACGAGGAAGCTTCTCGGCAGCCATTGCTGGACAAGGATACCATCAGCAAAACGTATAGAAGCAGCGACGACCTACAGCGACATCATCATGACCCACTGCATCCACCACCCGTTTTGATGCAATTGTCGTCATTGGGAGACGAATCTTTGTTGCCTGTCGACGACGACGAGGAACCAGAATTTCATGCCCGTCAACACCAATTTGTCACATTGCTCGTCGCCGGGATGGCACTGGGACTTGCACTCGTTGTCCCAAACATCTCGGTAGTCTTTGGTCTACTGGGTGGAACGACAAGTTCATTGTTAGGATTTGTCGTCCCAGGCATGCTGGGCTTGGCCATGGAACAAGATCCTGGCAACAATGATATCAGCAAGACAAGTTCATGGGTACTGGTGGTGGCCGGAACACTGATTGGAGTCGTGACGACAGGCGTCACGTTGTACTCCACCTTTTGAGACTCGCTATAGTTGTTATAGCTAATAGAGGAAAGAATTGAGTCGGTTTCCGTCCGTCATGGCGTCCTTATTTTGACTGGTACGGTGTAGTAGAACTAGTTCTTCTGCACTACTACATGAACATCAAAATGATGGTCTTAGTAAAGGAGAAAACGGCCAGGTAAGACCACCAGGGGCAGCAGGAAACAGCACATATAATTCTGTAGTCTAGTTCGTGGTGCTGGTCTAGTACAACTACCCATGTCGGTTCTTGTAGAGTAACTCTAGTAGTCGTGTGATGCAGAAACCACGATCAAGAGCAATCACAACAGCAACAAGAAGAATCCTTACAATAGTCCTCGTCGTCGCTGTCGCCGAGATGCTGGTGGTGGGTCTTCTAGCACAATCATAAACCAGATAATAGTTCCAGTAGTATATACTAAAATACTACCGGTATGCTAGTATCCCATAGTCCGTAACACTACTAATAAACAAGAACGTTCTCTTTGTATCGTATGATACCAGGTAGACGTGTTTCTTCGTCTCCTTGCTTGAGTAATGGGCGGTGCCAACATGATTCATGTATTGCTAAAGCCCAAGCAAGGATCGATGGATGCACTTTTTTCTTCGTCATGATCTTCTATTTCTCGTGCCAACGAATACGCCAACACCTCAGCACTCAATACTACGACAACCGGGGGGCACTTTTTGCTGGCGATGACGTTGTTGCTAATTGATAATTGTTGTGTTTCGTAAATCGGCTGATTTGTCATGATGTTTCGGTATCTCTGAAACAGCTATCATAACAGCGGAGTAATCGAAGGCGTTCTTGTTGAGTTAGACATTCTCTCTACGGTAGTAGGGTGACCAGAACGTGCTTGAGTACCGAGTTCTGGATGACGGGTTATAATTGCCTTTAAATGATTTGTTTCGGTCCGAACGATAATCAAGTGGTAATAGCACTTTTTCATTCCTTGAGCCAAGGGGCTTAGTATTGCGCTAATGCATATTTGAACTTGAATTCACTTGCATTTATTGCAATGGGTTCTCCTTTCTATTATATTATGGTTCCAATCTTTCCGGAAACGGAAAAACTTTTTTTTATTTTTCCCCCGACATGACCCGAAGCCAAAATCTTTTCGATCGCCAGATCGCCGGGCAAGCTTCGGATTGGAGGGAAAATCACGGTCCAACGCGTAGATAAGTCCCGTAGACCATAGTAGAAAATTGAACGTTGGCTCTAGTTTTCCGTTTAGCCCTCACAAAATTGGCGACGATGATGAATAACCAAGATGAACAAGACCCCAACGGCCCTGACGAGGAGCCGGCCCATAACGAAAATGGCGAGGAACAACATGTGGATGCACCTGCCTGTCCTGCCGGCAGCCCTTGCATTCGAGTCATCGAAGGACTTAGGGCAAGACTCCGCAGGCTTCAAGACCAACTACGCCAGCATCGGACCGCATCTACGTTCGCTCTCAGCCGTCGGGAGGCGGCTTGTGATAAGAAAGATTCGGAGATTAAAAAGCTGAAAGGATGTTTGGAGATCCAGGAGAGCAAAGCCGAGGCCAAACTGGACGCTGCACGTGCTAGAGCCGAGGCACGACGCCAGAAGGAGGTTGGCCAAGCCCAGGCCAGCTACGTCAAGCTCCAGCTCGATTCATCGAAGCAGATCGAGACCCTCAAGTCTTCGTCGAAGATCCAAGCCTCGGAGCTCCGACATGCGCTCTCTCAGCTCAAGAATTGCCAGCTGGCCCACAGTAAAGTGGTCGCACAGAAAAATGCTGCCGAGGGTAAGTTGGCAGTCTTGTCGGACCAACACCAGCTGCTCAAGTCTGAGGTGGCCGACAAGGGCAAAGTCCTTAAGCAACTTCTGCAACGGCATGACGCTGTACAGAAGAAGCTAAATAGGCAGAACGAAATAAAAGTTCAAGCATCCGTGCGAAAGGAGGAGCTTCATCAGGAAAGGGAAAATATGGGGGTACCCATAAGTACCCCCCATTTTTTCCTTACATATGGTCATTTTCCCCCATATCCACAGCAATTTTTCCCCTCACTAAAGGCGCCCTCCCCCCCAAGTAAGTAGGATCCCATTCACTAACCCTCTCACCCCATTGACAAATGCACACTTTGGCAATCACCAACGGAACCCCTCCATTCGGACCTCCCCAATTGCCATTTCCCATTCAGCCGACAACCAACATGGAAGCAACCCCCCATTGCCAACACGTAACACTCTCTTTTCAACATTTTCAATCCACCGTTCCCGACCCCCACCCCCCTCCCTCTACAACTTTTCCGTTACGGACACCAAATCGTAACGACATTCGACCCGCAGCACCAACGCCCAAAAATCGAATGACACCCCCCTCCAACATGCCGAAATCCTCATTATCACAGCGATCCTCCATCAACATGAAGAATAAAAAGCGGAGTTCCACTGGGTCACCCCCACCTATCCCAGCTACGCCCCATCAATCTTTGCGAACCACGGCGAGCTGATTGTCGTATGAAAGTTCACTGCGACTGTGACATATGCTGGCGGGAAGTACGCAAACTACCACCCAAGCCAACAGAGGATGAAGTCAAAGCCAGAGAACTGCTCCAGATCACCGAACGTCTCAACAAGAAGGCCAAGAGAGACGCCAAACGGGGGGTCAAGAAGGGCACCCAATCTTCAATCCTTTCCTTTTTTGTTTCACTAAACAAAACCTGATAATTCCAATAGGCAAATTTACCTCATTAATAGAAAATTTATTATTTACTATTATCAGTATATCTTAATCTCTCATCGCCGTGAAAAAGTATTACCAGGCGTTTAGCCGGAAACTCGGTGCCTTCCCAGGCTGCTGTCCCATGTTCCAATTCAACTGCATCAAGCAGAAGAACCGACCCTACATCCACGGAACACTCCCTTTCCTTTGTCTCGTTTCCTCTCTTTCCTTTCGGTGGCTTCAACTTTATCGATGCACAGCTTTTTCCACTGTCGTACACCATTGGTATCCAAAATACCAAAGGGTATTTGCCACCCGGCCCCGGCTCCTTTGCCTCGTACTCCTCCACGTCCCTGTGGAGAGCTCCAGCACTTTTATTCCACGGAGTTGAATGGACTATGGTGACATCCACGAAGCGTTTGTCTTTCCATCCCATACCAGCCAACAATCCTTCACAGAAAGCACCCAAGACCGGACAATCCTGATCCAACTTTTCCGCAAGTGCTCCCTCAAACAACAAACATGTATTGATCCTACTGTCAAATTTGAAACAAGCTTGAGCCGGCTTTCGCCTCAACAACTCCATGCTCAATTTCTCCATAAAAACAAGGTCTAACACATTGCGAAGATGGATGTACCTCCGCACACTCCACTCCTCCTCCCAATCACTCCATTTCCGATATTTTTTGCTCTTGCCCGTCCCCACCGTCAAGGTACATCGTGTCTTTCGCCGAAACTTCAACGTTGACGCTAGATAATTGCCTGCTAAATAAGCCATCTCTCTTGCCGCCTTTTCCTTTTCTTCGAAACTTTTCGACTCGCTCATCGTCTTTACTCTCTTTCCATTTTCACGTCTCCATCGGACACGCCGACTCTTATCCGTGATTGACGACAACTCCACGAACTCCACCACGTCCTTCCGTGCAAACGGCATTATGTCACAAACTCAAACTCTCCAAAGCTCGACGGGTATTTCTCTGAATTTTTGTTGCCGCAATACCCATGTGCTCCTTTCCCTCTCCGTGTCTTTGCAAGCACACCACCACTGTACCCTCCATTGCGCCTTTTTAACTGAAAAACGGCTCAATCTGAAGAAAATCACGCCGGCACCACCACACCGACCCTAACAGTCAATCCAGTCCAATCCCCTGCAATTTCACCACTGTACCCTCCATTGCGCCTTTTTAACCGAAAAACGGCTCAATCTGAAGAAAATCACGCTGGCACCACCACACCGACCCTAACAGTCAATCCAGTCCAATCCCCTGCAATTTCACCACTGTATCCTCCATTGCGCCTTTTTAACCGAAAAACGGCTCAATCTGAAGAAAATCACGCCGGCACCACCACACCGACCCTAACAGTCAATCCAGTCCAATCCCCTGCAATTTCACCACTGTACCCTCCATTGCGCCTTTTTAACCGAAAAACGGCTCAATCTGAAGAAAATCACGCCGGCACCACCACACCGACCCTAACAGTCAATCCAGTCCAATCCCCTGCAATTTCACCACTGTACCCTCCATTGCGCCTTTTTAACCAAAAAACGGCTCAATCTGAAGAAAATCACGCCGGCACCACCACACCGATCCTAACAGTCAATTCAGTCAAATCCCCTGCAATTTCACCACTGTATCCTCCATTGCGCCTTTTTAACCGAAAAACGGCTCAATCTGAAGAAAATCACGCCGGCACCACCACACCGACCCTAACAGTCAATTCAGTCAAATCCCCTGCAATTTCACCACTGTACCCTCCATTGCGCCTTTTTAACCGAAAAACGGCTCAATCTGAAGAAAATCACGCCGGCACAGCCACGCCGACCCTAACAGTCAATTCAGTCAAATCCCCTGCAATTTCACCACTGTACCCTCCATTGCGTCTTTTTAACTGAAAAACGGCTCAATCTGAAAAAATTCCATCAGCCAGTCATCCGTTGGGTGCTTGCTCCAAAAGCTGCTTCACACCCCGCCCCCACCCTGATGTTGTTGTTGTTTCCTCCATTCGTTCTTTTTCATCTGGCCGGGCCCGTAAAATTCTTGTTGTTTCCTTCATTCGTTCTTTTTCATCTGGCCGGGCCCGTAAAATCTCATGCAATCCGGGAAGCCATTCACAACCACCCGCAACAAACTCCTCTTCCCCTGCCCCTTCCAAGGACCAAATTTTGTCTCATTGCAGTCGCCCCTCTACTTTTCGATTTGCGCCTTTTCCTGGCCTGACGTTGAGATATGCAAGGTCCTCACTCATTTACTCAACGTTGGTATTTTAACCCGTCTCTGCCAACACTCCGTTGCATCGGTCAAAGGTGGATTATTGTTTGATGTTGGAGTATCCGACACTATTCACCCTGAGGCGGTCAAAACCATTCCCGATCCCAATTGGTTCCCCTTATTCTGGTGTCACTACGTCCATCAATTGCACGAGGCAGAGTACAAGCTGACCTCCACATACCAACGCCATAAAGAAAAACAAAGGGAAAGGTATTATGAAAGCCATGTCGGAAAAAAAAGGGAACAGTATTCAGGGGGCACAGAGCAGTCTGGGCCAGCGGCGAGGAAGGGGAAGTTCGAGACTGAGACCGGAACTGACTTCATCTCAACCTTTCTGCCCTCTGGATCTCCATGTGCTTCGCCTGCAGCAACGTCCCCCCCCCTTGTAACACCGCCTTCGACTCTACCTCCTGTCCTCTACATCGACCGGCCACATGTGCGACCCTCTTCCCTTTCCGACCTGCTTCAATCTGTTGACAGTGAATTTAACAACACAACAACTTACTCCTCAGACCCACATGCCGGTCATGACGGGAACAAGGATGATGACAGCAGCCTCAACACAGCATGTGTTCTGGACGAATTTGGGGGAGACATCGGTGCCGACGAACAAGGGAAGGCAGCACCGCCGCCAGTGTATCTACCAACCTTTGCCTCACTGTTCGATTCGGGTAACAATGAACTTCACAAAGACGGGGACAGCTGTGTAGACATTGGTGGTGCTCAGGAGGAACTCCAGGAACAAGAGGATGTGGAACGCGCCCCAGGGCAAGCCGACGACATAGGCGAGATCGACTACGAGTTCCTCGAAATAGCGGACAGCGAGTTCAACAGCGACGGCGAAGACCACGGCATTAGCATTGACAACGGCGGTGCTCGGGACGACGACATGGACAAGGAAGGTGTTCCTGGGGAAGGCAACTGCAGCGACGGCGAAGACTACGGCATTAGCATCGACAACGGTGGTGCTCGCGACGACGACATGGACAAGGAAGGTGTTCCTGGGGAAGGCAACTGCAGCGACGGCGAAGACTACGGCATTAGCATCGACAACGGCGGTGCTCGCGACGACGACATGGACAAGGAAGGTGTTCCTGGGGAAGGCGACTGCAGCGACGGCGAAGACTACGGCATTAGCATCGACAACGGTGGTGCTCGCGACGACGACATGGACAAGGAAGGTGTTCCTGGGGAAGGCGACTGCCCCGATGCTGCTGATGCCAACACCGACATTCCTCACGACCAAGGCGGCCAGTACGACGATAACTTGTCTAGAATGGATAAGTTAATGCTACGCATTGCGTCTACCGCCCCAAGTAAACGTCTACTCTTTCTCTTCATGCGTCAAGAAGGGCAGATGTCGTCCCATACCCCGGCAGAGATTCTCGAAATGGCCTGCACAAAGTCACTGTCCTTGTTATCGCTTCACAGGGACATGGCTCGTGTCAACTGTGCCAAGTCTTTCGGTTTCGAGGTCCATACTCTCAGCCGTCAGTCTAGTGACCACCCGCATCACCTTTCTTTCGATGTCGGGTTGTCAGTGGAGCACTCTGCCTCAAGAAATCTGCCTGCCACCTTCAGTGGCTACTTCCAGGTCTGCTGTGATGTCATCTGGATGCCAGCTAGCTACGAGGACCAGATCTACAGCCCATCATTCTTCAATCGCTTCCTTCCCAGCCTCCTACCGCGCCTTGCGCCGGGAGGTTCAATCCACTTGCCGGCAACGCCACATGTCTTTTCGGGTCTGATGCAAAGCGGATTGGTCAAAGAGGGTGGCTGTCTTGTCCGGTTTCTTACACCAGACTTGGTGGCTGCGGAAAATATCTTGGCAATCGTTGGAGAGGCCTATGTCACAAAAGAAAACTTGGGAAAGCACCCTCCCAGTGCCTACTACCTGCAGCCTCACTACGGATTGTCGTACGAGCAATGTCGGAACATCTGTGGCGGATTGGCGGATATCCTTGCTTTCCATCCCGGGAACTATAGGCGAGATCCAGATCAAGAGGAGCCCAGGGTTGTCGCGTTGGTGATCAAGCGACGAGTACCAGAGAAGCGTCTTCCGGGGCTCCGTCCAAGGCAGTGGGTCCGACTTACGCAGGATAATTTCGAGGAAGAAAGTCTGCAGGAGACCAAAGAGAAGGAGGACGATGAATGGCTCGAGGGAGTTGACGGAAGTGGGTTGCCTCACAGACGTGTGTCCAACCTTGCCCGCAAGAAAGCGTTGAGCCGACAAGTTTTCTTGAAGCTAATGAGCCTCGACCCAGTGGGTCCCTGCGCCGACAATTGGACCCACACTGTCATCATTTTTCCGCGTGAAATCTCGCCTCAACTTTCAAGCCAGTCGGTTTATTCCAAGCTGTGTTTGCACCAGCCTTCGTCCATGAAGTTGTTTTTCCGAGAAGAAATGGTTGCCGTGCAGAAGGGGGAATGTCAGCTGGTGATGAGCTTTGGACTGCGGGTTGCCCCACACGGTGTTCTTGGCAGGGAAGGTCTTCGTGCCTTGGCCCGAAAAATCCAGTTCGAGATTAAGTATCTTTCGAATGACGTCGATCATCGGTATGAGCCGGCGCTCCCCTACCAACCAGTCGTCGTCAACACAACCAAAGGGGCCGCTGGGTATGACCGTTCTTTGTCCCTTATGAAAATTGGCTTTCCCGAGGAATGTTTCGGCCTCGACCTGCTGACAACCTTCCGCCGAATTTGCGAGATGGGTTATGAAAAAGGGTTCCTTGACCTCATTGTTGAATATGGAACAAAGGACAGTCGTGGGGCCTTCGTCACCTGCCACATGGGCCCTGCCGTGCAAGATGCCAATGGATGGATACGCAACAATGATGTTTCAGTGGCGATTCCTGGGTTGTACACATCAACCGCCCAGGCACCGAGCGACTTCCGTGAGTGGAAAAGGCTTTTGAACCTCGTGTTGACTGATGGCATGATCCGTCGAATGCTAAGTGGGAGTGACCGTGAGTTGCAGGGGAAATTGACGGAAGAGGAGAAACAGGTTGCTGGCGAGTTTTTCTACAACCACTTGATGCTGGATCCAACAACTTTGGATGAATTTATATTCTCTCCTGGTATGACCGACGGCATTGGGGATTCCGGTGTGCATTTAGACACCATGAATGCAGTGGAGACTCTCCACGACCACAACAACTGGGGGATCTACTATCACGAGGACCTCCGCCATTGTTTAACCGAGGAATCCCTCAAAAAACTACAGGCCATTAAGATGACCACCACAAACAAGTTTTCAATTCACTTGTCTTACGGCCGGTTCATCATCATGAGCCAGGCCCGCAAGTTGATGAACAAGGATGCCGACGCCTACACGCTGGCCATGATGGAAGCTGCTGATCAAGAACACGAGTTGTCGTTGGGGTGGCTGGGAACAGCCAGGCATGAACGTTTCCTTCGGTTCTTGAAGGACCAAGACAACAGCTACGAATTCAAGACTTGTGTGGGGATGGCCAGGGCAACCATTGTCAAAGAGGGTTCAAACCGGGATCTTTTTCTAGGAACGGCAGCCTATTGCTGGTTTCGGCTGTTGGATCATTACCCTACCCTGAAGTGGAGGCACTACGATGAGTACTGCGCCGTGGTTGCAAGGGAGGTCAATGGAATCATTTTGCTGGTGCAAGTCACTGAATTCTTCCTAGAGTCAGAGGTGGGACAACGAATGTTTCGGGAAGAGTTGGTGGAAAACGACCAAGTTGGACGGCTATTTCGGATATTCAGGGTTGCCATGATGAGGCATGACGACGAAAAGAGGAGCCTTGAAAAGCCACGAGGCTCGGAGCAAAACCGGTGGGTCGTTTCGGGTTCGACCATATACAGGGGGGATCAGGACATGGACAAAGTTGTTGCCTTTGTTACCTTTGTGTCGGAGCAGTTCAAAATCATCCGGCATTCCACCGACTTGGCCCAGCAGGTTGACGTGTGTCGGACTATGGTTGACAAGAGGTTACGAAAGGGGTTGGTGGAGGACGGAATCTTTGACATGTCTGATGTTCGGGGAACTTTCCTTGTCCACCTGGCAGCTTATGTCCAGGCCATACCTCCGTGCTTTGCTTCTTGGGCGTCCATCAAACGACCTGATGGAAAAATTTCAAGGACAAAAGGAGCTGGCTGCTATCGATTCATCAACAACGTCATGAGGGATGCCTACCCCACCCGTTATTCCGAGAATTTGACCACAGAGGAAGTAAGATCCGTGGTTGACAAGACGATTGCCAACATGGTCAAGTCGGGGAGGCAGGTCGATTATGCCTTCATCGACCAGAATGGTTGCCTCAATGCAAGGCGGATATTTTCAAGTGACGGGACGGACAAGAGAAAGAATGACCTGGCTTTCTTCCATGCGGATGGGACAATGTTCCTTCCGATCCAATCACGGGTATTATCCTGTATCAAGGACAGTGGGCTCTCTCAACGATCACTGAGGTTCTTTGTCAGGGATAGGTGGTACCTGTTGGCGGACTATCGCCCGCCGGTGCCAACTACTGGACTTGACGAGTGTGCAATCCGTAGCAAGTCCTGGGGATCTGGCACAATGGGAGAATTCCGCTGTAGTCGTTTGCTGGGAAAGGATGGGGAACTTATCTCGGTTGTTTGAAGACATCTTTCATATCACTAACACTGTATAACTCTACTAGGAATTATTGTTTGAAGACATATTTCAAATCTCTAACAGTGTATAAACTCTACTAGGAATTGTGCCACACAAAAAGGACGATGTAAGGAGACAGCAGTTATCCCTGCTATGCCTGGCAGAAAGGCACATTAGAGGATACAATGGCTGGCAGAAAGGCACATTAGAGGATACAATGGGGAAAGCCTCACAAGAAAGGCACGGTAGAGGATACAACTGGGACTGCCGCAGAAAAAGGACGTTCTAAGGAGACATCGATTAACGCCGCTGAGAAAGACGCCGCAGAGGATACAACGGGGCATGCCGCACAGAAAGGATGATCTAAGGAGACAGCGATTATTGCCGCAGAGAAAGACGCAGTAGAGGATACAACGGGGACTGCCGCAGAAAAAGGACGTTCTAAGGAGACAGCAATTATCGCTGCTATGCGGCATGCCGCACAGAAAGGATGATCTAAGGAGACAGCGATTATTGCTGCAGAGAAAGACGCAGTAGAGGATACAACGGGGACTGCCGCAGAAAAAGGACGTTCTAAGGAGACAGCAATTATCGCTGTTATGCGGCATGCCGCACAGAAAGGATGATCTAAGGAGACAGCGATTATTGCTGCAGAGAAAGACGCAGTAGAGGATACAACGGGGACTGCCGCAGAAAAAGGACGTTCTAAGGAGACAGCAATTATCGCTGCTATGCGTGGGAAAGCCGCACAAACAGGAAAAGCTATGTAGTCTTAGGCTGCTACACACTGAAACACAGAGGCTAGTAACCTTGTGAAGGTGGCGTGAGTTACCATGGACCATCCATAGTTCGGGAGTACGTGTGTGCCCAATAGCTTTTTCGGTCCCTTATGTATACTATGTTTTTTGACTGAGTGGTTGAATTCTCGACTGCAAGGTCAATATATGACCGTAGTTGCGAGAACTCTTGGACAACCATAATACGTCGTTTGATTTGAGATGGGTGGCACAGCCTGATAACTGGTCTCAATACCTGCCTATGTGAAGATTGGCCCTCGTGTAGAACGTTCAGATTCTCATCAAGGAGGGGGGTTTGTATAGTACACTGCCGGTATTCAAGCTCCCAAGTTTCGGTCAAGGCGGTTTCACTTGCGGTGTCTTCGACTGTCGAGTGGATTATACACTGAACCTTAGGATTGTCAATTGGGTGCTCCTCTTTTTGGGGATCATACCCTGGGTTGCATATTATTCCTAACAACCTCACCGGAAACCAACCAGCGGGTGTGGTTCCTTCGTACTTTCCAGAAATGTTTTTGTGTGGAGGAAATGGGTGACCTGGCTCATTAAAATTGACAAGTACCCACTCGTACCACTGCTTCCCTCGGTAGAAGGGATGGCACCTCAGCCTTCTGTATTCGCCGTCTCTGTCGTCCGCCACGTAGACCTCAGTGTAGCCTTCGACCCAGCCGTCTTCGAAGAAGGATAATATGCTTTCCACCACCAGTTGGGGCATTTCCATCAACACGTTACTTTTCTGTCGACCACTCCAGATACACTGTTTCAACTCATTGTTTGAGGCTTCGAGCCGCCACTGCACCTGGCTCTGGTATATCTTGAAACCAAGGCCATCAAGGCCCGTCGTTGCGGCTTTTGGTAGCTCAGATGTTGTGTCCTCTTCCTGGTCACCACTTTCCTGTTCCCCAGAAACGTCTAGGTAATCTAGGAGAGCTGTTTCGTAGACTCGGTCAGCTATCATCTCGCTGAAGTCATGAAGGTTGTCAGCGTGGGCGGCCTGTGAAGTCTTGCAAGGGTTCTTCCCGAAAAATTTGAGCATCCTTTCCCCCCAGTCCGCAATGTACTGATAGGGGAATCCAAACATTGTAATGTTGCGGGGGATGTGTAGCAGCTCGTGAAACTTCTGAGTGGCCCACCCACTACCCGCCCGGCGGGGAAATGTCTCCTGAATCAATTTCTGCAGATGACCTATACGTACCCTTAGTATCATCTCCTTTGTTGAATCCCAGTTGAAAATGTTTCCATTGCCCACCTCCAGGCGTGGATTACGACCGTTGGTGGCAAAGGCATGGAACATCAAAATCTCTTCAAAAACTTCGACTACCTGCTGAACGGTCACCTCCACAAGAGGTGGCAGTTCGACAACGTCCCCACTATTGTCCAACTTGGTCCGTTTGGCAGCAAGGTCTCCGTCTCTGGCACGTTGTGCCAACTCCCTGGCACGTGATCGGGTAAGACACTGCTCCATCAGGGCCGAGCCACGTCGTGTACGCAGTAGCACAAGCGACATCAATATAGTGCCAACCCACTCCCTCGCAGACAACATGGTAAGGGATGTAATGCCATTGGAGAAGTAGATTCTAGGAAAAGACTTCTTTTCCCCTGACCTTAATGTACCGAAGATATGAGAAGCCTCTATGTCCAACCGGGCACACTCTCCTGCGGAAAGGGGGGAAATGAGAAGGGAAAACATGGTCTTCATTATTGTCATGAAGATATGCATCAAGTCATGGGGTAGGGGTAGAGAGGCCTGTCCACCAATATCAACGTCCCATAGACTGTTATGACAGACGTGTGTGCACAGATTAGCCAAGGCTTCCCTTCCGGCTGCCACCTGTTCCCTAGTTGATTCCGGCGACAAGACGGCAGCCACGTGTGGCTTGACGTCATCGATCGTAACCTCTGTGCATTCTGCCCCAGCCACTCCCGCTTCGGCAGAGGTAATGTTGCAGAAACGAGATAATCTGGATGAATTCTGGTACGAGGAATATCGACACGCTTCACAGTCCATGGCCTTGGCATCACCACAGATAAACGCAATCGGCAATCGGAGATAGACTAGCCGAGCCTCGTTGCCAATCAGAACAACTCTTGGTTGCTGGCGGAACTCTTGTTGTACCTGTCTAATCTCTTCGAAAATCTTGGCCTGGCACAGATGAAAGTTTCTGACGGTGCGACCCTTTCCCTCTCGTGGGATGTTTTCTGCCCCCTTTTGTGCCTTGGTCCTTTTATCAAAGTTAGGTATGTAACCGATGGTCCGAACATACTTGCGACGATACCGAAGGTGGTGTCTCAGGATCCCAAATGCCAGTAAGACCGGAGTGACTGATTGGCGTTGGTTTAAGCTAGTACCAATCTCATCCCAGTAGATGATAAAAGGGACGACCAAATCAAGACCTGGACAGAGGGACTCATGCCGAATGTAGTCCTGCATGGCCTTCCCTGACAGCACTTCGCCTGGCTGGGATTCAGCAAGGTTGATTTGGTTCCACCTATTAGTCGGATTAACCACAAGATTGTCTAAATTAGACATCGTTTGAAAGTCGCGCAAAATCAAGTTCACGGCATCCCTGACAGAGAATATGGTAATGTTTGTCGACTGTCGGGGGAGGCGATGGTGGGACAAGTCTTGTGGTCGGGAGGACTCTATGGCAATTGGCACGGTCACCGGGAGCTTCATCGGGGATAGTTTACTGAACTTTGAATATAGAGTCGCCGCGGAGTACGAAAGGAATGCATCAGAGGACAGGTCAACCCCTGCCGCCGCCCCCTTCCTGAGTTCACTCATCAGCCGGTCGAACAAATAGCGTGGAACAGCAGGGTGCCGACATATGCGGTACATCCGAAGGAGGAGCCTCTCTTCAGGTGTCCCGAGAAAGGATATTTGATTAGATTGTTCCCGCAGATCCGGCAAAGATAGTGTGGATGTAGGGGCGCTTAAAACCTGGAGCTCCGCTGGGGACAAATGGCGAGGACCAGAGCTCGAAGGGGAGTGCTGTAGGGTACCTGGGGGGAGAGGTGCTACACATTCATCAGGCATTGGGGGAGCTGATAAGGTAGGCACCCCCCCTGTTGTGGTAAAAGGGGACGGGGAAGAGTCTCTGGGTTGGTCGTCTGGGCGAAATATGACATATGAGCCGGATTCCAAAGCAGAGAGGTCTTCATCACGTGGATCCAATTGGGCATCTGGAGGAGCGGGGGGTTCACGTATGGCAAGTAGTTGACAAGAGGCCCGCATCGACCTGCGAGTTCGGGGTGCGTCCAGTGTGGCGGAAGTAAGAGGAGGATGCTCTTGCACCTGGATCTGTCGACCGGCAGCAGAGGGTAGAGAAGCTGCCGGAGGCGTGTGTTGATAGACATAAAGAAGAGGGGGCGGCTGGGCAGTTGGTGATCGGAAAACTCTTAATGGTTGCTGCCCGTTTGAGGAGGTGTCATCGTCGAAACTGGCGTGCAAAAAGGAGGGTGACTCCTCTATACTTTCATCATCTCGCAGATGCTGTGCTTGCGGGTACGTGGTCACACGGAGACGTGTTCTTTTCAGGCTGGCCTTGGAAGGATTTCGTGGCATTGACAGACAGGGAATGGGAAATAAATGAAAATTCAAGGGTAGAAGTTAGCAACAAGTAAGAAGAAGTGAGGAGCCGGAGATATGTTCTGTGTGCAACTTCCTTTTGTGAGGCTCTTTTGAAAGCTAACTTGGCATGCGTGCTTTGTGCTTTCTTCAGATTGAGCCGTTTTTCAGTTTAAAAGGCGCAATGGAGGGTACAGTGGTGAAATTGCAGGGGATTGGACTGGATTGACTGTTAGGGTCGGCGTGGCTGTGCCGGCGTGATTTTCTTCAGATTGAGCCGTTTTTCAGTTAAAAAGGCGCAATGGAGGGTACAGTGGTGAAATTGCAGGGGATTGGACTGGATTGACTGTTAGGGTTGGCGTGGCTGTGCCGGCGTGATTTTCTTCAGATTGAGCCGTTTTTCAGTTAAAAAGGCGCAATGGAGGGTACAGTGGTGAAATTGCAGGGGATTGGACTGGATTGACTGTTAGGGTTGGCGTGGCTGTGCCGGCGTGATTTTCTTCAGATTGAGCCGTTTTTCAGTTAAAAAGGCGCAATGGAGGGTACAGTGGTGAAATTGCAGGGGATTGGACTGGATTGACTGTTAGGGTCGGCGTGGCTGTGCCGGCGTGATTTTCTTCAGATTGAGCCGTTTTTCAGTTAAAAAGACGCAATGGAGGGTACAGTGGTGAAATTGCAGGGGATTGGACTGGATTGACTGTTAGGGTCGGCGTGGCTGTGCCGGCGTGATTTTCTTCAGATTGAGCCGTTTTTCAGTTAAAAAGACGCAATGGAGGGTACAGTGGTGAAATTGCAGGGGATTGGACTGGATTGACTGTTAGGGTCGGCGTGGTGGTGCCGGCGTGATTTTCTTCAGATTGAGCCGTTTTTCAGTTTAAAAGGCGCAATGGAGGGTACAGTGGTGAAATTGCAGGGGATTGGACTGGATTGACTGTTAGGGTCGGCGTGGCTGTGCCGGCGTGATTTTCTTCAGATTGAGCCGTTTTTCAGTTAAAAAGGTGCAATGGAGGGTACAGTGGTGAAATTGCAGGGGATTGGACTGGATTGACTGTTAGGGTCGGCGTGGCTGTGCCGGCGTGATTTTCTTCAGATTGAGCCGTTTTTCAGTTAAAAAGGCGCAATGGAGGGTACAGTGTATTTATTATGAAGGTGCCGGCGTGATTTTCTTCAAATTGAGCCGTTTTTCAGTTAAAAAAGGCACAATGGAGGATACAGTGCGTTTATCGCGAGGGTGAAAAAAGGTTTGAACAGGGTGGGTGTGATTTTGAAAACAGAGGCCATTATCACCACACATAAAACGGGCGTGCATGCGTCCGTAAGTGAGAGAGTTTGAATGGGAGATGGAGAGAGGATGACGAGTGTTTGGTTTAAAAAGAGTAAAAGGTTGCAACCTTGGCGCAAATATTATTGCCACAAAAACAGCAAAGGTGAGGAGCAGTCATGAGGAACGAGGGTGGCTCCGTGCAGGAGAACGAAGCGGCTGCAGCCAGTGGCGGTGGTGGGGATGAATTTGATTTGGAAAGTTTCTTGGATAGGCTGCCGCCCGATCAGAGAAGAGAATTGCGCAGGGTGTTAAGTGGTGGTATGGGGAATAGTGGCTCCGGCGGGGCACCTGTGGTAGAAGTCGGCTTGGCAACGGGTGGAGTGGTTAGTACAACCTCATCTATAACCGTGGGAGATAGGAGGGAGGAGGCTAAAATATTTACGGAACAGATGAAAAGGGTGTTCAGGCAGGTTAAGTTCATTGATGAACGTGATCTGCAACACGGCAGGCTATTCTACGAGAAGGTTGTCGAGGCAATGGGAGGTGGGGTGGTTGGTACGGATGAATGGTACAGGAAGAAGGGAGGTCTGAGAGCAAGGGCTTATGCTAAGATAGTGGATCTGAGAGGAAACGTAACGAATCGACTAAAAGAGGCATTTTTAGGTAAGAGGTTGCAGGGTCGGTGGAGTTGTATGGTATCGGGTATCGGCTGTTATGACTAACGAGCTGGGTGGTTGAAGCTCATTACCGTGTAAAGGAAGCTGAGGATAGTAACAGCAACGAAGATGAGGATAGAGAGGGGGGTGTGGAAATGTTTGTTCCAGGTGATTTGTGGGAGACAAGGAAGAATCCAGGACTGTTCAAGGTTCTGTGCCGACAGTATTTTCCGGCGGTGAAATTTGGGAGGAAGGGCTCTTATGGTAGAAGAATGGCAAGCGACCTGGTGAGCCAGGTCTTGAACCCGTCGGATGAGGCATTCGTTTATCTTGTTTTGGAGAATAACTTTGAGTACTGGAAGACATTGGGCAGGGAAATGTAAGTTGGAAATTATGGGATTGTGATTGTTGGAATGAGAGGGTTTGAAGTATCTGACTGATGGTGTGCCTGTGTATTGTTGCTGTGTAGGATTGATACGGGAAGGGTACTTCCCATGAATATGAAGGAGCGTATTGTGCAGCCCAAGTATACGCATGCCAGGAACAGCAATAACATGAGTTGGAATCGAGCTGGAAAGGTGCGCTATGTGGAGTTTCTGAAAATGGTGATTGAGGATAGGAACAGGGCTGGTGCCAAAGAGCTGGAGTTGGAAGTTAGGCAAGAGTGGCGAGATGCTAATGGAGGGAGGCGCAGACGAGATAATCTGCAGGGGGGGCAGGAGGAAGAGATATTATCAATTCCAATAGTGGATGATGATGGGAATCCAGTAGTCATTGAGGTGACGGGGGGGCCATTGGTTGAAACAGAGGATGAGTTGGAAAGGGCAGGCGTAATGGCTGTTTAGAGTAACTGTTAGAAATGTTGAGGAAATTCATTAATGGACTGGGAATTTCTAATTGGGGTAGGGCGTAGTGAGTGACAGAGAGCGTATAAAGAGGGAATGGTATTTGATTGGTGTGAACCCATTTGGAACTGGTAAGGGGATGGGGTAATGGTAGTGGGGGGCGGTAGTATGGGAGTAGAGTGCCATTGAAAATGAAAAGTGCTGTGAGAAATGGTAAGGTAGTTCATAAGTGGTATTATGGATTAGGGAGGGTTAAGGGTTGCCCAATGGAAGGACGGTATAAGAATGGTTGTTGCCATTTTTGAATGATGTGCAAAATAGTGAATGGTGTGGCGGTTAGATAGGGGGGTGGGCCATAGCTGCTGGTTAAGGGGTTAAGTATGATTTGGGGGGATAATAATGGGTTCGGAGACCTCCCCACGGTGATGCCTATTTTTGGGGGTCCCGGACATAGATATGGGTACCCCCATATTTTCCCTTTCCTGATGTTAAGGTACGTCAGAAGGAGGTGGAGCTGCAGCGAGTTGAGTCCCTCAAGCGCAAGGCCATCGAGGTCAAAGAGGCAGAGGGCGAGGTCAAGAAACAAGTGCACGCCCATCGTGCCAAATGCATGAAGGCGATTGCTCGTAATCGTGCTTTCCTCAAAGGTGAGGAGCACCGTCGCAACATTGGAACTTCGAAGGAACGGATAAATCAAGCTTTGGCGTTCCAAAATGCAGCTGCTGTCGCTGCTAGTCAAGGCGGTACCTTTCCAAGTGTCGGGGGTGGTCCCGATTCCTTGGCGAACTATCCTCCGGTCTGGGTCCAACAGACCCTCACCCAGATGCCTTCGTCCGCATCGTCCACGAGTACTCGTCCTCCTACCGCACCTGTCCCGCAGATGAACAACAGGCAACAACCAGCATCGTCTGCTCAGGTCGTGGCGTCCCCACCTATTCGAGTTCCCGGTGGATATGTTCGTACCCGGGATACTATTACGGGTATGGATGTCTACATCCACGAGGGAACAGGTAAGGTGGTGCATAGTGTTCTTGAGTGCTACAAGGAGCCTCCACCCCAACAAACGCAGTCGTCCATGCATCCACCTGAAACGCCCACGCAAATCGCTTCGGTTTCACCTGAAACGGTGCTTTCGACGGCAGCAGGGCCCCCGCAGCGTCCAAGAAAGATTAGAAAGCTGAATCATAGCAATCGGCGCAATCCGATTGACCTCTGCTGCAGCGACTCTGGAATTTCTTCGGGTGAAGAAGAATCGCCGGAGATTGTGTATGGCAAGTCTGAAGCGCAGCAGCACGACAAGCAACTTCTGCTAGGCCAAGACCCCGAGGACAAAGATGATGAACGCGGTGAGGAATCCGACTCTGAAAAGACTGAATGGTAGGAGAGGAGCACTACGACATGTTAGCTTTGAGAAACTTCAATGTTAGCTTTGAGAAACTTCGGCTTGGGTGGATTTTCCACGCAAGTCGGCTCAAAACTAGCATATTAATAACTACAGAATAACAATATTAGTACTACACTTTCAGGTTTCTTGATGCTAGCGTATTATATGACTATGACTATTAGTTACGATCGACAATGTGGTAGAATCAACTTTTGCCAATGCTTACGACAATGGTGAAGCATAGTGATTACTATGTAATAACATTATGAAAGCATTGTATCGTAGACTATATATTGTTACCCAGCAGGCTATTGTACTAATACCCGCAGTGAATGGCGCAGTCGATCACCGTTTTGGCGGTGATTGTAGAGACGATCTCTTGCACCTGGTTCGGCACCGAAATCGTCGCCGCGTTCACGATTCCGTTGCTAAAGTACCGATTCTGGCGCAAGCGGCGGGCCAGAATGTGAAAAACTAGCTCAATGGGGTTTAGTTCCGGTGCCCTGGTGGGCAAGGGAACTACCACAACCCTCCGAACCTCCCACAAAAGGTCGGCAACGATGGCAGCTTCGGCGCCTGAGTGAATTGCCGCATTGTCTAGAATAAGAACATCGTAGGGCTGGAACCAGCCGATTTCCAGCAAGTACTCGATGTAGGCTGTGAAATTAGCGGCAGTACCGTTTTCTTCACCAATGCTGTAGTGCATTGGTGGTCCCACCTGATTGCATCGTATGATCGCAATCATATTGTAGGCCCTTCGAAAGTTTCCCGACACCAGAATGCACCGAACCGCCCCTGTGATAGGGTCGGCACGAACCCTATTGTTGTAACAATCTTTGTTCACGATATGTTTCTCGTCGATGAAATGAAACTTGTCGTGTCGGGGCAACGAAGTCGTCCGCATGAACTCGTGATATGCCTGAATATTGGAAGGCTTCCACTTATCCAGTGGAACCATGGACGACTTCCTCAGACTTCCCTTGTGTTGGAACCGCTTTTTAAAGAAGTTGTCGATTGTCGTCGCACAAACAACTGTCCCAGTTGCCAGCTGGAGGCCCCGCTGGTAGTCAGTCAACAATTGCTGGTCGTTCTCACAGCGAAGTGACAGGAGGACCAAAGATTCTTCGGGACCAAGTTTAGTGTATTGTTGTCTTATTGCCCTTAACTCGTCTTGGTACTCGGTAGGCTCCCTGACATAGCCCATAGCCAAATACTCCTGAACAACATTGTAAGCAAACCTGACTCCTACCCGACAATCCGCCGCCACCTCCCGTATGTGGAGCGCCCCAAAGCTGCGTCCATCTTGTTCAATTTCTTCGTCCATGGCAAGGTCGGCCTTTTGGCGATCCAAAAAGGCCTCGATGACTGCCATTCGTTTGTCAATCCCGTACCGACTACCTCGATGGTAGTACCCTCCGTGGTCGTTGATGTCCATATTGTAGTACGATGCAGGTAGATTGGTGATTATTGGTCATCGTCGCCAATTTCGTGAGGGGCTAAACGGAAAACGAAAGCCGACGTTCAGTTTTCTACTATGGTCTACGGGACTTATCTACGCGTTGGACCATGATTTTCCCTCCAATCCGAAGCTCGCCCGGCGATCTGGCGATCGAAAAGATTTTGGCTTCGGGTCATGTCGGGGGAAAAATAAAAAAAAGTTTTTCCGTTTCCGGAAAGATTGGAACCATAATAGTTGTTCTCTCCCTTCTCGTCTTTGCTTCCAAGACATCTGGGCTGTAGATGGTACCGGTAGGTGCCGGTAGAGTGAGACAAAGGGTCCCTCGCACGGAACCTCGTGACGGGTATTCACGAGTATCACACGGGTGCGCGCGCATGCAAAACACAACAAGCAATGCTTTTGGCCGTTCAATAAAGTTCCGCCGTGCCGCCATAAATGATGTTCTCAAGCTAAAACCGCGAAGTTTCGCACACTTTCTTTACCCGCACCTCCGTCGTCCTGTGCAGTAAATATCGTACCGCGTAAATACCTGGTTAGGGGGCAGAGGGCCTGAGTTATTTTCGGCGGAGAGGGCGGCGGTGACCAGTCGAAATCTGGCGAAAACAAGAAACCCTCAGGATCACCCTCACTGAACACTCTTCAAATTATCCGAACTGCCTCATTCGCATTGTTAGACGTTCCCAAGTACCAAGAATACTTGTTTCTATCGCCACTCGCCCCTGTTTTAGTTTCAACAAAGCTATCGTGCCGTAATCACCAATCGGTGCCGAAATTTGTCGAGCGGAGCGTCCAAAAAGTCACAAGGATTCCCGTCTCATTGCAAAGGGGGCTCGCATTTCCCAAACCCAATGAGCGTAGTAGCAGTCAGAAGTCTGGACATGCAGTCGGCATTCGCTGGGGGAGACAATCTGAAACCTCATGAGATCTATGATGAAACAAAGGAAACCAATCCGAGCAAACATGATATTTCGACCAAACCAGATATCGTGAATCCTGGATCGCATGATGTTCTTCTGGGGCGTGGTGGAGGTAAGCTGATTTCCCAGTTCTCATACCGTGTTGTCTTCCTGTTATTAACGTGTCAACACCTTTACAGGTACAAACAACCACTCGGGGAATAAAAACTTCCGGGACTTGGTGAACAGACACAAGATGCGTTATTTCTCGAGCAATAAGATTGATAAACCCAAGGTAGCCCGAGAAGTTGTCGACCTCTGGAAGAAGCTTGATCCTCCGGGCCGATTCCTACAGCGGAAAGATGATAACGCAAAGGGACCGGGTTCTGTTCAGGATGACGCTATTATTTGGGTTGAGGTTGACGACCACGAAGCGAGAAAGAAAGCTTCCCAATGTCTGCGCGAGAAAACAGCCGAAGTGAAACCCCTCCTTACTCAGCTGCGGCAGTATCAAGACCAAATGACTGAACAAGGTGTATCGAGGGTGAAAGAGCAAATGAAACTCACCAACTTGAAGCCTTCGGCGACTCCTGACTTGATGGGTAGCACTTCCTCGGATTCACCAGCTCCACAAGGAGACAAATCTCTGGCAAACATGCCAGATCAACCAACAAGCTTCAACCTGAGTTCCCTGCGAAGAGGAAGCATGCCTCCTGCCTTGGGACACTCTATCAGTAATGGCTTCCCGAACAGAGCATCCATGGGTGCTGGGAATTTGAGGCTTCATGACCGCCGCATTAGTATGCCTGCGGCAAATCGGATGCAGAGTGCACCTGATGTGGACATGGAACGTCTAATGGCACGCCAGCAGCAGGTGTTGAGGGACGCATATACTGTGATTGAACGATCTGGCGATATCGAGGCGGCACATCAAGCAGGAATGCAAATCATGCAACAGCAGCAACTCATGGCGCAGAGGCAAGCCATGGCGCAACAACATCACATGGAAATGCGTGCCAATATGTTGCAGAAAGCTCGAAATGAACAGATGATGCAAAATACCATGGCCATGATGCACCAGCGGAACCATGGTATGACCGGAATGTCCCATAATAACATGAATGGGCAGGAACAAAGCCTGGCACAACGGCAAATGTTGCTTGCCCAGCAACATCAGCGATTGGTAGCAGAGCAAGAACGCCTTGTCCGACAGGAACAAATGCTCGTTCGTCGACAGGCGGAAATGGCTCGTCAGCACCAAATAGTTGATCAACAGGAGATGGCCGCTCAGTTCAGACAACAGGCTCTACCCGTGACAACATTATCAGGGGGTTCAAATCCAGGCGAAGATGATTTCGCAGACACTGACGGCGAATTTGAGCCTTTGCCGCTTAATGAGGACTACGAAATTCCGTTGGCGGCGATTCCCGACGCCCAACCATCCGCCGGTGGCTCGCCGTTTACGTCGAACGAACGCGGCAGGAGGGGACAAGTGGGCACTTTCAAGACCAAGAGGGGGGGATTGAATTTGCCGTCCGACGACTCTAAGCCGTCGGCATCTGAGAATTCGAACAAGAAACAGGGGACCGACGATGATGTTGAAGGTGATGATCAGGAAAGTGAAGACCCCAAGGCAACGCTCCTTGACTATCGGAGAACTCTGGAATCGTACATCACTAATAACCAGAATTCAGCACAGTCTCTGGACATCGATAACGAAGGCGGGGATCACAACAGTGGAATGGTCAACGGTGTCGTGACATCGGATTGGATTGAAAAGCAGTTGATGAATGACTCAACGGGGGGCCTTTCGTTTTCGACCAAGGAACGGCGGTCACTCCATAGATCAAATTCAAAAAAGTCCATAATGAGTTTGGATCGGTCTACAGACCAATTGAGCTTTGCCTTCTCGGATATGGAGCACTCGGAAGAGTTCTCGAAAGGAGAGTCTAGGAGAAACGCTACCCGTTCCATGTCAATCGTGTCCACTGGCACTGCCATGTCCGAATTGACCGATTTTGACGAACTCGATTGCCTTTGAGGTTTCAAACAGACGACGTCAGCTTCTTTCTCAAGTTGGAAAGTTGACTCTAAACTGTAATTTCATATTACAAGTCTATGATTTGTAGGTATTGTGGCCTGCCAGTCTTTTCGCTCAAATGAAAGCCAGGGTAATGGCGATGAATACAAAAATCACTGGTTTTAGAGGCCCCGAAACCATTGTGCAGCATGCTAGAGCTGCAACTGCTCGCGCGACGATTCGGATTGTAGATTGCTGCCCTCTAACTGCGGGCACCGACACCTCCGTACGTTGGGTTTTCTTCCTTTTCTTTTCTTTCTTTGTTGATTTAGATTTTCTCTTTTGTAATGTGCCATCATCTTCGATTGCACATTCGTCGCCCTCGGATTCTTCGACTGTGCCCCCTGTATTTGCCAAATCTTCATCCTTCTTGATGATGTCGGCTTCGCTCAAGGTTGAGGGTGATTGCTCCTGTTCGAATTGCCGCGTCGCTTTGCCATCTTCGTCTAAAGAATCCGAGGACAAGACACCGTCCCTCAACAATTTTGCATGGTCAACTGTAATCACAGAGTCTCCCGATCTCCACTGCACTTTCCATGTTTGACTTCTCCGAGCGAACTCTAGGATTTCGTCAGCGGATCCAATAGTCCCTCCGATTTCTTGGGGACTTGTCGTCATGTGATGCCGCAGTGCATGTACGAATGCCAGAACAGTCCATCGCGGTGTCCAAGATTCTGGATGGTAGTTTGAGGCACTCAAACAAATGTCCTTCTCAGTCTTGAAGCGCCCATTGGGAGTCAAAAATTGGACGCGAGGGGGAGAGAAGGGATAGTCTTTTGGTAAAATGATCCGTCCGTGATAAATGCCAGACTCGTATATGCTGCCTTTTACACCGCGAACGGAAAAATGCCAGTGACGTAAATTAGTCGCAAGGGGTCCGAGACAAAGTATCTGAGCGTCGGGGTCTTTTCGGACAGTGTTGGCGGAAACGACAAGACGTTGCTTTTTCCAGTCATAGCAAATCCCCATTCGAATGGCATCCTTGTATTCTTCACGGATGCGTCGTAAACAGTCGGATTCGGGGGCAGAGATGCCAATTTTTGTCGGTTTCTTTCTCGAAGCCGTTTTGGTGGATGATTTGGGTTTCTTATTCTTCATTTTGGGTGGCTCGGAAAGTTTGACGCTATCAACTATATCAATATCGTTGTCCAGAGCCGTTTGGTTCTTGGGGATGTCTGCACTGGAAGTCGTCGGCGTCGGCATTGCTGAGAAGGCATTTGCTGACAACGAATCCGCCGTTTCTCCAGTGACCAGGACTGCGGCCAGAAATAAAAATGGAAATAAACCCCTCATTGCGATTGAAAGTTTTAAAGTATTGTCAAAACTGAGCGTATGGTCAATACTCTTCCGTCAACCTCACAAGAGGTTCGGCGATGCAAATGTAGAGGTTAGAAATGGCAGGAAGTACAACGACTGGCATGGGATTTTATGGGAGAAAGCGAGCCGTGCGCAACGAAGAATTCTGGCGGGAAAATCGACATGGAATACCGTATCCACGTGTTTACTTACGGTATACCAAACAGTACCGACCGTTCTATTTCTGGGGACGACCATGCGCTTCCACGTGTTGGTAAATCAATCGAGTAAGTCGTCTTAACGGCTCGATCAATCGAGCTCGCGAAGAACGCGCGTGCAATTGGAGAGGCGACAACCAAGTATTCCAATTTGCCTTCTAAAATCTTCGTCTCGAAAGACATCATCTCCATCGTCTCCGTGATGACACCAGAAGGTGTTTCATTCACAATTGCAAACCTACTACTAAGTCTGTACTTGATCTATCTCTTGTTCCTGTTGGAACTCTTCAGTTCATCCTGGATGCCATGTATTTCCTGTTTCCAAAGAGCAAAAGATCGATCTGGTATTGCGTCGGTTGGATTCTCATGTTTCTCGTAATAGGACAACGTCGATTGGCATCTGCTTTTTTGACACGATCTTCCGAAGTGGTTTTCCAGAAGTGGGCTAAGCCAGCAACATTTCAAAGAAGTCGAATTTCCTGGACGCGGCCTCTACAATTGGCCAAGGTCGCCGCTGCTAAGACTTATACACGCAAAGCGTCGTTGGTCATTCACGGTCCACCTGCCTTTACTCCAGGTCAAAAGCGAGATCGGCCTTTCAAATTGGTGATTGTGGAATCTCCCAGCAAATGCAAAACCATTTCCAAAATTCTTCAAGAATACGTCGAAGCCCAACAGCTAGATCATGATTATGTGGTGACCAGTTGTATGGGGCATATTCGGAATCTTCCACAGCAAAAGACGCATAAGGATCAAACGGTTGCAGGAATCAATCTAGAAAATGGCCGATACGAGCCCGTATACACAATTCTTCCAGAAAAGGAACAACTGGTGTCAGACCTTCAGAAATTGGTTGCCCAGTCACAACAACTCATTCTTGCGACGGATGATGATCGAGAAGGGGAAGCTATGGCTTGGCATTTGCTTCAAGTTTTGTTGGAAGAACCTCCCGCCGATCAATTGCCGCCACTACGGGTAAGATTTACGGAAATTACACCCAAAGCCATCACAGAAAGTATCTTTGAGCACGCTTCTACGAGTCTGCGTGATAACCTAGTCCAAGCGCAAGAAACGCGGCGGATTCTGGACCGTTTGGCGGGATTTACCGTATCTCCAGTGCTTTGGAAAAAGATTGCCCCTGGGTTGTCCGCTGGTCGGGTGCAGTCAGTTGGAATGGCTCTGATTGTTCAGCGAGAGCGAGAACGCCTGCTTTTTCAGGAGACTGAGTATTGGGATATCCAAGCCAATTTCACTGCTAAAGCCAACTCATTTCCGGGGACTCTGGTGTCGTTGAATGGTTCCCCACTTGCGTCTGGGGGGGGTGACTTCGAGCCGCGACAATCCAATCAGCTGACAGAAAACTCGAAACATAAAGTTCATATGAAGGAATCAGATGCCCTTCGTTTGGTTGAGAGGTTCGATACGGAACAGTGGGCGTGGAGCATTGCCAACGTGACCGAACGAGAGCGAAAGCTAAGCCCATCACCCCCTTTCATAACCTCCACGCTACAGCAAGAGGCTAATAATCGATTGGGACTATCGGTCAGTCAAACTATGCAAACGGCCCAGCAATTGTATGAAAATGGATTCATCAGTTACATGCGCACCGATTCCACGCATCTCAGTGACGATGCCAACCAAGCCATCAAAACGGAAATTGTCCACGACTACGGTGGTCCCGAAAATTACCAAGAGATTGCCAGTCAGCGAGCGGCTCGAAAGAAGAGCAAGTCGAAGCCCGATGCTCAGGCAGCTCACGAGGCTATTCGTCCCGCGATTCAGCCTGGTGGGCGCTTTGTCAAGCCGGATGAGCTCCCCGATAGTTTCAATGGTGTGGCCCGAGCCCTTTATCAACTGATCTATCAACGAACGGTTGCATCACACATGCCACCTCAAGTGTCCAAACAAACGACAGTACGAATTCTGGGAGAAGCCGAAAAGGATGAAACAACAGTTGTCTTTCGAACCAGTGGGAGCGTCGTCGTAAGCCCTGGCTTCACATTGGTTTATCCCAAACATTCACAGGGCAATGACCCTATTTTGCCCCATCTGGATGAGGGGCAAGACCTTGAATGCGAAGAAGTAGCTCCAGTTCAACACGTCACGCAGCCACCGGCGAGATATACCGAGGCGTCCTTTGTTCAAGAATTGGAGGCTCTGGGAGTCGGGCGGCCCAGCACATACGCGGGTACGGTACAAATCTTGCGAGATCGCGCATATGTAGGCTCCCCTGCCTCCAGCGAGAGTGCGTCCCGAAGATCCAAGGTAGTCTCGGGGCCCGCTATCAGTGCGCAAAGGGCGGCGGGGGGCGAAGAATTTATCGGGGCGGCTCGTGGTCCTATGGTGCCATCTTTGACAGCCTTTGTTGTTTGCTCTCTACTGGAGAAGCATTGTAACATGTACGTGGACCCTTCCTTCACGGCAAAGATGGAGGAACGCTTGGATATGATTGCGAACGCCGAAGAGACAATTGGTGACGATCAACGAATAGCGTACTTGGATGAATTCTACGCCGGCGACGATGGTCTTGCCGCCAATATAAAGAGGATCGAGGAACAAGTCGATGCCGATGACGCTCGAAGAGCGCATCTCCCATCCTTGGATTCTACAGAAGAGGATGGGACAGATATAGGTTTGTTCGTTGGACCGTGGGGACCCTACGTCAAAAAGGGGGCGCCGAATGGAGAAGCAATCGATGGTGCAGATGAGGACAAGCCGGTGACAGCACCATTGCCAGCCGGTATGGCTTCCGACTTGTCCACCATCAGCTTGAAAAGCCTAAATGGGCTCTTGTCAATGAAGGAAGAGAACGGAGCCATTCTTGGTCAGCACCCGGAAGATGGAAGGAATATTCGACTAAAGATTGGTAGGTTTGGTGCTTTTCTTCAATGGGGCGAAGACGATGAAGAAGGCACTACTACACACACACTACCAGCGCATATTCGCACCATGAAAAATTTTGGTACCTTCGACGAGAGCTCGCAGGGGGGTGTCCTGGGTCTTTCCTTCGAAGAAGCTGTCCGATACGTCAATCTGCCCAGAACCGTTTGCACAATGGACGACCTACCCATTGTAGCAGCGATTGGCCCCTATGGTCCCTACTTGAAATACAACAATACCTATGTTACACTGAAACCAGCGGACGGTGATGTGACCACCATAGACCCAGAAGACGCGATGCTTGTGGTAAAGGAAGGTTTGAGCAAAAAGTCAAGTAAGTATCCCTACCATTGATGTGGCATGGTGTTTGCACTATGACTTACATTCCGTTTTGAAAGAACTTGGAGCTGGGGTCTTGGCCGAGATTGGAGAGAAGGAAGGTAGCCGAATCGTTGTCAAGAGTGGTAGATTCGGCACTTATATCAATTGGAAAAAAGTCAATGCAAAAATACCAGTCGAATACATGGACAATCCATCAGACTTACCTTTGGAAGAGGCATGGTCGTTGATCCAAGCCAAGGCGGAAAGTACGGGAACCAAAGTAACTGGTAAGAAAGGAAAGAATCAAACACCATCGGTTGACTTGCCGTCTGGGCCAAAACGTCCCCTGTCGGCCTACTTGCATTTTTGTGGCGAGAAGCGCAATGAGGTATCGCAGCGTGTTTCATCACTCGGAGAGATTTCGAAGGAGCTAGCCAAGTTGTGGTCGGAAGCTTCCGACAAAGATCGACAGCCATATCTGGACATGGCAGAGGCATCCAAGAAAGAATACGAAATAAAGAAGGCAGAATGGACCAAGGAGTGTCAGGCTATTTTGGACCAAGCATCTGCCAAGTCTTCCGGCAGCCGTGGCGGAACAAAAAAGCAAGCTGCGTCGTCTCCCGCAAATGACACCATCAAGAGACCGCGTTCATCCTATGTCTTCTTTTGTTCCGACAAGCGTCCGGAAGCCGCTGAAAAGTTCGATCGACTGGGCGATGTATCTAAAGAACTGGCTCGCCTTTGGTCCGAAACCTCACCGGAGGAACGTAAGATCTACGAACACAAGGCTTTGGAAGACAAGGAGCGCTACGAGCTAGAAAAAAATGGAATCAAGAAGGTCAATGGAATCAAAAAAGTTAATGGCCACGCTACGCCCAAACCGGAGGTAGTGGCGACCAAGAAGAAGCGAGGTCCTTCAGCATATATGCTCTTTTGCGCTGCGCACCGCAACAGCATTGTGGACGAAAGTGGGAATAAGCTACCGCTGGGGGAAACGACCAAGCAGTTAGCCAAGATGTGGAAGGAATGCGACGAAGAGACTCGAAACGAGTTCATGTTGGAGGCTGAAAAGCAAAAGGAGTTGGTCGCCTAAATGGGTATCCGCGCGAGACAAACGATCACGGGTACCCATCCAAAGGAAGCCGCTCTCACCACGTATCCCAACGACACGTCTTCCATTGTTTCAAGCGGCGCAACAATGTACGAGTTGGAGCTCATCAAGTTGGACGAATTGGCTCGCGGAGACACACCCACGAGACTAGTTGCATTCTGTCGCAATGCTTGTCGTCGAATTTGGATTTCGAGTCGCCCCAGGTACACAAACTCTTCAAAGGCATCACGAAATTGTCGTGCAATCGTACCTGGTGCATAGGGATCGTTGCATACCAATGGGCCGTCGTCGTCACACCCTTGCAAGGCGACAATGCGAAACGTGAGCACCACTGGAGCATGTTGCGGAACGAGAGCCTTGACTGCTTCTGTGATATCGACCCTTTGATAGCCTGGGATGGATCGGACACTTTCTTGAATGGCGCGTTCCAGAACAAAGTCCACCTTTTCCTCTAGAGGGATCTCTAATGTTTCTGCGTCGTCAAGCAAAACGCGAAGAGTCGTGTTGACTTGGAGAAAGGGTCCCGGTCCGTACGTACGCTCCATAGTTGGAAACAACGTCGGATACCAGCTTGGCCCCAAGGAAGGCACCCAAGACGGCATTGCGGTTTCCACAGTCGGTGCAACCGTTGGCGACTCGCTAGCAATGGGAGTCGGGCGAGCGCTTGGACTCTTGGAGGGAGCCATGGAGGAAAATTCCGATGGCATGACGCTCGGGACGGTGGACGGGGCGTCTGATGGCGTACTGGAGGGACGTGCACTTGGGCCTTGCGAAGGTCCCAAGGTGGGAACAACCGAAGGCTGAGGGCTTGGAGCAGACGAAGGTGCATGCGACGCCAGCCGACAAGTCTCGATGATACAGTCTTGTCCAGCACGGGTACGCAATCCGTCGAGGAGACTGCACATGGCCATTGTCAAGCGCGAGCTGAGATAGAACGAGCTGGTGGTGCTGGTCGTCGCTGTCTCTATTTCAAAGCCTTGCTCATACTTGGTATCCGACAAAAGGTCCGGAAAGTTTTCTTGTTCTATGCAATGGCGAATCGGCTCGTATGTGTCAAAGCGCAACGAGGCGCACGTTCGGTTCACCGACGAGAAATCGTCGGGAACGCACCAATCGTCCGGCGGCGAAGGTACCAGCGGCACGAGTTGTTCGCGAGTATACGGTGCTGTCATGACATGTTCTACCATGCATGTAACGAGTTCTTGAGCTACCGAACCTGGAATGGGCTGGTCGTCGAGCCATTCGGGTGAGAGTCCAAGACTGGCGCACGACACGATCCAAGAGATTTCATTGCTGGTGCCGCTGCAAGGCAATGGAAGTAAAAAGAAGGAGGCACCTAATGCTACTAGCAAAGGAGGAATCATACTGTAGGAGGTAGTGTGGGTGCTGTAGTAGTCTCAACAATGCAGTCAAATGAAAAAAGAAGAAATGCTGTTGCTTTGGATGCACATCGATTTTGATAGAACAAAATGATGCCGCCCAAGCGCGCTCGCTCGTCGTGTGTGGAGTATCATGTGTGTTGCGCGCGGGCGTGTCACGCCCAATTTTGCAAGTCGAACTTGTCGAACCAGAAGCAATAATAATCATGCTGCCTCTAGTACCTGATAGTAGAGAGTAATAGTACGATACCTGTACGAGGACAACTATAAAACTCCAATAGTAGCATAAAACTCTATTGCACGCAAGAGGTCATTGTAATCTCTAGTATCGTAGTATTGTAATCTCTAGTATCCAAGTACTACTACAAAAGCCATATCACCCCACATATCGGCAACGAGGATCGAGCTCCAACGTGGTCACACTATGCTGGTAGGCTTTGCCCCCGGGACTGGGACGCTTGGGCCGTTGTCCATAGGTTGCCTTGAGGCGTTGAGGGGCTGGTTTGGATACTGCCAAGTTCCTATGGTTGCTGTTGCTGCTATTGGATCCCGACGATCGACCCCCCGTATTGAGTTCCAACAATGCCGGAAAGGCACAATATTCCGAAAAGCCCAACCATGTAACAGCCTTGTTGAGTTCTTGGACGTCTTGGGTCCATTTCGCACCATCAATAACTATTGCACTCTGCCCTAACAAATTGGCCATTATTTTCAAACGATTCACTTCTTCCTTGAGACGTTCCACGGCCAGTGACAAGTTTGCTTTATCCTGCTGCCGATACGTTGGCAACGCCGTCATTTGGGACATGGCTTGTTGGGCAAAATCCGATCGATAATTGATAATGTATCGTGTACATGGAAAATGTGCTTTTAAAAATTTGGCAATGGCGGGCAAATCGGCCAGAGTGTTGTTGCGAACGAGCCGAATCGTTTTGAATCCAATAATATCTTTGGCGGCACCAGGGGCCATGTGTGTGGCATTCCATCGTTTGGGGGGAATAATCGTTTCAATCATGGATTGGGCGGGACATGCCAAAGCACCCGGTGGAATCGGATTGTGATCCCATGCGCCTTGTTTCGATTGTTTGCCAGGCACGAGTTGAAAGGGCGGTTTGGTGGTGCTTTGAATCATGGTCATGATGTTCTGGAGAGCATTGTTATTTTCACCGCCCATGCGCAAGCCCGGAAGTAAATCCAACATCCACGTCAAAGTCGTCGAAGCCGATCGGCCATTGGTAATGACAATTAAAAAGCGTCGTTGACAAGGTTGACACATGGGACTGGATTTACAGTCGGCGTCAGGGCACCAACGTTTATGATCGATAGGTGAAGGAGGCAACTTTATAACTCGTGTGGAAACAGCAGCAGATGGTCTCGAGGAGATGGTTAACTCTAATTGACATTGTTTGCGAGTCGAATAAATCATGGATACCAGGGCCAGCACTAAAATCACCACCCATGGTTTGGTTCGGATGGCCATTCGTCCCGATGCTGAAATGTGACTTTTGCTGTGTGAATGATTTTCAGAAGTGTCCTTGGTCATTGACTTTGGTGGCATTACGACGCCCACCATGACAATATAGGAGTTATACGGTAGCGTGGTGGTAGCAGAGGATGGCTTCTTGTGGCGTGCGTGGATGCCAATGCCCAATGTTGAAAAGCAGCAGCAGCCCTGGCGACAAAGAAGAGATGGAGAGAGAGCGGTGGCCTTGCTGTGATCTCCTCTCTTTTTCGCATACACAACTTTTGAAAGCGAAAGAAGTATGCCTTCCAGCATGAACGAAGGACGGACGGACGGTGTGACGAATGCGCGCGCTTGAAGTATCTCCTGTTGACTAAACGGACGTTGAAGGACACGTCTGCCCGAAAAGAGTGCATGGGTAGTGGATTTGGACTCATAGCTAGCAAGTTTGAACTACCAAAGAGCTGATTTTATTCTAGTCTCTAGTAGGATATACTTTGCGCTTGAAGAGAAAGCAAAGACTGATTGATAATGGTACGATTCCAGTTCAGCAAAGGCCTCGACCACGGCAAAACTCGAACTGCTATGGTGGTGGATTCATTCGCGTCAACGGCGTTTTCATCACGAGTCCTTTTTTGTAGAGTCAGATTTAGCCATGTGCGTCTCCAACAGCGCCGCTAGCTGAATGTCGGCCGTGGTGAAACTACGACGACGATCAAGGTTGGAATCGTCGTCGTCTTCAAGATTCTTGACGGTGACCAAATACTCTTCCAAGGACATGTTGAGAGCAAATTCAAGTGGTTTTCGTAATTCTTCCATGTCCTTGGCTTGTTGTACATGATCTTGGACCACCTTTAGGATCCGAACAATTTCAGCCTCGCGTTCTTCCAGACGGATTTGTTGAGCATTCTCAATAATTTCGGGTGTGTAGACTACATTGGCATACCAAAAGGCAGAAATGGCACCCAACAAGAAAACTCCAGGAACCAACAAAAAGGAAGGTAGGCCTCCTTCACTACTATCCGAAAATAATGCCAGCATCAATGACACTTCTGGACCAATACTAACGCTGGACGGGAGGGTCGTCGTCGAATGGGCCAGGGAGGACGCAGCAGCTGTCGTCGTGTCCAGCACACTACACCACGTTGGGGATGGTAGCAAGGATAGTGAAGTCATGCAAGATGTCGATCGAACCAATGTCTTTTTTGAACGGTGGTACGATTCTCGCATCCTTGTCATTCGACATCCCGACAACCGGGAAACTCCAGCAAATGCCCAGGAGGTTTCGTGATGCGTCAACAGCACCAGCATCAGAGCTAGGATGAGTAAGGCTTTTTGTAGCATTTGCTTGCTCGCTTTCAATATCTTCTTTTTTTATGCAGCAATCGATGGATCGACGCCTTTTTATATCGGCCCACCATTGTGGGTCGAAAAGCGAGTGCGGAAAAAAGATACCACTGTGTGTCGTTCCCAAAGATCTTCAAGGCGTCTCCATCAGTTCAAGTAGTCGTATTGGTCAGTCAACGTACCAGGTACACTGACGTCACAAATCCGTTCTCTACACGTGCCTTTTCGATCAACGGCTAAATGAATTTATACACTTCTCCTTATGATCAATACATATGGTGTTGTGGAGCATAAGGATTTGCCACGTGCACACGCTGATTTTTTAGTACGATACGATACAGTCAGTGTACAGTATGTCTGTGTATGATAGCGAAAAAAGCATAATTCTTGAAGGGTGTACTGGTAGTTCGCAATTTCTCGGAAACTTTTGGGCATCTTCCATCTCATGAAAGCAAAATGACCCATCCCTCCCAGCGTCCGACGCAATGAAAAGGCTTTACATTGTGTCACTATGATACACGCAGCAGTGTCAAGTGGCCAGGATACGTACTATACCATGACTCCACCATAAAACAATTTATCTAGTTTCATCATTGCCAGAGGGGTGTTTAAAAAGGCGGAAAGGACGGCAACCGACATGACGATTAGGCTGTTACCTACTAGCGGAGGGGCAGTGGACTTCACCGGGAGTCGTAGGGGGTTGAAATACTTGAAACGGCGGCTGGTTGTTCTTATTGTCGCGGCCCCCCTTATACTCATCATGGTGTACAAACAATTCGGCAGCCTAGCAAGCGGGGAACTTGCAGTGTCAAGCTTGCTGGAGGATCATCAGTTTGAACCTCCGTTTGTTGCCGATGAAAACGAGGAGGACCATGCTGCTGCGCCATCTACTTTCGTGGTATGGATGTATCCTAGCCCTCCATTGACACCCGACATCTTGGCGCCAGGCGAGGCTTTGTTCTGTGCTTACCAGGTCGCCTGCCATGGGCTACTTGTACCATGGAAACGCATCAATCTGCGCAAAATTACCTTTGGCACAAAGTACCATAAAGCTGTGATGAATCATGCGCTGCAGAAGGTTATCCAAGGGAGGAATTACGTCGACCACATTCAATCGATTGCTATGCTTTCGCTGGTTCATGTAATGCCGACGTCATGTGCAAGAACATGGGGCGAACACACTAGAACGATTTGCCACAGAGATCTCTACCAATATTCCAGCTACAATCCGATGGACCGGAATCATGTCGCACCCCTGGCAGCCTTACCGCAATCCCAACAGATGCACCACCTCCATTTTCTTTCACTTCGATACCAAATGGGAATAAATGGCAACTCTGGTGATGAGATACAGTCACTGGCTGCAGCACAGTTTCAGCCGTTCGTTTCCAAGCTTGTAGACAGAGATCGTGGCTGGGGTCCTAGCACTTATGGGACAGTCATCAACAATGGCTGGTATGGCAATCCAATATATTACCCGGTGGATTTGCTCGACCGGGTCAACATGACATTGATAGCAATGCACTTCAGTAAGAAAGGAAGAACTTCAGTGAAAGCCGCAGATCAACCCAATCTTAAAATCCTCCAAACCTACACGAAAGAAGTCGGCCCTATCGGCGCGAGGGATTTGTCTACCCTCGCCTTTCTTCGTCGTTTGGGAATTCCTTCGTTTCTGTCTCTGTGTGTCACACTCATGCTTCAGCTAGGATGCAACTGCCACGAGTGCCCACCGTGTACTAGAAATGGAACCATTGTCGTGAATGACGTTGTCTCGGCAAACTTGCCCGACCATGTGCGGGACCAACTTGCTGGCGCGGTCCATGTTTCACCTACAATGCGATTCAAGCGTATGCATGACGAAACGTTCGCACGCACATTTGAATACGCTTCCAACTTGCTAGAGATTTATGCCCATGCTGATCTTGTCGTCACTTCAAGACTTCACTGTGCACTTCCGTGCCTAGCGCTCGGCATTCCAGTCATTTTCGTTGACGCAAAAAAGAAGAAGAACCTTCCGGGAGGACAACGCTCCCGTCTTACTGGCATATTTGAAATCTTGAATGTGTACAAGCCTGGCGACGAATGGAACTTTGATTTGCAAAACCCCCCACCGAATCCCGGAGTCCACATCATAGACCGCCATCGGGCCTCAATCTGGAATTATCTGAAGAAAAGATCGCCTTTCTTCGAAGATACGGCGAAACTTCATGGCATGGTTCCACTTCGAAGACTGGGGGCGGGTCGCACATCCTCATCGGCAGATCGTGATATTGTCTTCCACTTCGTTGCGCCTGCAAACTATTCCTGGCACTTCAAACGGGCTATCGAGTCGACATTTTTCCACCACCCAAATGCCAAGGTCATGGTACACAGACCATTCGACGCGCCTGCAATGGCAATGCTGGATATCTTTAAAGAAAGTGGGTACGATCTTTCCATTCTCCAGTACGACACGACGCACCCAATCATTCCTGAGCATCACGTAAGGGATTATGTCGGCCTGGCAGCACTCCTTATGCACGGAGGTGTGTATTTGAGTCAAGGGCTGTATCTAACAAAAGCTATTCCCCTCGATTTGAGTGATGGCATAGTCACGGTTGGAGCTGGTGGCATGGCCATTCGTCTACAACCTTCTCACGCAACCAAGAGTTCTAACACCACCAAACATGGATGGCCTTTGCATGAGTACATTAAGCATGCCGGGGACATCGCATTGGCACCTTCGTTTTTCGACGCTCTGAGGAAAATCGGGTCACCTACAGCGTTTCCTCAGGCCATTCTAGTACAGCAGGGAGAAAGTGCTACGCTGGGCAAAAAGGCGAAAGAGTGTGTCACGATAGATATCGGTCTCATCATCTCTAGTTTTTTTGCGGTTCACCTAGACACGAAGATACTCCAGCATGATACAATGGTGAATGGCTCTACCTGCGACAAAATTCTGAATTCGTTTTGCATATTCTGTGACGAAATCCACACAACGTTTCCTTCGGCTTTCTAATCAAGTTCGAGGCCAGCTAGCAACTCATAGATGAGTTCGTAAATAGATCCACCCGTCATTTGTGTTATAAAGAGATGAACCTACAAGAATCCCATCAGCTCTCTGGCATCACACTACTTACTTTTGCACCTGGCAAAGTTGTCTCATCAGCGATAGTAGTTGCAGAAGCGCATTGACTCCGTTCGAGATACGAATATGAGTAAATCCAATCTGCCGCAAAAATTCCAACCTGACCCCCTCTTCCATTTCATCGTGCTTTGGTAACTACGGCGTTTGTAGTACATCACCGACCTGTCGCGGCGTTGGTCGTCGGCGAGGAAGCGACTCAGCACAACTATGTACTTTCTGATGCAGCAACTCTTATCTTCCATCTTGTTACGGACAATACTTCCTGAAAATGAGAGAGCAGCAACAAGGTTTTGGCCTTGACTAGTACGTAATATACTTTCCAACGAAAGTTGCCCTACGTACACAACCATCGCTTCTACAGCCCGCTCACCTGCCGCCAACCTTTCGTACTAGCTGCGCTTTTGCCATGCAGGGGTGTGCTATAAATGTCTCTTGCAATAATTATAGCGGAAGCTTGGCTAGAGTAAAAGAGAAATTATGGGGTGAACGCGCTGCTGTCGAGGTGGGATAGTAGTGGCTAGTGGTCATTTTGGTTGCTGGAACGAGGTGGTCAAACTCGACTGCACCATCACGTGTGTGCGCCGGTACTTTTGATAGAGTAAAGTGTCACCAGAAGGTATCCAATTCAGCGCTGCTGCGGCTAGTGTAGAGCGCGAGATGATTTGACTTGGTTTGTTCGAAATATATGTATGATTTAGCTCGCTTTCCATTATAACTTGGCAAGATTTTCTCGTGCACAAAGATTGGATTCAATCTCGTTGGAGAACCTGGTAACGAAGCCATCCCACTCTTCCGGTGATCGTTTCCGACAGTCCTCGATCGTATCTCTGACCTTCTTGACGAACAAATGACTCGGACCAGTCGAGAAACTCGCAACACATTGCCCCCGTCGGTAGATTTGGACAAAGGGAAACTTGGAGACTCCCAAAGTCCGAAGGGTTTGGGCGCTGTCCGGAAAGACCATACTTTCCACTTTGCCAAAGCGCACGTCGGGAAACTCGGAGGCAATCTTCTTCAACTGAATTCCTGCTCGTTGGCAGATCTTGCAGTAGTGGGCATAGTATTTGATCACAGTCAGCTCATCGTCGCTCTGACTCCCCACCATAAAAGTGACCAAATCAGCCGGGGATGCTATTTCCGTTACCATATTGGAGGATCGGATGCTGCTGCTGCTGCTGCCGGCACTAGCATTTTCGGAGGGCACTGATTCAGTGGGCATTGGCAAAGGTGGCGATGGTTCTGGCTCCTCGCAGTCACTGAAAAAATAGGGCGCCGTAGAAGGAACAGATAAAACATCAATATCTGCCATTGTAGTGACGCAAGTTTCATTTCGAGTGATCATCGATGCTACTCCAAGGTGGGAACTTCGTCGCTGCTGCAATTGTTGCCGTGATACGACAAGTGGCTGAAAGGCCTGGGCCTGCATTATCCACAGCAGGGCGATATTGATAACAAGGCGCCGTCTTGTGGAGCTCCAACCTAGAAACATGGCCATCTTCTGCAGAATCTTATAAGGGTAACCAATAGATAACAATGACTGTCTGCTTCCTGCTACAGTGAGGCTCGTAAATGCATTCTAACAAAAGTGGCAGTCGTCCGCTTTTGTGATGGGTGGTCCGAGTGGTAACGCGCCAGAGAATGTGCCGATGCTAACGCACTTCCCACTACTACCGACCAACGAACATGAAGAATGCATGAAGGTCATTCGTCGCCAACTGCGAACTCATCGCTGATTGGCTAAAAAGAAATGAGCCAAAGAAACCACGTCTGGGACTTCAACATGATCAGGAAACGTATCCTCGCACTCATCCAAAGTACGTCCATCGTTACTTTGAAACAAGAAAACACAGCGAAACTTCACTCCGTCCCGGCGCGCCACTACAATGACCTCTCGCATCCTATTGTTACTCTAAAGTCCATTGCCTATCCCTTTCTCCAACTCCAAAAGCTGGAAAAATTCACCCACCATCTTACCTCTGACCGGCTATGAATGCCGCAGAAGTATGCCATGAGGTCGATGGCTGTCCTGGGCTTTACGTCGATGCTTTTCGAGGCCGATATCTTCGGCGGATGCAAGATCCTGACAAAGCATTTATTTTGACGCACTACCACGGTGATCATTACCAAAACTTGCCACGAGACGGAAAATATACAGGCCCTGCCCAAATTCATTGCACTCCCGTCACGGCGGCTCTCCTCATTCAAGTTCATAAGGTGGACGCTCGATGGGTAGTCGAGCACGATTACGAACAAACATTTTTCTACGCAATCAAAGGACGCGGCAACGAACAAGCTCGCATCACATTTTACGACGCCAACCACTGTCCAGGGGCATGCATTGTGCTGATTCAATTACCGGATGGAACTACGCATCTACATACAGGGGACATGCGATATCACGAGAGGTTCAAATCCTACCCCTTGCTCCGGGAAGCCGTCTCCAACAACAAACTAGACATTGTGTACTTGGATACAACCTACAGCCATCCCAAACATGATTTTGTACCACAAGACGAGGCCGTGCAAGCTATTGCGGATACCACAGTTGAGCTCCTAGGATCAGGCCCGCCAGAAGATGATGACATGCAAAGTCGTCCCAAAACCCTGATACTGCTCTCGTGTTACTCCATCGGAAAGGAAAAGGTTCTCTGGGAGGCAGCGACGAGGACCAATCAGCTTGTCTATGTCACCGAAAAGAAATTAAAAATGCTCCATTGTGTTCAGGGTCATGAATCTCAAGAAGTTTCATCTCAGATCGTTCATCGGTGTACACGAGACGAGAATGCCACTCCGATACACGTCATACCGATGGGTTTGGCGGGAGAAATTTGGCCGTTTTTTCGACCAAACTTTCTCAAATGTGCAGACTACGCCCGGCGTCTACAACAAAAATATGATAAAGTTGTGGCTTTTCTGCCCACTGGGTGGGCTCATGGTTCCAAATGGAATCGAGAGCACGCTGTCAGTCAAAAGACGATCCCTGCGAATGATACACACGGGCCTATTGACGTCGAAGTGCGGCTGATTCCCTACTCGGAACATTCCGCCTTTGCCGAGCTTGTATCGTTTGTACAATATCTTCGCCCTCGTAAGGTTATTCCGACAGTGTTCAGTGACGAGGCCGACTATCGCAAAATTGAGCAGCGCTTTCACAATTTGCTGGACGCCAAGCGTGCCAAGCAGGCATTCTTCCGGTCCATGGAGAAACGATCACCCGTGGACTCTCCAGACCTTTCAGTTGTGACGGCAAGTTGTGTCGCTGGCGGATGCAATGGCGCAGACGAAACAAGCAAAGTTATGTATTCTGCTGTTTTGCAGGCCAAGTCTGCGGACTTGGGTGTCGGTGACGAATCCGATAATGATGAAGTCGAGGTTCTCAGAGTTGAGCCTCCAATACAGCATCGGAGTGATTCAAGTATTCCTGTGCCCATCGAAAGCGAGCATTTGGCAACTTTGACGGCCATGGGTTTCCCACTTGCGCGGGCACAAATAGCTCTTGATGTCTCAGGAGGGGATGTTGATCGTGCAGTGGACAAACTCTTATCCAGCACAAAGTCACTAATGTCGTCGTCATCTCCTCCTTCAAGGAAAATGGGCGACTCTCCTTCTTCGACGATAGCGTCCAATACCGAGGACTCTTCTCCTGCGTCGACTTCCAAACGGAAACGCAAGTCGCCTTCGACATCCCGGGCAGCACCCCCCATTACCAACTTTTTTGCCAGAAAGACGGCATTCTGAACTCCAACAATATAATAGATACCCTACTAGAACCAACAATGACGTAGCTAATTCAGGTCTCTCGCCAGCTTTTCGCTATGCTTGCTGCCTTTTGCTGGACGACAAAATCGATTAATTCGATTCATTAGACTGCGATGACGATCGTTTGCTTTTTCGACCCCTTCGACTTACGGGTGTGGCGTCAAATTCTGATGTAGCGAATTTTACGACGCGATATTCTGATACCTGGTATGCCGACGGAGAGGCTGTTTTCGCGCGCGCCTTTTCTTGGGACTGGCGTCATCGGAGAGATGCGTGATGATGAGATGTTTTCGCTCGAGAATCGTCGTCAACGCATGTTCCACGAAGTGTTGTCATTTGTCTGCTGGACGGAAGGTCGACCGAGTGCCATCACAAAAAGACAGCCACAATTTCTGCTTCAGAAGGGTCGTAACGAAGAAAAGAAGGATGAAAGCCTCCACTGCCGTTTCTGTCAACGTTTCCTTCTTGGAAAAATATCGCCACGTCGGTCGTCTGGTCTTTTGTGCTTCCGGCATTTGCTTTTGCTATTGGTTCTACGGTTTCTTACAAGAAAAGATCCTGGCGCAGTCCAGCCTGGGAGCAACTTTTATCTTGGTGCTACAAACGATCGCAAATGTGTTTGTCGCGCTGTTATGGCAGCGGGTTGAGGCACCATCGTCGTCGTCGGTGGATGTTGCGAGCAAGCCAGGACAGAAACTGAACCATCCGCTTCTGGCGTTAACGTCCTCGACCTATGTCTTTGCCATGACAGGATCCAATGAGGCACTTCGCTTTGTTTCGTATCCCACGGCTGTCCTAGCGAAAAGTTGCAAGCTCATTCCGACCATGCTCATGGGGTGGGCACTGGAACGACGAAATTATGACCTACGGCAGTGGGTAGCCGCATTATCCATCAGTTTTGGGATTGCCATTTTCAACCTTTCTAGAATCAAGGAGCAGCCAGCTATTTCGCATAAGACTACTAATGATGAGGAAGATGCAAATGTTGACGAATACTGGAAGGGTTGGGTCCTTCTATCCATAAGTCTTGCCATGGATGGCTTTCTTGGTGTCAGCCAAGGCTTTCTGAAGCGCAAAGATACAAGAGGGAACAATGAACGGCCACCCACGGCAGTGGAGACCATGCTTTTCATTAATGCCTATTCTCTGCTTTTATTGGTCCCCATGGCCATTGCAGACGATCAAATGTACTCCGGCATTCAATTGCTGCGGGACGATCCCGCTTTGTTGCGAGCCATCGTCTTGCTGAACGCGGTCGTGGCCGTGGGACAGATTTTTATCTTTTTGACCATTACTTGGTACTCCTCGCTGGTGTGTACGACCATTACTACCACACGAAAGTTCTTTACCATCTTGTTCAGTGTCATTCACTTTGGTCACAAGTTTTCGTCGTGGCAATGGGTTTCGATTGCCATGGTATTTGCGGGATTGTATTTGAGCATTATCCCCAATAAGAAAGGACCAAGTGAGCAAGAGAAACCAACACAGCAGCAAAAATCGTTGAAACAAGAATAAATGGCGGACGATGGAAAGGATGGCGAACGACTCCCTCGAATTTCTTGTCATCGCATTCAGATTGGAACTTCATGACGGACCAGATCGGTACTCAGTTTTTGGCAGATCTATCTGCCTGCAAACAGTGGCACTTTCTTTTGTAGTTTCAGTTTGACTATTCGCGGTAGAGGTCCTGATGGGACGGATGCCGATCGATGCCACAACAGATAAATGACAGTGGCAACGAGCAAGATCTTTTTTCAGAAACACGAGCCGAAAAGATGCACTATTCCGGCCCGTCTTGCTGTCATCCAAGCTAATTAATTAAATTGAGAAATATTTTTATTAAAAACCAGTAATTGGTAAATCAGGAGATGACCTTTTGTACGTTATCGTTTGTGGGTGTATCCTTGATGCGCTTATTTCAAAATCTTCGAAGAGGTTTCCCCCCAAACCCAAAATGGCGGTGCACACCATCAAGAACCAAAGCATTGGCCACTGTTTGGATTCACAGCATTGTTATTGCTGCTGAGGGAGGCACTACTTTAGTTGGACAATCGATCCCATGGGCAACGACCGTATCTACAATGAGTGATCCTGGAACGCACTTTGCGTCTCGTCATGCACAGGCATTCCAGGATGACGCCATGCTGGGACGAGCGGAAGCCGCCATCATGGGCGAGTCTGCTTTGATTGATCGGGAGACGGGCCGAGTCTTTTGGGAAGGAGGGGGCTCTACGACACTTACCGAGAGCGTTTTCACCGCAAAATTGGACCGATTTGGAGCCGAGCATGCGCAGGCGGCTTTGTTGACAGCATTTATTACACTTGCTTTTCTGGGTGTGATGGCTGGCTGGCTGCGGCAAATCATGGTTGTCCCCCCGACCAACAGTGAATCCTCTTCAGTGTGGCTAAGAACGTTTCACCTCATAATCTCCTACACCCTCTTCCGGATTCCGCGACTCGAGAACAAGTGGCTGGTACTTATTACAGTTGCATTGTACTTCTTGGAATCATACAATTGCGCCACGAGGCGATTTCTAGCAAATGCAATTTCAAGTCCGACTGAGGTGGAAGATTACATTGAACAGCTACGATCTCAGGACCCTATTGTCACGTGGATGGTTCGATCCTTTCATTACCGAAAAAGGAGAATATTTGCATTGTCTGAGGTGATCCAATCTCTCTTTCTAAGGATCAGACCAGCAAAGGAATTTGACGTGCCAACCGTTCCCCGGTCGAAGAGCTGCCCGCCAGCTTTCCCTTTCACAAGAAAAGTTGTTTCCCATGAAGCGACTACAAACTATCAATATCGAAGGTATGCCAAAATGATGGCTTTTGTCGTGGAATCGCTTCCCTAAAATGTGCAGTGAGCCTATTAACAACCATCCTGTAACAGCTGTAGGGACAACACGATTGCTGGCGTATGGCAACGGGCCGACGATACGTCCATGGGTCTTGCTCCCTTTACTAAAATCATGCTTACGAAAATCCTCGTCCTGAACGATCGCAAGACGAGAGAGGACTACTTTCGACAACAGTCGGACTTTGTTACCGAGCACGGTCGGGGAGACGAGTTTACAGAGTTTGCCACTGATATTCAGGGTATGTATGGCTCTCCGAGATCGATCTCACGCGCTATTGTTCTTGTTTGATTGAGTCCTCTTACATGAGTTTTTGTCAGTTCCGGGGTATCGACCACGCGTCCTCGCAGTTCGGTCCATTAAGGGAATTTCGTCGGCCAAGCTATTTCGGCTTCACTTGTTTTGGCTCTTTACATTTTTTGGGCTCACTGTTCCATATCGGATATGGTTCAAGAGGCACTGCGACTCCCTGCGCGTCATCGTGATCAAAGAAACATCGTCATCGCCGCCAAGCGTATCGTATTGGGACCGTGCCAATCAATGGATGCCTAGTCGAGCAAGTCTTCAGCCCTATGTGCACAGCAACAAAGACACCGCCTTTCACAGATATATGAGAGGTAGATACCTTTATGGTGAGAGCGCGACGACAATTGTACCCCAAGAACCCATCACGTCTTCAGAAGATTCCAGCGGGCAATGAGCAATACCCTTGGTGTACTGATTGGCACAGCACATAGACAGCCACCGCACACGTGCCATTGTCACATTTCCGTATCTAGGCTAGCTAGCATGTTTATGTGGGCTTTCTCTACGCACATTAGTTCAGAAATGGTGATAACCATTTTGAAAGGAACTAGAATTTAGTCGATTGAGTCGGTGAATCGTTCCTCGCACAATAGTCGCTTGAGTCGAAGAACAGGGCTTCCACGTGTACCGATAAGAATAGCAACTTGAACTTCTGGGCTCGCGTCATCCATCGAAAGAAGCCGATCTTATTTTCTGCCGCCGACTCAAACTTGATGATCTCTTTCACCATTCCACTTCAGGACAGCACCCTAATAGATCGAGTGTCATTTCTAAACAGTTCGTAGCTACGATGAGATCAGTTCTTTTCGTTTTCTTTTCCTCGCTGGTCCTTTCGGTGCAGGCTTTCTCCCCTGCCAATGTTCCCGTATCTCGTACTGGCGCTTTGAAGGCTTCAACAGCGTTGAGTATGTCCAACGGTGGTGTTGTCATCACTGGCTCGGCTGGGGGAGTTGGCTTTGCTTATGCCGGAGAATTCATGGATCGTGGCTATGACGTCGTCATTTGTGATGTCAAAGATTGTACCTCTGCTGCACGTGCCTTGTCAGCGAGACATCCCAACGGCAAAGTCTACCATACCAAATGCGACGTTTCAGATGCCAAATCGGTTGAAAATCTTGCCCAATTTGCCAAGAAGAATTTAGGAACCGTCAACTACTGGATCAACAATGCTGGAGTCAACGGTGGACGCCGCGACTTGCGTGATGTCCCGGTTAGCCAGGTAGAGCTAGTCGTCAAGGTCAATCTTTTGGGGATCCTTTTGTGCACCAAGGCCGCCATGGAAATTATGGGGGAACAGGTAAGGCGTGCCTGGATTAGGAAATCGAGAAATTGGAATCGAACCTAACCTTTGCTTTGCTAGGCTGGTGTAACTGGTCACATTTTCAACACTGTCGGAAGCGGAGTAAAAGGCGGCGGTACGCCCGGATACGCGTGCTACGGTGCCACGAAGCGAGGATTGCCTCAGCTGACGGAAAGTCTTGTGAAGGAATTGGATGTGGGTGTCCAAGGATACGAAAAGAAAAAGACGGCCGGAACTATCCAGGTTCACAATCTTTCCCCTGGAATGGTTTTCACGAAGCTTCTCTTGGACGACTCTACTCCGGAACTTCGAAAATTTCCTTTTGGTGTGTTGGCAGCGCAGCCCGAAGAAGTTGCAGCTGACCTTGTCCCTAAAATTTTGGCAACGACCAAGAATGGAGGAAGCGTTGAATTCTTGACGACTGACCGCATTTTGACCAAGTTCTTTGAACGATTTATTCTCCAAAAGAAGAGCGAGTACATCGATGACGACGGAAATGTCATCAAAGTTCCCGGTGAGCAATACGATGAAGCCGGTGTCCGATCACTTTATTAAGAAAACGCTATAGCAAAGATTATACAAAGAGGGTGAAGATCTGCAGGACGCCTACCAGTGCTCCGAGAACTCCTCCTAAAGCGATCAGTTGGATTTCGTCTTCCTCGAAAGCGGGATGCAAGACACCCTCAAACTCTGACGGTGGTAGCTCAGCCATCTTCTCTCGAATTGTCGTCTCCATTTGGAGAGCTTCTTGTGTATATTCGTAGGAGGCATCGATGATGCTTGGGATCTTCTCAATGACTTTTTGCGCAATGTCTTCTTTCATTTGCAAGAATTTTCCCGAGCCCATGGCCGCAATTGCCAAAGGCTCAATTTCGGCGACTAACTTCCCCGTGAATACCAATGTATGGGCTCGAAGCATGGCAAAAAAGTTCTTGCTCAACCGCCCGGTGAAGATAGCGTTCCACATGGCTTTGATGTGGAGAATTTCAACGCACACCACTCGAGCAAAAACTTCAGAAACCTCCTTTTGTCGCTTCAAGAAGATCCCCTGAAGCTCGTAGCCGCATACATCTATCGGTTGAATCGGCTCAAAGATTACTTTCAGCGCCATCCAGTTCGTCACCCATCCCACCAAAAATCCGGCAACGGGCAGCACCCAACTCGCCGAATAGAAAAACCAAAGTAGCATTTGGAAAATTCCGAATATGAATCCAAAGTAGAAGCCAGACCGACGAATGAAAACGAACTCTTTCTCTCCACACTCCTGAAAAATCTTTACCAGCAAGTGCTTGTTTTCGACGCAGGTATTCACCGACATTTCTTTAATATCGCAAACGTCCTCAATATGCGCCTGCATGTCCTTCATGAATGATGTCAGGAATGCGTTGCTCTCATTGTCCGCTGTAACCACAATGTCGTCTTTAACTTCTTTTGGAATATTCTTCCATGTTTCCGGCATGTATTCCTCCGCGACTTCGTTTATGATTTGATCCATCATGAGCAACACAGCGTCGTCCATTACTTCGGCAAACCGCTTTGGGTCTAGCCGACCAAATATTTCATGAATACTAAATAACCGCGTGGTCATGAGGTCAAAGCATGTGGAGGCCATCTTTCTTGCTTTTGTTGGGATGATTCCTATAGTTGGGTTGCAAACCAGTAACAGGAAATTCATCAGATCGGAGGAATACGATTGCGCACCCACCGGGTCACTTCACTTTCAACTCACCTTGCCATCCTATTAGACCCCATGGCTCATCTTTTAAGCGGAACAACTCGATCCCAACGAATTCGAGTGGATAAAATGTCAGCCAAAGAGCCACAACGTTGGTAATGTAGCCGACGAATCCCGCGATCCAAGGAATGAGAAAATATTCCCACCATTCGTATTCGAGCGCCATATTGGTATCTTTCACTATCTCGGTCGGATTTCTTCTTGGAACAATTTCGCACTACTTCAATTCACGTTCAACGACCCCTCGAATCTTTTCTCGAGCAAAAAAGGGGATTGGCACCAGATGTAATGGTGTATGGTATTGATAGAGGTGAAGAAGGAATCGAATTTATTACCTGGTAACAATTTCATAACCTGCGCGTTGAGGGTAACATTTTTTGGCGGGAAATGACCGGAGGGAATTCGGAATGGGAGAGGAGAACATGGTTGTTCGACTCGTTCGAATATTTGACGGCCTGATAGTTGATGGTTCCTCAGTTCCCGCGTTCCGTGGCTGAACGCAATGGCAGCAACAGAAATCATCTTCTAACTAGCCAATTACTGTATTACAGGAATGTAGCTCGAATCTATGGCTTCACAAAGTAGGCCTGCTGATTGCATTGGATCTCGGAGCATCTTGGTACGCCTCCAATCGAACGATTCCTCGTCTACTTTCTCTCTGCCTGTTTCCAGCCTGTTTTAGGCCTCTTTTCTTCTACCTTGTCCGTCTTGCCTGGTATTCTTTTTATTGTTTGGCTTGCCTGACTTCTTCGCAACGGGAGGTAGCACTTCATCTGGTCCCGATGGTAGTATCTTCCCTTCTCGCTCTTCGATTTCTTGTTTCAGCTGCCTCAAGACACGTATTTGGGCAAGCTTTTGCGGAGAGAGGAGATCCCAAAATACTCCAGAGGGCTTTGGTGCTCGATTTGGAACTCGAATCACCTTGGTGGGAGTCACAATCACGTCCACAGGCACATCGTGCTTTGTCAGCGACCCAGCTGGGATGTCATTCACCACTTGCTCGTCGTGAACAGTCGTAACTACCAATGTTGTAGTAGGATCCAAGTTTCCTTGGGCCGACAGAATACCCCATTCTAGTTCCGCAAATCCTTCTCCCTTGCCAACTCGAGCGCCCGTTTCTGGGCACACAGCCGTACTTCCAACGATAACCAGATCCACAGTGTATTTATCATTCAAAGTAACTGGAGTACCCCACTTGGCTACGCCTTTTGAAGTCGTGCAGTCATCAATTTCCACCAGGGATGGTAAAGTATCCATTCGAATTGTCGAAAAGAATCCAGTTCGAAGGCGAGGTTGCGGGGTCAACAGAGTCTTGCCCTGGGCCAGGACAACATGTCGAACGGGTCGTTGGGGAGTGTCTGGGTTGACTTTGATGCAGCGAGCATCTTTGAATTCTGGTAGATCCGCAAGTCGAGCAGCTGCCTGATCCGCACCCACAAAGTTTGGGATGCGATGATGGACTGGTCGGGGAAATCGGGCAATATCCTTCTCTTCCATCATATCCCAGATTCGTTTGCGAATTTCCCATTTCCATGGGGTTCGAAGCTTGGCAAACTCATTTTCCGCCACTTCTTTCATGGCATTCATCGCCTCAGCATCCTTCTCCAATCGGTCTTTTTCGTAGGCCACCTCGTCGAAATCCTTCTGGGCTGATGATGATAATCCCGCGAAGGTGGGGATGGATCTTTCTCGTGTCAACAACAACGCCGATCGGATAACAAATGACGTGGTCGCGGAAGGAAGATGTAGCACCGCAGTGATCAAAACAAAGAATCGAGCTTGGGCGAGTTTCATGGTGATGTTGGTGATCGTCGTCGTAACAGATTTATAGTTTCAAACCTGCTCATCACCACAGTCGGTCTCAATGTAATGGGGTGATCATCGGGACTGATGATGAATCATGCCACCCGCCACATTCGTCTTTTTTCCCACCGAGACGGTTTTGTGACCACGCACGGACGGAACGAATGACTGACGACAGTTTTCCGAGGACTTCGACTTGGAGGACTCAAACACGCGAGCTCTCTCTCGCCCTGCCTCGCTCCTTGCACTACTACCGGTAGTAGAAAACGACACACCCGCGTGCATGCACTCCCACCATGGCGGGGCCTCTCTTGGTGCACTTTTTTCGCCCTATCCATCCATCGGCGACGACACAGTTGGGCTCTCGCGTAGCCATTCTATTCTCAGGGAGCTTCTCGATACATCATGGCCGTAAGTCTTCACCGTGTTCTGCAAGGAATGAGTGGTCATTGCGCTTTTGATAGCATTGGAGGCAGTTTCTTCCACCACGCTTGCTACGTTATGATTTCAAACCGGCGCCTCACGTAATTTGTCATTTTATGTTCAACAGATGGAATCTCTGGAACAGCGGGTTGCCGCTCTCGAAAAGGGGGCCATCTTCGACGCCACGCAATCGGCTATTCGCAAGCGAGAGGAGGAGATGTTGGCAACGCTACGGGAAATTCGTGAGCAAATGGCAAAGGAAGCTGGATCCGGAGCCAGTTCGGCGGAATTGGAGAGCCTGAAGAAGGAAAACGAACAACTCAAAGCAACAATCGCAAAGCAAGAGTACCGAATTCGGCATTTGATTACGGGTATGGAGGGGCTCTTGGCAGCAAAGAAGGCGTCGTCTTAGAGTGGCGGCTAAATGTGATGAAGGCAGACTATTTTCAATTGTACATACAGCAGTGTATCTCTATTCGTTTAGCTTTGGTTGGATTCAAAGTCCTTAGGCAGCCAGTCCATCATCTGGTTGATCATCTTGTTGAGTCCATTCTTTTCAACGATGCGACGTTCATCCCCTCGCCAAGCCTCGTTCTCATCCCAAGTGAACCACGAGACTGCATGGAATCGATCTCCTTGGAATACGTCCCGTCCATGGAGTGCTCGGTAATTGTCAACAAGAAGAACATCCCCGGGCTCCATGGACAAGGCGGTAATGTGCTTTTCGCTCGCTCGCTTAATCTCCATGCAGTCCTCCAAGGTCAGCGGCTCCATTGTATCAGCGTAAAATACCTCTGTCATGCCCACCTCTGGCACACCGCAAGGACGTCGATCCCGAAGCTTTCGCGCGTGATTGTGAGCATTGTTGAACCAAACAGGAAGGCCAGTCACTGGGTGTCGGTTGATGGGTGATTCCGCACACTCGACAGCCTAATAAAAACAAGAATTGTTCACGGAGTTAGCGCGGCGATCCAATATTACACAAAGGCAACTTCACCAAACGTACCTGTAGACGACCTGGCTTTCCGTCTTTCTCAAACATCATTTCTAGATCCATATCAAACTTGGGGGCAACAGCAGCGTCCACGGCTCCCTTGACACCTTCCTTGATGAATCCAGGGAGGCCAGGTGGAAGGTCCAAATTGCTTACAGAAATTCGAATCTTTCGGTCGTAGAGTTTCTGCAATACTTTGGTATCCAACTCAGCAAGGATGGCAGCGCCATCGGCTACCAAAAAACGGCCACCTCCCTCGGTTGCCTTTTGGAAACAGACGAAAGCCGCATATGCCGCCGTTCGCTTAGACGTAGATTCACAATGCAAACCAATGTAGTGACCACGAAGAGATGGCTTATTCACCTATGTGAAAAAGGGGTTGAGCAAGGCTCCTTCTGGCCAATGGCGAATTAACATTTGTCAGGAGCTGTCCTTACCTCTTCGTACAAGGCATCGCGTTCCGAGGCAAATTTTCGAAGCCCGGACGAGTGCAAAGGATCCAAGCAGGGCTCCAATTCCAAAGCTTCGTACATTTCACGATGTCCGGCAACACCCTTCATCAAATCAAATCCACGAAACCAAATGGCGCCATATTTCAAAAGATCGGCTCGGATCTTTTTCTTGTTCTTTGCAAAGTATTCAGCACCCATTGCATTGTCTTTGTCCGACGCTCGGACCTCCAAGGGACATTTAGGCATCTTTGCTGCCTCCTTTTGAGCCTTTGCAACATCAATACTGAATCGATCAATAAATATAACGAACGCCCGAACAACATAAGCACATTTTGAGAAAGTGTCAAAAAACCCTGAGATATACCCGAAACACAACCTGGCTTACCCTTCATAGTCCCATCGCGTCAAGGGGCACTCCCACATACCGCTCAAATCAGGCTTGGACATGTCACTTTTCATGAATTCCTCGGGAGAAAGACCAGGTCTGTCTTCCCACGCAGGTTCCCGTCCGGCACCAGGGGCTTCCCTTACCGGCGGGGCATCCATTGTGCTGGCAGCCAACAAAGTTGATGTTCGCAGACCGACCCCATTGGGGGCAGCCGTGAAGGCGATAGTCACGGATGGCAGAACTGCCAACGAAAACGCCGCCAAAGAAAGCTTCATTGTCGTTTTGGGAAGGTGGATCGGATTAGTGACACAATGATGGTCGAGCGAGGAAAGATCATCCTCGTAGGCGGAAGCTCGTCATCCTTCAACCAAAGAAAGCGCGGAAATTGATTCAGATATCCGAAGAACCCGGAACTTGAAGTTTTTTGGTCACAGCCCATAACCTGATGGGTACTGACGTCAACTTCCACGTGAAATTGAAATGCCGAAAGATCGCGCCGACGGTCGATCATCGAGAACGCACTCTTGGGTCTGGGCATAAAGGCAATAGGCAAAGGGATCATTGTCACTGTTGGACATATTTCGCTTTTCCTTCGTCTCAAAATGGCGCCTCTCAGCCTAATTACTTTTATTCTGGCGTTGTCTTCGAGTGCCGCGTTTGTCCCTCTGGCAACTGTCCGAAATGTTGGATCTACCAGTGGAATCCGTTTGGTCGAACCATCGGTGATGGATGCCGGTGTTGTCGACTCCATTGCTACAGCGTTCCAACAATCGACGTTCAGTGAACTAATGGCTTCCAATTTTGCCGAGTCTGCCAGCAGCACCCTGGCCTTCTCTGATCAAGGCAAAAACTTGGCTGGCATTTTCTTCCAGGCGTCGCTTCTTCCCTACCTTCTTTTCTTGTACTTTTTATCTTTTCGTGCCAATCGAATCAATAACATTGGCAACTTTGGCTTTCAATTTATTCTACTCTTTGTCTTGTCGACAATCCCTTCGGGAATCATTTCCAAGTCAACGTACGGCTGCTCCTTGGCAGATGTGGATTGGTTGCACGGTGGTGCGGAGCTCTTGCTGACGGTGGCCAACGTATTGATTGTAGGTGGCTTTGGTCGGGAGATTCCGATGCTCGATCCTGCTGTTCTTGGCGTCAGCTCACAACCTTTCTCTTGAATATAGGTCCTTGGTTTCAAAGAGGCATCCACGAATCCGAATCCCCCTGCAATTGGAACGAACCGGAACCTAGCTCTTGGAGCGTTTGGAGCTTTCGCAGTAGCTTGTGCGGTTGGGCCATCCCTCGGCTTTGAGGCTCACTCTCCCTTTCTTTTCGGTGTTGGAGACCTCTCACCTGATATGACTCTTGCACTCCCATGGGTAACTCACAGTGAACCAGTCAACGCCCTCTCTATTCCTACTTGGGCTATTCACTTCTCTTCGGTTATTGAATATTTGATTGCTATGAATCTAGTTTGGAAATACTCGGAAGTTACGGGGAACGAAAAATGGAAAGGTCTTACTTGGGGCATGTTGCCGTTGCATGCCTCTGGTATCTGCGCTTGCACGTACCACTTTTTCTACAATCCGTCTGTCTTGCAGTTCTTGGTGAATATGCAGGCTGGATTTACGCTTCTTGGTAATCTGACTTGCGCCATTGCTGCATTCCGCATTGCTCGAAGCAATGGCTGGAATTTGGACGAGATCAACCCATTCCCAAAAACGTCCACCAACCCTCGTGGCCTTGTGGCCGATGGAATCGCTGCCATGCCCTTGACGCTGAGGAAGCCCGAAGAGAGCAACCAGGTTTTGGCTGCGAAGGTTGTTGGAATGACTCTGCTTCTATCATATCTGGTGAAATATGGAGAGCTGGGCTTGGATCTTCCCTTCGAACCAAATGCGCCAGTGGCGCTGACCATGGTCCTTGGTATCCCTGCTATAACTGCACTCCAATACTACAAAATGTCGGAACCATCCGAAGAGGGCCAGGGAGGTTTCAATTTTAATTTCATGGGCGACAAGACTTTGTCCATGGATGACGTCAAGAAGTATGGAGTTGCTGGGACTGTGGCCTACGTTTTAACAGAACTCGCCTTCTGGATCGTTGCCTTCCCGGTTGCGGCTACGGCATTGTATCAGTCGACTGGACATTGGCCGGATGTGATCAATGAAACAGGAGACAGAACCGCAGTGTTAGCCTTCATTTTTGCGGGAGCCAATATTGCTCGAGCCTTTGTGCCAGTTCGCTTGGGAGCTGCGTTGGCATTGGCACCATGGGTAGACGAGAATATTTTGGGAGGCAAGAAGGACGATGACGTAGTTGCTACGTGATCGTCATGTGACAGTCAACTAAATAGCTAAAATACCCGTTTTTCAACCTTTCTTCGCCTTTGCTTAGCGCTCTCCATTCATTTCCGTCCAGCAGTTTAACTCGCTAACGGAAGTCAATAACCTTTTCAAACCAGAAACCAATTGCAATCATGACATATGTTGTGATGAGGAGCGAACCCTCCAACCAGTTCCCTTTTGGGTTGGAGATGCACACAGACACGGTGAAAACTGAAAGAATATAGAGTGTGATTTCAAAGTGTGGGAAGTTGAGAGTCATCGGCTTGTCCAAGGCCCATCCAACCAAGACTGTGAGCGGAACCACGAACAGCGAAATCTGCGTACAGGAGCCAACCGCAACTAAAATTGAAAACAAGAATTAGTCCCAACAAGGCGCTCGAGTACACGGCAGAAAGGTGATCCTCGACGTACCTCCCATGGACAAGTCCATTTTGTTCTTCATGGCCACGGTCACTGCCGTGATATGCTCGACGGCATTTCCGACGATCGGTAGAATGATCAGGCCCACAAAAGTGCGACTGATACCCGAAATTTCACAGAACTCGTCAATGCTGGACACCAAGTAGTCAGAAAAGAGAGTAACAGCCAACGTTGTGACTCCAAGCCCAGTCAATGCGACAGTCATTGAGATTGAAGCCTCCTCTTCCTCTTCACGCTCCTCAAGCTCTTCCTCTTCTGCCCCTACCCCATCGTCCGATTCTCCACTGATCTTCATGCCTGTGAGTTCGTCGTCGTCGAAAAGATCCTTGTGCGTATGGAGCTGGAAGATCAGCAACTGGATATACATGAAGAGCAAGAAAACGGCGGCAAACCGCGATATGATCAATACGTGCTCATCCTGAATATTGTAGTACTCAGCAAACGGGGTTGGCAATACCATCGCAATGCTGCTAAGGGCCAATAGCCCCATATTGGCAGTAGCCGAAGTCGAGTTAAAACTCTGCTCCTTGTAATACAACCCACCAAAGAAGAAGCAGCACCCAAGAACCAGTAGAAGATTGCTAAAGATGCTTCCAATCATACTGGCTTGCACCACACGAATTTCATTCGCCAGCAACGCCTGGATGGCGACCACAACCTCAACAGCATTCCCAAAAGTCGCATTGAGAAGTCCTCCAATAGTTTCATTTGTATGAAGGGCGGCTTCCTCAGTGAAATCTCCCAAGATGGAAGCTAGTGGAATCATGACGAGAAAGTTTAACCAAAAAACATAATTTGCGCCCCAACCGGCCTTTGCCGACCAAATGGCCACGGGGATAAACAGCAAGAGGACGCTAACCGGTTTGCCAAGAACGATGGATTTCAAGGCCGCCACAGTATCGTACTCAGGCAAACCATCAGCTGGGGTCCCATTGTTTTCAGAAGTGGTACCACCATCGGTACCATCATTGCCAACACGGTCTACCAGGGGGGCCAATTCCGATTCTGAGGGAATGTGAGATAACCTTTCAGACCCGGTAAACCTTGCAGACTGGCTGCTAATCAGTTTTTCCCTCAGATCACTCCGACGACTCTGGTTCAAAAAACGCCTTGCGGCTGCAGGACTTTTAAATGCAGCAGTCGCACCTAGCGACCCGAATCCGTCAAAGGAGGAAACGTCCATATGCTCGCTCTGAGCGGAGAGCCGACTTCCCAGACCACTGCCTTTGCTCAAATTCCGTAAACTGTGCCGTCCATACAGGCCAGGGCGCACGCCACTGCTAAATCGCACAACGGGCTCAGAGCTGCTGGCGTTTGTCGAGCTTTCCTGTCGTGCCCCCGGGCGGCCACTATCATGTCGCTGATGGTCGGGTGGGGCGAAAAGGTCCTGCTCGCCCACGGAAGCCTGACGTTTGTTGTCACGATGCAACATGTCGCCGTCACTCATTGAGAATTTCGATTTCGATCGGAAGGCGGAGCACCTGTTTGGAGACGAACGTAAAGAGTCAAATCAGCCTATACAACGAAGCTGAATCGGTCTGGTGCAGTTGATCACCTCACCGTCAGCTACAAAATTTTAATGAAATGTCGAATCCGATGCTTGCCTCTGTATTCGTAACAACGCGATCGCCAGGTTGGAGTGCTGGAATGGTGATGGTTGAGCCGACGGAAAATCGGTCCAAAGATCCATCCAAGGCACACGACGAATTAAGGATGACCCTCCTTTCCGCCTTATTCTTGACTTTCCTTGTCCTACCCGTGTCCTCGGCCAAATTCGAAATTTTCGCCAGCGTGACCAAGGTCCAGTAAAGTGCGTCATCGCGTCTCACTCGGCGGCGCGCCAGAATGCGACTCGTACGACCTGAGTTCGCTTCGTCTTGTTCCCGAATGAATCATCATCTCGATCGAGCTTGCTCTCGTTGCAAGGGATACTATTCGCGGCTGTCAAATCCTTCACTGCACCTCTAGACTAGAGAAAGGTGATTTCATTTGAGATGAATCATGATATTTTACATGTGCTCTCTAGCTAGTAGGTCCTATGAGATCTTTATTCTTGAAACTGCTATGAGAGTCGTCATCGCGGAACGACCGCAGTACTATACACTCGTAGAAAATGAATCTTCCCGCACTATGATTACTAAAATGTTCTAGCTGATTCTAAGAAGTAATTATTCAAGGCATAGTTGGAGTGTAGGAGCGCAGAGGCTACTCTCGAATGTTCCTTCCCGTCAAAAGCACAGCGACCTCACTTTTGCCAAGGAAATATGAACCCCTCCTCCTTTCGCTTTTGTTCCTTAGCCAAATCCTCTGGATCCACCCACCCGCTCTCAAAGTACGGCATTTTCGTTTGCTTGCTTTCTCCAGTTTCGTCCACCAAATTGTTTGCTTCCAAAGAAAACATAAATTTTCCAGTCTCCTTGTCCACGCCTTGGTAGTCGCCCAAGAACGGTGCTCCCAGACCAGCTGTGATTAGCTGTGCAAGTCCACCCAGACCAATCTTTTTTTCTTCTAGGTTGGGATCTTTTTTCTCGTCCTTGTCCTTGGGACCAAAGGTAGGAATCCCAAAGTGTAGATTCATCTGCTCACGCCGCGAAGAAGTCGGCGGGACAAACGCATTGGCAGCAAGCAGGGCCGAAGCAGCCACGAGAGCAGAAATTCCTCGAGCCATCTTTGAGTTAAATCTTTGAGCAATGAAGAGTACTAACAACGAGAGAGGAGCAAGCTGATGGCTTGTTCTACTTTTCGGTAGACTGAAAGTAGTAGAGCTGGACGAAGAACCTGCGAAAAAGAAAATCCAAACGACCAAAGTATGTGAGAACTGCAAAGAAAGCTTGTACCGCGATGCCACGTATGTAACCCCACCATGAATGAATGCGGCAGCTGGTGTTTCAGTCACGAATGTTGATTCGCGAAATGTTTAACGTATATTTTGAGCTCGCACAGTAGGGCATTTTCTTCGTAGAGAATCCAAATCTTCGAGCTCCGACTTTGTTCAAACGAACACGTCATCGGTCTGATGGCATGCATGTGACAAAGACGGCGTAACACGCGTGGTTTTCTGGACGTTGCCTGGAGGAAAAGTAGCGACACCACCATGCCGTTGCAGTTGATGGACCACCTGGCTGCTGGTATCGCTTTCGCCAACGATTTACACCGTCGGGCTCATAATCCTTCATAGAAACTCTCTTGTGTATATCTGCAAACTGTAAATTCTCGCAATGAAGACCTTCCAAACCCTCGCTATCCTCTTTGCCCTGATCGCATCGGCCGTTCAAGGCTTCAGCATTTCCGCCACGGGAGGCTCGTCGTTTGTGATCTCCCAGAGACCACGTGCTGTCATGCCCAGTGCTTGCCCCGCCCGTACTGGTACCTCTAGCTTGCAAATGGGATCGCAAGCGAAATTCGGAATCTGCTCGCCGGCTGTTTATGCTGCCAAGATTGCTTTGGGAAGCGACAAATTGAACAAGATCCGAGGAAAGGCCATCTCCTTGCACAGTCAATACATTGGTGATTTCTGCGAATGGGCCGGTGCCTACCACTTGCGAACTCGATTGATCAAGAAGGCCAAGACCAATGGAGATATTTTGGGATTCTTGGTATAAATCGTCCTGTGCACTTCGACAAAAGCCTGCTCGATACTACTGTCCAGTAACCTATCGCGAGGGAGGGGAGAACTAGATCCCAAGGGATTACTCTGGCTGATTGCCTACTTGGTCATAACCTCCTAGCCAGTTAAACTATAGTTGCACTCAATCATTACTTCTATCACTAGAAAACTTTGCTATGGTGTGTTCAAGTAGTAGAAAGTATCCCACGTATCCATCAGCGACTCTAGTCAATCTCAATGACTTCCGCATCGGATAGGCGGGGCTTCTTGGCAAGTCGTTCTTCCTCTTCAGGTACTGCGGCACGTTTCTTCGACGCCTGGTCCTCATCCACCACCAAGACTACATCATCGTCGTCGTCATCTGCTGCCTTGGCCGCCGGCTTGGCATCCTCAGTAGTAGTAGTTGTTGTGGCAACAGCAGCAGCCGCCGCCTTGGGTGGCGCCCCACCGACTACAAAGGGAAACTCTTCGCGTTCATCTTCGGGCTGCTCAGACCAGTCCTCCTTGTGAGTTACACTGACTTGAATCGTCAAATTCTGTGTCGTATCATCCAATTCAAAAACGGTTCCATGCTGAATGCCACCACACGGCAATTGATCCAAAGTCTTGGGTAAATTAATGGCAAATTCTTCCGAATCTGCTCCCTCACCTTCTTCCCAGACAAAGTCTCCATCAATCAAGACGGTGGGTGCTTCAAATCCCAAACGTCCCTTGGCAATAATCTTGATGAGTCGCTCCAAAGTCCATTCTTTGGTATTGAGAGTGAGAGGAATGGTTGCATTGCGGCAGACAAAGCACAATGGATTGGGAGACTCCAATTTGGAAGCCGTCAGATACAAGCCATTGCGTGTCTTGAACGAAAACACAGGTAGGGTGAGCCTCTCCAAGCATGTGCACATCTACTCCTCTTTGTTTCCATCGTCGTCACGTACCTTATTTCGCAAACAATTCACGTAGCAACAAGCATCTTTGAGTTTCAAATCCGTCTTGGCATTTTGACCTTTTTGCTCCAACAAGAGCTGTTGTTGTAAAATTTGAAAACATTCCAAAATTTGTAGACCTGCACAAATGGCATTGGTCGTGGCAATGGCTGGAATAATGTTTCCCGCAATGCCCTTGGCGCTATAGAGACTTTGGAGGGGCGCAATGCCAAAGATCGAACTTCTCAAGTTGGAAGCCGCACAAACAAATTTCATTGCCAAATCATCGTCCTTGTCAAATTCTTCCAATACTACATTCTGTCGACGTGCTTGAATCAGACAGTCTTTGACTTGTCCAATGCACTCGTCCAATGTCCAAATAGTAGTATCCGACAAGGATGCAGTCGTGGCAAGACCTGATTGAATCATGGCCGGATCCAAGACAGTAGGAGTCTTTTTGGCAGCCTTGTACCGTCCCATGTCGAGTTGTTTTTGAATTTCGGCGCCATACAACTTGTTCAAGAGCACTCCCGTTTCGTTCAGGAGTTGTTCGTCTGACACGTCGTCACTCTTGACTAGCTTGCGCATTCGCAAGACGGATTCCATGTACGTCGATGGTTCTTCGGCTTGTGGATCTTCATAGAGCATACTTTCTTCGACTTTGGAATGAAACAAGAGTTTGTACAATTCCTTGGCCCAAACAATAGTATGCACGGGCATACTGGGAGTACTTCGAATGGTACAAATCGGATATACTTTTTGGGTTTCTTGTGTCTTGCACTCGTAGCAAGCCACTTGACTCGACTTGTGAATGACAGTCACTTGTCCTAAATAGCCAGTGGTACCTGCTTCTACTAATGGAATGTCGGCCGCCAGACACAATCGATTGACGCGACGACGAGCTTCCACATTATCCAAGGCATTCAACACGAGATCAAATTGCTGTAAAAACGCAACATTGAATTGAGACGCATCACAAACATTGCCATGATGTGCCACATATTGAATGGGTTGGAGATTAGCGCCATGGGAAGGAGGCACCATTTCTTGGGCGACTTGACAAGCCACTGTACATTTCGCCATTCCCACATGCTGTGAGCGAAATAACAATTGACGATTGAGATTGGAAACATCAATGGTATCCAAATCAATGACTTGTACATTTCGAAAACCACTCAGCGCAAGATCCTTCAAAAGTTCACAGCCAATGCCACCGCTGCCAACGACGAGCAATTGACAGGATTGAATTTTGTGGAGCATTTCTGGGCCGAGTGTGCGTTCCAAGCCAAACAGAGGATTGGACATGTTGAGAGGAACAGTAGTAGTACTCATGATGAGTGTGGAGATTGTAATAGTAAGTTTGAGTGGAAAGTTGTCGTCAGAGTGACAATGACAATGACAGGCGAGTGCCGGGAATAAGGATCTGCGTGCCGTCGGCGTTTTGGCAGCACCCGCGAGGGTCCGGTCACGACGGCAAGCTCTCTCGGACAGATGACGGACGGAGGCGAACGAGGATACGATACTCGACTTGTTCGAGTTCTTTAGAACGTTCCCGCGCAAAAATGGCGGCAGCAAAATATCCACCATGGCGTCCGTTTTGGAATTGGAACACCGTCCAACAAACGTTGCAGAGAGCATCGTCCACATCTCTCGACCTACAGGCATTCACTACAACACACTACTACTACTATGGTCTTTCATGTTCCATCCTTTTTGGCAGGTTCGGCCCTTTCGGGTACAGCTTTTCTCCTTGTGAATCAACAATTGTCCTATCGGAATCGATTGACCTATAAATGGCCATTGGCAGGTATGTCAATGGCATGCACAAAGGCGCAAATGAAATCATAATCTCACATTTGTTTATTTGGTTGTGTGGCATTCTAGAAAAAGTCGAAACAGTCATGCGAGCGCAATGGAACGAGTTCAAGACGAAACTGAATGATAATGAACCCGCCAAGGTGCGTCTACTAGCTAGAGATTCGGTTGGTTCGGAGAATGCTGTGGCTGTTGGCGTGCACTAACATCACTTGTGTAAAAATCGTTGTGGCTATTTATTTTGCGCGCTGACATTTCCGTTTTAGTTGGCAAGTCGAGAAGTCGCATCCTTTTCGACGCATTGGAATAATGGAATTTCCAAGGCCAAATCGTTTTTTGAAAAGCAATAACCATGATGATTCAATGGATATTACTAGTATTGGGGGTTTTACCGAAAAAGATAAAGCCAGGGCAAGGTTTGGATCGAGCGGTCAGTCGGCTTGAAGGGGCTGCTGGGTTTTGGCGGGTTTTGGCACTACGAGCCAACAGCAAATTCTGGAGTATGGTTGACGCGAAACAAGAGTTGGAAACAAATGGATGGTAGTATCGTCCCACTTTAAAAAAGCTAGAGCACCCGTCCGGCCTTGGACGAAATGTATATTACACACAATAGAATGCCGTAGCAGTCGCGTCGCTCGAGGAAAACAGTCGGCTGCTGGGAAACACACAATGATGGTCTCCGAATCGCGTTACTCGTTGCTTGCTTCTACTACCGGTAGTACTCCTCCGGAGCAGTGTTTGTAGCAGCTAGCTAGAGAGAAAATGAAGGGGGAAAGGAGCTGTAGCTACATTACTTCGGGCCCAACGTCATGTAGGTCCGACCGGTTATCATGGATATGCATTTAGATGAGTCGATTCAGTCCTGCTTCAACCGACAGCCAGCTGCTGCTCGACCCCTGACATCTGGTCACGTCGCAACAGCTTGCCACGGAACGTGATTGTTGAGACTCGCCCCGCGGATTCTCTAGTCGTCGAAGTTTTAGCTACTCCTGAGCTCTGCTTGAGTAATATGATAGCAATAGCGACTCATTGTAGTAGACTAACATATCTCCTCCTACTTCATCTTGCTTTACTACCTACCATAGATTCTTCGTCGATAGATGGAGTCTAGCTGCTGCTGAAAGCTACCATTCAGTAATTCTCTAGGTTGAAGAAGAGGCACCCGACAGGTAACTAAAGTGCCCACTCCTTGGTAGGCACACCATCTACTGGTATCACCTGACGACTTGTTCTCGTCGGTCAATTTTCGTCTTGGGTCCTTGTCTTAGCTCTTCTTCGGTGCTTCTCTACATGCCACGCACGGCAAACGAGCGCCATCTGCTTGAGATGAGAAGACTACGATTTCGAGGCAGCGGTCCATACAATTTTCCAGAGTGGAAAGCAACTCACCACCAGCATCTGCAACGGTCGCTATGCTCCTACGGCCGCGTACCCACAGTAGAGGAACAGCAAGCTATCATGCGTTTTGTTACTACTCGAAGACCGACAAGCAAAAGACGGATTTTTCACCCGGTAGTTACTTGCACCAGCACCCCGAAGTAGTCTTGCATCGTACAGTCCGTACCAGGTACTTGCAATACTATCGCTATATCGTAACAAGTTCTTGCGGGTCGGAAAGTGCGTGTTAGCCCGTGCTTTCCCTCTGAAGAACACCCATGACGTCACAGTTGAATCTCGTAATTTTATTTCAGAGATCACGTAGAATTTGTACGGGTCAAGATCTCAGCCCCGTCTAATTAATATTTTCGCATGGTGTCACTAGAGAACACAAAATCGCGGTATCTTTCTTCGCGAAGGCCGCAACCTGCTGGCAATTCGAGAACGGTTTTCTTCCTCTCTGCTCCTCGTTTTTTCGCCTCTCGCTCATCCAATCTGGAATCGGAGGGTCGGAATGGATGATGCCACAAAGGTTCTTGCCCATTTCGCGCCTCCTTTGTTAGTGTTAAATTGTGTTCCACTAGCAGTCTGTGATTCATATCTCTTTCCAACGTTAGGTTCGGATATCATTAGTAAGTGAGTGTTGTGGATTGGGTGTCTCTTCCTTGATTCAGAGCACGTGTCCTCACGAACCGTGTGTCTTTTCCACCCTTCGTGTCTGTACAGTGAGCTTTCATCTATCATTCCCGACGCCCAAGCCATATGGAGAGAAGATCTCGGATGGTTTCAACGCAACTGATTCACTCACGACCTTGATGATTCATCAACGGCATCAAGCTTCGATAGTAACACCGGAATACCAGAAGAAGGAAGTGATCTTCTCGAGTCCGGCAGCAGGTATAGATGATGCTGACAGTGAAATGCGCCGAGCCTCGATGCAAGTGACTTCGGAGGCAATAGCCATGGTTCAAGGAGGGCTGCTTTCGTCTCCAGGGAAACGAACTCTGGCTCCTCGTCCTGGTAAGTGATGCACATGCCCTCAACTCAGTCACAAAATCGTAAGATATCGCTCACATTTTTCTCAAAGTTAAAACTGGCACGAGACAGAAGGGCTTGCCGCCTCCTATTCCACTCATCAGTGGTAGAAGCAAGACGTTTTCGCACAGCGGCAGTCAGAGGTTAAACAAGTTTGTCCGCCGCCTACATGATATGCTTCAAGCCGAAAAGGATTCTGGTGTAGTTGAGTGGCGCCGGGGCCTACTGGTGCTGTACTCTACGGATGCTTTCGCGAAGAAACTTCTTCCAAAGTACTTCAATACCAGGAACTTCAAGACGTTTCGCCGTCAATTGAACTACTACGGCTTTGTGCATGTACGTTCGTACAATACCACTGGATCGTCCACTACCGCTCTCTGGGTCAACCGTGATCTTGCGAGTGAAGGTACCGACGAGATATCTAGTGTTTTGAAACTCAAGCGAGTCGAACCTTGTGAAGAGGCCAAGACCGCAGAGGGCAGACGTCAGCGCAAGGAGGAGGCTCTCCACACCGTAGAAGAAGATATTGGCGTCAGCGCCAAGACCTTACAGCTCGAGCAGATCCGTTCGATGGCACTGCGCGGTGACGATGTGCTTATTGACGAGCCCCAGTTCATGGCTTTTTCATCCATGACGCACCCACCGATCCCCACGGAAGTTCATCTAGTTGCAGACGTCTCCGTCACTGACAACACGGACAGTGGTAGCTTCGTTGCATACTCTAGAGAAGAGGAAGCCTCGGAGTCGGGAAATGTTCAAGAAGAAGAGGACAGCGACAGTGCAAGCGCAGCAAACCTTTTGCTGATGCTTTCAAGGGCGTAGAGCATGCACCTCTACATGGGTCACACAAAAATATTCGCTACATGAAATTCATGACATTAACTGAAGAACTTTGGCTACGCGCTAAAGGCCAACAAGCTATGCCATGTTGTACTTGATAAATATAGATTGCTGATTGCTAATGATACTGCTGTACCAGTACAATCATGGCGACTCGCTCTTAGAGGCCCCCGAGTGGCTACGGTAGTAGGGATGTTGCACCCAGTGCTCGAGGTCTAGCTAGAGCCAGGCATAGAAGATGTGTGGTTGGTAGGATTGATTCGCTTTTGAAGTGACGTCATGGATTCCTCGCTCCTCGTCGAGCTCCTAGCTAGCGAGCTCCTCCTAATAGTCCTTCGACTAAACCGACCAAACGGGGAATGGTGGCGGGAAACGCGAGCAAAGCCATCCGCTCACGAATGATGCTGTAGAGTATCCAAAGCAAATCTGCGCGCGCGAAGAATCAAACGTCATTCCATGATGTCAATCCGCTTTTGGATATCCGGGAGAGGATCCACCTTGCACCACATCAGCTCTTAAGTCATCGATAGCACTGTAGAGAAAAGGTCGTAAACAAGGCAAGCCGCCGAAGATACTCTACTCAACAGTCGAGATTCATAATTCAAGTTCCAAATGAGAGGAGGTAGAGTTGTTTGCATCCTTTTGGGTGCGATCCCGAACGCTGTATTTGGATATGGAGTCGTCTCCAATTCACGAGGTGAAAAAAAGGATCAGGTTTGGATGAAAAGTTTCAAGGATATTGGGAGGTTTGCAGTGTCATTTAGCGTTGCTGCCGCACTCGTCTTGAACCCTCCGGCAATCGCACTAGACGATCGAGGTGCGAGCTCAAATGCCAATGCGAAGATAACTACGGGTGGTGCCTCGACTCTCCAGTCTGGTAGAACTATTTCCATCACACGAGGGGTCAATCTTGACAATTCGGACTTTTCTGGTCAAAATCTTAAAGGAGTAGCATTTCAACAAAGCATTGTAAGAGACAGCAGTTTTAAAGGGAGCAACCTTGTCGGGGCCTCATTTTTCGATGCGACCTTGGATGGCTCGGATTTTGAGAACGCTGACATGTCTTCAGCCAATGTCGAAATGGCTCAATTCAATCGAGCAAATCTTCACAACACCGTCATACGTGAAGCATATGTATCTGGGTCGACACTGTTCGAGGGTGTGAAAGATATCGAAGGCTCTGACTGGACGGACACCTACTTGAGAAAAGATCAGCAAAAGTACCTGTGTGCCCATCCCACTGCTAAAGGTACCAACCCGAAGACTGGCGTCGACACCCGGGAAAGTTTAATGTGCGTTGATTAGAAACACATTTCGACTTGGGGCCTAAATTGCATACCAATCCGTGCTCCACGCGGTTAACAATTCGTGGTTTATTAGCTATACATTATCGGCGACTGTTCTTTCTATTCTTTCCGGCAGTCTGCACGTAGAATATTTCAACGCGAGATTGCCACGCTGACCTTGTCCTCACAAGGGTAGCGAGTGTTGTAGCGAACATACCAGCAGCTTCACGGATTCACGGATTCACAGTAAAGTGGAAGCCAATTTCAATTAATACGGTGCGTTGTTATTGTGCCGGGTATGCATTTCCTGGATCATCTGGCCGTTGCCTCTTCGGTATATTTTGTGTTGCGACTGCGTCCTTTGTTTGAAAGGGTTGGCCACTTGCGCTAAACCCACGCTTCAAATGTTGCTTTTCCCAGTAGCCATCGGAGGATGGAGGTGGCGCATCCGGGTCGACTTTTGTCACGTACATGTTGAGACCATTCATGGTGTGAATGGTAGCACCTGTCTTCATTCCAACATCCTCGGGGCTCCCCACAAAAGCGAAATCGTAACTCTTCAAGAGTTGGCACTGATTTGATGTAGAGCACAATGTCACAGATGAGAGAAATGTCACAACATGCACAGACTCAAACTATACGATTGTTTGCACACGTACCATTGTGGCGGCAGCTTCCAGCATGGCGAATTGATCGCCAACGCATTTTCGTGCTCCTCCGCCAAAGGGTAAGAAAGCAAAATCAGCTGCCTGCTCGTTCGGATACAGGCCGCTGATCTTATCCGGATCGTATCCATCCCATCCGGGGACTTTGCTATTCTTGAACGGACGTTCCCATCGCGTGGGGTCGAACTTCAACGGCTCTTCCCAAAGATCTGGGCTTCGGTGCAAATTCCATGTCGAAATGAAGATGTCAGTTCCACGAAGGACCCGCACCCCGCCATTCATCGCGGAACTTCCTTGGGGCAATGTGTCCTCTCGACGGGCCCTTCGAATAAGTACAGGTGGTTCCGGATAAAGTCGCAGACCTTCAATGAGTGCATAGCGCATCTTTTTCATTGCCACAAGATCATCATAATCAGGTCGGTCCTTTCCCTTCATGACAGTTCGCACTTCGTGCTGAATCTCTTTCAAAAGGCCAGGGTCGCCCTGGTGCAACTCAAATAAAGTCCAAGTCAACATGGCTGCCGTAGTTTCGTGTCCTGCAATGAGCATTGTCATAAGATCATCCCTAAGTGTCATGGACGATAAATCTTCACCCCTCATGTCCACCAAAAATCGTAGCAACGACGGGTCGTCCGCATTCTCGCGCTGTTCCAATTCTTCTACGGTCGCCTCTCGTCGCGTCGAAACCGCTTGGTTGATCAAATCTGCCAAAATATCATCCAACATGGTCATATCTCGACGGAATTCTACTTGGCTTCCCATCCAATTATCGGCATATGGTAGATTCCAATATGGAATGAACGACGACGAGCGGTGCTCGGCTTCCCGCAAAACACGGTAGACAGCCTTTACAATAGGCGATTCCTTGGTGACCGAGCCAAAATCATAATTGAACACTGCCTTACCTATCGTACGGTAACAAAACGAATGGCATTGGATGTGTGAGCACATTATATTTGTACGGCAATGAAGGGCTTGCAGCCTTCCGTCCTGTGGACTGCCAGGGACCCCAAAATCTGCACATGGACTTACCGATGATATCAAGGGTCACGGAACAGAATCGCTCCTCCATATCAACCACTGTTCCCTGCTTTTTTGAAAGATCGTCAACCAGGATTTCCGCTCTCTCGCTGAATAGCGTGATCATTCGATTCAGCCATCGCTTGTGAAATCCCGGCACGACGGCTCGACGACGAACCTAGTAAAGGACAAGACAGAAGTGGAAAATCAAGTGGTGAGCTCAACCTTCTCAGATGCAAGCTGAACGACCAATGAAGCCAGCTGGGAAGCTTCTACTTACCTTCCAAGTCGCTGGGTCAGCTGGAATTAGTCCTTTACCCATGATCGGCTCTAGGATTTCCGCCAACATTCCTTTGCAATATTCGTCGGTACTTTTGGTTCTAAGGATGTGTTTCGCCATGACAGGGTCACTGATCACCAAAAACGATTTCGGTCCAAACGCCAGGTTGAAAATGGGACCATACTCCAAAAAGTACTTGTTGAGAAGTAGGAAGAGCGGACCGCCAGCCAGCGTTTGAAGATCGCCACCCAAGGCGCCTTTGATGAACGAAAAGAAAGAACCTTCGTACTTTTGGATAACTGCGTTGGGAACGGCAGTCATTCCCAGCACGGGGCCCAGCCCGAACGCCGACAAGATGTTAATAGCGAATAGCACGGCTACGTCAAAGACGTTGACCGGGGGGATTTCAGAAGCAGCGCCTTTTACGCGGTGCTTGCTCACCAAGAAGTCAAAAGGCGATGGTTGTTTTACCCAGGTACCATCGTCACGCACCCGAAGGCCTGCAAAGTAGCGTCGCATCTTCTCGATCTCCCAATCGAATCCCTTTTGACGGGTGGGATCACTCTCCCAGCTCTTTATCAGGCTGGACTCATATGTCGAAGTATCCAAAAGTTGGACCTTATCCTTTCGGCCCGGGATTCCTTGGCCTTTGATTCGAAGCGTTCGAGGGAGATTAGACACTGGCAAGTCGTCTTCTTCATCTTCAGGGTCCTCGCCATTGGTCGCAGGCAGCCGGTCGGTTTCTGGCCGCTGTAGCACCGAAATGGAAGAGGAACGGAGTTGTTGGACACGTGGCTGAGGTGCAAACGCATTCACAACTGTGCAAGAAGAGAACGATAGCAGCGCCAGCACAGTGACCGATAGGAATTTCATGGTAATTGAGATCCAGGAATCGTTTGCTTAGGAAACCGAGTACAAACGTTCCGAAATCGGAATGAAATGTACAAGTGGAGACGGAACAATGATCGGACTGCCGATGGAAAAGGAGTCGGTTTACAGCAATCACAAGCCTTGTGAAGAGACGGCAAGGGGTTCAGTTGCTTTCAGGAGACGTATAATCTGTCCCCAACTGACTACCTTTCACCAGCAGGAGAAGATGCCCTCGTTGATGGTTGTGATGGTTGGTCGGAATGTGTGCGAGAGGCCAGATAACAGGACGTCGTGCGGCATGCGACATTCAGCATGGTGATGTGTGTGGTTTTATGGCCTACGTGGCTATGGTTGAAAAAGCTAAAAGAGCTCCCCTCGCGCAAAATTTCTCGGATGGAAGTCGAACAAAAGTTCCGGAGAACCCGGATGAAACCCTCCTCTCGTCTCCATTACTTCAACTTGGTGCGTGACTGAACGTTGGGCTTCCTGCGGATTTGGACGACAAAATCGTTTCATCCGTGATTGAATTGCCGATCTTTCATCGCCGTGCCTTGTCGGATCCAACGATCTTTTGGAAGTATGCATGCTCCAAGGATCGGATCCAGAAGTAAGCCACCCCGGTTCGGATTTCGGACCTTGATCTGGATCCTTTTGAAGTTGTAGCTTCGTTTTTGCAATAGTTGATCGTGGTGACAAGTGGAAGTGCAAAAAGTGAAATACCATATAAGATAGTCCAGTTGATCGAGGAGTTAGACCGACGTCTCTACCCACTACTTTTAGAGTGTAGTACTCATTTTATTTACGTAGAGTCGCTATTTTTCAACCGTTTCGTACAGACGGAAGTTGAATACAGTCCACTTAAACAAAAAAGGCCTCACCGTCCCTCCTGGTGCTGATAGTTATGAATCCATTGGTACACTCGCTCTAGTAGCAAGACGAAAATCATTTTTTCTATTATTTTAGCAGTCGAGTTCATCTTCTTCGAATCTCTACTTTTCGAGCTTATGTTTGAAATCATACATATATTCCAGCTTTCTTCTAATAGCAGGTGCCATCATAGCAAGCAGTCGTTGGCATCGTTGTAACGCTCATAATGTCGTGAGTATGAATACTGGGTACACGTATACATTCCAACCGTACTTCCACGCGTAGCAATTTTTTCAATTTCAAATATTCGGCGGTGAAGAATTTGGCGCAACGAAATGGACACTTTTGGACACGGGATTACCAATCAGGGCGTCCCACGCGCGTGCAATGCCGCTCTTTGTCATTCCTTGGGACAAGTTCTTGAGAAGAGTCCAGAAAAGCATCATCCACTTCTTCTTTATCAACAACATCACCTCATCGTCAGAAAGTCGCCTTCTTCTTGCCAACTCATCCTTGTGGCACTTCTTGAAATAACATGCCTCGAACTTTGTACATATTCACATGTCTCGCCTGGTTTCTCCAAAAAGTCGGCTCTGATGCCCCATGGATTTTCCGAGATACGATACTGTGGGGTGTGCGACGACCGAGACGAATTTACAATTTCATTGAACAAAATCCTGTTTCGAACGTCAGGGCTGGATCTTCAGACGACTACGAAGGCCATGATATTATTAGTGCAAGTCAGGAGGAAAGTGATTTTGACACGCCCGTCGATGAATGCTCGGCACTTTTATTAACAGGCAGAGAGAAAAAGTCACGGAAATGTTACGACCTCGTACTCGACTTGCGACGGCGCTCTGCCACGAGTGGGGCCGATCATGATGAATCTCTTGACCTGCGCCGCTTGATCACAACGCGGTGTGTGAAATACCTCGATGAACTGTTGGAGGCTTCGTCAGAAACCCGCCAAGACGATTCTTCTTCCAAAAGAAAAATTGCACATCCAAAAAAGTTGCTTCATTTTTTGGCCCCAAAAGTCCCAGCTATCAAACACAGCCCAGACGTTAATTTACGGATCCATTCGGCGCGATCAGATATGGATTCTGGAGTTGCAGCCTGTATTATCAGCATACTGGCTCACGCATGTGAAGTGTACGACAAGGAATGTAGTCAAAGGGACACTTTTGACGAATCCTGGACAAAGCCTCCCCTGGCGGCGTCTGAGCTTATCACGGACCGACGTTTTGAGCAACTTGTAGAATGTGTCACTTCTGGTGTTAACGTAAAAATGAGAACCCGCGAGGCGCTGAGACGGAAACTAGATGTCAAGGGTCAAGAAGCGGAGGATATAGAGGAAATTTTGAACGAAGAAGATCTGCAGGAATCGGATGGCTTGAGTATCCGAGACGCTTGTCGAGCGGCATGGGGTATAGCGATCTTGTGTGGACATCATTTGGAAACACTAGGTGGTGAGAATGTTCTAGACTTACTTCAGGCTCTTTCGCTTCGAACAAGAGAACTTTTGCTTGCTCGTCTGAAGCGTCTGCAGCAAGATGACTTATTGTCGGAGCCCGAACTGGCTCATTTGACGACGGAAGAACGCCTGAACGAACTAGCAGGAGAGCTGGCGGAGGACGCTGCCTCTGCAATGTGGGCGTTTGCCTGCGTCAAAGGCTGCACGGGGTTACGAAGTGCACCTCTGTTTGAAACCTGCTGCTCGATTCTGTGTCAAGATCCTATCGATTTGAGAAGGCGGGCCCAAGAGATCGACGAGGAGAATGGCACCAAGAATGTGGGAAATAATGATGTCATTGATCGGCTGGCAAGATCTGATGCTACGGATGACGAGAAGAATCACGCGTCCGACAACTATAAAGAGGCCGCCACAGTTTCCCAGTTTCCGGGTAAGGATGCACTGGTCGACTGGCTGTCAAAGACTCAAATTAACGATATCATGTGGGCCCTAGCGCTTCATGGGAGCGAGAATAAGACTTCATCGAATGACGAAATAACATTGTCTGAAACGGCAGCTACACTAGGAGAGATTGCATTTGATCGAATCATTGAGGCACTGGAGGAAGATTTGAAGAAGGCCGAGGGTGACGTTGTTCAGGACACTGAGCATGTTCTGCGAAATGATGTCAAGGCGAAGGAAAATGAAAACATGACGGTTGAAGTAGTCGATGCAGCTGCTCTCCTTGCAGCTCGGGTCCAAGAAGGCGGTCGGATCCCCGAGGAATCGATAAAACATCTACCAGTTGAGAGAATGACCCTGCAATCTATCCACACAGCCAATGGCGAAGTGCAACAAGTTGAGGTGGTTGACGCGGCGGCACTGTTAGCTGCATCAGAAGGGGACAATTCTGTTTCCTTTGAGACAGAAATAATGATCACGTCCCCCCCTCACCCTGGAACTGAAGAAAGTGATCGGCACGTCAACGTTGAATCCAGCGTCAGTTCTGTGGCGGCGGGTGCAAATGGAAGCGGCAAAGGAATATTTTCTCCTCATGATTTGGCATGTATTGCATGGTCAGTGGTAGAACTGCACGATCCCCTTCGTATGCAAGTGCTCCCAATTGTGATTCGGCTCACTGCGATGCTGGGGGAATCTGCCACTGAGTCGCTGACCGGAGCTGACCTTGCAAACTTGGCATGGGCGGTGTCACGATTTGAGGCTGAAGCGTCAAGCAATGAAGCACACACCCCAAGCTCCCTCTCTCTTTCGGTGATCAGCTGGATTGCTCACACTACGTTGCAACGGGCGAGAAGGCAGCTGCAACCCTCGGGAAAATTTGACTCCCATCTCCTGGAACAGCTGCAGCCGCCGGAGTTAGGCCGTCTCCTTTGGGCCGTGGCGTGTGTGATGTCGACATATGCTCAAGTCCCAGATCGCATGAGACAAGATAAGGATATCCGCGAACTGGCTGAGTTGGCCCTGAAAGTGGCCTCCCTAAACTTGGCGTTGTTTGGTGCTGAAGATTTGGTACGTCAGCTTGGCGAAGAGATTTATGCATGGTGTTCCAAAAACAGATTGTTTCTAACGCGCCTCTGGACTGCAGCTGCGAATATGCTGGGCTTTTCTTGAACTGTGCGGAAACGACGAAAGTTCCTTTGATCCCATGATTTCGGTATCTCTTGGTCGTATACTTTCGACAGTCGAACAGTCCCTTTACCGCTGGGAGCGAGGCGATTGTCTAGTGTCTTCAAACGGAGATTCTATAGACTCCCATGCGAACATTGGATCGTTATTTTCTTCCTTTTTTGGAAGGTCGAGGTCAAATCTACCGCTCTTGGAACAAGTTGTAGGGGACGACAGTGACGACGACAATCATTTGGCGCCGATTATTCGAAAATCAAGACTCCCACTTTTGCGAGACCTTTCAGTGGACCCATCTACCCTGTGTAAAGCAGCATGCGCTTTTCAACGTCTTCTGGTGAGGCACCCTGAAATCAAGGGGGGATGGAAATTGACAACCGTGGCCATCCGACTACTGTCGTCCAAGAACGCACGTTTGATGAAGGAATGTACCATTCATGATATTGTCAGATTGTGCGAGGCCGCCGTCCGAAGTGATGGAGAAGGCCACGGCAGGGAGTTGATTAACGGCTTGTTTGCTCACAAGGTTGTGCAAGTTCTCAACGAAGTGTTAGACGAGTCGAAGAGGAAAATGCAAGCTACTGCATGTAAAATGAGCGCGGCATCTCCAGCGGAGATTGCAACGTTAACTTGGGCTCTCGGAGACCTTGGAGTAAAGCACTCACAACCAGACGAATCCAGAGACATTGCCTACAAGCGGCTACGGCTTGTGACAGATTCGCCGCTTATGACCGAAGAACAAGTTCGATCACTGGGCCTGTCATCTTTGTTAAAATTGGTAAGACCTGCGGCTGGCGACAATCTGAGTGAATTACCTGGTAAGCAAAAACTCACGGCATTTTTGCAACAAAGCTTCGCGGCATGGTTCTCATGAAATATTTTCAAAGTGATCCACAATACCTTTTGGTTGCGCTCAAGAAACTTCATGCGAAGGCGTCAAAGCTGGAATCTGGGGAGGAGTTGTGTTCACTTGGCGAGACGCTGGCGCTGCTCAAGGAAGCTCTGAGGATGGACGATACTCCAACGGAAGCATCGAAGCGAGCAAAATCTTCCCTGGATGTAACAAATCATGAAGAATCACCAGTTCCTGAAGGCGCCAAAGAAGGTAGCAACACGTCGAGCGTTGAGCACAAGGCCAAGTCAATAGAAGAGGAGCTAGTTTCTCTGTGTGATGAGCTTCTGACACATATTCCCCACAAAGCAGCGGGTGGCATCAAGAATTTTCCTGCCCAGGAGCTACGACGACTTCTTAGCGTCTACTCGTTGCTACCATTTCAAGCAGATGATCTCATCGACGACATTGATGCCGAAGTCCAAAGAAGACTCCCCAGCTCAGATACTGCATCGCCAATCCTTGTGGAGGAATTTCTCCAAGAGGCCAGAGAAAAGAGCGAATCGGTTCAACGGGAACTGTTTCAGGAAACAGAATCGTCGACCTTGTCGACATTAAAGAATGGTATCATGTCCTTGTTTCGTTCTACTGACGACAACGGGCCAACCGAAGAGACAAATCTGCCGGAAGGCTTGTCGGCCTTGATTCTGGCATCCATCAATTCGACGGTCGAGGCGTCGGCTGCTCTCCAAGAAATGCAAGAATTGTTGCATGTATCGATCGACTCGATTGGGCAGCAGAGTTATGAAGGGACATATTTTGAGTTGGGGCGATGTCAAGAGTTGATTGCGAATTATCGTCGAGTCGAATTCAGCACGGGAACTCGACGCAGCCGTTATGACAAGGAACGACGAAAGGAGATGTCCAAGCGCGTACTCAGTCGCCTCCTGCCATAGACGATTCCATAATTCATAAGGTCGTCCCGTCATGAAAGGTCGACCACAGCACCGTATTCTTTCCGTCAAAGGGAAGTTCGGTTTGCTGAATGCTAGCATCATAATTTTTGAGAAACTGTAACAAATCATCGTACGTACTGACACTTTTGGAGCCGCAGCCGTTGTTATTTCCATCCTCGTTCACCCTTCGGTCTGGAAAGAGCCTAGCAAACACGCAACACGGCACAACGACAAGTGGCTTGTTATACGCGGCGGCCAGTCGAACAACGTCCCCCGTCGCCTCATCTGGATGCAACGCCACAATGGCACTGGCACGTCGAAATAGATCAGAAGTTTCATTGCATACTGGCAACTCGTCTTGGTCGGGATGCCGAAACGTGGCATCGACGCCTGCTGGCCGCTCCCCAAACCAACCACGAAAGGACTGATACGGTACTACTACAGGACGACAATACTCATCGTCACCTGGCTGTTGCTGCTTTTGTTGTTTGAGTGCTCGATTCCAAATCTTGCGATAGCGTCCCGGGAGTTTGCCCACGCTCTCACGGGCATCCACGACGGTACTGTGCACACCCAACAAACCAAGCGCCATGGAAACGTGGCCAGATCCACCGGCCACATCCAATACGCCACTTCCAGCATTCAAGCTTTCAATAGCTTGTTGATAGAGTGGTGATTTCTGAAAGGTGGTAGAATTGGATCCGTCCCAGCACCAAGCAGACCATTTGGAAGGATCGCCCAGCCAATTGTCTGTGCTACTGCTAATGGCTGTACCAGCCGTCCGATGTTGATTCGCCATCATGGCAATGAGAAATCTGGCAACATGTTCCCCATGTACACGCTTTTCCGTTTTTCCTCCATGTGGATTATTAGTATCCTTCGATTCGGCCGTTTGTTCTGTATTGTTGTCGCCGCCATTTTGGATGGATGCCTTGTTGTTGTTGCGCGTTGTAGCATTAGTATTTACTGACATCATCATCATCGTGGATGCTTTTTCTAATTTTGTTGGAAGATGATGATTTTGCCATTCTTGACACTGCGTCAAACTCCAATACTGCGACTGCATCACTTGAAAATGTTGCTGTGCCATTTCTGGACTGGAAACGTCGAGAACGCAACGGGGTTGTTTCCAGTTGGTAATCTTGTCAGGATTGACCGGCACCTCTCTCCAATCATCGTCATGACACAATTGTATCCAATCCCCTAATTTAAAGGCACGCCTGCAATAGGATCTCAATTCTGGAATTTGGTCAAAGAATTGAATTCGAACCAGCAAAGGAGTGTCATGGTGAATGCTGCTGGTTCCATTTTGCATTGGAACCAAACAAAGTCTGGCAAAGGTCGATCGCACAGAACGAGAAACTAAAATGCCGCTTGTCATGTTGGCGAGACGACGACGATGAATCTTTAGTTTGTTCCCCATGAAAGGACGAAACCTATGTATCTCCTCTCTCATTCGTCGTTCGCTGATGGCGGGTGATGGGGAGAGATGCATGGCATGCATCCGTCGGAGGGATTTTCCTTCGCCTTTTTGGTGTAGATCTTTGCCATAGATTTTGGCGCGACAGACAGTCTTGCCTTCCATCCCCCAAAGTCACTGCGCGTCTGTCGTTCCTGGTTGAATGAGCCTGCCACACTCGTTGCGTCACGCCAGTCAACGATCATTGGCAGAATTTGGAGTGACAGGCGCGTTCTAACGTCGCCGTTGCTAGCTATGCCTATCACATCCATGTTCTTCGCCGGTTACAGCCAGCCACGTGCGACATCAACCCGTGATGCAGGTTCTTTCTCGAGATGACAAAAACACAATAGAAGCATCATCCCCATCACATATTCGATCGGGGTGCCAGTGGGTATTGGGCAGCTGCAGCAATAAGAACAAGTCTCTTGTTTGTTACGATAGCTTTAGTACTGCTTCGACTATCACCTCAGCAGAGTAGCAGCTACTCGTTCCAAAAATCAAGTGGCTCCCGGACTCGCAAGGAGAAGTTATCTCTTATTATCTGCCTGAGATAGTAACAGAACGCGGCGTCTCTTTCTGAACTTGGGGGAAACGCGAATCCATCCATCATGCCCCGCCCGTTATCATCGTCGTCCTCCAGTCGACATAACAGTGGTACGAACGCGACCGATAAGAAGGCTGGTGGTGCGGTATCTCCAAACAGCAAACGGTCCTCGATACGATGGTTTGTCCATCCACCTTCTGTGGCGTTTCACTCGGGAAAATCTCCGTCGCTATCGACGACGACGAAAAAGGGTCTGAAATCATCCTCCACATCCACAACGACGACAGCGACAACATCTCCTAGCCTTGTACTCCAGGAGAAGGCAGAAGTAGTACCACAAGAAGAAGAAAGGGCACCAGGACCCATCGTCAAAACTACTACTACGAGGAGGCCCTGGTCCTTATCACTATCCCTACTGTCAGGAGGAGGGGATCGAGGAGGAGCGGGAGAACAACCTCGGACTCCTTCTCCGCGGCAAACAGGGGATACCGTCGAAGAAGTACCAGTGGACGAAGACAGCCCCATGGTGCTCCGGCTGCAACAAGAACTAGAAGAAGCCAAGGAGCAAATCATAGCTCTACAACGAATCAAGGAGATGCAAGAAATGGAAATGAAACAGTGGCAGCAGCGTCCACAGTCTCCTCCGGGTTCGATATCCATTCTATTGAACCACAACAACGAAAAAGCAAACAACTACTTGACCCCGACCAGTACCACGGACGTGACGGCGGAGGAGGAAAGCGATGTCCGGCAGGATGATGACGACAATTCGTCATCTGGGGCATCCACGACAGGGTCGGTAGTCCAAGAATTGTCATCCCTGCTCGATCAACAACAACAGGAGGACACTTCAGTGTCGTTGCAGCAGGCTGCTCGCGGTGCCACTAGCGACTTGCTCGAAGAGACCAATCACCCCATCACCTTGGAAGTCATGGAACAAGAACGAAACGACGAGCCCGCAGTCATCATCGATGACGATGACGAGGATGATATTGATAGGGCCGCCAATTATAGTTTGGATCCCACATTTGACAATAAGTTTGACCAACGATTTTCGATTGGTGGTCGAGCCAGTACACCGAATAGTATGACGGTGCTGCCAGTGTGGAAGGATTTAGCCTTTGAGAATGCCAGTGGTATTGTTGGTAACGACGACGAACATCATTTCGACACGGCTGTGCTACCGCCCATGGAAGTGACGACCATTCGAGATCCAAAGGACAATAACAACAACACTGACCAGAACAGCCGACTGGTGCCGACGGGAAATGTAGCACAGCTACTAGCGATTCGACTGCGGGACGCGGAACAACGATCTTCGGCGTATCATCAAAAATTAGAGTCGGCTCAAGATTTGGTGGCCAGTCTGTTTCGTGATTTGGAGAGGGCGCGACGAACCATTCAATCGCTCGTCACGCGGAATGTATCTCTGTCTCGAAATATCAAGAAATTGAAACTGGATCAAGAAGACAACATGATACCTCGAGGCAGCCTGGTCAAGGCCTGTGTTTATATCACTCCTGTATTTGTATTGTGTGGAGGGTTGGAATTTTTTGTCAGTACGATTTTGTTGGTGTGGATGTTGGTGGAACTGGAAGCCAGTTGGATGGAAGGAGACGATGATGATGACGACGAAGACGATGACGAGAATTTGACGAGCGAGGAGGAAGTTTTGCGTAAATTGCAAGACAAGGAATTGTTTTCGTCACCAATTGTCGAGGATATGCCGATTCCTAAAGACATTGTGCTGTCAAATGAAGAGAAAGAAGCACTTCTAGTAGGAGACGAAATGGCCTCGGAGGCCCCGGATTACCAATAGTACTAAAAAGGCCCTCTTACAGTGGTGTTGATGAGGAGTTTGGGGGTGCAAGACGCATCGAATGATGCAGTCCGTGCTGCTTTGTCTTTCGTCACTGAGGGGGGGGGGGGGCATTTTGGGTGGTGATCAAGAAGGTCTAGTGTAAAGAGAATCGTCCTGTTGATGCGTAAGAATTTTGTTGTAAAAGAAAGTCTTTTGTAGTATTCGATTCTCTAATAGAGCAGTGCACTCTGACTAGCTGAACTATGTAAAATAAGCGCGGGGGTAAAGGGATAGAGTTGATGACTTCGTCATAGTGACCGATGCTTTTCCACGAACAGAACTTGGAGGGAGTGGCGCCAGTCCCGAGACCTTTTGGATGTGCCCCGTAGCCCCCTTTTCATCGTTTGGGGATGATCCCCTGTTTCTCAGCATTGGCATTAGTCCCGCAGTCACACTTGCAAGGATTTTTGCCATGGCTTTTCGTCCCCGCCGCGTGAGTTCCCGTCAATATTTTCATTCTTGTTCCTTCTCAAAGGACTCTCTCCTCGTCTTTCATCCACTACTGACACTCTGGTCAATCCCAAACAATAGCAACAATGTCCGAGATTCATTCTACAACGGACAGCATTGAAAGGCGTTTCTGCAGAGAACACCACCGGGAAATCTGCCACGATTGTTACCTGGAGTATGACAATCTAAACCGATTGGTCGAAGAGGAGCAAGGCCTCATCAGAAAGGCAACCGAGGTGGAGCGGGCGGCTCAGAGATATGCCAATGCTAAACAAGTTGAAATTTTTGAAGCAGCTCAGAGATATGAACTTGCTCAAGAAGTTGCAGTGTTGGAACGCTTCCGCTCTGACGAAGAGGTATTGAACTGGGCTTGCAATGAAATCAAAGGCGCAGAGGACACGCTCCGTGGCTTCGCCAGGGGCAACGATGTTGAATTAGCCAAGAGAGCCACGCAAGAACTAGACAACAATCTCATGACTCAGCGTGCTTTCATGCAGGCACGGGCAATTTACCCTCCATCTCAAGCGGAAAGCCGCGAGGCCCACAAGAGGAGAGTCTACTGGAGCTTGGCTTCCCCTCCGCCCATTGACTCGGACCGGGCCGACCGGTACACCTGCGCCTACTGTAGAAAAGTCAGCACAGAACTCACGTGCTGTGGCCGGTGTAAGAAGTCCTGGTATTGCTCCAAAGCATGCCAAAAGGTTTGCTTCAAGGTGCACAAGAAAGTGTGCATCGCAACTGACAAAGCAGCCAAGTCCCTCCCACTTACGTGGGCACAGCTGGAAGCCCACGGAGGCCAGCCAGTGGAAGGTGAAACCTTGCAAGTTCGAGCAATCGTGGATGTGAGTACGATGCGCCAAGTATATATCTGTAAAGATCGAGTCGGCGATGTCATGCAGGTTGCTGCATACACGAATTCCCGGAAGCTTCATCCTGATCTCAAGCAAGGATCCATTATCAAGTGGAAGAACCCCCGGTTTTATTGTTTCAACGACCCAAGCACCGGTGCGCGTATTGAAGAGGAGGATCTTGTCAACATCATTGTGACGAACGACTTGTAGAACAACTCGTTGTTGCCATTCTGACAGTTCAGCTGAATGGCTTTTCGAGCTCTATTCATGTAATACTAGACTTTTACTTTATTTTGAAAGGTGCTCCTAAGACTCTTTCGTCAAACAAATAGTGCCAGCGGGCGTTACAGTGTAGTTTGCTGTCGAAAGGAATCGATCGATAGCTAGTAGTTCCGCCGCTCGATGTCCTCGTGAAGTAATTTGAGGAGCAATTAGTGTCAAAGTGACGAGCCTACTAGTACAAGCTCTTTCGCACGCGGCAAACCTACATTCCTAGATTATTCTGTTTCCATGTTCGCACATTCAGCACTATTCTGCTCGGACAGTGGCGGGGATGCAAGCAGCAAGGCATCATGTGACAGAGAAACAAGATAAAGCCGCTCACATCGCAGCAGCAAGTCAATGAATGAATAGTCGTCGCCTCTTACAGATCCGCATTTTCAATGCCACTCGGAAACCGCTCGTGGTAGAGGGAGGGAAACGAAGTGCGACGAGATTCCCAGAACCCAATCATCACCATTCTCTTCATACGGGCATCTTGAGCCCGGTGAAACGCCTCGTCGTCACGCAAAAGACGTTCCTGGCATTCTTGTTCTGTCTCGATGCGAGGGCGCTTGGTGGGGACTGGAATGTCCTTCTTCGTCTCATCTTGGACATTATCTAGAGGGTGCTTGCTAGCAACAGTAGCAGTCGTGATGGCGCTACTAATCATGCTAGTAGAGGAGCCAGCCTTCTTCTTGTTGTTGCCATTGCCAGTAGCCTTAGCAGTAGTGTTGCTAGAAGAAGAGGAAGCATTCTTGTTGTTGTTGTTGTTGTTGTTGTTGTCGACAACAAGAATCTGACAAGGAGGAGGTTCTTGGTTCTCCTTATTGTCTAGTAGTACAGGCAGCGGCGGGCCCTCGTAGCTCATGATAATCTCATGATTCAGACAGCCTGGCCGAAGGTTGAAATTGTCCGGACAAGTTCTTCCAAAGCGGCGAATCAAATAGTACAAATCGACCCATCCAATAGCATAATGAACTCCTCGTGTTCCATGTTTCAAGACGTATTGGACAATTCGTTTCTTGGCGGCGGATGAAAGAGAAGAGGAGCTACCAGCATTGACTTCTGCCACGTATTGGACTGGAATAAAGCCAACATTCTCGCAAAAAGTGTGGGGCGGAGTAAACTGGATCCACTTGCAGGGATTCAAATGATCAACCCACCACATGTGAGCCGTGTATTCTTTGGAAACCATCTTCTCCTTGTCGCCTCGTTTCGTCTGTCGGCGGGCACTGCTCGAGGTGGACACTGTGGAATCATCAGTGCCAGTAGTAGTACGGGGACGCTTTTGAACAGGTCGGGGAGCGTCCGCCAAGGAAGCATATGTGTAGGGCTGTCGTCCATTCTGAGAAGAATCCAAAGGAGCTTTGCTATTCTGCAGAGCAAGGGATCCTTGCATGGCTGGCTGGTCTCGCATGGTGGAAATCGTGAATGTCATTGGTGGAGGCAGGCGGTCGGAACAAGAGTTCGTTGTAGTTGAAAGAGAGAGGTTCAAGGTCACGTGTTGGATTTGACGTTTGGAGCTTCTTTCTTGTTGCAAATGCAGCAATGTATCGATGGGATTGTATAATATGCTCTCCCACGCAAACGGAGGTCTTGACTTGAAGGGAAATGATGGCTTGAAGTTTTGTGGGAGTCGTCGATACTTTAGAGTTTACCCGTCGTTTCGATCGAGGCGGTTTCGTTTCTGACAACGTGATTCAAATGGAGTTTTCGGCGAGAACGCGTCAGTTGCGGCACTCCCAATCACGAGCAACAGAATGTTCGACTCATCTGATTCGTTTTACGGTCTTGCAGGCGCCCGGGAGCAGGGCAAATCCGTCGAGCGAGAAGATTCCCACCACCCGCGCCACGCCATTTGCTGATTCTTTCCATCACCTTTCTCACATTATGCCGTCGGCAGGTCAACTTCATTCCATACTATTCCAGCATTATTGGACAATAGCTGCTACTGCTGTTCTTGTCTCTCCATGGACCGCTTGATGGATAATGCAGTCAAGAAGAAGAAGAAGAAGAGTTGCGCGTCATCTCATAGTAGGCAACCCATTGAAAGAACAAAATCCAACCGTCGGCGGCTTGTGTCGTCGTGGATAATTTCACTGGCCATGTTGACTTCTCGATGCCGGCAATCTCATGGATTATCATTGGTGAATGCCTTTTCAGTGGCATGTCGCTCTCAAAGCATTCGACGGTATTCTGGTACTACTACCTCCCTATCATTAGCTTCTGCTTCTGCTGCTGCCAATCAGGATGCCACTTCTCCTCAGCCATCCGGCTTGATATTGCCCTCCCACCCCGATACTCCCATTACCAGTGTCATGGCACCCATGGTAGCTGCCAGTGATTATCCATTTCGACACTTTTTACGACAGCATTGTGGGGTACAATTGACGTATACGCAAATGCTGCATTCCAAAAACTTTTGTACCGATCGCAAATTTCGACGTGCACACTTGGACTTGTGGGAAGCTGGTGCGACCTATGACGAGTGGTTGCCTTCGCAATTGGCGTGTTTGGGAATAGACGATCCCACTCATTTGCCTACCAGGGAACCTCATCGAGGTGCTCCGCTCATGGTACAGTTGGCGGGCCACAACGTGGATTTGGTGGTGGAAACAGCCTTGCGGATTATGGATCATACGGGTGGAGGTGTGACGGGCTTTGATTTGAATTGTGGTTGTCCACAAGCCATTGCACGTAGGGGACGATATGGAGCGCACTTGATGGAAGAAAATGATGAATTAGTTTGTCAGATACTGTCGGCGTTGCGATCGGCCTTGCCTCCTTCGGTAGCCGTATCCACAAAAATTCGACTTCCATTCAATGACGCGGTTCTGCAAGATCGAATTCCGCGGTTGGTACAGACAGGAATTAATTTCATGACGATTCACGGACGAACCTTGGTCGAAAACAAGACCAAAGTGGGAGCAGTACATACGGATCGTATTCGATTAGCGGTGGAAGCAGCGCATCGTGTCGATCCAAATTTTCCCGTGGTTGCCAACGGGGGCATGGAAACCTATCGAGATGTTCAGGAGATTTTTCGAGCGACGGGGGCCGTGGCGGCCATGTCGTCCGAAGCACTGTTAGAAACTCCCAATATTTTTCTTCCAGAATCCATGAATTTGACTCCGAAAGGACGAATGGAGCAACAATTTCGATTTGCTCGTCAGTATTTGGTCATTTGTGCGAATATTGCACCGCCAGTCCCTGGAACGCTGGGAATATCCAAATACAAGGGAGGGTCCTTCATTGTAGTAAAGATGCACATATTCAAGTTTCTACATCGGTACCTGCAAGAACAAACGGACCTACGGGATTCACTGGCACAAGACCGAGCAATCACAACAGTTCCAGAAGCTCTGGCACTGGTGGATGAGTTGTACGAGCGATATGCCAACTTGTCCGACGATCACTGGGAGACGCTGGAGTCGAGCTCCCCGGATGCTTCATGGTACAGGCGACATCGCAAGCCAGGTCGTCAAGTGCATCAAAAGGAAGTCAAATTGGAATCGACGCTAGGGCCGACCGAAGACATCTCGATGGAGGAACGAAAAGAGCGTATCCAAGAGCGGATACAGCGGCTCCGAATTCAAAACAAAGAGAAACAGTCATCCAGTAAGCGTTTCATCTCGTAAACTCTAGAATAATGCTGACTTGTAGCACATCAATGAGTAGTTCAAAAATTATCTGATTTTACTTTACTGTATCAGATTACGGAGAGACTTGTCTATGGGGACGCCCGAAACGGTTCTAATGGAGTGATGAAACGCAATGGCTTGATTCTTGTTTCAGGCGTCGTCGGGTTTTCGACATCACAAATAGATGTCGCTCCCCAATAGTTTACACGATAATTGTGCAAAGAAGTCCTGGTGGGGACGTTCTTAAAATTTGACGTCCAGCGACGCTCGATCGGTTGTCTGGACTTCATCGGCATCCTCTAGAGCCGACGACGCCAAATTCAAGGTATCACCGACCAGTATTCGGTCTTGATGGCTACCTTTGGCCAGGACCTTTTCAAAGGTGTTATCATTCTTGAGCAGCTTGGTGGCTGCCATCACTTGCTTATCCGTACGAAGGCCACGCTCCAAAATCATAGATTCGGGAATATACCTCGAGAGGATACTTGTGGTAAGATCTTCCTTGATATCGTCCTTGTACTTTTCAAAGTCGCTCTTGATCTCACGAACAATGCTCGCTTGAAGTTGCTCAACTTCACGTTCAGATCCCTTGTATCCACTCTGCTTCAAGGCGCGCTTCAAGTCATTGATGGGTCCCGCGTACAAACTCTCTAACTTGAGATCACCAGACTTTGTTTTCTTCTCCACAAAGTCCTGGAAGGCTCGGTAGGTCGTGTCGTCGACTTCAAAGTCGTTGGTCAGTTCATGGTTGCGGCTCCACATGGCGGCAAACTCGCCCATCAAATCGGAACGCAACAAGGTGATCTCCAGCGCCGACGCACGAGGAGCTTCTACCTTGTAGTCCACGGCAATACCGCCGCCGTCCTTGACGACGCGGCCGTTCTTGGTGTAAAAAGTTTGGCGGTCTTTTTCTGCGACTTTCTCCGACATGAACTTGACATCTTCGGCATTTCTGCCGCCTCCCTCCCTGTAGTTGATACCTTGAATGCAACGGCCCGACGGAGTATAGTACTTGGCGACTGTGAATTTGAGCGCCGTATTAAAGGGCAAGTCTTCGACATTCTGCACCAGCCCCTTGCCAAAGGTACGGTCTCCACCAACAATGATACCACGATCCAAATCTTGCACAGCACCCGACACAATTTCGGCGGCACTTGCTGTACCTCGATTAATCAACACGGCCAATTTGGTGTTGGGATCCAGAATGGGGTCCACGCGACTGCGGTAGGTAACACCCGGGAAGCCCCGTCCTCGGGCGCTGACAATGTCACTATCCTTCGGAACGAGCAGAGAAGCAACGTCAACGGCTGAAGTCAACAAACCGCCTGGGTTGCCTCTCAAATCCAACACCAGCCCCTTCAAGGCATGCGCTCCATTGCTAGCATCCGTGGCTGCTTGCTCCAAAGCCAGAATGGCTTGTCGAACTTCGTTGCCCGCATTGGCGGCAAATCCAGAAAGTGAAATGTATCCAATGCCATCCGCCGGATTTCCCAAAAAGGTGGTCAATTTGACATCTCTGAGTTGCACGATGCGTCGAGGCATGGTCACGACTTGCGTTCCTTGTACACCTTCACGTTCAAAATGAATCGTCACCATGCTGCCCGGTTCTCCGCGCAGAACGTTACGGACATCTTCGACGGATGTTTCCGGAGTCACCACCAAATTATCGACAGCGACTAATCGATCACCCACACGCATACCATAGTCAAAGGCGTATCCTTCAAAGGCATTTACCACGCGGATTCCCTTTTGCTTGGCTTTTTCGTATGCCTTGAATTGATTTCTACGATTTTGTAGATTTTCCGCCTCCTCCTCGTCTTCAGGATCATCCATGCTGTTCATTGACACACTGTCTTCAATGGCGTCCTTGGGCAAGAGTTTGCTCCCTTGCACCGTTTCGTCGGCAACTGGAGGAGGAGCCATGTTCTTCATAATGGCTACATCCTTTGGAGTCACTCCCGCAATGACCAAACCCACACCTCCATATTTTCCCATGATACCTTCATTGAGTTGTTGTGCTTCTTCTCGCGCTTCAAATTCCGTATACGGATCCAAAGACCGCAACATGGCACTAATGCCCGTTTCAAATAATTTATTAGTATCCACAGGATCCACATATCCCATTTCCAAATCTGCCAAGATGGTTTCAAAGAGTGTTACGGGTTCACTCAAGTTTTCCACACTCGAGTATACGGGCACTAGAATCGCTGTCAAGGTCAAGACGGCGCCCGTGGCAAAACTCAAAATGGCCAAACGCAACGAAGGAAACCAGCTGGCCACTTTTTCTGTCAGGGTCGTCAAAATTTGACGAATGGGTTGTGGAATACGCTCCCATAGTTGTGTCGTCCAGGCCTCGATAGTATTCGAGATTTCGTCGACGCGTTCGGTCAGGGGTTCCAAAAAGGCAGGCTTGGAAAACGACCCAAACAACTTGTTCGACGAATCCTTTTCTTCGTTATCATCCTTCTTGTCCTTAGCTCGAAGTGGCTCCAATGCTTTACGAGCGGCCTTGCGTGGACTTGAAAATCCCACTTTGGAAAGACTAAGATACAGTTTAAAGAAATGAGGGTTAGTCAAAGGAAAAATCAGCTTCCATAAAAGAAATGTTTTCACTTACACATCTCGTTGAAACCGATCTCGTTTTCGGGGTCGTTCTGGATCGTCCAAACGCGACATGGCCGTGGGTGGATCCAACTTTGTTGTTGTCACAGTTGTTGTTCGGCGGGGCGGAACCACAAAGGCATCCACTACTCCTACCATTGCCGACGATGCCAGCACCCAAAGGCAATAATAATAGGCCAGTACCGAACGGTGACTGGTACTCGTTGTTAATCTTGGAGCCATGATGGATGGATAATCACAAATTATATAGACGATATTGACAGAAGCAAATGGTGATTGGAGGGTTCCTCGCAATGACACACTTTCAATCAACAAAAGTGCCAACCGCTCCAAACAATGACTGAAGGAATGGAATGAATGAGCCGATGATCGATCCGTGGCAGAAGGATACCTCCTTTGGAAGACACGGAAGTTGGATGTTATGAATATACAAAATTCTTTCGCTCGTCAAAAAGAATTCCGAGGGAATGACGATGCCGTTGGCCTTCTTGCTATGGATGAGGACGGTGATGATGGGCCAGGCCTGCCTGCACGCGTGTTGTTTTGTTCGGGGGCAATGTTGTGGTGTGCCGCAGAATTTCTTTTTCAAAAGGAAAACAGAACAAGCTGGGCCAATGAAATCTGCGGCGCGCCAAAATGCAGCCTTTGGATTGGATAATGATCTGGCGACGGACAGACCAAAAGACGTGTTGCTGGCGCCAGCGCGCCTCCGCCCTGCCAAATGACCGTCGCTGACTTCTTTCGTCGTCGCGTTTGGGAATTTTGCTGCCAACAACGTGCCCAAAAGATCTTTGGCCATGCCGTTGGTCAGTAGACGAGAGGAAGCTGACGACGACGACGACAATGGCGAGAAAACAATCGGCCTGCTACGATCCAACAACGCTTGTACTGTGTCAGTAGCCAGCTGAATGCGCCACATTTCTCACACGTGGTTGTTGTTGTGGTGGATCTTTCTGTGGCTGGTTCTTGTAGTATCTTTTGATTTTCCATCGGCCCTTGGTCTCATGACATTATCATCGTCGCCTACGTCGGACTCTCTCTTGGTCGTTATCGGCCTCAACGGTGCCTTACAAAAACGATTTGTCATTCAAGATCATGGAAATTTGGTGTCGGGCAAAGTACATCGTGCCAGTCACGTACAGACAGGGGTCGGTGGCAAGGGACAAGATGTGGCGATTGCTTTGAATTGCTTGCAAACAAATGGTATACGACTCGTGCAATTTCTCGGACAAGGCGGCGAGGGTGATACCGTCCATGACCTACTTGTGAATCAGTTGGGAAGTGCAGCCATTCAAGAAACGACATTGCGAGTTGCAAGTCCCTTGCGTACTTGTACTTCGATTGTGGGCAGTGAGGAGACGACGGAATTGGTAGAACCGAGTGGAACGATCCAATCCGACGAAATTCAACTACTCTTGCAACTTTGTAAGAAACTATCGTCATCCTCAAATATTGCGGGTATTTGTGTCATGGGAAGCATGCCACCAGGATGTCCATCGACCATGTATGCGGATTTGTATCAACGATTGACCACGACGTCTTCGACACTCTGCGTCGTGGATTCCGTGTCGGGAATCGTGCCTTTGTTTCAAAAGTTGACAGGTCCTACACTTTACAAAGTGAATCGGCAAGAATTGTGTGAATTGGCAGCAGTACCAGAAGGATCTCCCTTATCACAAGTCATTCCGGCCTTTTTGGCCAAATACACCTCACCCTCTCATTTACTATTACTACAAGCCATTGCTATTACGGACGGCAAGCGGCCGGGTCATTTGTGTTGGATACAAAGTGCGGATAAGTGGCATGTTTTTGAAATTGCCATTCCCAAATTGCAAACTTTGTCGGGAACTCCCCTGTATCCGATTGGAGCGGGGGATGCGGTAGCGGCGGGGACACTGGCCGCATGGATGGCATTGGAAACAAAATCGAGTACTGCTCTACCAGAAACTTGTCAAACAGCACTACAAACCAAAGTGAAAGCGTGGAAAGATGCGATCGTACCAGCTGCGGCAAGTCATCTGGTAGCGTCCTTTGCCTTTGGATTGGCGTGTGGATCTGCGAGTAAGTGAAAAAAGCGGACGAACTAGTGTGAAAAAAGTGGCATGGTGATTCACCTATACCTTGCATTCTGTGTTTCTACAGGCTGTCTTCAAGAAGAAAACTCGGTTTTAGACGTGAAGGATGTACTGGGTTTGTTTGCAGACCTAGAAGTGACGGCTAAGGAATAGGGCAAGGCTTAATATTGTTCTACACGCAGAAGGCACCAGGATAGCAATTCTCCTGATCATGACGAGCTTCCGTTTTTGGTCGTGTCGATTTGATTGACTTGTAGGCGTCGGCGGCCAGCACCTTACGACGCAACTCGGGCGCTCCCTCCCGCAGACTTTGACAAACCTTCTCGTATATTTTGCTCTCATCGAGCTTCACCCAGCCGAGACCGAGCTTTGGGTGGCGTTCCCTTCGGACGAAGCAAACATCTTTGCTTTGAAGTATCTTCATGACTTTTGTCGCGATAACCGGCTTGTCCGTGCGCTTGGCGCAAAGATAGGCGGTCTCGTGCTCGGAAATCAGTTCACGGTAGGCTTGATTACCAGGTTGAGTCATGGTGGGAGCACCTCGTCCGCAGACCACGTAATGATTGCGAAGGTGAACAAAGTGTTCGGGCAAAGGAGTCGCCGTGATTTTGTTGGCAGCTATGGGGGCCTCGTCACGGTTAGGGCCTCTGGCAAAGCAATGTTTTGGCGGAACGAAGTCGCCCGGAAGATCCAGATACCCATCGCAATTATCTTGCTCCTCTCCCCACCAGGAATCGTAGGAGCAGGGAGTTGGCAAGAAATCGGTGTTGCGATAGAGTGGCTGGGTCAATGTTTTGGGCTGCTTGGGAACTTTGCTTGGCAAATACATGGGGGAAATCCATTCGAACTTCTGGAAGTATCGGGTAGTCTCTTTCACATCATAGTGTGTTGAAAGGTGGGGGCGAACGATTTTTCGATCACGCTGTTGGAGAACGGAGCACCCTGGTGGGATGCAACTGTTTTCGAAGTTTGGGTTGGACATGTTGGAGTTAAAATATATTTTGTGAAGTCGAGTGGTTTCGGGTTCACTTTCAAAGGGACGATCGGGATCAATGTGGCATCATTGCAACTTCCGCAGTACAATAGTTTATCATCGATTGCCCTCAGCATTCAATTAAGTCTTGCATATCGGCAGAAATTGCATTTTGGTCCCACTTGCTGTGAGGAGGGCCTCATCTCTCCGAAGTGCACGTTATCGCCACTATACTTCCGACTGCTTCGCCAAAAAGTGAGAGACTACGACTCAGGTACGACAACAAGGCTATATTATTAAGTTAAGGATTCACTTATGCGAAAGTGGTGAATCCACAGGGTATTGCCATTAGTGACTTGACGTGGCACCAAAAATTTACTTCATTGCTATTAACGTGCACCGAAACGTCGCATAGAGGTAATTAGTACGATCCGGGATTAGGGCACACTTCCTACGATACAGTGCACGTATGCTATGAGGGCCGGATGTGAATGCACGCCCAACAACATTTCTGGGATTGCTCACCACGTAAAACGCACCCAACGTGACTCAATACACCGAGCTCGGAACTAAACGCCGAGACCAAACCCGCTAACACTAGAGTAGCTAGCTTCCATTGGAAGTTTGCTTTCGAATCATCTGACAAGGAGAAGTGGAGAAGCGGCGAGGATGGTTTGTGGCACGCTCAACTGCCACCGATCGGCCAGGTCAATTGCTTGAACTGCTTCTACCCACCAACCGTTTGGCCCCCGTAGAACTTCTAAAACGGATGGATCCACCTTTACAGCATGGGGCTGGCAATGAAAATGCGCATACGATGATCTCTGTTCAACGTTTTCAAATTTGGCTTGGAGACCCACAAGTGGCGTGCGCGCTTTTGTACATGATTTTTGTTTTAAATTGATCTATTCTAGAGGATTCAACTCCCATTATCATATTCTCTTTTCCTGCAGCTTCTAGCTACAGAATCCCAGTATAATAGCGACGCAATCAGGCCTCCCCTTGGCCACCTTGCTCGTGGTTTTGAAACCGGACAGCTTTTTTCTTAATGGAGGCTACCGCCAGAGCTTGTCTGCTTACATCTGACATGGAGCGAAGTTCTTGGCATACACGTTCGTAGGCCGACTTGCTATCGATCTCTACCCAGGTAAAACGCCCAGCTGTCTTTTCTCGCTTGACGAATCGGGCTCCACGGTCCTTGAGAACGTCCAAAATTTTCATTGCGACTTGGGGTTTCGCGCTTCGTTTGGCACACAGGTACTCCGTGGCATTCTCACTAATCAAATCGCGGAACACTTGATTTCCATAGTGATAGTTTGTGGGAGCACCGCGACCCGTCACAATATCCAGCTCCTGCAAATCACCAGGCGAGCTCGGAGTTGCGGGCCTTAGTTCTTCCGGTGGAGTGACGGGTGGCACTTCGTGGATTGGTGTGCGGCGGCTTTCAGGAGTGTAGGCCGGCAACGAACGATAATAAGGCGAAGGATAGTGATGTGACCCTGGAGGTGCTGCTTCGTAGCCGTGAGGATGGCTATACATTGGTGGCGGGGTGGGGGGCGGTGGGGGCCCAAATTGGTGGCTGCCTCTGGGTCCTGGAGGCGGGGGTATTACAATTTCATCAAAGTCATCATCGAGATAACCAGAATAGAAGCGATCTTCGTCAAGGTAATAAGATCGTCTTGGATAATAAGGCCTTGAATAAGGATAGGACTGCGGTGGCTCCCTGTCGACGGGAATCGTCATTTCCGCCTGTAGAGGCTGTGGCTCGTCTTCAAGAATATGCGTTGGCTTGTATCCATAGTCGTTTCGGGTGACTGGCTTCTTCTCAGTGCCATCCTCAATGGAGGGACGATTTAGGTTCAGAGGCTGCAAAGGCACAACAAATTCCCTATTGGTATGCCGGAGAGTGGCGTCTGCTTCGAGGCCGAAGTTATCAACATGATAGTTTGATGCCATTTTCATCTCAGTAAGCACTCGAGCCGATTGATGATGATGATGATGATGATAAGAAGGGTGCGGGGCTTGCCGGAATTGTGAGCGAGAGCCCCCTCCAATGCCTCGAACACGATTGAGTCTTGCAGCAGCCTCAAATTGTTTTTCCATGATAGCTTTTTCGCCAATCGATCTCCAAATCTTTCAAATTGGTGCACAACCTTGCCACTTCGTGTAATCTATGGCGCTCCTTCTAACAACTTGCAATTTGGCCGGAAGCCCTGCGCACCTCCTTCGAGCACCGGATTCTTTCCATCCTGACGAGAACCTTGACGCCCTCCAAGACCACCTCCAACGCTTGGTGGGTGACTGCTTTCTTCCTTGCATCATAGTGAAGGTTTTCTCAACGCATGAGATCCGATGCACATGGAGGACGATGGCGAGATGGCGATGCAAACACGAGCCAAAGGTTGTCCGTTGCGAAATGGCGCGTCAAATTCTTCCTAAAGCGCCTAATGAAGTATCTTTGCTTTGAATCGAATCGATCGATTTCTCGCTCGTTCTTCGTTCGTCGTGGTCGTGCGCGAAGATCCAAAAATTTGGATCGCCGACAAAGATCGTGTTTTTCTCTCTCTTTGGTTGTTGCATTAGCTCTTGTCGCCCATGGCTCCTATGACACGATTGTGAACTACCATCATCCACCATGAGGCTTCTAAAGACTGTCATCTTTCTGCCCTTGTATGTTCAAGGACGTGTCCGCAACAATCCGGGTAGTCGTCAACAAGTGAACGAGCATCGCGTGTTTCCAGCTGCCCAACAGGAAATCTACACCACTGGTAATAGCATCGTTGGATTGGTCAAACCCAAAGAGATTGCGTTTCGATCCAATGACGGATTTTCGGTCCAAAACGAAATCATCCGTGAAGCCACAATGCGATTTTCCAAGAGTCTCTATCGCTATCCCGATTTCAAAGAAGACTACCAGGTGAATCCCGACAATGCGGATCTCTTTCAGATCACTATAGTGGAGTTTCAGGTCAAATCCAACAACACAAAGTTGTACCACGGAGTAGATGAGAGCTATGAAATTTTAATTGATGATATCAGTCAAGCTGCCACATTAAAAGCAGAAACTATCTTTGGAGCGCTCCACGCCTTGGAAACCTTTGCACAATTGCTGGAATTTGGTTGGATGGAGCGTGAAGAACCATCGTATTTGATTCGAGGTATACCTTTGAAGATTATGGATGCGCCTTCCTATCCGTTCCGGGGTCTACTAATTGATACTGGTCGGCATTTTCTACCCATGAATTTGATTTTGGATACACTACAAACCATGTCGATGAACAAGATGAACGCACTCCACTGGCATTTGGTAGACGAACAGTTCTTTCCCTATAAAATGGAAACCTATCCAGAAATTGCTGAAAAGGGATCTTATCATCCCCGGCGAGTCTATACGACCAAAGACATCAAACTCGTCATCGACGAGGCCTACAAGTTGGGAATTCGAGTCATTCCCGAGTTTGATCTGCCGGGTCATACAAGAGTGATTGCCAAATCTCACCCTGAGCTCATGGCCTTTTGTCCTGATGCTGGCTCCGTAGTGGATGCAACCAAGGACGAAGTTTATCAGTTTGTCGAAAATGTTTATAATGATCTGAGCAATCTCTTCCCCGACGACATGGTGCATGTGGGTGGTGATGAAGTCAAGTTGACCTGCTGGAGTGACTCGGAGCCCATTTCGCAGTGGATGAAAGAACACAACATGAGTGAGCCGGTGGAACTTTACGAGTATTTTGAAACTCGCCTGTTGCGCATCGTCGACAGATTTGAAAAGACGCCCATTGTTTGGCAAGAGGTCTTCAACCTAAACTTGACAATTACACCAGAGACTATTGTGGACGTGTGGAAAGGTTTCGATACGGCAACCATCGAGGCTGCCGTGGCCCAAGGTTTCAATGTCATCATGTCGGGATGCTGGTATCTGGATCACTTGGACAAAAGGTGGCAAGACCTCTACAAGTGCGATCCCCGAAATTTTACAGGAAATACCGACCTGATGATTGGGGGTCATGCCTCCATGTGGGGAGAGCACGTGGATGCTAGCAATATTGTGAGCCGTATGTGGCCGCGAGGATCAGCTGCCGCGGAACGATTGTGGACAGGAGATGTCACTACAGCACAGGTGAACATTGACGACCGCATCCACCGATTCCGTTGCCGAATGGTGCAACAAGGAATCGCTGCCGGACCGACTGGGCCCGGATTTTGTCCACATGAAGTACCATACATCAAAGAATACGATGACGCTACGGATTCTTTGTCACCACCACAATCAATAAACGCGCAGTCGGTAGCATAGAGATTACGCACCTCTACTCGTTCCACGCATAGGTAGTCACTTGGAGTACATACCGAAGTTGTTGCTACTAGAGTTTGACACTCGATACCAAGACCGCATGCCACGAATGTACTACATTGTATCAGCACTAGCTTGCTATCCCCGTTTTCCCGGCACCATGTCAGTATGTAGGTGATGATGCTATGCATTGCTGCTTTGCTGCATTGCCATGTTGCCGATCGAACGCGAAGAAGCTACTCGTAGAAGTCGAAAGGGAGTATCACCGTCAGTCCATCGTTCGATCGAATAGTCTGTCTGTGTATACGGAGACGTGTTTTTAGAATTTGCGGTCTTTGCTGTTGTTGATGGCGGAGAACGAGTTGTTCCGCGTTGTGGTTTGGTCGATACACAGACAGTTTCTGACACCGACCGTATCGTACCAGACAACGCACGACGTACGTGCCGGTATAGTGCAAGCACCGTATTTTAAGGACAGTACAGGGATGTTAAATGAAGCGTGTGAGTCTCCCCTCCGTCCACATGCCACCACCAAGCAAGGGCCTTCCACCATGAGATGCATGCGCGCTCTACCGGCTATCGTCCGCATGGTATCGTAGCAGTGTGTGTAGGAGAACCTGATACACCACCTGTATCGATATGGTTATCCATTGAATGGCAAAAAAATCACAAGGAGCCAGGACTATCTATTGCGTGTTTTACGTTTTATTACCGAGAGTAGATTGATTACGGACTGGTGGATCGTTTCACGGAGTAAAAGCCGGTTGTTGCTCTCATTCATCTGCTTTTTCAAACTGGGCTCTGTGAACAAACTTGAGAGTGCCCGGGGTAACAGCAGGTCCTCTCGGGTTTTCTTTTGAGGTTGTGAGAAGAGGCTCTTTCGGCTCTCTTCTAAAACATCATGACTTCGTTATCCACTGATTCATCATTGGATCAAACCTCGGCTCCGGTTGCTCCCGGGGAGGAAGGAGAAACGTCATCGTCCACAGCCGCCTCATCGCCTTCGGCAAGGGAATATTTATTAGTGAACGTAGTTGCTACACGAACCGGAGGTGTTATTGTGGATGAAGTATCAGCAGCCGACGCCTCAAATGTCGTCGTTTTGGGAAAGAGAGAAGCGCCGCAGCATGGTTTTCGTATGCAAGTACACAAAGTGCCAGCGCCTCAACAGCAGAGGAAACGAAAACGGGAGTTAGTGGGGACGAGTCCATCAGCATCCGGTGATGGTCCATCCAACCCAAGCAACAACAACATGTCCTTGTCAGGGTCTTCCTCTTCTAGTTCCGATGAAGACGAACACGAGACAAAAATGTCACTGAAATTAGAGGTCGAGGGTGCTGGGGCACACGATGATGATGATGTGATGATGGAAGGAGGAGGAAGTAATAGAAGCGCATTACATGGGGATGATGAAAATCTATCACATCAGCCGGGGACTCCCAGCAATGGCGTTTCGCGAAGGCGGTACGAAGATGAAACGTCGCCAGAGCAAGACACATTACCTACGAAAGTGGGTAGCCTGATGGAAACCTCCTCCAATAAGCAATCCAAATCCTCGGCGTTGCACCGGCAATCGCAAAGTAGCCATCCAACACCGCAACAAACAGAAGGTTGGCGGGTTAAACTTTATCGTCTGAATGCTGATGGATCCTGGGACGACTGTGGGACGGGCAGCATCCTGTGCTTGTACAAAAAAGGCGCTAATCAGGCATCTACCCCCGCCGGTCAGAATACTGGTGACGCTTGGATCTACCAAGAATTAGGGGAGCCTACTTTATGCATGCACTCGGAGGTCAAGCATCCAACGGCGGGAATTACATCCGCTCCCAGAATATTATTAAGGACACGAATATTACTAAGGGACGCGTATCAAAGGCAGGGGGACAATATCATTACATGGTGTGAACCCTATCTAGAGGAGGGAAACCCTGCACAAGGGGTGGATTTGGCGCTCAGCTTTCAAGATATTGCCGGTTGCTTGGATATTTGGCGGCAAATAACTCAAGTGCAATCCAAGGCGGCCGAACTTTTCCGACGGAGTGGTGGTGATCGTGGAAACAGTCATAGCAATCGATCACAGCACTCTAGTAATACCAACGGGGAAAGCACGAGAGAGTCAAAACGGACAAGCTCCATGGAGGATGTGGCACACGCAGTTGCCGCGGCTCATCACGCGGATTTACAGCGGCAGGAGGAACAGGAAATGTGGGTGAACGTGGCATCGGAAGCAGCTCAGCATCACTTGAATCATCAAAGTGCTCTTTCAGATCACAATCATGACCATCATCACTTTGAAGATGGCACCATGGTTGCCGCCTATCATGAGAGCAGTTCTGGTCCACAGTCAGTCACATCCAATACGCCTCAATCCCCGCAATTGCCAAATCCTCCAGGACTGGCCAATTTGGAAGAAATCGCAGATACGATTGCGGCTGTACAAGTAAGTTGACTTGTTTTCGAACTGTCTTTCTCCAAAGCTTGGCATGCTCACAACTTTTCGATTCGTAGCACATTCAACAACGCGAGTCTCTGGCGATATTCATTTCACAAAATGAGTGTTCATATTTAAAATCGCTTCTCTCCTTATTTCCTTCTGCGGAGTCTCGTGGGGACTACGGTTCATTAGCCACATTGGCTGCATGCATCAAAACAATTTTGCTCCTCAATGATCCATCCATAATCGAGCTGATTGTGACGGACGAGTTGATTTTTGAGGAAGTTTGCTCGACACTGGAGTATGATCCCGATTTGAGAGACAAAGCGAATCATCGCTGGTTCCTACGAGAGCGTGCAAAATTTCGAACGGTAGCCTTGATGGAGGACGAGGAGTTGGTTGCGTCGATCCATCGATCATTCCGAGTGAACTACCTGCGTGACACTTTGCTGCGGCCAACCATGGATGAAAGCAGTCTTTCTACACTGTCCTCGCTACAGACGTTTACGCACGCGGATGTTGTAAAGGGTGTAACCATGTCGCCTGCGGGGACTGACGACAAAGGAGGGCTTCTGAAAGATAGCTATTTGGCGAAGGTGATCAGGATTCTCGGTCGAGAATCGGAAGCAATCTGTGACATTGAATGGCAGGAAATCGAGGATCTGCCGCCCGATGGCGACCTGCAAGCACTTCTCGCGGCACAGACTGAGGAGCCCTCTGAGGACACGTCAACAGTAGTTGTCACGGGAAAATACCCCCAGTCTCAGAAGTTATCTAGAGTGTGGAAGCAGTACCTTGCGCCTCAAGATGAATCCCTTGCTTCACGTCGGATAAGAAGGCGTGGCAGCTTGTCTTTTCTTAGGGAGCTGTTCAATATGGTAAGAATTTCGCTTCAGCAGAGTGATAGGGACGACTTTTTTGCAGTTTTGGTGTCGATGGAAGTCGATTTAGACTACGAAACCTACAAGTCGACCGCAGAGAATCAGTATCCAGATTCTTCCGTTGACGGCACTTACGACGGCAGTCAAACAACCGACTCTGATGTGGAACACAGGCCTCCAAACGAGCAAGAAGATCGACGAGATCCCTCGAGATCGGTCAACTTGTTATCGCTCATGGGCACAGTGCTTGCCGACCCAAGCACTGACGTCACCGAGAAGGGGTCGGTTCTGGAAATCATTTCGGGAATTGCTATGCACGACCCCAGCCTGATACGGAGGCGCTGCCTTGATACCTTCATGAACTGGAGGAAGAATCGGACCAGGGCTGAGAAATACTTCGACAGCATTGGGCCTATCCGTCCCCACCCCAACGAGAAGCGACAAATTATCTTCCACTGCCCTCCAAATGACCTCCTTGGTTCTTTAATGTTCCTCCTGGCCATGGAGACTGATGCGGGTGTATTGCTACAAGTATCAGAGATCATGCGAATTATTTTGGACACCGATATGATGGCAGATCATGGGCCAATGGGGGCAGGCTTCGCTGACGAGGCGGAGGGCCTTCCGCCAGGGGGAGTCCATAACCCGCCGCATGAGCAACACGTCCACCCCTCTGGCAGTCTCACGACCAGCACTGATCAAAACCAATTTTTGTCCATGTTCTACGACCACTACGTTCAGTGGCTTGCTGCCCCCTTCCAATACAAGATTGTGCACCCTGTCCGCCGAGTCCCAAGGAAAATTTTAGAAGCTCAAGGAGAGTCGGCGACGGTACAAAAAATTATTGCAGAGTTCGAGAAAGGACAATCGCGCGAGGAACCTATGTTACGTTTGGTCGAGAAGAATGCCATTCGTGGCTCATTTGCGGTTGAATTGATCAGTTTTTGCGTTCGAGCCCACGTATATCGCATGAAATGCTACCTGCTGCGCTCTCGAGTACTTGGCAATGTCCTGAAAGTTATCGAACCCAGTCCATCGAGGAATACGTCCGGTGAGCGGTGTTTGACGTTGGCAGCCCTTCGGTGAGTTCCTCCTGGTGCCATATTTAGCTCTTCGGTAGAATACTGTAATACTCACCCTTGCGACGCCAGATTTCTCCGTTCCATCTTGTCAGTAAACGATGAGTTCTATCATCGGCATATCATTCAGCACAATCTCTTTGCTCCTGTCTTCGAGGCCTTTCGCGCAAATCCTGTCGGAGATAACCTCGTTTCGTCGGCGATCGTGGAAATGTGCGATTACATCCACACAGAGAACATCAAATCACTTATCGAGCATATTGTAACGAAGCATCTGTCGGCGACGTCTGAAACACCGATTCCGAGCCTCGAGGATGTCTCCAGTCCATACGTGAGCACACTGACAGTGCTTAGGCAGGCGTATGAAAAGAACTTGAAAAGTGCCAACAGGCCGTCGGCGGATGATGCGAAAGACGAGCAAACCTCTGAGACAAGCGAATCGCATTCCGGGTTCTTCCACACGACTTCCCCAGGTAGAAATGCCCACCTAGTTTTGAACGAGAGGGCACGGGAGGATCAACGAAAATTCCGGGAGGCGGACCAGGAGGAATCTTATTTCGACGCGGACGATGATGACGGGCCCGCCCCGAACACTTTTGTGCCGCCCGCCGTGGACGAAGTGGCGGCACAAGAAGCGGATAATGAGATGCACAGGGCACCGCGAATGTTTTCATTGGCGCAGGCCCCGTTACTGAACAGCGAGTCTCTACTGCTTGACGACCAGAATCTACCCCAGATCTCGCATGGAAGCGTCCCATCCCCGATGGACACTTCACCGAAAACGAGTGAAAGCGTCTCTTCGCCACCTAAAATGAATGGAGAGCTCATTAGGTAATCGATAGTTGCAATTGCCCGCTGCGGGTTACTTTCGAAGGTATCTACTTATGAATACTATACTTTGGGAAGCAAACTTGGAAAAGTTACCTATTAGTCTTCGTCGCTACCATAATCATCGAGCGCCTGGTGCTCGACCCCCTCCCGCTTTCGAAAGAAACGATTTACTGGTTGTTCGTCCTCGTCTTCGCCATCCTCGCATTCCCCTTTCTTGTTCCATGTCCCGAAGAACCCCTGCATCGACTGGTGGAAGGTACCGTTTTCAGTCGACGGGGTCCGGGGTGGTTTATCATTTCGTTCAGGCTTGAGCATGCGGTTGAGAAATGCACGCCGCATTCCACTGGGAGTCGCGGGAACGCCACGGCCTTTCCGTCCTGCTTGATTAACGCCCGGCTCATCGCTCTTCTGACCGGCATTTTGTGCGGCTAGATCGGTCTTGAAGTTGAACCCAAGGTTGCTCATTGACTTGGCTCCTCGTGGATTATCGTAGTCCTTGTCAAGTTCCATCGAGCCAAACGAATTCGTCGAATGTGGCCGAGCATCTGGTTCCGAATAATCTGAATTCTGGGAATCGTGAAATGTGGATTGCATCGCTTCAAATGTCGGCAGACCTGTCAGCTCACTAATATGAAGTTCTGATTCAGTGCCATCAGCAAGCCTGAATTTCTCGGACTTGATTTTCGCCTTGCTTTGTCTGATCGTCGTGATATTGTTAGCGTTGCTCGGGTCGAATTGTAGGATCGACGCCGGCTGTTCATAGTTGGATGAGAACCTCGATGATTCTTCCGATTGCTCCTCTGGATCGGTAGTCGTTTTCGGTTTTGGATTTGCTTCGAAATGTTTGGAAAGAGACGCCAACTTATCTTTGTGCTCGCCTCGTCCTGGGGATTCGGTGAGGCTTTGCTCGCTGTTCGGTTTGGAACTCAATGGCGAAACTGGCGGCGTATGGCCATCGACGTTGGTAGCAGATGGTCGCTTTGGTGAGCTCGTAGCACTTCTATCTTGCCCATGTGATGACGTCGACTTGGTTCGCTGCGACTGCTGCCGTCTTCGTCGACCGCCCACAGATTTTCTTGATCCCACGCTTCGATCGTCGTCGTCGGCGACCCCCTTTCGCCTGGTCGATCGGGGCTTTGGTGGTGCTCCAGTACCTTCCAATAGTTTCCTCCTTGACGACGATGACTTTGGTATCGTCTGTTGCCCATCGTCCGGCTGGCGATTCTGCATTTGCTCGCCGTCCACGGAATCGCCACCATGTCGAGAACCCCTCCTGCTGGCATGCCTACGACCACGAGAGCTTTTTGTCGATCGAGAGCTTTTTGTCGATCCAACAGAGCGATCATCATCCTCGCCGCCTCCCGCAGGCTTTTTAAGACGTCGCCGCGATGACTTTCGCGACCGAGAGTGAGATGACCCACCACCATCTCCGTCGGTAACATTACCGTCCGTCGTGCGACTTGTATTCTTAAGGCGACGCCTGTTGTCCCGCGACCGACTCTTGTCATCGTCCGATTCTGCTTCAGCGTCCAGGCGGAGACTATGAGCTGAAGTGGGTCGGTACGCCCCTTCGTCGTCATCATCAATATCAGAGATCAATTCTTCATCTTCAGGCTCGCCGTCGAGTTCTGCTTCACTTTCACCCCCTGCTAGAAATTGAGCCAGACTATTCTTGACGTCACTTTGACGACTTTGCTTTTCTTTCCACCGCGAACGAATGATGTTACGTTTCTCCTCTGCTCCTGCTTTGGAATCCTTCCCAGCGCCAGGAGATTTAGGAACGCCGCGTCCAGATTGTCGTGAGTGACCAGAAGCTACCATGCCCACAGCCGTTGCTTTCTTCTCGCCCCCCATAATATCCCGCACTGTAATAGACGGCATGCTAGCATTTCCCCACTGTTTCTCGGCCGCCGCAACTCGCCGCGTCTGCCTTCGACGGTTCATGGACCCCCCTGCCGTTGGTGGTTTCCTTCCGCTGCTTGCAGATTGTGTAGGGCGGGGCGGCCTTCGTTGAATGGTTCGACCGTGACGATCTTTTGTACCGGATGATTTTCGATCCTCGGGATCGCTATGGTACGAGTCACCAGAAAGAGGCTGTTGGCCAGACGAGTGATCTGATACACCGATCGATCGCGATGATATCGGACCACCTGCACATGAATTGCGTGCACCGCCATTAACTCCATCGTCCGTCATATCCTCTTCATATTCGTATCCACCCTCATCATGTGCAGACATCCTGACGAACAGCGGCGTCCTTCCAGCACAAGTCAAGGGTCAAAGAATTCTTTCGCTTTGGTGGCTCGGATGTACGTGCGTTTTCTTCTTCTCCTCTGAATTTCTTCAACCTTTTTCGACAGATATCTAATGTCGGCGCACGTAGAAAATATCAAATAAAACCTGCCGTTGCCATCGAAGATGTACTCAGTTGTAATCGCCGAAAGAGTCTGTCACTTGACGCCTCTTACCATTGCTAGAAACAAAACACAAGCGAGATCTAATTTTTTTCCTTGCTTCCGGAGGCGGCGGCGATCCCAGCATTTAGTTATGCGCTCCAAAATACACACAAGACGGCGGTGTGGTGGGAAAATATGCGGTATTCGTGAATGAACATCATTTCCCCGAAGCCACAAAACCACCAACCTCACAAAAAATTCAAGTTCGTCAAAATGACCCGAAGAACATATTGCTGGTGGGCAGTTCAGTTTGGCTTCTCTTGACGGGGGAAGTAAGCGGATCATTCACATTTAGGCCTCATGAACGTGCACTTATGCCTCTCACCATAAGCCATCGCCCCGTCCAATCCCGGGCTTCGCAACCTTCCCACAAGAAGTGAGCAATCCACAGCTCGAATGAGTCGAGTCAGTCGGTTGCAGTGGGCACTTCTCCAGTATCCATCCGAAGCATTTGCAGAAAACGAGAGGCCTCTCTTATGCAGGCGAGAACTAAGTAGAGACTAGCTAACAGAAGTGGAAGTTATATCAGAAGTTTGCTGCATAATACTAACAGCTAGTTGTGCCTGTCCTAAATCTTGTCTCAACTCAACCTCCACGCGACCGCAATAATCCCGCTCTAGGGGAAGGCTTCGTGTTGAGGGAGGTTATCAAACATGACATCTTGGTTTCCCTTATCTTTGACAAAGATGTGGCAGGTAGGTTTAACCACATCGCCACTCAGGGCACCGAGTGGGGCAACCATCGTATCAGCTCCGATCTTTTTGTAGCAGAAAGATCCACACTTGTTGCAAGAATTGCGGAAGACACCACTACCGGGTGTGTGCTCATAGCTGATCAAATCTCCTTCTCCCTTCAAAACCTCAAGCTTGGGGAAGATTCCCAACTAATTTTGTCGCACAAACAAAGCATGAACGTTTGAGATTCATTTTTTCATTTTGCAGAGCCGGCGACATCAGCCTTCTCATCACATAAAAGCTACGCACCTGCATGGCTGAGCCCACCTGCTTACGGCATTGACCGCAGTGGCACCAGCATGCCAAAGTAGCATCACCGGTGACCTTTCCTTCAAAGTTTCCGCACATGCAAGACCAGGTTCGTTCAGTCATGGTGTTATCGTTTGGGAGTATCGGTACTTGATAGGTGAACGTGAAAATGGGAAGATATCTTTCGATTTCATCGCGACGCAATCTCCATCCAGAAAAACGGGCGGCGACGAACATCCCGGCGAAGTCAGTGGCCGAGTGAGGAGTCGTCACACATACCAGATATTACCTGGTACACCTGGTACGAACGCACGCCACGGCACCACGCATGGCGGACGGGCGATGTCAGTCGCGAACCCTACTATCTAGTGGTCGGGTATGTAGCATGCGAGAAAACATTACCCCTACCCAGCCACCAGTAGGAGACAAAGCAGTTAGTACAAAAGTAGCAGCACGTTTTCAGATTCATGAGAACTGCAGACCACTTCACGGCAGGGGACTCTACTATACCTTGTATTTTGCCAAAGCGCACTGGACTGCTGCTAGAAACGTTAGCAGGATCAGTTGTAGGTACCGTGGGACATCACAAGAAGGCACTATGCTTGCTGACCTTTTGGATCTGCGAGGCATCTACTCTGGGATGGAAAAAAGTGTTGCACATTCTTGTACTGCATCGCCTACCATTAACATTCAATATTAACATATGGGAAGGGCTCAACCAGGCTCTGTTATCTCTCGGGAACTCCTCAGTTCCGTTACAAATTTCGCTTGCTCCTTTGCTGCGCCATCATTATTCTCTCCGAGTAACTCAGCCCATTACTCTCATGACTTTCATGACCTGACTTGGAAGGCACTTCAGACATGTCACCAACCACTCGATCCAGAAGTGATCCCTTGGTGCGATCTTTTCTGTCCTTTGGCTCTTTGTATCCGTCATCTTCCGTTTCCTTATCTTTCTTCTTCCCACCTCGTCGGATTTTTCCTCGACTGCCGTGTCCGGAATCGTGCCCAGAATTTTGCTCGTTCGCAAGACCCATCAAATCGATGTGCTTACTGATATCTCCTAGTGAAGCCTCGTTCTTCACTTCGCTCTTGCTGGAAAGCCCCCCACCCCGGTACATGTCCATAATTTCTTGTTGGCTCTTGGCCCTCTCCTCGTGGTCCCAATCAACATCTGTGTTGTCACCGCCATCTTCCTTTTTTGTTACAATACCGGCCATAAAGGCCAAGCTACCTGACGATGTATGAGTGACACTAGCGCGTCTTTGCCTTCGTCCCGGCGGTCCAGCACCAGGGCCTGCCGAACTCTTGCTCCTGGCGGGTGGTGGTTTGTTCAGATTGGCTGGTTCCAAAGATCCATCCGAATATGTATAGCCAACGGAGCCCCGACGAAGCGGGCGTCGTCTTGGTGGCTCGCTATTTTGGCTTTTCGCCTCTGAGACCTCAGCGTGGCCTGGTTTGTTCAGATTGGCTGGTTCCAAAGATCCATCCGAAGATGTATAGCCAACGGAGCCCCGACGAAGCGGGCGTCGTCTTGGTGGCTCGCTATTTTGGCTTTTCGCCTCTGAGACCTCAGCGTGGCCTGGTTTGTTCAGATTGGCTGGTTCCAAAGATCCATCCGAAGATGTATAGCCAACGGAGCCCCGACGAAGCGGACGTCGTCTTGGTGGCTCGCTATTTTGGCTTTTTGCCTCTGAGACCTCAGTGTGGCCTGAGTGATCCATCGTCGCCCTGCGCCCACTTCTAGTTCGTCGTACAGGACTATGGTCTGATCTGTCACGACCTTTGCTGGACATCTGAGGACTTTTATCACTCGAGTTCTTTCGAGACATGGTTCGAGGGCTGGGACCGACATCTTCTGGATCAGGGAGGCGACCATCATTCGACGAGTGAGCTCGTCTAGGAATACCACCTCTCCTCTTAGAAGATGAAACTGCCTTCTTGTGGAGGTCTCCACTCTTTGATCGGGCGCTCTGCTGAAAGCCGTCTCGCTTTCGGTCATCCATGTCACCAGTGGAGCCAAAGGCATCCATTCCATATCCATCGTGGTCATCTCCGAACTTGACATCGGTCTGCACCTCAAACGGTGCAAACCCGTCATCAATGTCCTTGAATGGGTCAGCCCCAAACGCATCAAAATCGTTCGCAGAACTAAAGTTTCTCATGGATTGAGGTGGAGGGGGTGCATCCAGGAAAGGGCCCGGTGCGGAACTCAAATTCCGACTGGACTGAGCTTTTCGATCATGGTTACTTTTAACCCCGCCAGAAGAAGGAGCCGGAATTCCAAATCCATCATCTCCAAACCCAGAGCTACCGCCGAATCCATGACCGAACTCCAGCCCATTTCCAAAATCGAAATCAGCCGATCCACTACTGCTCGAGTTGTTGAACCCTGAAGTTGAATTATTCGTTGACTTTTTTGAAAAGGGGTCCCGGCTGCTTTTGTGGGCGGACGGAAATAAGTTGGACGAATCCTCTGATACATGTGTTGAATTCGTCGTAGACCGAGTAGAATTTGACGCATGAGAACTTGTCTCCACACATTTTCCACCAGCAGGTGAAGAAAAGTCTTTCATTGATTTTTTCAGATACGACGACATCTTCTTCTCGGATGGCGCAACCACCGCAAATGGGTCGTCATCGTCCATTTTGACGGAGATTCCAGGTCTCCCAAACTAAACGCAAAATATTATTTGGAGATGTTTGTCAGTATTTTCTGAGCGGAGAGATCCAAAAATAACTCCGACCACCCATTAATGGGGTCTCAACACTAACAAGTCTGTTGCCTATGCACAAATGAAATTGCTTGCGCTTTTGTTTGTTGCCATCGATAAACGGTTACTTGCGTCTTCCCTGTCCTTCTTCGCTCGACGAGTAATTGCCACGATGACTGATTGATTAGGTGTTTCGGTACACAAGCTACGACTTGTTCCTAATACCAGGTACCTGGTACAGCCCTTCCTACCGGTAGACTAGAGGGACGCATGGTCGGTTTCGCCTTGTATCTGACTGCCCGCGATCATTTCGTTAGTCGTGGTTCATTGGAAAACCAGAATATCAAGAAGGCCCTAATATAAATAGATGTCCCATTGTGACCTGACTGTGACGTTTTGACAACCTTATGGACTTCAGAGTGTATCCGTTTGGGCCTGGCTTGTTAAAGGCACCCAGTTAAGCCTTTTCAAACCATGTACTATATAAGGTAGTCACCATACCGGCCGTCCTACCTTTACATACTACCGTGCTTATTCGTCTGAGTCGACTCCAATGACTTGGCTGGCATTTTGCAGGGAAAGATCCACATTCCGATAGCAAAAACAGTGAGAAAGATCCACCAGAAAGCACAACAACAGTCGTTGTTGCTGGCCTCATTCGCTCGTGTGCCAATACGCCATTGTCGTCCTTCATCTTTCAACTGACTGCTTTGACATGAACACTGAGAGTGGCGGAAATCAGTACGTCCACAAAGATTCCAGTGAACGACAGGACATTTTGAACCGATGCTTCCGTCATACGACGGCCGAAGGATTCCGCAAGTCCGGAATAATTGCCGCTGCCGCCGACAGTGGCACCGGGTCTCCTTTTCGAATTCTAGAAATTGGCTGCGGGACAGGAGCCACAACCTTTGATCTATCAATCATTTTACCCACAGCAGAAATCACTGCAGTTGACGCCGACGCTAACCTAATTGCTGCGGCAAATGACCGGCTCCAGAAATCAGCATCAGATTTGACCGAACGAGTCACATTTCTACATGTCAATGGCGAAGAAACGGGAAAGAAATTCATCAACCACTTTGACGCCGTATGGTTTCGACTCGTCTTGGTTCACGTGCCTGACCCGGTGGCGTTGCTAGCGTCGGCCGTCGATAGTCTCAAACCGGGTGGAACACTTTTTGTGGAAGACTGTGATGGACGAAGTTGTGTAAATGATCCTCCCTTCTTGGCCAATTCATGGATTCATAAGGTCCACGTTCAAGTCTCTTTGAGATTAGGGGCCGATGTCCGCCGGGGTTCTGTAATTGGGAGCTATCTTCAGGAATCGTTCGCCAACCAATTGACCAATCTACAGTTCGACACCTTTGCCCCAATCTTTGGCAAGGGCGTGAAGGTCGCCCCGTGGGCAAAGACAAGCGAGACAGCCCTGGGACCAGTTCCAAGTTCAGAGGAGCACTGGGAGTCCGGCTGGGCACTTTTTAAAGGATCTCTTTCGAGTCTGACGCCAAAGTTTTTGGAGTCGGGCTTTTGCACACAGCGCGACGTTGACTTGGCCTGGAAGAGTGTGGAACAAGTAGAAGACGAAAAGCTGACGCCATATCAAATCTTCTCTCTTCCTGGAGGGAACATGTTCCAATGGTGGGCCACGAAGATTTGACGTGTAGATGTACAACCGAATCTCAAGGGGAACGTGTTTGCCCCTGCCCTGAAGTTTACGAATTGAAGCAATCTTCGTGTAAACTCACCACCATACTTCCTATATATTTAAATGATTCCAGTTGCGCTACACATCAAGCATCAATGGGTGTTCTAGAGTACAACATTTGTGCGTCCTATCTATGGCTCCTTGACCTCGATCTTGGATCCTTTTCGAATTTGACCCCATCCAATCAAACGCCAATGCTTGTCCACACGTCGTGAGAGGGCAATCTTCTCGCCTTCTGTAGTACAGACAGGTTGTGTCAGTGCAATCTTGGCGAGCTCACCCTTAACGGCAATGACTCTGCCACCAGTTGCAGTGGACCCAATGTTGACCATGAGAATCTCATTCTTTGCCAATTTCTGAACCTTGGCTTGCTTTCCACCGTCACTTGTCTTTACTCCCAACAGTCGTCTCAACAAATAGTACGAGATTTCAATCTCGCTAAAGACATCGGGCAATTGGCCCTTGAGTCCCAAGACTTGTCCTACCAATCGATCGGCTCTCGTCAAAGTGGGGTCAATGCGCGTACCCACACCGATGAGACCACCCGGAACAGCAAACTGAAGATCATTTTGTTCGGCGTACAAGGAGGAGATCTTGGAATAGATGGGCGCGCAAACCATAATTGTGCTACCGTCTTCGCCTTCCTGCTTGGTGACGATACCAGGCCGAACCTCAATTTCATCACCAACCCTCAAGACACCCTGAAGGATACTTCCACCAGCCACGCCACCCTGCAGGTCGCTGACATCTTGACCAGGCCGATTGACATCAAACGATCGAATCACAATCAATCGAGGGACACTGGTAAAGTCTCGCGGGGGAAGTGGGATCTTTCGTACAATATACTCGCAAACGACGTCAATGTTATACTTCAACACAGCCGAGATTGGGATGATTGGAGCAGAATCCGCAACCGTACCAGCGACGAATTTGCGGATCTGTTCTTGCTGCGCCAACGCAGCATCCGGCTTGACCAGATCGACCTTGTTCTGAAGAATGAGAATTTCCTTCAATCTCATAATCTCGACAGCGGCCAAGTGCTCACTCGTCTGAGGCTGAGGACAAGTCTCATTGCCAGCGACTAACAAAAATGCGGCGTCCATCACGGCTGCACCGTTCAACATGGTAGCCATGAGAATGTCGTGTCCAGGACAATCCACGAAACTCACATGCCGACGAAGGCGATACTTGATACCCGAGATTTCATCCACAAACTCATCGGCATGTGATGACCCTCTGGAGGTGTAAAATCCTCCCTTTTCTCCCTTGACATCGCCCTTATAAATTTTAGCATTGGCATATCCCAGCTTAATGGTAATGTTACGTTCGAGCTCGTTCTTGAAACGGACTGTTTGCACTCCACTGATGGCCTTGACCACAGTCGACTTTCCGTGAGCCACGTGACCGATTGTCCCAATGTTAATAGTAGCTTGACGAGAAATCTAAAGACAACAAAAGACGGCGTAACAAGAACATGGTAAACGCATTAGTTTCTCGAATTCGACCGCTTCGACTCAACAATCGTGGGGACAAAACATGCAAAGAAAGACTCACAACTTCCGGCGTCAAAGCTGTCAATTTCGATGCATCAACAGTCGAAGCATCCTGTGGTTTCAGGTGCGACTGCTTCTTTTCTAAATCATCGGACCCCATGGTGACAGGGAGGTTGTTTCAAATGTGGTCAAAACCAAAAACCAGACGTGGTCAAAACCTTGCTTTACCATCATCGTCTCTCGACCGCACAATCCCTGCAATTTTCCCTACGTAGGTCAAGTACAAAACCCACGTTCCGATTCCGTGGAGGCAGACCCCGCGCGAAAAATAGTTGAGGCCAACCGCGCGCAGTGTGCGCGTCCACCACTGAAAAATCGGGATTCCAAACAACCTGAACTTCGATCCGATAACGATGATGGGTCCAAAGATTTGCTACTGGAGACCACCAACCCCAAAAGGATTGCAGGTTTCAAGCTATTGCCGTTCAACTGCAATCTGGGATCTACCACAGTAGGATACGTCCTCGTGTACTGTAAAAGTCTACAGGTCTTGATTGATCCCTTCGTTTTCTGCGTTGCATTTTTCGCTTCGTTGGCAGCATCATGACGACATCGGATGCTGCAAGCACCCCACACGATTACTACTCGAATCCGTGCGAAAAGGTCCGAACATCGTGCCGGCGATGGATAGAGCAAGAGAAGGATTGGATAGAGGGTGGTAGACGGTCAGTTGCTGTGCGCCATCAGCATATTGGAGCACTGGCGCAAATCATATTGGAGAAAAAGAGCCATAGGCCGACTTGGATTGAATGGGACGAAGAAAACTGGCACTACCAAGGTGGCAACTTTGCAGGAAGCGAAGCTCAACGACAAGAACGAGTTGCTATGTATATTTTGGCGCTGGATGCCATCAATTTTTGTTTTTGGCCGTGCAAAAACTACCCTCAAGAAACGCATATCAATACCTTGGAGTATAACACACTTGCTGTGGCTCTCAAGAAGCTCGCGGAAGGCGACGATCAAAAGTTTTCGGAGGATATGATCTCCTATGCCTTCTCCCCAAAGCGATTAGCGGAAATGACGGAAGATACGATGGCTTCGCTACTGGAGCCGCACCTGGGTGGCCACTTTCTGGACAACATGCTCAAACGCTCTCAACTTTGGAAGGAGGTGGGCGAGGTACTATTGGAACATTTCGGCGGATCTGCAATGCAACTGATTGCTCAAGCGAATCAAAGCGCTCCCAAGCTGGTAGAGTTGATTTTCTCGCATTTTCCTGGGTTCCGCGACGAGGCTACAATAGACTCGGAACGAGTAGTATTTTTGAAGCGAGCGCAAATTTTTGTGGGCGACGTCAATGCGGCTCTGAAACTCAATCTACAAGATCTCCATCGACTGACTACCTTCGCTGACTATCGCGTCCCGCAGATCCTTCGACACTTTGAGATTTTGCAGTATTCCCCGGACCTTTCACGCTCGGTAGATTCCGGTGACGAAATCGGTATGGGATCTCCCGACGAATTGTCGATCAGGGCAGCAACTGTCGTTGGAGTTGAGGAGCTTGTGAAGAAGCTGAATGCGGGCAATAAGTCACCAGCTGCTGGGGATTCATTCAATGACGTAAATGTCGACTGGTATCTTTGGCAAGTGGGCGAGAAAATGCACCAAGATGGCTTACTCAAACCATTCCACAAAGTACGGACGCACTTCTACTAACAGTGGTAGACAATCCTACTAAAGTCAAACAAATTCTATTTTGTCGGTCTGATTTCGAATTTCCCGCACGCCACCAGCTTGGATGAAACCCCGAATAGACCCGTGCTCTTTTCTAGTCGGAGCACACCACTGCTTCCAAAGTCAAAGGTGCCAGGTGTGCGACCGGGTGATACTTGGATGTCGCCGTACACAAAGCCTGGAGGGATCGAGTATGATGACTGTGTTTGGATAGCTTTTTCGTCTTCGTCCGTCCAGTAAATCTTCTGGATTGTGCCCTTGGTCTCCACGGTTCGAGTGTAACCCAGCGTGTCAATGCTGAATCGTAGCATTTTTCCGTCATCCGAAAGCTTCCACTCCCCATTGACTTCTCCCGACGTAAATTCAGATGGGGATGCTTTGCAGACACCATTTTCCAGAAATTCAATTGTAATAGTGGTTGACGGTGTAGAAGGCAATGCCAGACCAGTTTCGCGGTCTCGGGACGAAATGTTCACTTTACTCCCATACAGATCATTGCTAGGGTCACGTTCTGGTACACCTGATAAGAAAAGATCCACAGAGCATGTGTTACCCGTAATCATCGCCGGAGTAACATCGTTTCCGAGTTGTTTTTCTCGCCACTTTTTCTGAGTCTCGGTCAACTGGGTCGCTGGAGAACCCTCAATAAACTCTTCACCAGGAGCATCGTATTGACCTTTTCGCTTGTCTGGTGATAGACTACCGTCATTTTGAAAGGCTTTGTCGATCATATCCTTGAAGAGATTGTAACGACGCGTTGATTCCCTCGTCGACGGGATCGTCTCGCAGTGTCGACCATTCAACTTCGTCGCCGTGGGCGTAAATGCTTCTGCTTCCAAGGCGCAGAAAATCGGCAGAAAGATCTGCCACGATAACACTCTCATGGTCAGACACTGCAACCCTCAATATTCCAATTGAAAGATAGATGTGGCTGGAACTGTTCAGTTGTCGCCCCTCTTGGCGAAGGCAATCGTACGCTCACTGCGCCATGGTGTTCGTCCTTGGTCAACTTGGGGGCCGAGAAAGCATTGAAAAGATCCTTTTGGGGGTGACGTCATTCCGTGACTGACGCGCCTGCCAGCAAGCCCAAACTTCGAATGGGTCCACAAGACTTGACAATACGACCCGACTAATTTAGCGTGACCCGCCTTCCCTTCAGTAGATAGTCGACCAAAGACAAAATCTACCAAGAAGCTAAATACCAGCCAAATCAACACTACTGGATAGCCTTCATGACAAGGAGGAAGTTGCTAGCTTCTGTTCGATAGGAAGTAGACGACCCGGGCGACAATGCACATGGTGTCTACGCTAGCTACTTCGTGATAGGAGCGAGTGGAGGGTGGAACTCGCGGCCGAGTCTAGTACTATACATGTTATCGCCCATTGACTCTTGATGCGGGATAGTCTCGCTAGTGAGAGTCAAGCTGACCAAGCTCCCTAGCCCACCGTATTGATTGACTAGAAAAGGTAGAGGAGATTGCTCGCAGGCTCTCGTTATCAGGACCTCCTGGCATGCTTTTCTGGATGTTGTGCTCTTTCACGATCATTTTGATAAGAGTCCGCTTCCGCTTTTGTTTAACGTGTGAAATGCTTGCGATTAGATGGTCCTCCAGACCTCTGATGCAGTACAATGACGAATCGATCTTCTGAATGTCACCGCCATTGGCATCAGTCTCCTTCAGCACAAGCTTGCACTCGTTAAAGAAGGAGACGTAATCGGATTTTCTATACCACGCATTCTTGAAGTCACTTTCGGAGTAGTTATGAACAAAGACGTCGGGTTTGTCTGAAAAGGTAACTTTCTTGGACATCCGTCTTTTCTTAGTCACTGGTACCTCTGGAGGTGCAAATGGACATGCCACGGGGAAACCTCTTTTGCGGAGAAAGCCCTGAATAATCTTGTCGGCATCCATCATAACTATGCTGTTGGAATTCCATAGTGGGGGAGCAGCTTGCTGAGCTTGGAGCATGGTGAAAATTCTTTTTTTCTTGTCTATGGGTAACTCTTCCGGAGGCGAGACGCAACTGGTTTGTGGGTGCCAAACGCTCGTGACGAAGGGAAGGTTCGACTGTTCTTTTGCACACATCATGATAATTTTGTTCCCTTGATGACGCCGTCGGCATCGTATTTTTTCGGCCCAAGGGGCACAAGACCACGAGTAATATGGTCATGTGACCTTTTGTCGATTGTGACCTTCAATATCCGGTACTGTTATATGAATCCTGTTCGTCCGAGAAATCACCGAGTAAGTGGCGCGGATCCACTCGACAAAGTAGTAACATGTAATAAGATCATCAACATAAAATATTATGGCATTACCGCGCGGGATACGAACACCCGGCTTGACTACTTAGACTAAACCATGCCACTTCTTCGGGGAAATAACGGTCCCCTCGATGGGAGACGGAGCTAGGAGTCCGATCACATCGCACTATCCTCATCCAAGACTAACTTCCAACAACACTCACCATCACCAAATAAATCCAACCGAGGTACCTGCCCCACCGCAGGACGTCCAACACGAATGGCCAACAAGCTTAGGCCACCCCCTCGACGAGTCAGACGCGACTTAGAACAAGACTTGTCTCGCAAGCTCCTTACGCTCCGCTCCATTCTGAACCTTGGTCAGCATGTCAGCTAGATTCGCCTTGGTATTAACATAACCAATACGTAGAATATCCGCCGCAGCCTTAGACCTCACGTAGTGATAGGCAATTGAATTTGACTTTTTCTTGAGAGTAGATTCCGGCACACTTGTGTTGCTAACAACAGACATGTTGTCGACGAAAACATGAGCATACCCGTCAATAGGGACACCCAGCATACGTAACTTGTAACGGAGCGCTTCTAAAAGTTCGACCCCCGTTTTCAACGCCATGAACTCCGACCCAAAAGAACTCGTTTCAATCGAGTTTTGCTTCTTAGAATACCAAACGATCGGAGCACGATTAACCCAAATCAATACACCTGTTCTTGACTGACGAGTAACGACATTAGCAGCGTGAGACGCATCAACAAACATGACAATTACCACGTGTTTCCCGAGGGGGGTTGGCGCGTCTGGTGGCCAATCATCAGTCGCCCACGGATAGAACTCCTTCCACTCATGCTTCTGCAATTCCGGCAAATGGTCCGGGTATCCATCGTCCATGACCAGGTTAGATCTTTCATGATTACTCAGATAAGCAAACACATGTAAGGCCGCCTTGAGATGCCCATCTCGCGGACACGCATTGTAAGCTGCCAGCATTGATGTCTCTGTACAGATGTCGATTCGACCGAGCTCAACAATCCACCGAAGGATACCAACACACTGCATATAAAACGTGGCGCCTTCATCGTTGAGTAGCGGGGTAACATCCAATTCTGGCTTATAGCCAGAGGGAAATGGCGCGCTTGCCCCAGACTTTAATTCGAGTTCCATCTGCGAGAGCCTTGATTTAATCACACGAATCGCTTCCTTGATGTAGTCCCCTGAACCAATCGCCCATTTCGGCATGGGGTCGCCATCAATCCAGAACTTTGAGATCGTTGCACCAAGGTACCTCGTCGGCTCTCCAATTGAGTCCTCTTTTAACAAGAAACGCATGTTAAGATCGTCGAGAATGCACTTTGGGTCCGTACTTATCGCAAGTAAATCGTCGGTATAAACCAACAAATACTCGTAGTATTTCTCGCCGTTCGGCTTGACGGCCTCTCGAAACCAAACATCCATGTCGGCGCGACAAGGAGTAAAGCCCAATTCCTCTCGAAGGGTCTTCGCACAGTAGCTTCTCCATGAAAATCCTGCAGATTTTAATCCATAGAGAGCCTTTACTATCACCGCAGTCTTGCCCTGTAACGCACCAAACTCGGGTCCAAGTATCGTATGAACCCTTTCAGCACACGGTGCATTCAAGTAAGCGCCTGCAATATCGGCAGAAAGAACAGACAAATTATTCAAAGACGCAAGCAAGAAAGCGAGACGAATACTTTCCCTTGTAACCACGCTCGCATATGTAACCGAAGACGGCGGCTCGGTTTGGTCGCCTCTCGCACAGATCCTTGCTTTGCGAGTCAAGTCCATTTTAACATCAAAGACAACCATCAGGTCGATGAGTTGCGAGCCAACAGGAACCTTCTCTTCCGAATCCAAAACTTTCAATGCAGGGATGACCGTCTTAACTTCCTTTGCCATTGCGTTGGCCCAATGTTGAGTTCCCGTCTCGCGATCAATCTCGAGTGCACGGGCAACATCCATTGGCCCAGGAACCTCAATTCCAAATTTCTCATTCTTCCTTCGTACGGCGCGGCGTTTTACCGCTTTCAAAACACTATCCCTTTTCTTGAGAGTGAATGGAACCCACCAAGCAAACGCTGGTTCCGAAACAAGTTTATTCGCAACAGCATATTCGGCAAGTTGGACTGGGTAAGCTTCCTTCGCATCTCGCAACGGAAACCACATTGTGCTGCCATCGTTCAGTTCGGCACAAATACTCCAACCCTTTGTGGTGCGCTTCGGGATCCTCTGTCCTCCTTGTTCGATGAAACCATCATCAGCTTTTAGAGCCGTACCGTCGCACCTGTGGTCAACAAACTCCTTCACAAAGGCAACTGAGTATCCTTCATCGTCAACAGACGCCATGATAGATTCGACAATTTGGTTAGCTGTGACGCATTCAACATCTCCATTTGTCCAAACAACCTCGTATTGGGCTGTGTCCAGTAGCGGGTTCTCGTGGAAATGCCCGATGAAATTCCCCTGGGAATCTCGTTTGCGCCCACGAACGACGCCTGTTAGAACATTATTACCGTCACCTGTAGCCTTTCGTATCTTCGTAGACACGTAATGGTCATACTCAAGCGGCTTCTCTTCTTCATCAAAGAGAGGCGGAACAAAATCCTTGTCCTGCTCGTCAACCTCGTTCGTCTCGTCGTCCTCGTAGGGAACAAAAGTCGGAACATTGTCCTCCGCCCTGATAAACCGTTTGTCGCCATCGTCTGGCTTTAAATCAATCCCTTTGATTCGCTCGCCTAGCTCTGCTGCAAGTTTATCAGTAAACTCTTTCTTCATTCGCTTGATGTCCTCATTTTGGACCTCTTCCTGCGACAAAGGAACAACAGAAGAACGATGCAAAATGCTACCGTTCGAGGTGAGGACTGCCTGGCAAAGCACATCAGGAACATCAAAACTTGGTCCGAGCCAACGACACAACTGCTTCTGCGGTTGACTCGATTCACGTGGCGATCGCGCCCAGCACCAATCATAAAAAGCAAAGTTAATCAGATGCGAAATATCCGCCGTGTCCCCTGCAGCTATCGTTGCTGCACATTCACCGTTCTGCTCAGGATGGCCCAGAGCAGTATGACTCCGCTGTTCGGCACACGTTGCATAGCAACGGTCCCAGAGACATGCAGGAACATTACGAGCCAACATGGTCCGTTCGTAGAGACGGCTGACCTCGCGAATTGCGTTCTCGGCTTGAGACTGATTGTGCCGGTACGGTTCCACTGGCAGAATGGGGACTTGAGCACGCTGGCATCGTTTGAGAAACTCGCCTTTGGTGAGAGAGAGAGCAGAGTCAGGAACAATGGATTCCGGGAATCCAACGGTGCGAAAAACCTTGTCCAAAGTAGTGTGAACTTCAGATTCCTTGGGAAGTGGGAAACCGGCTACCCACTGAAATGGCGTCGAATAGACTGCCATGCACGTATTGCCCTCCAGTGACTTTGCTGGGCCAAATTTCACATCGACAAACAGTTTGCTTCGTAGCCTTCTGTATCGTAGCGCATACTCTGTTGGCCGAAATAATCGGTCCCCTGAAACACGGCTCCAATCTCTCACAGCTCGTTGTGTTGTCTTCGTCAAAGTTCGTTGCGCTGCCTCCAGACTTATCCGCCATCGTCGCGCTAACTGGTCGGCAGTCACAAGTGTAGTTCTTGCCGCCGTTTTCATCGCAGATAGCGTAACCATAACTCTGTCCCCTAAAGCGGTGGCAAGAGCAAGGTTGTGAAAAGCAGAGCAGATACGTTCCTCGGCCTGTAGGAAAGAAGAAAGAGAAAACAATTGTGTTGCACTTGTAGCCGAGATCGTGTTGAAATATGAATCGCCACCGACTTGTCGCCGAAGATGCTCTTCCACGAGATTCGAGTTTGAATCTGATGGCCTCCATTCCAACTCGCTGGTCATACGGACATGTGTGTAGTTGATGGGATCAGTAGCCTCGGCACGAGTCGGCTTCCTGACATGGAAATATGAAAATGGTTTGTCGTATTGTAGCGGTATGTGTAGACCGCTCTTGGGGTCCAAAATACTGTGATCAGTAGCTGCACGTTTATCCGGTGGGATTCGTTGCAAAGCCACGTCATTTACAATGATTTGGTTTTCCCTCAATTGGTCGGGACACAACAAATGACAAGACATATTAGGCAAAACGAGTGCATGATCGAAAAGAAGAATGTAAGTGTGCATAGTTACCGGGCAATCATATGCCACGGCCACGAGGGCCTCGGTAACATTTCTGATCGGCTCCATACTGTCATGAAAGCCACTGACGTTGATGTTGGTGTTGTAGGTGTGAAGGACAAAACAATGTTCGAGAGAGAATGCGCATGTGTCAGCGTGCGAATCCAGTTCGCAGCGTGAGACAGTGGTGTGAGATGAATAAGAAGCAACAACCCGCCGTAGCCAGGATATGCCACGACATCAATCCTTCTTTCGTCGAGTCATAGAAGCGGCAACATGACTGTTGTCGACGCTCATTGATGACGTCTCACTCTGGGCGCTCGTGGACACCGTCGTTGGCGTTTCCTCCGACTTAGCACTCGACACGTTGCGGTTTCCCGACTTGCGTTTTAGATCCATAACATAGTCTTTCTCCTCCTTTGTAAAAGTATTCCAGATAGCAAAGGGGTACGAGCCATTGTTGAGTAGGTGACCTGATTCGGAAAATCTTCCTCCGCCGCCACCTCCACGTCCTCGGCCTCGACCACCTCTACCACCACCTCTTCCAAAACCTCGTCCGCGGCCTCTTACACCGCGACCTCGTCCACCTCGTCCATCACCGCCCGAACTAGTGGTGCTCGAAATATTCCTCGGGGCTGAAGATTTTACCATACTCTCAGCTGCATCAAGCTGGCCTCCAAGATAATCGATGGTCTGTTGATAATTCGTCAACAGCGTAGCATTCGAGAAAACAACTCCCTTCGCAACAGCAAGGCGCTCGTCAGTGATACGGGACAACAAGTTTCGTACCTTGGCCTCATCCGTGCGGCCTTCTCCATAAGCTTCCAAGTCGGCAAAAGCACTCTTATGGCGGGCAATGAAGCCGTCCCACTGGAAGTTCCGAGCCTTGCCGTTCCAGAAGATAGTGTTCAATGTATTCTCCGCCTTATTCTTCACTTGACTGATATGCGAGGCACCCGCGTACTGTGCTTTGAAAGATAAATACGCTCCACGGCCATCTTTGGTACGATCGAACTGTTTTACAAATGCCCACGCATCGGTGCCATGGGTAACATGACGCATAAGTGTGAAAACCGCTTCGTTGTCGATCTGGTACGGGTCCCCAGTGTGGTGAGCGCGACGAATCAATTCGGAACGAAAGGTGGGATTCCCAAAACCGGGATCGGTAACAGGCAGCTCCACTTCGGCACGGACGATGTACTCCAGAGGAGTCCCCTCGATACCGTAGGAAGAGCCGATCCAAGATTCGATATCCTCAATAGTTTCTCGCGACTTTTTACCCGTAGTAAACTTCTCCGGTAGAGCAGGGTTGCCGTCTTTCCTAATCCTATCAAGATCCACCTTAAACTTCCACAACCTGGTCAAACGACCAAGCGAAGCCTCCGCAACAACAAACTCCCTCTGGACAGTCTCCATGTAGCGCATGTAGTAGGCCAACTGACGGAAGCGTTTCTGCTGATTGGTCCCCATAAAAGTACCGGGGTTGTTAATTTCCTGGTTGTTGTTGTTGAGTATGGTACCGCCAGGACGGCGGATGGCGGAAAACAAAGCGTCCAACTCGTCCTCATCAACGATACCTTTGACATCGTCAAACTTCGAATAACCCTGCCAGGACAACGCCTCGACGATCTCTGGGTCAAACGCAAGTACGTTTCCCAGGTAATCAGCAAACTCCTGGACAGCAGGATCAGCAGCAGCGGCAGCCATCGCAACGGAAACGGAACAAGATAAAGCAACAAGTTGTCAAGAAAACAAAAGTCTCGGTGTGAGGGAACACAAAACATCATTCCAGAGACGCATCGGAAGCATCCCGAAACATCGATCCGAGATGTAGGCCATTTGCATTGGAATGCAGCACATCCTTTTGGAATTTCCTTTTCATGTTCAGGACATCTGATTGGGTTAAAGGGTAAGAAATGAGGTGACACGTCGTCAATTGTATATGCCCATCAAGGCGAAGACATATGCTCCGTCTGACGTGGTCGATTTTATTTATATGGGTTTCTCCGTTTCAAGACCTTCATTGCCATACATGACGCCGGAGAAAACCCGTGCTGCCGTGCACCGAGCATAGTGCGTTTGTGGGTGCGTCCACCCGTGTGGCGAGATGGCTGCGCGTGCCCGAAGCGAGCAACGCCAGCTGAATCGTCGTTTCGCGATGCTCGACACGAAACATGGTTGACGACCATGAGCCTCTTTCTTTTCGCTCTTTCGCCGACTCTCCCTTCATCAATCGAAGAGCCAGGTATTGTCGACACCTCCCCAGGTGTTGTAGATAGCATTTGGGTCTGATAAACCGAGAAATCACCGAGTAAGTGGCGCGGATCCACTCGACAAAGTAGTAACATGTAATAAGATCATCAACATAAAATATTATGGCATTACCGCGCGGGATACGAACACCCGGCTTGACTACTTAGACTAAACCATGCCACTTCTTCGGGGAAATAACGCGTCGTTATGATGTCACATCACACAGAAATTTCCTATATCCGTGGTAGATACTGCACATGTGGACATAATTGTTAGGCCCAAAACAATATCAATTCAATGAATGAGGCATACTTCCTGAGAGTTGTTGACAATAGTTAATACTGGTAGAACCGAAGCGAAATTTGCTTTTTGAGACCGTGGATGGTCCAATTTCCCCTACGAAGTCGAAAAGGTCGCAGGTCTCTATTAGCTAGTTGGTCTCATTGGCGGCGGCTTCAACTACTACAAGTAGAGGGAGTAGCGACCGGAATTCGAAAATGGCTGCAAGGGTTACTCTATTAGTTAGTGATAATAGTTTACCTGGTGACGCAAATCCTCTAGAGGGTTATCTGTTCGCAAGTAGCTAGGAGAGTGCGTACTATCATTTTCGCTTCTTTAACTCTATGTAGTACAGCAGTAGAAAGGGGTGATGGAGTTTGCGTTCTTGAGAGGCATTGCTGTCAACACTTCTTGTCTTTCGACTATATAAAGTTAAAAGAGAGAGTTAGGATTCGAATAGTCTACTGCAAGCCAGTAGGGTGCTTCCACATCATTGAAGCCCAACCTGTAGACCCCGTAAGGGCGCAGGCTGCGAAGCTCATTGTTTCAAGGCAGTCTTAAAGATGAGCCGCTACCTCTGGAAGTATGGTGTGACGATCGGCCAACTTGCTTTCCCTGGTTCTAAAATCTTCGGAATCTCTGCTCTTTGCTCCTGATCTTCCTTAAAAGAATGGGGATTTCGTCGGTGACTAGCGAGGCGAGATGCCTCGCCCGTTTGAAATCGCCCTCCGTTGCGTTTGCCATCGCAAGCCTGTAGAGGGTCTTGCTGCAAACGGAAGTTTGTCCAGAAGTCGAAAGCAAGTCATCAACGACAAGGTTGGCCGTTTCTGTTTCTCCAGCTATACAAAGGAGTTCGATATAATTTCTCAGCAACTCCCTGGAAGGTCGTATGCCAGCCTCCTCCATGATCTTCAAAACTGCATCGGCGTGGTCCAAGTTCTCTTGCATAAGTGCAGGCTTGTCCGCTTTGCCATATCGATGAATGTCCTTTCCAAGGACCTCAATCGCGAAGGAATATGAGTTGAGGTCCGGCTCCAGGCCGCTGTCTCGCATAGTACTTAAAATTTCAAGGGTATCGTGGACATCCCCTCTCTCGGCATAGCAAGACATCAAAACATTCAACGTTTCAAAGGAGAGTAGTTCGGGCGACGACCTCAAAAGTTGCACACCGTCGTCAAGTCGCGACTTGTCAGACCTTTTGGCGAAGATATAATGTGAGACCATTGCATTCCTAATCGGTACCCTAAACCTCGTTTGTACATACCGTAGCGCAAGCGATAAGCTGCGTATGAGCGACCGAGACACATCATAACCAGCCTCTCGCATCGAATTCAGTGCTCCAAAGGCAGCCTCGAGACTGTCTTGGGAGACGGCAAGCGTGATGACGGTATTTTCATAAATTGTCTCGGTTGGCCGATAGTTGCACTGTTCCAAAAGCTCCCAGACGAGAAAGATTTGTTCAGAACTCCCCGAATGAGCTGCCCCCATTGAAATTAGATCGATACAGTCCAGGTCCACAAGTAGCTTGTCAAAATTTACCGCTTCTGCCGGTGCCTGGTTAATAGTTCTCTGCTGCAGTTGAAGCAGGGCTATGAGCGCCGGACAAACAATGTCAGGATTGGTGAAGGGAAACATGTTATGAATAGCCTGAATCACCAAGAGGGGATGAACGTAAAAATTTCCATCCGCTAGTCTTGCCAAGATGTCCTCAAAGGGCAAGTCTTCTTGACGATTGTACTTTGAAAGATTAAGCAACTGCCGCAGCCACGGCCCTCTCATCTCGTAGTTATTTTCGGCCATGTATTTGTAGAGTTCGCCGGCGTAGACTCCTATTCGGACAATTCTTTGCGAAGCTAGAGCGGTGATCAGCTTGGGAAGTAGCTCTTGCTTTGCCTCTCGCCCCATGTCTTCCAAGTCTCCAAGGATTTCTTCCACGAACGTGAATGCTTGATTCCGCGGGTGATTGTATGGATCCAACGTCTTGATTGAGGAAATTAGCTTGAGATACATGTTCATCTCTGGATCGGTTAAAGTAGGACCTTCTTGTCGGTAAAGTTTCAGTACAGAATACGCCAACATGGGATCGGAGGAAACGATGACGTAGAAAAGGCGTGCCAAGACGCGTATCGAAAGCTTATGTTCGTCCTTCATCGCCTGCTTGAAAAGTTTCGAAGCCAACTCAGTATCTCCATTTCGGATCGCACTCCAAAGAGGCATTTCACTGGCCTTTTTTGTCTGGACAATTGGGCTAGGCTTCTCATCAAAATTTTCACCATCTCTATCACCACCTTGCGATAAATCCTGACGCACCTCCAGAACCGCCGGCTCTTGATCATCCAGATCCGAGTCGTCCACTTGTCTTGACACTTTTTCCTCTACTGGTGTCGCAACCGGTAGAGAAGACACCGAGGAAAACTTCAAGGCGCGCTGTGGAAAATCATAGGCAAATTCTTGTAGGGACAAGAGGAGTAGACGCCTTTGATCCCTCAGCATCTGGTCGTCCATCGTAGCGAGTTGGTGTTGCCGCCGTGAGGCTTGAGCTGCATCAAATTTTGTAAAAGACTCGTAGCCAACTGTGTTTTTAACGAAACCCGCCCTTGGAACCCGCCGCGGCAAAGTAGACAAGCGTCGCGCCAAAGGAATCGAAAGGCTTTTCATCTTGACAAAGCACGACGAGAAAAATCTTTGGTTGCAAACGAGATGCCGCCGGGGAAGTGCAGGATCGGATTTCAAGTCAAGCTGGGGCCCCACCAACGCTTCGGCGAGAGAATCAGAAGAGAGATTGATATGACAATTCCCAACTGCACAGTGCGATTTGTTTCATTCAGAATGTGCACATCTTCTGTGTCAACGTCCTGCATCCTTTTTTCCTCTCCTCATCGTCGAGAACGAGCGGCAATGGTGGCAATTCGTTCTGTCCGTCGTCCGTCGCGGACGACATTCTCGCCACGTCGGGCGCGCGCGTCAATCTGATTTCGCGCCATGGCGGGAAATTTCAAGTGCATCGCTTGTCCGCCCGCCACACACGTTTGATGAATGAAGAGGGATTTTTGGTTGTCCTTCTTATTTTCCATTTTACGAGCAGCTTTCCTCCTTGGGTAGCCTTTGTTCGTCAAGTTTGCAGCCAAGAGAGTTATCAGGAAATATGTGGAGAAACACTACAGTTCGATCGGTGGCAAGATGTTGCTCCTCTGGAACCAATGCCCGTCAAGTTGTCCAGGCAGCGCCGTTCAGTCGTAAAGACGGTTCATTTGCTGCTTTTTCTACTCTATCGTCAAGGCTTCAAGGTGGGCTGACTGCGCCTACAGAGTTTTGCCATGGATTTCGTGCCCCGCTTCATTCAAATCAATGCAGTTGTTGCAGTCCATCGTTACTGCAAGCCCGGAAGCGAGTTGGAGAACACCAACGCGACTTTCGGCACTCTTTGTCGAGCAGCTCCCGTGGCGACAAGAACGAAGAAGGCATATTACAGGCACCTTCAGACGAAATCAAGATCCCCGGGGCCGAGAAAGGAGGAAGAAAACTGGCTATAATCTTTACCTGCACCCAATGCAATACCCGTTCGGCCAAACAATTTACAGAGCGAGCGTACAAATACGGAGTCGTGATTGCCACCTGCCCGGGTTGCAGCAACCGGCACCTCATCGCAGACAATCTTGGATTCTTTTCGGAGGAGGAAGGTGGATGGAATATTGAAACTGCCATGGCTAGACTTGGCGAAAATGTGCGAGTCGCAACCACCGACAATGTCCTAGAACTGAGTGTGGAGGATATCTACACCAAAGAAGCCATCGACGAGGCCATAACAAAGGCTACAGAGAAAGCCACCAACCCCGATTCTAGTAGCAATGGTTAGAGATTTTGATAGTAGCATGTAATTTTGCAAGCGACATATACATTGTGACAAATGCCATGCATGCCTAGAGTGCGAATGCAGTAATTTTCTTTCCTTCTACTGCCACCGAGCTGGTAATAGACGGATCGATAGCAGACAATACTTTTCGTTCCGTAGAAGGTGAATCAAGAGCTCGGACCACCAAGTTGGCAACATCCTCCCGGTGAATTGAACCGATGGCAGTGTTGTCCTCGGTCAGTATGGCCTGCCCAGTCATAGGTTCCGTCTTGAGGCCTCCAGGTCGAATGATCGTCCAGTTGGAGTTAGTGTAGTACCTGATCAAAATATTTTCTGCCTTCTCTTTTGCCGCCAATACATCCTTTAGAACTTCAAATACCGACGGAGGTGCCGCTTCCTTACTGGATCCGCATCCTATGCTCGTCACCAAAATGATTCTTTGAACACCCAAAATTCCAGCCGACTCAATCACGTTATTGTTTCCTTCATAATCAATTCTTCTATCGGCAGTGCTACCACCGAGCGTTGTAATGGCGGCATCGCAGCCATCCATGGCATTTTCCACCGATTTCTGGTCAAAAGCATCGCCTGCGACGGCTGTGACACCGTCGATAGCGTTCAATTCGGCAACGCTTTCCTCGCTTCGAGCAAGGGCGACAACTTCGATACCAGCTTCCACCAATTTATCGATTACACAGCGACCCACTCCTCTGGTACCCCCCGCCACAAAGACCTTTTTGTAGGCCATTTGGAGGGCCGAGTCCTGACGAGCGCCTACATGGATTTGTCGCGGAACAAAAGTGCTTTTGCCGGCGAGGAAGGCAGAAGCGGAGCCGAGTAGCAGCAGCTGCAAAGTAGTTCGAAGAGACAACATTCTAGGACCAGTTTGAGGAAAGGATGAATGGTTCGAATGATTGAAGTGTAGTTGATGTCGTCGGACTTGTCACCTGATGTTGATAACGTGAGGTGGAAGTCACGAGATCTTGATCGAGCCATCTCATCCGTCACCATACACTGTATCCTGTCGCGATCCCTCTTCTCGTCGTCGCGCGTCGATGACGCATGCGACATGAAGGCTTCAACTTTAGGTCGAACGAGTCAAACTTCCAGTCTGCCTGTCAACGGTCTCTGGCTGCAAAAAATCCAACCGAAGTGCCACCATGGCCACATGCGCCATGGCGGCCGCTGCCATCCGAAAAAGCGGCTGAAACATACTCTCAACACTTCACCCGCGTGTCTTCTCCGTACTACATTCTCTTTCAAGGTCATCCAATTTTGAATCATTCACCGCCACCATGCCGCCGAAACGAGTAAAAAAGGTGATGACAGTGCCCATCAATGTCATCTTTGGGCACCTGCAGGTAAGCATCGATTTTGCATCGAGTGAATTGAAATTTGCCTGGCATTATAGTCGATCTCACCTTTGTATTTGACCCCATTACAGAAAAAGACAAGAGTTCGTGTTTGGCTATACGAAGATACCAAGACGCAGATAGAGGGGCAAATTATTGGATTTGATGAGTACATGAATATGGTGCTAGACGATGCAGTGGAGATTGGCAAGACGCGTAAAGAAATTGGGCGAATTCTGCTCAAGGGGGATTCTATTACACTATTACAAGAAGCACAACCTCAAAGAAAGGAACAAACGGATCAATCGTAAATCTAGGGCTACGTCAGCTGATACTAGAATGAACTGGTTGTAACTTTTAAAAGTCCTACTCATTTTTCAATAGTTCATCCGGATCAATCCCAAAACTCTTCATCATTCTCTTGCCTCCGGGACTTTCCATGATTGTCAGGAGTCCCTTATCGGCACCAGGTGGTGGTTGTGTGGCCAAGGCTTTGTTAATGAAAAACTTGACGGAAAGAGCGGAAAGCATATAAATGAACAAGAAGGACGTTCCTTGCTGGTAGTTCACCGAAATTCCCTCGAGAGCACTATCGTCTGCAATCGCAGACCAGTCGAGTCCTCTTCCGGTAATTCTAGAAAGAACCCTGAATGGGACAAATGGCAGAACCGCCATGATTTTCCCCTTGTGTTCAGTTCCGAGGATACGCAGTAACAAGACAAAGAAGATGGACGTCCAGATTCCCGGCTGAGTGTGCTTCTTGGAAACATTACTACAAGCCTCACCAAATTCGTCCTTGGTACGTTGCAAACGCTTTTCATGTTTGGTGGGGTTCTTGGCAGCGTCCGCTTGTGCCTTTTCGAGCTTCCATCGAGCTCGCTCCAACGCGTCTAGAGTGCGCTTGTACGACTCTCCGCTGTAGATAAAGTACCGGGCAAGCAGGTCGCACCCCAGCTGTGACAATGCAACTGTGATTACAATACTCAATATCTCAGAGGCCGTCATGGTCGATATCAAGGAGGGGAGGAGGCTGGAAGTAGTGTCAAAGTTGATGTGTTGTCGACGACAAAATGATCACGAGATCTTTTAAGCCAAAAACGTGTAAACCCTCTGTGTGAGAGCGGCGCTGGGCCAGCGCGCGCTAGGGAGGGGCAATGCGTAGTCGCGTGAGTCGAGTCACGCACATACGCACGTACTCCATTCGTTCTTCGTGAACGATGAGCCACCCGATCACATTTTGCCATTTCTATTGCTTTGGGCTGTCGGATGCTATTTTGCCACTGCTATCATCTTGCAGGTTTCAACCTGGCCAAATAATACTGAACTCTTGAAACTGAACTTGTTTCGCCCCTTGTTGTGCTGAACGGAACCGATCCGTCTTCCGGGATTACACCAACATGAAATTAGCGTGGGCGAGAAAAATCCAATTGCTGGTGCTACTCCTACTCCCTGGTACTTTGGCTTGGAGCAGCACGATCCACCGTCACCCACCCTCTACGAGAAAGTCATATTTGCTACTCAAGGCAGCAGCTGTCGGCTCGGAACCAGATGTCTTGGAAGGTGCTTCGACATTTGAGCAGTGGTTCAGAAATGTTCCTGGGGCCGTCTGCAACTCGGAGGTATCACATACGGATTTTGGAAATCTTCGAGGACTCGCCTTGTCACCGGAAGGAAAGAAACAATGGACCAAAAGACAAGGCGGAGAATTTCTTGAGCTGATGAAGATCCCAAAGTCGATTGTACTGAGCAGCGATTTTAGTCGGCCGGATTGGGATGCCGATTTGGCACAGAAATTGTGGATGGAGTGCACCAAGGGCCCTTCCAGTTCCATTGCCGGATATGTGGCGCTTTTGACGCGGGGGTGGACGCCAGCAGATTTACCGCAATTGCCACCGACGACGGCACCTGATGCACTTCGACACTGGACAGAAGAGGAAAAGAGTGTCTTGGCTAGCAGCCCCGCTGGACTAAAGTTGCTGCAGCTACTTGAGCAACAGAATCAACTATGGAAGACCAAGTTCTCGAATGTGAGAGGGATGACATTTGAGCAGTTTGAATGGGCGATGGAAGTAGTTCATTCTCGGGCGTTTTGCGGCGATTTTGGAAATTCACCCCTACCACCGGCCGTGACTGCCGCCGTGCCATTGGTGGCTGCTGCCGCGGGCTACCAGTATTTCAGTCAGACTGCCTTCCCAAGCGATGCCGTCTTGTTGGGTCTTGGTGTTGTTGCAGCCTTACCTGCCCTCTTTAATTTGATCCAGCAGAATCCCCCAGTGGCGGTCTTGCTGCCGATGATCGATTCCATCAATCACCTGGAAGAAGCCGAATCTAATATTGAGTACAGCCCACTTTCCAACGTTTTCACCCTTTCGGTAGGGAAGAATTGTGTAATTGACGAACATGGAAAGACTCAGCTATTCATTAGCTACGGCAAAAAGAAGGATACTGAACTGTTGTTGAACTATGGATTCCTCCGTGGGGTATCGTCTGAAGGTGGCACATCTGCTCGACGAAAAGCACTTGCAGAAGTGTTTCTTTCAAGACAATGAAAGTGAATTCAGTCGCACCGGATAAAGCGTTTACAGTATGGCAATGCTTTGATTGGGTTTAGAGTGTTCAAGCTAGGTACAGATTGTCTAGTAGGGCCAATTAAATAAGCTTTGGGTGATGGATTGTTGAGCGATGAAGAATATGCTCACTGCTTATTTTACATACTCCCAGTTGTTGACCATGATCTTGGAGACACATTGCAGGGCATGACGTTGAAGCTCGGGGTTTTCGTGTTCAATTAAAGGCATGACCAACTCTTTCGCTCCAAGCCTCTTGGCGATTGCTCGACCGTTGGGATAGTGGCGCACAAACTCTCCAATATCGTAGCAAGCAATGGCGGCAACTTCTTCGTCCTTGCTAGATACCAGCGCAATAAGGACCTTCAGAAGGTGGAAGTCGCCATCGGGACCCTCAAGCATTCGAGCATTTTCCTTGAAGAATGCTTCAGTGTGGACCGATCCCCATTGCAAATGCCCAGACTCGACTTCGTTCTTATAAACTTCCCAGCGGCTCATTTCCTTGTAGTTCTCGGTGAGCAACTTGTGAAGTAGAGTGACGTCATCGACGATATCGGGGTCGGTAAACTGTCTGTCACGCAGAAGAGCAATCGCCTTCATTAGACCACAGGCGATCATCTCTGACAAAAAGTGTTTTCCATCCAGTCGCGTGGTTCCAGCGGGAGCTGGGTCCTCGTCGGCTGTGCAGGTGGCGATGTTGCTCAAAGCAGAGAGGGCTACTCGAACGACCTTTTCACGGGGGGCCAATGACACCAAATCTACAAGAGCTTGGACGGGGACACCATCCTTGGCGAAATCGGCCCGCACAAGCTGCGAAGTGTTCAACTCATAGGTCAAAATCCACAAGCAAAAGGCCAACTCATACAACTGCTGGACGGATCCCTGGCCGAATTTCTTGTTATTGTCACCGCTTGACTTGGATCCAGTTCGGAGCTGACGTGACACATACTTGATACCACCAGACTTGACAAAAATAATGCGAGACTCGAGAGCTTCCATAAGGACCATCAAAGAAGGGATGCAAAGCCCGGCTAGGGGTCCGGCATTCTTTAATTGAGCCACGATCCAAGCTGTCAGGGCCTCCAAAGGTTCGACAGCAGACGCGTACGAAATAGGTCTACTTTTCGACTCGGCAGTTCTTTGCGAGGGACAAGAAGCAATAAGGATTTTCGCCAAAGACATGGAAGAAACCTTTTGAGCATAAGCGTCGCCCTTGCCTCCCTTATTGAGAATTCGAAGGAGGGCCTTCCACTGATCTACCAAGACGCCATCCTTGCCGACGTAGAAAACGGATGCCACAGTAACTCCCGACACACCAGTTGCCAAAGTGGTAATAATTTCATTCAACTTTGTCAAGGCATAGTGAGTGACGACTCCAAGTGGGTCCAAGTCCAAAGCAGCCATGGCTTGCTCGTCGGTGCACTTTTCAGCGTAGGTCGAAACTTCGCCTAAAAACAAAAATACGCAGATTGTCAGTGATACTTCACGCAGCTGATCGATCGCCTATCACAAGCTGAAGACACTTACCAGTACCAGCTCCAGCCGAGCACGCTTCGGCCAAAAGCTTCAGAAGCACTCGAGCATACATCGAGGCATCGCGAGAATCAGCCAAAGTGTAGTCGATAGGATTTGTCTCAGCCATGCGCAAGAGAGCAGTCTCTTGTGCCGTTAGGCGAAGAGAGCTTAGTGCATCCCATTGGATATGGGGGAAAGCATGAGACACCGGTGAGGAGGGAGCTGAAACCGAGCTCATGGTCAAAAGATTTGATCTTCTGCCAAAAGGTGGGAAGAGAAAAAAGGTCGTGGTGAGTGCAAGAATTAATAAGCTAAATAAATCGACGACGGTTACGCATGGTATGAAGCGAACAATTGGCGATGGTATTTGACAATGGGATAGTCGAGTCGCTTTTTGAGCTCTCCGCCTCCTCAATCGCACAATCTGATTGCAAAGCTCCTTCAAAAATAACACGAAGACACGGGGGTCGCCACGTGAAATTGCTTTCCGTGGTCGTTTGGACCAGAACGCGACGAGAAAGGAATTTTTGCCCAAGATTTGCAATTTGTCATTTTCGTTCCGACTTCGCTCCACTTCTCGACGCCACTGTAGGACGTAGAGAGGCGGAAGCTTCCATCTACCAGCATCCTCTTCATTTGAAATTATTAATTTCTTCGCCATGGTGAACGTACCAACAAGAGACCGACTTTATTGACGGCTTTTGCTCCAACAACGGATCGATCGATGGGGCGACCATTCTATCTCGAGTTGAACGCGACAGCGGGCATCGAGCACGCAATTTCCTAGCGTTGGCGAAGTATGACACGAAAGAAGACATCTGGATCGGCCGGCATGCCGTTCTCAACGGTCAAATCGACTCATGCGACTCCGACTCTTTCACGGAAATTCTTTCGATCTATTCGATTGAGGAGGACTCATTAGAATGACGTGGGGTAGTCGACGACTTCTATCAATCACTTTTCCGTCTACCGGTAGCTATTTCCCGACCATGCCCTAAGCGTTTTGCTAGAGACAATAAGATAGGATTTATGATTCTGGTCTTGATCCCAAAGTTACATAGACGACGCGGCGTTCTCCCTCGGCGTCCTCCAATGTCATTGTAACTTGCTCGCCTTTTACTCTGGTCAGCAGCTCTGCTTGAAGTTCTTCAAAAGTCTTCACTTCCTTGCCCCCAACATTCACAATGGCATCACCCCATTCCAATCGCGCCTTGTCAACAATTCGGATCGGTCGAATGCCGGCGTCGGCCGCCGGAGACCCCGGTTCTACCCGAGTTACCCAATTCTTTTCAAACAAAGTAGAATTGGAGCCTTTTTGAGATACTACAGTGACGCCCAGCCAACCTCTATCCGGTCGTTTGCCACCTAGCACTCGGTCCTCTCGAATGAATCGATCTACCACCAATGCTAGCTGATCTGCGGGCACCGCAAAGCCAATGCCGGCATTGCTTCCTGATGTCGTGATAATGGCGGTGTTGATTCCAATCACTTCACCCTTAAGATTTAGCAAAGGCCCACCACTATTTCCAGGGTTGATAGCTGCATCCGTTTGGATACAATTACGAATTGGCCGATTGGCAGGGGTACGGGCTGTACCCGCTCGAAATTCTCGGTTGACAGCGGAAACGACGCCGGTCGTTACTGTCTTGTCAAGCCCGAAGGGATTTCCAATCGCCACAACCGTTTGACCAACTAGTAGATCAGACGATGATCCAAACGAGACAACGTCGTCAATCTTCGCACCTTCCTCCTCGTCTTCAATTTTCAGAACCGCCAAGTCCAAATCGGGCTCCACGTTTACAATCTTACACTTTTGATACTTGGTATCACTGTTGATTCTGACATAGATTTCAGGGAGGTCATCGATAATTGGTGATAGAAGATTCAATAGCTTTTCCTTGGCAGGGTTCACAAATTCTTGTGGGAATACTTCAGTCGCATTGCCAGCAAGTTGGTCAATTACATTCCTGACGTTCTTGGTGTTATCCTGTAACGTGTAGACTCGTTCAATGACATGAAAGTTGGTGCAAATGTAGCCAGGAGATACCACAAAGCCCGATCCAGATCCTAGACCCATTCCTTCCGGCAAACTATTCTTGTCGTTCTTCGCCGATTGACTGCGCTTGTTGGGGGAAGTGGAAAGTTTATTGGGCAAAACGGAAGTCACAAAGGCGACGGCAGGGCCACATTTTCGAACTACCGAGGTGATGGAACGCTCTGCTGGAGTCAGGTCCTTTTCCAATTCAGAAACTGGTACGGAAACGGAGCTTCGACGAGTCTTCAGGGACTGCTGTCCCCATGGTTTCGGTTGAAACAGGAAAGATTCTGACAAAGAAATCCCAAACGCCAAAGCAATGACAGAAACCAGGGCGAACCCTGGACAGCGGTCGACTCTCATTGTGAAACCGATCCGCTCCGAATCACAATAATAGTGACTGGCAATTCTTTGGTAGGTAGTCGTGTTCAAGGGTAGATGCAGAGCTTTTACTTCTACTTGGATCGACAAGGGGGAGAAAGAGAGCAGAGAGAAGAACGAAAATGACAAAGGATAAAAGCGCGGCAAAATTATTCTGACTCAGGCGACTTTTGGAGTCGCATTCTGGGCCCTCAATCTCCCCCCCCCCAGTACATTTTCTTCGTAGAAATCAACGGAAGGAATTGCGGCAAAATGACGTCAGCCTTAGTCGATTCATTCGACTATTCGGGCTGACGACGTCCCAACCAAAAACATCCATCCGATCCCACTCCCACTGACAAAATAGCACACATCGATCTTTCACAACGAGAGGTGTCGTCGGCGGATGCATCGGTCTCAATGCTGAGTACACGGCGACGTTATGCATATCGTTTTAGTACGGTAAAGTCTGTGCTGCCACTAGAGTAGAATGGAGCACGAAATGATCCACGATGCACCTATATTCGGAAAGAATTTCAGAAATGTGAGCAAAACGTTGAACGGCGGGGTGATTCCACTGTTCACAACGATAGGTGCGGAGACGGTAGCCGGTGATACCACAGCAGAAGTAGCATGGTGCAAGAAATGGTCCAGGATGCACCTGTATCGGAAAGAATCTCAGAAATATGAGCAACACGTTGAACAGCGGGGTGATTCCACTGTCCACAACGACAATCTTCGACAAAGGCAGGGTCCAGCACGAAAGATTCTGCTGCTGACCGAAAAGTCAGAACAAGTTCATAAATCGTTTGTGGTCCAAAGAAGTGAGTCAATGTCTCACATTGGTTCTCGAAAACAACACGATGATGTCTTCCATCCTTCGCCGTTCAAAGGCTCCCTTGTTGCGTTCGTCGGGATATTCTTCTCGCTCGCTCGTCGCTAGGCCCAGCCGACCTTTTTCAAGCAAGAATGAAGAAAGTGAGGATGACAAGGCGATTAATCGTTTGGATCATCTCTCGACTGTGGAAAGCAACGATCTATACGGCATAGGTTGTAAGGTTACCGACCTTCATACTCTCATTGCAAGGCTAGAAAAAGGCTCGATTAACCTTTTCCCGGGCTACCAGCGAGATTACGTATGGGAACCCAAACGGGCTTCGCGATTGATAGTTACCGTCTTGTGTCACCGGTTTATGCCTCCATTGGTCCTGCACGAAGTTGAAAAGGGGAAGTATGATATTGTTGACGGAAAGCAGCGCCTCACCAGTCTGGTTGGCTGGTACATGAATCGACAGGGAGCTGTTCTACCGGGAGATCAACACGTACGTAAAAAGATGGAGAGACATCTTCCTGATTTGAAGGTTCTGTGCAAGCTCGAAGATGACTATGAGCAATTGAACGGCCTTACCTTTGATGACCTGGACGAAGGTCGCAAGCTGGCGTATGAAAATTACCCCATCAGCTACATGGTCATTCCGTATGATACCTCCAAAGACGATCTGTTTGAAGTTTACGGTAGGTTGATAGCGTAGGTTGGGTGTGACATTGTCCATGCATTCGAATCCTAACACCCACTGCTGACATTACCGAATTCCTGACATCCACTGCCGACTCAACTTAGGGGTAAGAAAGCTCATTCGTTCGTTGTGACTTCACCGCAATCTGTTGGTTTTCGCATTACTGATCTATCTCTAGGACATCAACTCTGGTGGACAGGACTTAACTGATCAGCAGGTCCGTCGAGCCGTGTATCATGGCGAGATTATGTTGATGATTGACCAACTTAGGGAGTCTTGCCTTGACTTTCAAGAGATCCGTCACCCGCAAGTGATTCGGGGCCCCGATAAGCCTTATGAGGTTTGCAAGAAAGATTCCGATGGAGAGCTTATTCTCAGAGCGCTGGCTTTTCGCCGGAACGGGCACGAATTCAAACCGCCCATGAAGAAGTTTTTGAATCAGTCACTGATGGACTGGAAGGCCAAAGAGAAATCTTCTGGTAGTAGAGCTGGCAAAATCGTTCAAGAGTTCAAACAAGAGTTTGAACTGGTCATGCGCATCGCCCGCGAGGTGTTTGGTCGTCAAGCGTTTTGGAAGAAGTCCACGCCACGCACAGGTAATATCTCTATTACGATGTGGGACGCCAAATACGCGGCCATTGCCGAGCTCTTGGATATCCATAAGGAAGCGGAGTTTATTCGGGTCAAGGATAAACTTGTCGAAGTCTTAACCTCAGAAATCAAAGCTGGAGAACTCGCTTTGGACGATGAGATGACAACCAGAATCAAGTTTATGAAGCGAAAAGACGTGCTCAAGCGCATCTTTGGCAAGGTTCTAGAAGCACAGGCACCCAGTCGCGATAACAAACGCTCATTTCCGAGAAACCTGAAGTGGGATCTGTATGAACAACAGGGGGGTTTGTGCGGCATTTGCAATCAGACAATGGATGAGGATCGTCTTGACGAGGAAGGCTACGCTCATATTGACCATATTGTACCCCAAAGCCATGGAGGACGGACCGTCCGCGAAAATGGACAATTAACACATGGTGCTTGTAACCTATCCAAAGGAGCCAACGTTTAGACTTGAATGGAAATCCAGCAGATCTGCACTCGCTTTTGCTCGACGGCGGCTGCCAACCGGTGGTCGCTTCTACAGCGACGATGACTTACCAGTCCGGATCAAAGAAGTTATCGTCTGTTACCTACGTCTTTCATTTAAATCACTACGTCGTATTTTGTTACCATCTATAAATCCAAAGTAACGAAAGGAAGTTGAATCACGGCTCTAAATGACAATTAAGTGTATTGTTTCTCTTGCCGTAGGACAGAAGTCCACAAGCAGGTACTGCGTGTTTTTGTGACGAGCACGGCTCGATAAATCATACTCCAGAACTATTCCTCCAAGAACCACTACACTGCAAACGAAGACTTGAATGATATCTCCGGTGTTCCCTGGTGTGTATGAATAGTCTGCTGACCGGAGCGATTGCACAGATGTTGCAATTCTGCGCCTAACAATCCAAACAATAATTTCTTTGTTGTCGTATGTCTTCGTCGATGTGATAGTCTCGAGTTGATGTGAGCTCCGAGGCAAGGCTCAACGCTGTCACAGGGCTCCTATTTTGTGTCATAGGTGTGAATCGTGTCTCATTCTATGCATCCTTCGATCTGCCGTTCTCAACTTAGGGCAATATTATTGTCGATTTCTTGAGCCATCATTGGATTGATGTCCCCATCGGCTATTCGCTCGTTATCTGAGATCATTAGAGTCGGAGCAACATCCACAACGACTTCACCGTGACTTTTCTCTTCTGGATGTTGTTCTTGTGATGTCGAGAAACGCTGTAATCCACTCGAGACGGCGCCGCGAAGTCCCCTGGTCATGGAAATGCGGGGGCCCAAAATGGTGGAATGAAGGGAAATGGGAAGAACATTGGCACCCATATTACTGAGCACACTATCTACTCCCGTAGGTATTCGAAATAGCTCATGTTCTTGAATGTATCTGGAAATATCCGTATCCACATGAATGTCCTGCCGAACCAAAAAGTGAAAGATCAGTGACATTATGCAGAGAGTGAAGAAGGCTCCTCGAATTTCAGACAGAGTTGACCTGCACATTTTTCTCCTGTTCCTCCCTTGGTTGTCTCTTTAATGTGTTGTTGTTTCCACAGGCCTGCGATCTTTTCTGGTCGATGGTCGGAATCAAGAAGTAGCATTCGTTCACAAAGGAAGTGGCAATCGCCAACCTGTTGTGAGAAAAAATGAGCTGCAGCAGCCTGTATGTGGCTTGGACGCCCAGCGCGCAAATACATAGAGACAAGCCGTTGAATTCAATTTTTATTCAGTCACGAAGCTTTCGATATGTGGTTCCCCTCTTTGGAGCTCAATCGAGGGACAATTTGCCCCTCCCCCTTTGCCAATGACACATCCCTTCGGTTGAAGGAGGATATGCACAAAAACGATGAGTTATGACGATGGGGGTGTGTTGAGTATTGTGGCGATGGTGTCATCCTGCATGTGGACAGGGGGTCGCCTCTGAATCAACGAACAAACTCGAATGGTTATAACAGCAAAAAAGCGCAAGAGAATAAGTCTCGAGGTGCTACGCGATGGCAAGAGCCTACAGCCATCGTCTTTGGACGACGGCGGAATTTCTGTAGAACTTGCCGTTGGTGGGGCTGATCATTCTTCAGAGGCGATCATTGGCCGACTCGACATTCTCCCAGTACAGCACAGATCTTGTGGCTGTAGCAGCGATAGCAATTCAGCAGGTAGTACCAAAGGGAAATGTGATGCTTGTTCCGCTGTGAACCAATGGGCCACGACCCATCTCTCGCGACGTTTGTTACGATTTTCGTGTGACGAGAAAGAGGGACGACTGTATGTAGAAGCGAGGGGACGTTATGCTTCTGTGAAACTCGGTTCCAAGCTTTTGACCAGTATTAATGCTGGTGACGATTGGGGTGAAAGGTCACTAGTAAAGGCAGGAGACGTGTTGAGCTTGGCACCGACGCAAGTGAAAGGAACGACTTTGGATTTAAGAGTGCTAGTGGACGAAGAAGTTACGGAAGCCGTGAACTCTCCAGTAGAAAACCCCACGCCATCAACCGATGCTTCCAACCCTGAATCAGAAAAGGAGGAGCGTCAAATAGAAGAAGAGGCAGAAGCTGGTATGGAAATGCCCTCGCCGAACCAGGATAGGTCACGGTCGGATGCGAGTAACATCGTTGAAGCTACGATGGGTCCTTTCCACTCGGGAGGGCAGCTGAAGCGGAAACCTGAAACTGTAGAACAGAAGAAAGAGAAGCCTTCCGTCTTTCTGGTCCCCCTCGGACAAGACCTATCGTCTCTGCGGCGCAAATTTCTGGCTAGTAAAGCAGAAAAGCTCGGCATGATAGTTGTTCAAAATGTCTTTGATGCAACCCATGTCGTGATCAGTCAACAGGTTTCGACTCTGGATGAAGTAAGTCAGGGTTTGAATGTACCAGAGAAATGCCTTCGTAGCTACATTGAGCAGAACGATATCCCCTGCGTTTTGCCGCAGTGGATAGCTGCAGCGCAAGGTGAAGCAATCGTTCAGCCTGGACTATTGGAAAGATGGTACGGTGACATTTCAAAGAAACCAAGAGGGGAGAGCAGAAAAGTGAATGGGAACCACAAACATGTTTCCTTCCCTCGCAACAATGAGCTTGCCGAAGTGTTTCGGGAGCTTTCAAACCTTCACCAGTCCTGTCCACTCCTTGAAATGGATCAATGGAAAGCCTATATGTTCCGTATTATAGCTGGTCGACTCACATATCTTGACTTTGAGATTACAAACGATCCTGACACGCTAAGTCGGCTTCGACGAATCTCAGGGATCGGAAGTAATTCCGTTGACAAGATTCAAGAGTTTTTGGAAACCGGTAGAATAGCTCGTTTTGAAGAGTTCAACTCGGATCCTCAACGTGTATCAATGAGAAATATGATGGGAATATGGGGAGTGGGGCAAAAAACTGTACGTTTCAGTGCTCATACTATTATTTGGACTTGTTCTGTTTCGGATGTGACCTCATCCTTGTGTTACAGGCCCTCGATCTCATTTTCAAAGGGTTCCGCAATATTTCAGATGTCCGGTTGGCCATTCGAGAAGGACGCCACTTCCTTGACCGAAATCAACTTGTCGGAGTCGACTGTTATGAAGATATTTTGGAAGAGATGACACGGGAGGAGGTCAAGAAGATTGGCAGTATAGTGGAGGAGATTGTGCACGAATTGTTCCCTGATGCCCAAGTTAGAATCATGGGTAGCTACCGCCGCCAAAAACCATCTTGTGGCGACATTGACATCCACATTACTCATCCATCTTTTGTAAAGAAGAATCCACCCCAATGCTTGAGCAAGATCGTCGACTTGCTTTGGGAAAGAGAATGGCTTGTCTATCATTTGACCTTCCTTGCAGGCATGCAAACTGGATCGAGCGTCGCGGACTACATGAAATCAAGTAGACATATTCCTGGTGAGGCTTGGGAATGTAGTAAACCCGTTGGTTACTTGGCCAACAAAGGGCACAGTGGTTCTTCTTATATGGGAGTAATAAAGAGCCCCGTCGTGGCTGGCAAGCGACGCCGTATTGATATCAAGTTCTACCCTTGGAGAGAACGTATATTTGCCGCCCTTTATTTCACCGGAAACGGATACTTCAACAGATCCATGAGGCTTTGGGCGTCAAGAAAGTTCAGGTATGCTCTGCGATCGAGACGTAAAATCGTTCGAACTCCATCTAAGCTTTCATCTCACATTACCTGTGCAGGTATACTCTGAACGATCGCGGCCTTTACTATGCGGGGACCCAAGACCGAGTTATGGAAGCATCCGAGGAGAGTGAAGTTTTTGAGAAACTTAATCTAGTGTACAAAGAACCGCACGAGCGAGACAGCTTCGACGCAGTTGTGAGCAAAGAAGGCCCGGTCGACATAGCATGTTCGCAATCTGAGTTCCAAGAAGACAAAAACTACACTTGGGTTAATTGAGTTCGCTACTGAGCTGCACATAGCCTTGTTAATAGTTACAATCAGCTCGACCCGGATATGAGCACATTAATCGATCGTTTATTGCTGCCTTGCTTTGAAGCTAAATAGTCCGCCACCCACTAGGCAAGTGTGTTAGCTTAGAGGGATGGGAAGATGGATTCAGCGAACGGAGCCATCGGTTCGCCAGCGTAGGCAGGAATAATTCCCTTGAGGGCAGGGACGGATCCCTCCATCTTTCCTTCCGAGAGGAAACCGAGGATACCAATCATAGCAAGGCGTCCGTTGTTGATCTCCTTTACCAAACCAGCTTCCTTGTCCGCCGCTGATCGGTTCTTGTGCCATCCAAAAGGATCATACAAGTTCAAGGCTCCTCCTGGAATGTATCGGGAGTCGAAGGCGGGGAATTCACCTGGCTTTCCTCCCTTCATGTAGTGCTTCTCGCTCATGATTTCACGCCACTGCAACGGAGAAACACAGGATTAGTCGACCAAAACACCCACGATGACACTGCCAGCACCCAGGTGTACGTACAACTTCGAGGAATCCGATGAAAGCAAAGATTTGGTACTTTGCGCTCTCAGAGATGGAGTCCCAGGCCTCGGGGGCATTGGTCACTGAGGGGAAAGGCGTTCCATCCAATTGCATTGCCCAGGGGAAGTGGATTCCGTTGGCATGGACGATGTAGCCCACGAACGCAAACATGGCGATACGTCCGTGTTTGATCTCAGACTCTCGCAAAAATCCAATAGTTTCCTCAGGAGTGGTATCCCAGAAGCTCTGGGATGCGAGGCCAAGGGGATCGAAATACCCAAGAATAGGGTTGCATTTCTTCGCCAAAACAGCCAAGTCGTCGGAAGTTTCCATAGACATGGACGCCTTGGTTGCCGTACGTTGGCTCACCGTAGCTCCATTGAAGCTGGACGGGGTGAATGCAGCGGCGGAGCCGGCCAAGAGGGATGCAAGAAGGAACTTCATTGTCACACACTTTTATTACGAAATGTCGAAGTTTGTCTGCTTCAACCAGGGGGGGGGAACTCGCTCGTTTGCAAAACTGGCATGAGTGAAGATACTTTGTTCGCAAACGCAAAGATCGGACTTCAACGATCGATCCATCCGACGCGTATCACTGACTCCAAAAAGGGCCTAAAAGAGGTATTTTCATATAAACATATACAGTTTTGTATATTGTTTGTTCTGCTGCCATACACATGTAGACACCGGGAGTGGATGCGTGACTGGGATGCGCTCAGAGCCAGGCTACAGGTTCAATAAAAGCACATGAATTTCCATCCTTGATGATGCGGCGCCTTTACCCATCACTCTATCCTTGCTAAGAATTTCTAATAAAATGTCGTGGAGGTGAAGGTTGCTGCTGAACTCTAATCAACACCTCCTCGGTGGACGGTCGGTGTCACGATGATAACAGCGCTTCAACGACACATTACTCAAGTACGAAACAGGATTGTAATTCTTCCAGAAATAAATTCCCCTACCTTAAGAACAAGGCTGTTGCTAACAGAGTGCCACCGACGAACCAATTGCACTCCGTTCCTCGTATCGATTTGCACTGGGAGCACCTGAGAATGAACCACCAAGTGAATGCTGAGTTCGATCTTCTCTACCCTCGTCGCTATTGAGGATGTCTTCTAACCAAGGGTGAAGGAGGGCTTCCGATGCCATTATTCGTTTTGTAGCATCAATGGAGAGGCAGCGATGAATCAAATCCAGCAGTTTTCCATGGTTTGGATAGAAGTCTGGAGCGATTTCTTCCAAGCACAACTCGAGACCGCGACGAAAGGCATCCGGATCCTTCTCAATCTGCTCATAGCTTTCAATCCAATCTTGTGTGAATCCCAATGTTACCTCCAGGAGAATACATCCAAGCGACCACATATCAGCTCGTCTCCCTTCGAACATGTTTTCGAGAATCATTTCAGGAGCAAAAAAGCCGGGGGTACCGCATGCGTACCCCTTTCTGATAACTTCCTTACTTTCTTCTGGAGATTTTGCCATGCTTACGAGTCCAAAATCGCAAATTCGAATGTCATAGTGCGAAATGTTGTTCACGTCGACATCGTACGCAAGCAAAATATTCTCAGGCTTGAGATCCAGATGACATACTCCGTGAGAGTGAAGGTGATAAAGGGGTTTCAGTATGCCAAAAATGACTTGCTGAGCACCATACTCAGAAAGCCCAACATGATTGTGAAATTTGTGTAAGTCCATGGAGCACAACTCCGTTACAAGGTATAGATGCTCGGGCGCGTGGATGACCTCGTGAAGATGCACAATGTTCGGGTGCGAGTACGTTTTCAAGACGTGGACTTCCATACCAACCTGTTGCAGATCTTTAAAGCGCGTGATTCTATTCTTGTCGAGAACTTTCACTGCAAACTTGCCACCTGTTGCGATATTGGTCGTCACTGCAACTCTTCCGTAGTGACCTTCACCAAGTTCAGTTCCAAGCTCGTAATCAGCAACTCGACTCGCCGACTCATAAATACTCGAGACGCATGGCCCAATATCTTGCAGTATTGGCAAAGCGCATGTCATGTGCTGGAACATCATCACTTTCATTTTCTCTCTGCACTTTTGGTTCTCCTTTCGCAGTGTTTCGACTTGAAGTTGAAACATTTGTCCTTTGATTTGTTCTTCTGCCAGACGCCGTCTGAACTCCGCAACTTGTTTCTGAAGGTCAAGAATCGCTCCTTGGTGACCGTTATCAAAATCAGCCTTTTGATCCACTTGCATGTTTTCCACCTGATCTTCCAAATCGCCTATTTTCATCTTCAGGACGTGGTTTTCTTCGCGCTCGCTGTCCAGGACTTTTTGCGTCAGTCTCAGTTCAAGTTTGAGACGTTGGTTTTCTTTCTGAAGCTGATCACTTATATCATTTTCTTTGGGGCTCACAATCATACTGAAGTCGGCGTCGACTCGCTCGGGATCATTCACCACCATTCCTTCCATCTCTTTTGCAATATCACTGAACGGTGTTTCCTTAGTTGACCCTTTTGCAGGTCGCTTTTTCCTTCGGACGCCATAATTTGCATCTTCCCCTTCTTTGCCATCTTGATCATTTCTCCAATATTCAACTGGTTTGCTCCTTTGTCCAAATTTGGGCATGATGCCACCAAGACCAGTGGAGCGAAAGAAAGGAGGTTGGTAGGTTGGAACCGAGGACGACACCATCACATCTGACTTTTCATACGGTTTGTAGGGTTGAATCAATGAAGCCTTATCAGACGTAACATATGAATCGTCATATGAATCATCATCCGTCAAAGATTGTTCGTAGGCCTTTCTCGCTAGATATCGCCCACTACATCGATTTGGCATTTTCTGCGTCCTCAGGTTGTCGTCGTCGCCATCCATCGGGCCATTGCGAAAGTTTAGACACTGCATGGTAGAAATTGATCCAACCGCCAAGGCACTAAGCACCCACTTTCAAAAGAACGATCTTTAGAAAGGGTTGCTGAACCTTCTAAACGATGAAGAGCCCGAAAATCGAGTTTGTTGGCAGTTTGGCACCAAGTTTTCACTTCGTTTTTTGGCGCACCAAAATGTGAGAGCAGCTTGCGTTGGGTCGTCCGATTTTATGTGTGGTGCGTGACACGACAGATTATTGCCCCAACGTATGTGCGTCGGTTTGGCCGGCGCGTTTGCGCGCGCCGTATTCCGCACGATGTCCTTGGCGGGAGATTCTCGCAGCGAGAGAGGTCACACCATCCCCATCCTTTGTCGCTCCTCATTCATTCGCAACAAAGTGGGGTCCGAAGGTCATAGCTTCCTTGTACTTGCATGTCGAAAGACGGACTTGCTCGTTGGCAATGTACCCAAGACGTCGAGTCTTGCCAGTCTTGTTGATATGTTTGATATTGCTCTCAATCGGAACAGCATTGATACCTTGGACGAGGCAGAGCAGGAGTCGCACGTCTCCATTTGTCGACCTCGTCGACGCTGCCAATGAGACGGCGGTGAATCAGCATTTTATGAAAATGGCACTTGCTCAAGCTCGCAAGGCCGAGCTGCGGGGCGAGGTCCCTATCGGTGCAATTGTGGTTCAGAAGAACAACCAGGGCATTCCAGTCGTAATATCAGAAGCGCACAACCTCGTTGAAACGCAAAACGACGCATCTTCTCATGCCGAACTACTGGCACTACGGCAAGCGGCCAAGAAGATCAAGAATTGGCGACTTATCAATGCAACACTGTATACTACGCTTGAACCTTGCGCGATGTGTCTCTCTGCCGCACAGGCATTTCGAGTCTCGTCCATTGTTTACGGGGCACCGGATATTCGACTCGGGGCAATCGAAACATATGTTCGGCTACTAGACATTCGACATCCTTTGCACAATATTGATAACGTGACACCTAGAATTTTGGAGGAAGAAAGTGCATCCATGATGCGATCCTTTTTCCGGCAAAGAAGACAAAAAGATGCTACGTCAATGACGCGTTCAGCTCGTTGGAAACGAGGATTTCAAAGGATTCTTGGGCGAAAATGATTGCTTTCTGAAATGCTACAAAGGCTCCACATCGTCAAAATAAGTACGTTCAGGCGGGGATTTGTACTTGAGGCGGAGCTTTCGGAAGATCTCTTGTTCGTTGGTAGCGGTTTTCAAAATGATTCTTCCGCTACCAATATCCGTGATCCCTTTGTCACTCAGACGCCAGTTGAATTTTTGCTTTGCCCAGAGTCGCATCGATCGGTTGAACCATTTTCCGCCTGTAAAGTCTACAAAATATGTTCAAGAAGTGTGAGCCAAGGAGGAAGATGTGCTTGTATACGAGGCCTTTCAGGTGTGGAATGAATTCTTACATAGTGACGCAAAAGCCTTCTGGTTGTATGGGTAAATTTTGATGTCCACCCTCCGTCGCTTTCCGGGATACTTTGGACTGAAAAATACGCCCATGTACGATTTCGAAGACCTTGTCAGGCCTTGCTGACTCTTGGACAATGCGCGATTGGTGGAAGGCTCTTCGGTTGCACTGGATGCACCTGGCGGAGACACGCCAGGCAACAAAGTCAGGTGATGAGCAACGTGGCCATGTTCGTTGAGGAATTCAATCAGATTTGGCAAAGCATATCGCGGTATATTTTCTGGGTAGTCCTTCATGGTGACTAGGATGTCTACATCGCCAGAAAATGCTTTGCCTCGTCGATAACTCCCCATGATGGTGGCTTCCGCAGGCAAATCGGTTATGCAGCTGTATGCTTCGATCACGATCCTACCGATACTTTCTACTTCATCGCGTGATATTTCTTCCTGAATATCTTCGTAGCAGTCCAAGCCGATCCGCTGCTCTCGCGTGAGCGTCAGTTTCCCGGCGTCAACTGCGTCACGGAGACTTTGAATGGAGTCATATCCCAGCTGGTAGAGGTCCAATGCCTACATTTAACAAAGCAACAACTGTGAGCGCCAAAGCCATCATTACAAAGTCGTATTTGCATCTGCTGCTTACTGTGGCTCTCCCTACTCCATGAATGCCCATCATATTGCCAATTGCAACTCTCGCCGGATCCGTCTCCAAACATTTGGCACGGTGATTGAAGCCATGGACGAATATATTTTGTATGGTTTCGATTGCCGTGTTGCCAAAGCCCTTGACCTTTTTCAACCTCTGAATTTGTTTTGAGAAATTGTCGACATTGATTTCAAAATCGAGGCACTGCAAACGCCCAGCAAGTTTGTGGAATTGCAACGCCTTTAATTCTTCATCTTCAAAGATGGGCCCTCGTTCATAGGCTTTGGATAGCCGAACAAATTCTTTGGCGAGAAGCGCGTTTCGATCGTACCTGCGAGTACCAATTGCGGATTCCGGTGGCAAGCGCTTGACTGGGTTCTTTTGGTACCGTGTCAAGGTTTTCGAGTATCCCATCCATTGATATGGCAATGTCTGGTCCTCTTCCAGACAAGCTGTCCATTGTGGCAGCAGGCATTGGACATTGTTTTCATCAAAGTGATACTGTAGCTCAGTGGCACTGGACCCCAAGTGTTTTGCGAGGTGCTCAAGATCGTTGAAATGTCGGCTGACTACAATATGGGTGGCCTCGCGATAGTCTCTTGCCAGGAGGATGCCTCGTTGCAGTATTTCATTTTGCAATAGTGTAACCCGTCTCTCTGGTAAATCCTGTCCAAAACGCACGATATAGACAATCATTTTGGGGCGTTCTCGATCGAAAACCTCAAATTCAAGTCCACCTTCGCCTTCGTTCGTAGAAGGACCAACAATGTACAGCCGCATACCTGGATATATCTCTTGACTTCCTCTCCAGTCATCTAGGTGCTTGATTTGTCCATCTCTTTCCAAGAATGTTACTGGTGTAAATTCTTCCTCGTGTTTTTGCTTTACTAACACCGAGGCAAATTTCCCCCGTACGGCAAGTCTGAGAACTTTGTCGTTGGAACACGTGGAAAAACGTAGCATTGTGCGAGACAAGAATCGGACGGCATCATTGGTAATCCGCTGACAAGATTGACATTTTCCCTGTGTCGAATAGATTTTCTTGGAACATCCACACGATGAATAGTAGGAAGAGAGTAAATCGAGACGGCCGATTTGCACGTCGTTGCTTCCCGTTTTGGGGGATATGGAAATGACGGACCGGGCCGAGTTCCACCGGCGCCGGTCTTGGACCACATTCCCACCAGGAACAAGGACAGGAACCAAAACCAAGTCTGTCATTGTTTTAGGGCTCGAGATGGAAAATGACGACTTTTCCCTCCTCGTCGCCCTTTTGGCTCTTGCCTTTCGTTATTCTGACATACACGTTGGCAAGCCATCGTCTCCGAGAAGCAAACAGACAGTGCCGGCCAGCCCACACGCACGGCATTTGTGGCTCAACGCATTTTGCGAAGGCACATGAAAATTCAAAACTTCGTGCCACATGGCCATAACTCGACTCGAATGACTCCTAGACGCAGTGCTGCATGGCGTCCACGACTCGTAGTCACGAGTAGTTGTCAGATGACGCTCGAGTTCGCTAGCGACACTCCGAGGGTTTCACGTACGATACCTGGTACAATTTCACCGACGTTGAAGAGGAGAACGGCAGAGAAGCGAAGAAGAAGAAGAAGAAGCCCATCATGATCGAACCGAGCAAGTTCATCCTCACAAAATCAAGTGATGTTGATGCGAACGGCCGCAACTGCATCCACCCAGTATCATAAATCTCAATCTCTTTCCGAACCGAATCAATCAAGCAATCAACTATCATCATGGCAACAGCAAAGTATTTACTTTCACTTCCGTCCCGACATCATGCCATCGTTGTGCAACTAGCCAAGCGCAATGCACGTAGCATGGGAACTCTGGCATATCAATACTTGCATTGTCAACACGATGTTTTGCCCCATGACAACAAAAACAGCAACGAGAGAACCATGTCCACCAGAGCAGATGAATGCGTCGATTGGATGTATTCTAGCCCTGAAACAGCTATTGGATCGGTAAATGCTTCCGAGTACATGACCATGTCGGACAAGATCCAAGTATTGGAATCCCAAGGGATTAAGGACTACACGCCCGCACAAAATCATGCCAAAGTATTTGACGATGCAACCGTCGCAGCCTTGATGAGTTCCCCAGAATCGGCGCTGGGATCTGTACATGCGTCGGAATTTTTGTCTATGGCGGACAAGACAAAGGTATTAGAATCTCAGGGTATGCAACACAAGCCTGCCCAGAAAGTTTCCATGTTTCAGGAGTTCTTTGATAACATGACCCTCATGGCGGCTCCTGAAACAGCCACTGGGTCCGTGCACTCATCCGAGTACATGTCTTTGAGGGAAAAAGAACAATTGTTGGAATTGCAGGGCCTTCATCACAAGCCTCTGCACAATGACATGTTGTATCAGGAATTTATAGATCACATGGCTCTCATGGCATCCCCCGAGTCAGCGGCCGGTGTCGTGTCCATTGCTGGATTATTGGACGAAGAATCCAAAGCCATGCTTTCTCAATTCGAATTACCCAAGACTTTGGACGAAGCCTTGGCCGATCCTCGTGCCGTAGTGGTCACGTCGATCAATTCACCCTTTGACATTGTCGATGTCAATGATGCCTGGGTCGGCCTTTGTGGTTATAATAAAGACGAAGCCAAGCATCAAAATTTGGGAAAACTCTTACAAGGACCCGATACCAATGCCGACGATGCCAAGAGTATGGTCGACAAACTCCGACGAGAGCATTATGCCAATGCCCTCTTGACCAACTACACCAAGCAAGGAAGAAAGTTTCAGAACCGTGTACAAGCGGGACTTTTATCCGACTCGGAGGGTAGAGTCAAGTATTTTGTAGGAGTCTTGGAAGAAATCATGAATGAGCAACAGCAGCAGGAACAGTCGGGAAAGAAAATGGCCATGTGATTAGCCGCACCGACGAAATGATCTTCGCAGCTAAATATATACATATGAGCCAGAGCCCCCCGAAGGCTAGGGAGGATCTGGTCAGACTCTATTAATAGACATTACATTGCGAATAAAGGCGTACTTGGGCAACACTAGAAGATGGTCAAAATAGTGTGCTACATACATACTGTGTAGCTGAATCGAACTGAAACATGGGAGCATTCGCAGTTCGTGAGAATCCCGGGACTGGACTAGGTGGACTACAGTACTGTTTTGAATTTTTGTTTGGATCGCAAAGGACAACCCGCCACAAGTGCAATAAAAAACACGACACTTTTGCAAGATGAGCACCGGCAAGTACATTCCACCTCATCTCCGCCGCAAACTGCAAAAGGATGATGAAGCGGGCGCATCCACAGAGGGGTCGGCGACAGCCAATCGGACACGTTTCGGGTCATTGTCCACCCCTGATGATAGCGGCCCACGAAGAGACGTTCATCATCGTCATCAAGCCCAGCAACTGCAACAGTTATTGGATGCCTTTACGCTCGTCTACTGTATCAATCTACGCCGAAGACCGGATCGTTGGGAATCCTTTGTAGGCCGTCTCAAAGCTAAATTAGGTGACTCGTGTCAGCCGTTTGTGGAAAAAGTTCAACGATTTGACGCCGTGGATGGTGCCGCGGTACTAACATCTATGGAAAGTGACGCTGGACTCAATGACTATGATTTGTTTCCTCGCCTGGACTGGGATGCCTCCAAGAATGCTCTTTACGATCGACATATTCAACCACCCATGTTACGACGAATGACACCCGGTGAAGTGGGTTGTGCCATGTCGCATGCCAAGCTTTGGCGCCTGCTCGAGGCACGCCAGAATCCCAGCGATACCATGCTCATTTTGGAGGACGATGCCGTCTTTGACGACAAGTCAATGAACAAACACAACAAGTATTCGAACCGCGCTGATACTCGACCGAATTATTTTCTAGAAGCCTTTTCCAGTCTCTGGCAGGTCTTGCCGGCAGATTGGGAAATTTTGTACCTTGGAATGTCTTGGAGAGGCGAGAAAGTTCCAGTAGTGGACGACGGTGCCTCGTCCATGGACAACAAAAGACATAACAAGACGCCAGTTGTCAAAGTGGAAGTGTTTCGACCAACGTATGGCTTTCACACACATGCCTATGCATTGACAAAGTCGGCCGCCGAGACGCTGCTCCAGAACGGACCCGTATGTGGGCCGTTGGATGTTTGGCTTGCGGACAATGAATGGTTCGGTTTGAATGTATATTGTGGCGTTGTTGCAAATGAAGGTTACAATAAAGAGGGGGCTTTGCTCATTTCGCAACGGAAGCATGATACAAAGAGTGATATTGTTCAATCGGGCCGTGTGGACGAGGAAGTTAGTAGGTAGTCCACCCTGAAACTATCGCCCTGTGGTGGACAGATCTACGATGTATGTCCTATTCTTGTAGACTGCGCCGAGGAGCTGGGAAACGAACATAGAATCATTAAAAATGTTGGGTCTCCTCAACCCATTCATTCGTTCCGTACTATCACCGCCCCTTGCTCGTCCAACACTTATTTTCGTCCATAGGTCTCTTAGACATCCAGACGTGCGAGTCGGTGCGGGAAAACGAAACTCCCCACCCTACTTGTACTAACTCTAGCTAGAGAAAATGGACAGAAAGAAGTTGCAATGCAAGACTCGATTGTCTATAAAACATGATTAAAGGAGCCTGAGAAGATACTTCCACTCGAGAATAAACAAACGTCTGACATGATACAACTCAGGATCAACATCCAGGAGAAGTACCGGTATCTTCGTGCCTCCTTGGCTCAAGACGAGCTCTCGGATTAGGCGAAGATGTCTTGGACGATAATGTTTACCCCGACCGACGTTCTTGAGGAACATGGAATGTAAAGTTGTGGATGCGCGGTTTGTACAAAATTTGGAAGTTGTTGAAAGAGCACAGAGTCAAAAGCATTGTGGTAGTAGAGAGAGAACTCAATTACCGCCTTGCTCTGATGCCTTGTTTTGCTTCGACGGCTGACCATTATCAGCTCCATCGTGAGGGCGTTTTAGACCCGCAACGGGGAACTTCAGCATGGCCCCAGCTCCGGCCATATCGTGGGGCAACTGCCCTTGGGCACTAGCGAGAGGATTAGACAATACAGCCGGCAGGCTGAACATTGGCTGGGTTGCTTGAGGCATGACTGCCTGTGACCCGGGTAGAGCTTGGATCCCGAAGAAAGCTTGTGATGATTGTGTTGGCACCTTTGGAGCACCAACGGAAATTTGTCTCTGGAGTCCATTAAGCTCGTCCTGCTTTGAACCCGCTAGAAGCGACGGACTGGAGTCCACATGATTCGAAACAAAAAGATAATGTGTAATCCTCGAATCCGTGCTCAATGGGTAAGAAAGGAAAAAGTCTCGGAACCGTTCTCCGTCCTTCCTGTAGCGGACAATCATAGCCGACGCTGGTCTCTTGAAACGGATTTCGTTCATCAAGCCTTCAACTGCAGAAGCCTCGGTTTCCTCCCCCTCGAGGATCCGACAGGATGCTTTACCAACAACATCTTCAGCTCTGTACCCAGTCATTTCCTCCCAAAGCTTGTTGACTTGGACAATGGTATAGGGTTCCTCGGCCAGTGTCATCACCATCGGCTTGTCAAAGCTACGCTGGCAGGTCTGAACCGTGTTAGGAATCACAGAGAAAGTATCCGAGCCAGCAGCCTGCTTTAACTGTAACATCAAGGCCATGACATCAAACATGAGCTCAAGACCGATAATCTTGTGGGCGCTGTTGAACTTGCAGCAGAGCATTCCTTGCTTCGCTATCTCCATTCTTGCACCGCACTGTGTTGCATTAAGAGTAGACATTACCCATCGTGCCATCATCTGATTCCCAGCAACAACAGCCTCCTCAGTAACCAACGTGTACCTGAAGACGATTGTCGCATTAGGGAACCTAGACCGGTCAACAAGAGAGTTCAAAAGAACATGAAGCGATGCAGTATCTGACATCATTCCATCGATTCCAAGAATTGTCCTCTGGCACTTCGAGACCTGAACCTCGCTTGCGGGGAAAGAACGGTACGGCGTTACAGGCATCACGCAGGCAAAGCAGCTCTCTTCGAGGATGCTTGACCAAAGCTCTCTTCGTTTCTCGTTGGCCGATCGAAGCGCGAAAAATGACATGAGAACTTCTGTCCTTGTGTTGTGCATCTCCACGAGGATATTTGCAGCACCAGCTCGTTCTGAAACCAGCGTATCCCGTTCCCTACAGAGTTCGTCGACGGTGGACTTGAGCTTCTCCAGATAGGCTTTCTTTCGCAATCGAGTATTTCGCGCATGTTCTCGGTTCCTATCACGGTTTGCTTTCGCTCTCTCTTCCGGTGACAAATGCGAAAGGTCGACTTCCGATGCCTCTCTGGACATGGGAAGTGATTCTTGATCATCGCCGCTTCCGGCAGATGCAGCGGCGGCAACAGCAGCGGCAGCCTTTCTCGAGGCTTTCGTGATCACCTTCGATTCGCCATCAGTGTCACTTGCAGACACCACCGCCTTGCTCGCCGCAAGAGCACTTGTCGCCCTTGAAGTCTGCGGAGATTTCTTCGACGCTGCTCTAGACCGCTTCGGGACAGGTGGAGCTGCCGGTGGGATAACAGGAGGTGGTACAGCAACGGCTGCAACTTGTCCTTGATATTGGATTTGCTGTTGCATGACCGGCTGTGGAGCCTGGGCCGCCGGAACAACTACCTGCTGTGCCATGGAGCGTCCCTGCTGGACAGCATTGAATTGCTGTTGTAGCTGGGCAACCTGTAGCTGTCGCAAGAAGGCTGCGGGATCGGCAGCAAAAGCAAACTGCTGGGCTTGATTTTGAGCATCTTGGTTATTCTGGGAAACATTGGGCATCATCATTGTCGGTACGATTGGCTGTTGTTTCGAGTTCTGCTGAGATTGCGCCAACAGTGCACCTTGCTGGAACAACTGGAAAGCACCCTGCTGTACTGCTGCAGCAGCCTGCTGAGCCGCTTGTTGAGCCTGGGCTGCTTGCACCTGCTGCTGCTGGGCTGTTGCCTGCTGAGCGGGCGGGGCAGGAGCGATGGCCTGATGGACTTGGTGCACCTGCTGCTGCTGCTGCGTAGTGGGGAGAAGCTGCTGCTGCGATTGGTGCTGTGGTTGACGCTGCTGCTGCTGCTGTTGTTGTTGTTGCTGCTGTTGATGCATCTGATACTGCTGCTGCATCTGACGATGTTGGAGCTGCTGAATCTGTTGCTGTGTCATGGACATTCCATTAGCTTGAGCATTGGGTGCTAGCGGCTGTGGGCTTTTTGAACCACCTTTTCGGCCGTGTTTGTGTTGCGGAGCAGACTGTGAATTCTGAAGCTGGTTAACCTGCTGCTGACCAAAATTAAACGGCGTTGGCATTGGTAGGTTCATATTCGACGCATCCCCTGCCGCTTGCAGCTGCTGTAATGAAGACATCCCCCCATCCTTCATATTAAACGACACAAGGTCGGGTAACGCAGAGGACTCTCTGTCTGTGCTCGATGAGCCACCGACGGCCCCATCTTCGTCTTCATCCCAGGAAAGTATTGATCCGAGGGCTCCGATATCTTCGTCCTCGTCCTGTTAAAGCCGAGACAAAACAGCAGAACAACGTTAGAAACGGCAATGCATTCATCTTGGGAACAAGAGCTATCGGATGGTTAACCCGAAGCCAGAAAGGTATTGGACGAATGGTAGTTGTTTCCTTGGTCCCTTCTCAAACACGATACCCGAATTCATAGAAAGCGACACTGCCGAGACGTCAAACCACCTGTCTTCATTTAACGCAAGGAATTCTCCAATTATTGCGCATGGATTCACGTGCTGAAAGCCGCTCCGGGTTCCTCCAGCAAGGGTTTCACATGACATCTCGACCACCATGGTGCTCTTTTTGACGATATTGCGGAAACATTTCGACCCCAACCACCACCATTGTCATCTCAGATTGTTGTGTTAATAGTAGAAACACCCCCCTCACGAGGAATCGTTCGAAACTACGAAGAATAGGGCGATCGTAGAAATAATTGACTCTCGTAGAGGTCCTACAGGAATCTGGACATGTTCCGGCGCAACTGACCAAATCTCCAAATAACCGAAACAAAGCTCAATTTCTCCTCTCACTATACACTCTTACCTCGTGATCATCGTCATCGAAGTCTTCATATGATTTTGCCATGGTCTGAACTGTTTTCCTTTGTTGATATTTGCGTTTGTGGTAGCCTTGTTGCAACACGCACGACGCGGCCCACCGCCGGATGCCGGCGACCTGCCGCTGATCGATGATCGAACGGCAGCTGCTCGTTCAGTCTGGTACGATTGGTTCGCAAGGGGGGACAAATAGTTCTACGAGACACCGGTACGAGTCTCGAGAGTCCATCCGAAAAAATTATGTAGAAAATGTACTAACAGAACTGAAGTGAAGAATTTTGTCCATTGTCGAATCAACGTAATTTCCTACATCAAAAAGTACTTGGGGATAGTGGGGGCCTATTGCGGATATTTTTTTTCGCCTGGTGACGTGTGAACTGAGATGATTCTACGTGGTGCGTGTCAATGGCTCTGTTTGACAGCACCGGAGCACGCATGCACGCTTTCGCGTCCACTATTCACTGTAAATCTTCTCGCGGGAAAACGATCGGGGATCCAGACCGCAGACCTCACCTGAAGGGTTTTTATCCGATGGCGCAGGTGAGAACACATTATTGTCATTGCTTTCTGAAGCCTCCATCTTCAATTCAATTCAATTGGCTACTAAGCCGTAGCAGTGACAGTGTCAGTGGTAGTGGCCATTCTATCTGCGGCATCAGGTATTCATTCAATAGGCGTCAAGTCAGCCATGGACTACACCAGAACTTTGAAGCATTCGGCGTCGGGGGCAACTTGCACCATTCACGATTTTGGCGCCACTGTAATCTCTTTCAAGACTGGACCGGGACGAGAGTGCTTGTTTATTTCTCGTGATGCCAAGAAAGATGGTTCAAAGGCTATTCGAGGAGGCATCCCACTGGTATTTCCGCAATTCGGTCAACCAGACACTTCCATGCCTCAGCATGGATTCTTGCGGGATAATTTTTGGAAATGCGATGAATCGTCAGCCTATGACAATGAATCGGAAGCTGGAATCAGCTATTCGTTGGATTTAAAAGACGTCAAAAATTCGCGTGGTGGAAGCTGGGATGAAAACACTGCGTTTGATTGCACTTGTGTCTACTGCATCAAAATTAGTGCGTCTTCCATGACAACGACCCTTGAAATCAAAAATGCTGGAGGAAAGGCGTTTGACTTTCAAACATTGCAGCACACCTACTTGATGGTGGACGGAAAGAGTGCACAAGATCCGGCTCAATGCTATGTCAATGGCTTGGACGGATATACAGTTGTAGATAAAATCTCCAACGAGGAATACGTTTGGGATTCAAAGCCCGTTACGATCCCTGACAATGTCGATCGCGTATACAATCCGCCGACAGGAAAGGACGTGGTGAATGTTGTAGTGGGAGTAGGCGACGGGAAAACGCTCAAATTGACCGCCAGTGGCACCTTGGATGGAGCATCGACTCCGGTTTCATGCGTGGTGTGGAACCCTTACAAAGAAAAGGCTGCAGCCATGGGAGATTTCGGAGACGATCAGTACGTGGACATGATCTGTGTCGAGCCTGGACTATTGACGGGAGCTACTCTCGAACCAAGTAAAACAGCAACATTGACCCAGGTGGTAGAAATGATGTAGCTAGTAGAATATGTTATTTCCTTTCGCAGAAAAGAATATGTAACTATTCAGAAATAATAGCCGAGGCACGACTTCACTGGATTAGAGTTAAAAGTCGCCAAGGCTTAACCACGCCCTGAAATTGGAGTATTCCCATCGAAGTTTTATCACGTCCAATAGCATTTGTATGCTAACACGCGCCACTCCGCTTTCCACCACCTTTGATCCTTCCTTGTCGTTCCAATCAATCAGGACTTCTTCAATCGGCATATCGACCAGCTTGGCTCGATACAAGACTTCCACGTCGTGCGCCCAGCCACTAACTTCGAGGTCGTCATAGAGATCTCGGGCTGCTGCAAGTGTCATGAGTTTGTAGCCGCACTGACTGTCCTGTACCCTCAAGTCATTCATGATCAGCCGAACGGCTGTTTGAAAGCCCCATCTCGTGATCCCTCGGGGGCTAAAAGGATTATAGTTCCTGTTGCCGGTCACAATAGCTGGCTTTGTCCAGTCTATAGTAGTCGCTGGCTCGGAAGAAACTTCTTGCTCCACTTCCTCCTCGTCGCTCTCTTCCGCTTCCACTGGAACTGTCAGGAGAGCCTTCATGCGATCAATCATGCATTCTAGATATGCAAGATCACCACTGCCATCGGCATCTTGTGTCAGAATGAGGGTGGAGTTACTGTTTCGTTCGGCGCACTTTTCGGCAATGTGTTTGATACCTGCTGCCAACGCGGCACCCTTGCCTTGATTCGTTGGCATGGAGAGGCATTGAATCGGAATGACCCTGGCGTCATCCTCATGATCTTCTTGACTGCTGCTAGTAGTGCATGCAAGAAATGAATGAACCACATCCACCGTCTTATCCGTGGATCCATCATCGACCACCAAGATTTCGCTGGTCCAATTGGATTCCCGTAAAAAGTCTCGATACGTTTCCAAGGTGGATAGGATACGATCTTCTTCGTTGTAAGCTGGAATGACAATCACAATCCTTGGAACCGCTTGACTTTTGTCGGCAGCAGTCCCCGAACCGATAGTGGGGTTCATTTGGAAGGGAAACCAGCCATCCACAAATGCCATGGGAAGCGTAGGTAGATGAATCGTCGGGCGCGTGTTGGTCCTGGTTTTTGTGGAAGAGGAGGTTCTGGTAGTGGAAGTAGCAAAGGCAGCTGCTTGCCGTCTCTTTGGAACCCAGGAAGAGGAAAGTGGGAACCTTATCAGAAAGAGACAGACCTGCACTACCAGCAAAGGAAGCGAGAGAGTTCGGTATCTTTGCATGATGAATGTTGTAAATTGTAACACTTGGTGAGGTTGGAATGCGGTGGTTATGACTGTTGCTGATGTCCTTTTCAAAGACTGTTGCCTTGCCGGTTTATTTTTGGAATGTGGATCGCGAAAGAGAATGTGCACGTATTTATCTTCAAAGTGGAAAAAACATGGAAGGCTGCGTTGCGAAGAAAAAGAGTTCCGTTTGATGTTTCAAGTGGGGTGGAAGGTGATGGCTGCTCTGCTGGGCTGGATCTTGCTCTATCCGCAGCCACAAGACCACTAAAACGCCAGCCCCCACACGCACAACGAATGAGTGTTCTGGTCCGAAGAACACAGAAAGAAGATGGTCATGCCGGGTGGCGGCGCGCTGGCCACTCGCTCCAAAAAATGATCCCGAGATAAATGACGTCACTGATGTTTGAGACGTGCAACGCTCCCTTCGCGCGCAAGGTTCGCGTTCGGGATCGGGTACGAAATTTTTCGTAGAAATGTTACATACGAACGCATTTCGTAGGAAATGTACGAAAAGGCCTGGATCTCGGATCCTTGACATCCCATCGCTGACACGAGGAGAACGACGTTCGCTACCTCTTCGGGTCGGTGGTGATCGATGGAAACAACCAGAACAAGGTCCCACAAATCAAAATTAACTTGAAAGACAACACAACTACTTTACACAAACTAGAAACAATGGTACACCCAAAGGAGTGAGTATTCACAATGATTGTTTGTTGTTGACGAGTGCAGGTGGCGTTGTATGCGAGACTTTCCTTTTGACAAATCCCACCAAGGTTCGGATTGCTGTGGGCTCGAAAGATACCCTCGGTCGATGATGCCCTTTGCGGCGACGGCGTCGGTTGAGTCGGTGGACCCTCTTATTCCAAGGCCTTGTACTGACTTGCCCTTTCGTTTGTTTCTTATTACAGAGAGGAATTTCACAAGGGAAAGAGCCCCGTCCCTGAAACTCGCACTGAAGAAGGATCGGCCAAACGAAATATTGCGAGAAAGCATGACCATGATCCCAGCAGGTAAGCACATAACGACCGCATCATTTGACCTGCATCTATGAAGCATTTATCACTCACATATCATGACGTTTCCAGAAAGGAGAAGAAGCAACATGGAGGTGGCGGTGGCAAGGGCAAGTGGAACGACGTGGATGATGGAACCATGGACATTTAACTAAATGAATGCGGCGGGAGGGTAGGAGTAGGTCGGAAAGAAAGAGCCAGCGAATGGAGACAGATTTTGTTCATGACGAAGTTCGACGACAGTGGTGACAACTTGTGTTTCCATATGAGTTGAATGTTCGATTCCTCAACCTGCACATTCCAGCTATTTCGATCCGACCGAAACTAGATAAGATCCAGTGCGTATATTGTAGATCTAAATTATGCATGGTATGTTTAGATGTCCATCGTACTAGAATTGCATTCCTGTGGCGTTTCTCGGACTGCCGATGGCTTCCCTTTTCCAATGTGCCGTTGGCAGTGTAAATGACGACGTCTTTGAAGGTGTATCCACAACAACGACTTCAACTGCCTTCGTAAGATCGCCGACATCGAGAATGATGATGATGCTGCAGTTCGATTCCCAAGATCCAAAAAGTTCGAGAGAAATCGCCCCGACGCGTCGGGTTCTCTTTTTCCTTCTACAACGACGGATCCATAAAGCGCGATGTGATGGAGGAACGTGGCCGCCTTCGGAAACGTGCTACGACGATGCTCATAGGAAATGTACGTGTATGGAACGAAGGACAGGCGGTTCCTTCGTTGTTCTATTTATGGTTCAATTATTTTGTTATCCCCTATACTTTGGTTTTCTGCGAGGCTGACACACCCTCGCTAGACACGAGTTCGTGTCAACTGCGAGGAAGCTCACCATCACGCCCGACGAACAGAGCGCAAAAGGATTTCTCGCCCGAAAAAGATCTCCACAAAAACTTCCTCTTGCTGGGTGCTTACGCGAAGTCTGACGACTCGGCAGGAAGTGGAAGTCTGACAACAAACGCATTATTACAAAAGCAATACAACAGCTAGTCTTATCATCATGGCGGATTATGCCAAGCGGTCGGAAATAACCATTGAAACAATGGTAGGTGTGATTGTCGTCGTTGCATCGTTCTCTTGGCCAGTCGGTGATCGGGTTGAAATATTGACCGCTCGCATTTTGCGCGCAACGACGCATGACATGAAAAAGCCGATGGTATCTTCTCGAACCCTTCTGTCTGGAGGAAGGAGACATTCTCTCTCTGTTTGACAACGCTCACACGGTGCTCGCTCATTTTATAACAACAATAACCGCGTGGTAATGAATAGGGCAAAGTCCACAATCCCACTGGAGAAGGTGTAGCAGCGGTATCGGCGCAAGCACAAGCCAAGTTTTTGAAACATCAAAACACGCCCCCTCCTGCTACGGAAGTAACAACCACCACTCACAATGGTGAAGACCACGAAACAAAAGTCAAAGAAGGAACGGCGAAACGCAACATTACTCGAAAAAAGACGGATCCTAGAGAGACGGGCAACTATGATTCGCGTAACAAGAAGCAGGGCGGTCATGGAAAAGGAAAATGGAAGGACGACGAGCTCGTCGGGTACGAAGCGGACGAGCCTCTTGACGTAAAAGACCCTCTTTACAATGAAGAGGAAGCCCCGTATGTTCTGGGAAGTCATGAGGATCCGGTGACTCGTAACTTTGATGAGACTGAGGGAAAGCATGTGTATGGTCCCATGTTGACTCTGTCCGAGTTCAAACTTCAATTGGAGGAATGTCTTCAGGAGTATTTTGATTCGTTGGATACGGATGAGGTCATTCAGTCGATAGAGGAGCTTCAGTGTCGAGAATATCATCCAGACGTGGTCAAAAAAGTTATTTCTGTCAGTTTGGATAAACATCCAAGGGAGCGAGAACTCGTCTCTCGCCTCTTGACGTGTTTGCACCCGACTCCCTTGAGTGACAGCGACATGGAAGCTGGCTTCAACATTTTGTTGGATTCGTTGGATGACTTGTCGACGGATGTACCAGATGCTCGCGTAAGTAGTAAAGGAGTGTGGCAAGCAAGCGTATTGTTGTCTGGTTCGACCAATGTTCGTGTTGCTTATTTTGGACTCTTCTGATTTCATTGTATCCGTATTAGACAATGGTGGCGAATTTCTTGGCGCGAGCGGTGGTGGATGAGGTCTTGCCCCCGGCCTACTTGTCGGAGCAAAACAATTCAAGACCAGGTGAGCCTGTCATTGAAAAGGCAATTTCTCTCTTGACCAGAGAACACAGCACTGCTCGTCTCGAACGGGTGTGGGGCCCAGGGGATGGACGCCCGGTGGACGAGCTAAAGGTGGCCATGGATCAGTTGCTCCAGGAGTATCTCATGAGTCGAGAATTAGATGAATGTGCCCGCTGTGTGAAGGAATTGGATTCGGCACATTACATGCACGAACTTGTCAAACGCGGCGTCAAAATCGCCATGGAACAAGACGGCAAGGACCATGCCACTCAGCATCAAAAGTCCTCCATGGACGCCATGGCGGCTCTCTTTGGCTTTTTGGTCAAGAATGCCATCATTTCCGAGTATCAAGTCGCCAAGGGTGTGGATCGTCTCCACCGTGTCTTGGAAGACTTGAAATTGGACGTCCCCACAGCTCCCCAGCTACTTCAGGATTTCGAGGACATGCTCAAAGAGGAACTTCCCGGCCCGGATGAAAAGAAAGAGTAAACTCATCTTCATCCTATATCATTTATTGCGCTGGATATCTACAAGGGACTATCAGTCCGTGTATGGTCTTTCTCTCTATAGTATCGATGTAACTTGCCATCGTCTGATGCATGCACACAAGCATTGGTAGTCCTAATATTTAGTCTCCCTCTTCCATATCATCTTCTTCTTCGTCTTCCTCTTCTTCCGCTAATTGCTCCTTGGCCCAGTCTTCTGCTGTCTTCAGAATATCCTTAGGAACTCCCGTGTGTTTCCATCCGCTCTTTTCGCAAATCCAGCTGACTTCGCATTCAATCGGTTTCGCATCCTTTTGCTCTGCATGCAACAAGTGCATGATTCTCAAAATTTGCTTGATAGCTTCATCCACAGTCAAGGGAGACTTGTGGAGATTTAGCTTCTCCAACTCTGTCTTGGCGGCTTGCTTGCCCTTGCCCGTCGCCACTCCATAGTACTTGTAAGGAGCCCCATTCGGCTCGACCATGTACAGTGCACACTCCTCCGTATCTTCATCTCGTCCAGCAATGACAGCCGCCGCTCCAAAAGGACGAAGCGCACCATGTAAAGTGAAGTAATGAACATAGGTTCCGAGCCGCTCCGCTAGAACATGCGGCGGGATCTTGCCCCCATATTGCTCTTGCCAATCCGCCGCTTCCTCCACGGTACGTTGCACCAGGACACGAGCATCCGGCAAAAACCCAGTGCTTGCCACACCCACATGCGTATCACAAGTATGAATGCGTTTGTACGATCCAGTAGTAGCAACTACCATCTTGTGGTGGATGGGTTTGGCGCAACCCAGGACGACACCGTCCGAGCATTTGATGCCCACGACTGTGCCCGCATTTTCGACAGCTTTGGTGGCGTATTCGACTTGAAAGATGCGGCCGTCCGGACTAAAAGTAGAGGCAGACAGATCGTAACCAGAACCAGAGGACGCCATGACGATGACAATGAAACAGTTAAGCAAGTAGTGACCGCGTATTTGAAGCAATGGACAAGCTTTTCGTTGTTGCGTTTACCATGATCATTGCGGCCAGCTGAAATCCTCCGCGACGGTAACCACACAAGCACACCAGCCGATGCCTCTCGAAGCTTTCAGAAGGGCTCGTCCGTCGACGGTCGGTGTTGGAGGCAGGCATTGAGGTGTATGTAGTTGTTAGCGCTACGTGCGTACTTATGCTAGTATCTTGAATAATGATTCATTCGATTACAACTTGAATCGTCTCGGGCCCGCGTCGCCCCACGCTTTTTGATGATTTCGCTTGTAAGTGAAAAAGATACACTTTCTAGTAGAGGATACAGTAGCTTTGGATTGACAATTACACAGTAAGTGCAATTCATGAAACGACGGGATCGTCATCATGAGGGCTCTTCACCAGGAGAATGTCCCGTCATCATTGCCTCTGGTGCCATCATCACGGCTGGTCGGACATGAAGGACCAGTCCAGACTGTCACCTTCACTGAAAACGGCAAACATTGCTTAACGGGAGGCCATGATCGTACCGTCCGTCTTTGGAATCCCTTTCGTTATGACCCCGCATCATCTTCGAACAACGATTCCTCCCTATTGCCACCACCAGCCATGCCCATTCAAATCTATACATCAGGATATACACATCCGATTACGTCGGTAGTTTCGGTCGAGTCTCGAACGTCAGCACAAATTCTGGTAGCGGCTTGCCAAAAGACCTTGGTGATTTCGGATTTGATTACACAGCAAGTCAAGCGCCGACTTCAAGGACATCATGTGGGGCACATTAATGCAGTGGCGGCGGTACGGCATGCCGAAGCGTATTTGTCGGCCTCGTACGATGGAACGGTGGCCATTTGGGATGGGCGCAGCTCGGATTACAAACCGATTCAAGTGCTTAAGGAGGCCAAAGATTCCGTAACAGATGTGCATGTTGTTCAACAAGAACAAGGTGATTACGACGAATCGGGTACTACTAATATGAGCACTGCGAAAATTCGCACTGCCTCGGTGGACGGTGTCGTTAGAACCTACGATCTGCGCAAGGGGCTACTCGATTCCGATGACTGCGGATCTCCCATTACCAGCATGGCTCCTACCAAGGACGGTGAATGTCTGACCGTATCCTGTTTGGATGGAACGATTCGACTTCTCCAATGTGATTCCGGAGAGTTGTTGAACACGTATTCGGGCCACCACAAGGCTGGGAACTACGGGCTTGATGTCGGTGTCCTGGCGAGTGATTCGACAATCATCAGTGGGAGTGAAGATGGGACTTGTATCTTGTACGATTTGGTGCAAGCACATCGGGTACAGGCCTTGGAAGTTTCTCCGGGCCGTCCTGTGTGCTCGATTGCTACGCATCCCAAGATTTCGTCTGTCGTGATCACTGCCAGTTACGATGAGACAGTTACCGTTTGGTCTCACAATTCGAGTGAATTCTTTTGGGAGTAACATTTTCCAGCAGTGCTTCTGTGTGTGTGTGAGAGAGAGAGAGAGATGATCTCAAATTGCATCTGCGGAACCATAATTATATGCGGCTATTGTACTATCTACCGGTATTCGTATCGGGGAATGATGCGTCCCACCCTCGGGCGACGTACTAAATGGGGGTAGCTGTCGTCGGCTGAAGCCAACTTTTCTTTATGCTTCTTCGTTGTGATGAGTGACAATGGCATGACCGTACGATCTAGAGGCAAAATGTAGACAGCAGGAAGAAACGGTAAAATTATCGTTTACTCTAATCCTGTTCAATTAATTTCGATTTTTCTGCGTTGAAAACTTTTGATATTTCGATTCTAGTCTCGCCCTTGGAGGCTTCTCGCCATCCTCCACTTCCGTCAGAGACAAAAAATTTCCTCCCCTCAAGCCGTTGATATATCGATTTCAGAATGGTACGGCTGAACTCCAATTGTGGGTCCGCCTTTAATTCTCGCTTTACGGCCGTCTTTAAGTGCTTGGTTCCTAGGCACTTTAGGCTTCCAAAACAAACATCGTTTTCTTTTGGAGAGGTGTCCGTGTCTCCGTCATCATCAATATTAGGTTTCTCGGGCAGCACAGCACCTTGGCTGGATACCCGTTTGGATGCCCTCCGTGGCGACGGGCTTGCACCGTCTAAGGTTGCGGTATATCTACGCCGTGGACTGCCGGGGCTCCCCTGCGGTGGCCCAACCACCTCGGAGTTTGATTTGACTGGGCTACACCGAGAATTTGGTAGTTGGCTCGTTGCTGTGGCGTCCTGGCGGTCTTTACTTGGACTCACCGACCTTTGCGGGCGGTTTTTACCTGGGCTCGAAGACCTTACGGAACTTCGGTTCCTTTCCGTGGAGTCCTGACGGTCTTTGCTTGGACTGACTGACCTTCCCGGGCGATTTTTGCTTGGGCTCGCAGACCTTACGGAACTTCGTTTACTGGAACCATTGGGCCCCCTTCCGCGCCCGGAAATTCTAGTACTGCCTCCTCTGCCTCTACCTCGACCCCCCGGTCCTCGCCCGCCACTGGTGACAGACCCTCTGGGTAGCACCGGTGCAGACCTACCTCGACTCATACTTTGCGCTTCAACTGCTTCGCGATGCTTGGCAACTGTTCGCCTCATCTTTTCCTTTCCCCAGGCACGTTCGCACTTTGTCTTGACTTTCTCAGCGAGCTTAATTGCACGTGCTCCTTTCCACATATCCTTTAGCTCCTTTCGCCCGACAATCGAAATCATGCCGAGACAACAAGGAACCAAATACAACAATGCCGGCTGTCCGACACCGGTAAGACCAAAGGCAAGAAATGCCAGACCCAGACCGAGGCCGTACCCCACCATGAGCCAGAAGAAGTACCCTTTATACCATTTCTCCGTAAACTCCATCTCAATCTTGGTATGCTTCCCAACGATTCGTTTGGCTTCGTCCAAACGGGCGCAAAATGCAATAAGGTATCCCGGCACTGTGATAGAGTTGCCGACGAGATGAGAAGGCGGAACGGGGGCAACGAAAATGTGTCAAACGTGGGCCACTTACAAACAATGTCACCAAGACCCAACAACGCCATTCCGCCCCTATAATCGTTGATTCTAGGCACTGCCAAAAGCATGGGGAGAAAGTCGATTCCTGTGCAGTCCTTGTCGTCTGGATACTTGACACAGAAATCATCCCCACCGACACCTGTTGAACCACCCTTGGCCACGGTAATCATCACGGACTGGCCCATGAATAATGGCGTAAGGAAGACAAAGAAAATATCGTAGAAGAAAACTGCCACCAACAGCATGGTTGCGATTTTGATACTACTCAGCTTCACCATGGATAAGGCCAAAATACAAAAGCAGGCCCCAAAGATATCCATCGAGATCCAGAAAAACGCGTTGGTGGATGGCCGGTAATGCGACAGGCCGTACCTATCATCCGATGCACCCAATTGTCGCTGGGTTAGAACACCGATGCTGATTATTGTAGCAACACAATCAACCGCTTCAAGTGACGACGTACCACACCCAGATAATGGCCCATATAAATCCCATCATTTGGCTCGTAATGTCGAATGCATTCAATCCGCATAAAACTCCCTTATTCATTTCCTTTACGACGGCATCTCCGAACAGTGGAACCACGCGAACTAAAACCGGACCAAAGATAAGATAGGAAACAGCACCAGCACATCCAAATCCGTAGAAGATGAACACCACGGCGTAAAAGCGAAAGTAAAAGAGTAGAAAGAGCAAGGCGCTGGCCGAAATGAGGAATCCAAAGACGTGCCATTGCGTCATTTCAAATCCATTGATCGGTGTTGCCCACGGTTCTGGCTCTTTCATACCACCATCAGTAGGTAAGGTGTCCGTTTCTGCTGTAGGCTCTGCCTTGTAGCCCTTTCGTTGTTTTGATTTTTTGGCCTTTCGTTCCGGCGGTGGCAATGAGTACAGTACCCAGACTTTGCCCTTGTCTTTCTCCTTTCCTTTTGGAGGGATCGAATTCACGCTCCATTTTTTCTGTGGTTTCTTCTTCTTCTTGGTAACATTTTCCTGTTGCTCTGTTTCAGACTCTAGCTGTTCGTCCTTTTCCTTGCCCGGAGCTTCATCTTCCTTTTCGTCGTCACTGTAAATATCATCCAGGTCCCCAACAAGATTATCCAACATGGCATCATCCCACAAATTGTCGTTTCGGGGCGCTTCCACATCACCAGCTTGTTCGGGAGTTACACCAAGCCTCTCCAGGTTCTTTTGTTCTTTGGCTTGTTGATATCGCGCCATTTTGGCCCGAAAAATTCTCAAATCCGAGGCAGCAAACCAAGACGCCGCGCCGGCAATCGCAACACCCATGATCCACAAAAAGATCATGGCCGAATTAAAGGGAGCATAGGGCCGCGCTTCAATGACTACAGTTTTGCCCACATACTCCACAATGGCTTCACCCTGCCGAATCGTCAAAAAGACTGCCATGACATCGTCGACATTACCAGGCGCCTTTTCATCGGGTAACATGGTCACGGGTAAATCCCAGGCACAACATACTGGAAAAGTTGTTGAATTTTCATCTTTGGGTGGTCCCGTCACCAAACATAGTTGAGACTCGCAGGGCTCCAATGTTTGTTCCAACGTACAATTAGTAGTGGGCGAGGTCATGTCCAAAATCGGATCCAATACCGTATGACTGTACGGAGGTGGATCCAATTCAATATTATACACAAACCCGTATCCCTTACTGCATTCATAATCGTGTTCATCTCGTGGATACGTCATTTTTTGCGTCTTGTTATTGTAGCGATAGCGAGCACTCAAATTGTCATAGACCAAAATCCCTGAAGCCTTGTACCACTGCTTGGCCGCATAGAGTTTGCGTTCAAAGGTACAGACGCCACGCGGAACTAGCATGATCCAAGGTTCATGATCTTCGACGGGTGTGACATTTTTATTTTGAGGATTGTAGTATTCGCAAAGCAATTCATCGTAGGCCGGAGAATGGACGAGTAGACCTTGAAGGCGTTCGGCTTCACTGCCAAATACGGCCCGTTTGGCCATCCAATCCTTATCTTCGCCTTCGATACTGACAATCACATCGGGAGTGGCGGCGTGAACAAGAACAGTGTGGAGTAGCCATACTATTATAAAAGTCAGCGGTGATGATGATATCGGGTAGAACGCCATTCTGCAATTGTAGAAAATGTTCTCGCGCAAGAACGACAGAAAAAGGCAAAGACTGCGGAAGGAAACCGGCAACACCCAAAGGAGAGAGCGTCGCTTTGTCGAAGGCCTTGTTATTACTGTGGCTGGATGGTAGACTGTTTTAGTGATACGACAAAAGGAAGCAAGACCACACGGGTCATCATCCTCCAAGATGGCAACGAAAGAAAACATGAGCCCCCTTTTACAAAAAAAAAAGAGATCAAGCCTTCAAGCTTTCTCGTTGGGCATCATCGCCGGGACTTTTCTCCCGACTCCCCTCGTCCGCGGTTCGCCCCTTCCCTGCAGGGCGGCACGTGACCAAAGGTCCACGGGTCGATCGTGTCACGAGTGGCAGGAATACCCGTAAATAACCGTTAAATCTTTTGCGCCCCGCCCCGCGCCATTTTGGCGAATCGGCTCGCGCCACACACGTCTGTCGCATTTCCGAACCGGTGTGGTGGCACTTGCATCCTTTTTTGTTGCCATTGTCATTGTTGTGCTTGCACCATCCATTTCCTTCCAGTTGCTTCTACCACTAAAGCAATCACCATGGAGATGACGACTCTCTTACAGCAGGTCCTTTCCAGCCCCTGGCACATGGCAGGTGCCTTGGTAGTGGCCTACGCCGTTCATTCCTTGTTTTCCACCCTGACTCGCCCCAAGAATCTTCCGCCCTTTTATTCCGAAGCGGGCTACATTCCCTGGTTGGGTTCCTTGTTGCAATTCGCGACTGGCCCCCGCCAATTCTTGCAACGAGCGGCTCTTCAGTGTGGCAATGTCTTTACCATTCAACTCTTTGGCAAGAGCATGACCTTTTTGACGGGCAGTGAAGGGCATGCGCATTTTTTCAAACAACGCGAACACGTCTTTGATATTCGCGAGGCCTATGCCATGACCGTCATTACGTTTGGACCTGGCGTGTGCTATGATTGTCCTCAATCCATCATGGCACAACAATTTGCCTTTTTTAAAGATGGCCTGAGTGATGAATCGTTCAAGAGATACATGGACTTGGTTCAGGATGAAGTGGCCACCTATTTTGAGCAAGAGTGGGGCGATTCTGGAGAAGCGGATTTGCTTCAGAGTTTGTCGGATTTGTACACTTTGACGAGCAGTCGATGTTTGTTGGGAGATGAGATTCGAAAATTATGGAAAAATTCGGGCATGGCCGAACATTACTGTAAGTATACTATTGTTGTGGTGTGGCTGTGTTGCTGATGCCGAGTTAGGCTCACATGTTTATCGCTCGCATGCAACAGTGGCATTGGATCATTCCTTTGTTCCCATTCTCTTCTTTTTTCCTTGGATTCCAAACCCCCACCGATCCAAGTGCATTGCCGCACGAAATCTCTTTACCAAGCTCTTTCAACAAGTTATTGATGAGCGCAATGCCAAGCAAGCCAGCGAGCCCAACTATGTTCCACCGGGTGACTTTTTGCAAGTCCTCATGCAAGCCAAGTACAAGGATGGTAGAGCCTTGACGACCACAGAAATTACGGGTATTCTCATTGGTGTCTTGTTGGGTGGACAACATACTTCCAATGTTACAGGAACGTGGTTACTCTCGCACTTGCTCAAGGATGAGACGTGGATGCAGAAGGTATTGGAAGAACAAAAGGAACTCTTTTCCAAAAAGAAGAACACCAATTCTTTGCATCCCAACACTTTGACCTACGAAGAAGTCCAAAATATGCCCATTTTTGATCAAGTCTTGTCGGAAACCTTGCGTTTGCACCCTCCCTTTTTTCAGTTGAGTCGCACTGCCAAGGAAGATACCGTCTTTCAAGGAAAGGTCATTCCCAAGGGCCACATTGTCAACATTTCTCCTGGTGCCGCTCATCGATTGCCGGAATTGTGGGGTGATGATGCAGAATCCTTTGATCCTGATCGATTTACGGCTGAAGCCAAAAAGGAACACAAACCCTATGCTTGGATTCCCTTTGGTGGCGGTATGCATCAATGTGGTGGACGCAAATTTGCATGGAATTCTCTAAAAGTGAGTTTGAGTTGGTTGTTGCGCAATTACGAATTGGAGTTTGTCGGTAAAGGTGCGAACCAACTGCCCCCGGAGGATTATACCACCATGGTGGTGTCGCCTTCCAGTTCCTACTGTCGTGTCAAGTATCGACGACGCACAACACCAGCAGTGTAAAAAGGAAACATTTGTAGAGACAGGAAATTTGCTTCGAACTATCGACTTCTCTATGTATCATTTAGAACTGCATTCTATGGAGGCGCGCTCAACGTTACACCGGCGCTAGTGTGGCGTTGGCACTGGCTTGTCGAGCCACTCGCACTTGGTCATAGAAATGAGCAAGATCGTCAATGTCCTTGTCGGACCGCTGCATCTTCAAATAATGCAGCAGCAACTGACTGTAAACATCCATTTTTCCTGGATAGCAATTATGCAAGCAATCTCCTTGATGAGCCCGATGCTCATCGGGACGAAGGACGTTCAGGTAGTAAGCATCCAGAACTTCAAAACCATCTCGACCGAGTCCTTGATATAACATCTCCAAGACTAGGTTGTTTTGTCGTTGGTAGTCGTCCCAGTGATATTTTATGGTGCGTTCATTGTAGTTGGATTGGTTGGCAATCCATGCTTCCATGGCCGCCAAATCATTGTTTGGTCTCGTAAAATTGTTTTGATCACATAGAGGATGTCCCGGCACTGACGTTCTCCAAAACAAGTGGCACTTGATACCAAGGTTTTGGCATGTCTCTTTCCATTCCTTGAGCTCTTCAATGTTCCGTCGAATCCCTGCTATGAGTGATGTATCGTTTTGATAGTGGGCACCCCGATTGATGACCACCACTTGTGGGAATGTCTCCTTAATAGCGCTACCAAGGTTCGACAAGATATCGTCTCGACGAAATGCTAGACGGGTTTGTCGTCTATCACAGCCAAATTGGACGTGGTTTACATCTTTTTCCTTGGACACGAATTGGGAAGATTGGTGTATTCTGAGTCCAAGAAGTTGGCCCAATGACGAATAATGTTCCCAACTGAGAGAGTCTCCCGCGATCAGCACCGTGCCCAAAATCATTAAAGAGCAAAATTCTGTTTTGTTCCATTCGTTGAACGCACATTGACTGTCGTTGGGTTGCCATCGATGTGTATACCATGTGCCCTTGAATGCTTCATCTGGGTAACATCGTAGATGCATGGTTTTTGGAACGTAAGGTGGTCGTTCCATTCGAACCGGAACCCACGATCCATCAATAATTTTATCCCGCTGACAAAGAGCTTCATCGTTAGTTGCAACCGTGTGATTCTTTGATGACAGTGCGACATTATCATCAATGTAATCCGACAGACTGGTTTGATTCAGGACGACCCCGTACTCGAATGCCGCCCATGTTGATTGGAAGGGCAACTTTTCGCCAAGTGACTTCATGATTTCAAGAACATTGAATATCATGATTCCCGGCGAAAGTAGCACAAGAAGACGGATAAATTCACTTTGACGCATTGTCGCGAGTGCGATGATTGGAGCAATCACGAAGCTCCTATCTACGTCAGAATGCAAGCGAGAAGTTTCGATAACTCTGTGTTCCACAGCTAGAAGTGCATGCTAGATTTTATGAATAAATCGCACGTTTGCACTGCAGGCAGGAGGGAAGATATACCAGGTATGCAGGCTGGGCGGGAGGAGCACGCAGTTGTGTGGGCCTTTTCTTTGGAGACAAAAAGTGAGGCCATCCCAGTATTGCACCTCTGGTACGAGCATGCCATACCAACGTGACGCGTCGGCCGTCACGTCGGTCGATAGAAAACCCTTTTGCATACCTACGATGGCGAAAAAATTTCCAGTTCCACGACGTATATTTCTGATATTGTAGGTATGTAGCTTAGATACCAGGTTCCAAGATATCGTCTCATCGACTGAATTTTGTGTGTGTGAAACGATCGTGAGCCGCCCGGCTACTTTCACCATGTGTCTTCTTGGCGAACCGACGTGAACTCCTAACAAAAATTCGACGTTGGCGAGCCCGCAAACGTCGAGGAGCTTATGTATGTTACTGTTGTATTGGAAAATCTATGCCTCAAACGGCTTGCCAAACGATGTTCTGGTGTCCCGGCATGATCGTTTGCAATTATTAATCTTCGTGTACGTAAGAAAGTAAAACCTATAAACGGGAAGTAGTGCTCGGGCCCCCTCACAATTTGGTTGTTGCCCAGAAAACTTCAGCCCAAGATCGCATTCACCAGCTTTCGGTGCGCCAAGAGGGTTGAATCGTTCCGAATACCAATTCCGAATACCAATCGTATCAACAAACTTCCATTGTATGCTCTCTTGATTGTAGTCAGAGTCTCAAGAGAATGGCGGAAGTGTCTGAGAATGAAACAAGCGAAATGGTGGCGGAAACAATCGATGTAAAAGGAGGCGAGTCTCAGGATGATAGTGAAAAACCTTCCATCGTGATCAAGGAGGAAAGCCGCGACGAAGATGACTCTGGCGCTCCCAAAGAGAAGTCGGAAGAAAGGGAGGCTTCGGTGCCAGAGCGTTCGGAACCACCTTCAAAACGATACCAACCAAAACCATCGCCGTCTCGAAAGAACAAACAGGTGGTCCCCTCCCATCCTTCGCCCCAGCGGCCTTACATGCATGATAACAGCTATCCTCCATCATACCCCCCACCAAATCGAGGACCGTATCCACCACCGCATGTCATGCATGGAGGACCCCGCGGGCACCCACCTCCGAACGCTGGTCCTTTCGCCCCTCCACCGCCGTACTATGGTGGTGCACCCCACGATCCTTATCGAGGTCCGCCCCCTCCGCATTACCATCAGTTGCCTCCGCTTCCCCATCCTGGTCAATATGGTCACAGTGGGCACTACGGCCATCCTCCAAACATGCCTGGTCGACCTGGTCCGCCTCCGTATCACACAAACCCATATGGTCCTCCATCTTACCCTACGGGTCCTCCTCCGATGGGGTACCACAGTGGGCATCCTGCTCATGGCGGGAGCTATCATCATCAGATGAATCCTACGCATTCGATGTCTGTAGCGTCCGATAACAATTCGATTTCATCGTCCAAAAGCAAGGGAAGTCACATCAGCCGTTCGACCAAGTCGTCACACGGTGGCAAGAAGCGAACGATCGAAGGGTTGCACGATACAAAGGATAAAACGCACACATATGCGTTTCGCAGGACAAACAGCAATGCGAGCAGCAGCAGTACAGTGACAGCGGGCAATAACACTGAGATCCATCCTTTAAAGCAGGATTCTCCTCGCAAGAGGGATCGATCGAGCTCGAGGGCGTCCCACATTCCACCATACTCCACTTCCAACAATATTTTCGATGAAGAGCGCTTCCACCATAGGAGGGTCCCGTCGGGAACGTCAACTGCTTCTAGTCTAAGCGTGGGTGGGTTCTCGTTGCATTCGTACGATGGTCCAAGAAGTAAGTCATATTTTTGCTTGTTTGGCTAATTTGGGTGATTCATTCCCTCTAACTTATGCATCCTCTTTCAGCTGATTCGGTCATCAATGATATCCCTCCTATGATGAAAGCTTCGCCAAAGAGAAGGAAAGGGGACGACAGCGCGCCGTTGGCTGTTGATACGGGAGTCGATACACCATCGAAAAGCCATAGACGGAAGCATTCTCCTACCGATTCCGCAATCGGTCATGAGTCGACGAGGTTTGAACAGCTCTCTATGAGCGATAAGGGGAGAGAAGAGAACAATGGAAATAGTCTCTTCATGTCGCTTTCAACTTCCCCGATCAACCATCCTGAGGTCGATGCTACACCTCTGAGCAAGAACACAAAGAAGGCCGCTACGAAGATCACTATCAAGACGGACGTCATGGACGACGACGAGGATTCCGAGGGCAAGGAAGATTCAAAACCATCTCCTTTCCGCAAGCCTTTGCACGGTCGACCCTCAGATACCCCGACGCCCCCTGGTCCAGATGGTATGGCAGATTCGGAGATGATGACTGACGAGCATCTTCTGAATCGACATCTCAGAGGGCAAACTTTTACACCGCTGCCGCATCTTTCGGAGCAGTCTGGGGTCTCACCGTCCAATGCCGGCTTCAACACAATCAATCAAACTTTGTCGTGGAGCATTGCCGGTGACACACCTTCTCTTGAGGATTTGGCTACGTGCAGCTGGGAAGAGCATGATAAGGGGGAGAGCAAGCGTCCAGATTCAACCACTTCTCACTTGTCTACATCGACTCGCGAGATGGTCATTAGTCCGCACAACTTTTCTCTCTGGAAAGAAGAGCACGAAACAACGAAAAAGGGAGAGGACACGTGTGGCAAGGACAACGACACTGTGCGTCTTTCTATGCTCTCGCCTCACTCTGAGATCGGAATGGCCGTCGAAGGGGAAAGTGGAACGACCACACCCCTCCCGCTCTTCTTTGGTGAGAAGCCAAGTTCTGAAGAACGTGAAAACTTCAACTACGGCAAAAGACCTAGCAGCATGAAGCATCATCATATGAAGGACGGCGACCCTGAGCTCATCCACAACATGTTTATGTCCAACGGCGGGCGTGGGACAATGAAGCAGCATTATCCCAATCCACACTATGGATGGAAACCCGATGGTCACCATGGTGCTCCTCCTACACCTGTTTACGGTTCAAAGCCCCCTACACCACTTTATGCCGGGTCAAATGTTGGCTTCGCACGAAGCCCTCTTCATGGTGACGGTCGAGATCACAGAATGATGTTTGGTCATCCGCCTCCACATGGCCATAACGACAGAGTGCGAAATTTGCGCGGTAGAGTCCCGCCTGGTTCTCATATGCCTCCGATGCCTTTGCACATCCCTCCTCCCATGTCGGCTCATCACCCGTTGACTTCCCCAATGGGCCTGGGGCAGCACGGCAAACCTATGTGGAGCCCACACCATGGAATGCCACCACCGATGGCAAGCCCTCACCACATGTCCCCTATGGACATGTCGCAATCGAAAAGGAAGTGTGCGCCTCTTAAACCCCCTATTCCTTCCAAATACCAAGGGGACATGGAAAAGGTGAAGAATGCTTCTGTGCCAGAATTTACTAGCCTTGTCAACTTCCCTGCGCACATGTCACAGAAGCAATCGGTGAATCTTCCGGAGGGAATGCGTTGCTGCGTGATGTGCGGCCAAGCCTGTCCATGCTCTAATGGAACCAAGAAAAAGCCCTGTCCCTCCGGCAAAGGCAAGAGCGACAGCAGTCTTGCTCCACGAAGCAGCAATGGACAAGATTCGGGAATGATGGGAGACAAGTCAAACTATGCAATAATCCCGACTCAGAATAAGGGTTTATGTACGCTTTGTGACGTGAACGTATGGGTTGTGGTGAACACTGGTCTGGAGATCAAGTGGTGCAAAGGATGCAAGAATTTCCGTCCTTGGGCCGCATTTGGAGACAAGGGACTTGCCACCAAGTGTCTTCGGTGCCGCGAAAGACAGCGTGAAAAGTATGCGCTACAGAAAGAGGAGAAGGAAAAGGTTCGAGTTGTAAAGGGGACAAAAACCAAGGGGTAGATTAAACGACGAACAACATTAAGCAGGAGTTGCGACTTCGCCATTCCGAGAAAAGGCGCCCGGCGCGAGGCAGGCCAAGATCTCACCACCTAGTAGATACTAAAATGAGAAGAAATATTTTATGACAACTATTTGATCTCGTAGCTGTGTTGAGGCGCTGAGTGAGCCTTTCCTCGTCCACCTCTCCCACCATGACCGTGCCCCCTACCGCCTCTTCCTCCATCTCCTCGTCCACCACGCCCTTTTGAAGAGTCGTCGCTGTGATGATGCCCCCTTCCTCCTTCTCCTCGTCCGCCGCGTCCCTTGGAAGAGTCATCGTTTTGATGACGGCCGCCACCACCATGGTCATTACTATGATCATGATCTCCTCGCCCTCCTTCGCCGCCGCCTCTCCCCCGTCCACGACCACCACGACCTCCACCTCGTTGTTGTTGCGATCGAGGACCAGCGCCACTACCTCCCCTACCACCATTGTCCGCAGCAGTAGCAGCACGATCACCACCACCTCGGCCTCTTCCACCACCTCCACGGTGCCCCCGACCACCACCACCCCGACCTCCACCTCGAGATCGATCATTGCTCCCTACAGAGGAATGTTCGTCGTGGTCGCCGCGTCCTCTGCCACGACCGCCCCCTCGTCCACGACTGCTCCGTCGATTGTTTTTTCGCTTTCGATTTCTAGTATCCTTGGAACCTTTGGACGTAATGGATGTTTCTTCTCCATCATGTGTTGTTGCGTGGCTAGTTTCGTCATCGTCGTCTTCTCCGCCGCCAGTATGGTCCTCCTCTTCGTGATGCTGCTGCTTGTCGGCATCCACTGCATCAGCATGGGCATCTCCTACTTTTGCTTGGCTACTAGCAGTCGGTGCCGGCTCGGTGCTACTGCTGCTAGGTCGTCGTTTGGAAAATCGAACGCTTCCATCAGGTTGCAATTCCCCTCGCGGTGGTTGTTGTTGTTGTTGTGGTGGTGGTGGCGGTGCCCGAATAGTCAGATTATGCATTTGCTTTTCCACATTCTTGTAGGATGCCCCCGAGTTTTTACTAGTTCGAACATCGTCACTTTTCTTATTCTTTTCATGATTGTTGTTGCTGTTGCCGCGTGGCCACCGTCCCTCGTTATCTTTGCTATTATCTTTGCTCCCCTGCCCCTGCTGCTGAGACGCTGACTTATCCCTTGACAAAATTTGAAGGGGTTGTACTCGCTTGGGCGACGAGACAGAGGATGGTGACAGGTGCGGCAGTGGTTGTCCAGATAAGGCAGCTCGTTGCAAGCTCGTCTTGGCAGGTGGTGAAGGCGGTGCTTCTTCTTGTAAATGACTAACAGCTTCCTTGAGGGCCGACAATTGCGATTGACGACGTTTTCGCTTTTCTTCCAGGGCCAAAGCTTCTTGCTGCTTCACCAAAGTCTGTCGTTCCTTTCCTTCTTGTTCCATCTTGGCACGCCGTTGTGCCATCCAAGCACTTCCATCGACAGTTGCAGCAGCTGTGGGCTCGCCTATAAAGAAATATGAAAATGCAATTAGGCAAAAGGGTGGATTCCAGAGAGAAAAATCAGACAAACAAATCTTACCTGAAAAGCGAGAGGACTCTTTGGCCATTTGCCTCCAATCCTTGGGTTGTTCGTGATGACGCCCACGACCGCCACCACGACCCCCATCACCACCTCTTCCTCCACCTCGGTGAATGTCCCGATCACCTCGACCTCTTCCACCACCACCTCCACCAAACGCGCCGCGATCTTGTGGATGCTGATGGTGATTATGATTATGGAACCCATGACTGTCCGAGTGGCGACCACCACCGCCCCTGCCATGACCTCTACCACCACCATGATGAAAACCACCCGATTCCTCGGGTGGTGGCAAGGGAGCCGGTGTAGGACGATGCTCCAACTCGTCTTGGATATCATCCATGGTCTTTTCATGATGATGTTGTTGTTGAGACGGGGGGACGTACTCTTCTTCGGATTCACTGTCCGAATCGGCCCATCTCATTCCAGACGCCATTTTTGGATAGTTGAATAATAGCTCAGTAGCTGCTAGCTGGCAAGTAAGAAAAGTGTATAATCACAAGAATAGTCAAATAGACAAATGCAATCGATAGCTGCAATGATGATGGGGCAAGCTATCACCTTAGGCCAGGATGCCAAACGGCGATCGTGCGATCGTGGTGACGCGGCTGCAAGATCTTTTTGTCGGGTGGATCCTGGCCGAGAGGCGGGCACGCGTCTCCGTTGCGCGCGGGCCTATACTGCTACATGTGTGCCAATCGTTGTTTCGCCATCGATAGACTACTTGAGTATGTACAGTTGTTTTTATCGTACTAGTAATAGAGTGATGGATAAAGCCAACTCAACGAAAGAAAATAGCTATATCTGGACTGCTCGAGAGGGGTCGCAACGACAACTTTCTAAACTAGCTACTAGAATCAGTCCAAGAAAGGCTCAAAAGATCCAACAGAAGCAGCAGCAGCAGCGCAGCCAGGCTCCGTCTCAGTGGTGCTTGTACTTGACTGAAATATCATACATCATACGTACGTACTTCGTATATTCCTTAAAGCACAAGTTACTCCTTTCTACTCTTTTACCAGGATACTTCGTTCCGCCATCCACTTTCGAACATCCTCATCCGAGATCTTGGCGCGACGTTCTTGGTGCGCTCCGACTAGCACCTTTAGCACTTCCACGAGCCGTTGCTTGACCTTGGTCGTGCTCCAATACTCTCCACTGCCCGTACTGTAATCCTTGCCAATCTGCTCCAACTCGTCGTCGTCTTCCAAAAAGAATCGGAGCCACTGATATGCCACGTCCACTTCCAAATTGGCACCCAACTTTTCTTGGAGCTCCTTCGTCTCTTGTCCTCCAGAAAAGGCATGCTTCTTGATCTTCTCTTCAATTTGCTCGGGAGTATCCGTCAAGAAAATGGCAGAATTCTCATCCGAACTACTCATCTTTCCAGTAGCACCTTGGAGAGGAGGAAAGAACTTGGAATGGATCAAGGCAGGCTTGCCACCCAAACCGTGATCGCGGGGTGTAAGTTTGTGTGCGACATCACGGGTCATTCGAAAGTAAGGGTCTTGATCAATGGCACAAGGAATCAAGCAACAATGCTGCGAATCCATATTGGCTTCGAGTACGGTGGGAAAACTCGAGGCAAACGAAGGAGCGGCTTGAATGGCGGGAAAGGCAATCTTGCCAATGTTGCTGCTGCCGTCAAAACCAAAAATGCCATTGACGGTATTGGTAGTCACAGCCTTCCAAATGCGAACAATATTTGGATACATTCGGCCGACATAATCCAAGTCCGAAAAGATAAAAGTCTTGTTGTAATCAAAGTCACAAGCAATGATGTCACGAGCATTCTCAATAGTCAAGCTAGCGTAGTGGTCCAAGTTGTCTCCCGTTTCCGCAGTGTATTCACCTTTGAAAATAAACTTTTCATCGTCTGTCATTTGAATCACCAAGGGGGCATTAAATGCATCTTGAAGCCATTTGGTGAACAGAAATGGAATCAAGTGACCAAGGTGCATGGACGACGACGATGGACCACGGCCTGTGTAAAGATACATGGGTTTGCCCTTTTCAATACAATCCAGTAGAAGCGTCATGTCACGGTGCGAAAAGAAAATGCCTCGTCGTAAGAAACGATGCAACCTGGTTACATGACCCTTGCCCACTGTTGCGGCTTCGATGCGCTTCATTAACTCGTCGTCAATTAATGTGGATCCGAATTCCTTGACTAGTTTCGTGTAATCGATTTTCCCCTTTACTTCCCAGGCATTGACGATCATTTCTTCATCTTCGACTGGCTTTTCTTCTGTTAAAGCCGGTTCTGGTTGCGAGAGACTATCCAGTGTTGCTTTCAAGGCGCCGCCTTCGTCCAAACGAATCTTGTTTTCGCGTAGAGCTGCCATGGACGCGGCAGGAATACTTTCGCTCAGCGTTGCTTCTGTCTGAGGATCAGCCGATTCTCCGACAACGAATTTCACCGTAATGTCCGCTTTGCGAGCCTTTTTACCTGCCGTCACATTGGACTGCTCGAGATCGATCTGAATGGACTCAATGCACCCAGTGCTCACAAAAGGCAGACTAGGCGGCACGGCACAGACAATCCCATCAATTGATGCCAGCGTTAGCGGATCAGGCGTCTTTTTCGCAATCATATCATTCAGAATACCAGTTCCATAGGTACGAATGGCCTCGTCTTTTGACATTGAAAAGCAAACAATCTGCAGATTTTGTTCAATCACCCGTTTCAGGGCCTTGTCCAAAGCCTCCCACAAAGCGGCCGAGCCTTCGGGAGTCTCGGGCAAATCCAACTCGCACATACCGAGCTTATTTCCCAGGTTTACTGAAAATTTACCAGACGGGACTTTCTCCTTGATATAGGTAGGCTGAAGAACATTGATAGTCGCCTCGTCCGCATTGGCACCGACCAATCCCTGGATGACTCCGCGCAAAATCAAGTAGCCGGTCGACACGGCAGGAGGACAAGGTGGCGCCACTGCGACACGCTTTTTCTTCTTCCCATCTTCGGGAGCCTTGGTGTTGGGGTCCTCTGTTGCTTCTGTCATGGTGTGTCAATACTTTGGAGCGATGCAATTGGAGATACAAATCAAAGATGCAGGTTTGGATTTGGGGGTTGAACTCTTGCATAGTTGGCAGCAGATTTGGTGGCCGTCTCACAATCGTGCGGTGCAAAAGTGGCGTCCGTATGTCTTCCGCGTGGAATCACTTCCTCGTCCGCCATCGTCCGACTCAAACACATTTAGCGATGTCGCAGAGGCACAAATACTTAGATGAGAAAAATCGCTCGGCGCACGCCGAGCTTGCGAGTGCAACTCATTTTGGCGTCGGTTGGAAAGAAGTTCACCTCTCGAGTGCTCTCCGTTGATTTTGAAACTGCTATCATACAGAGAACGACCACGAAGCATTCGTTGCAGTGCATTGTAGCTGGGAACGAAAGTTCTACCGGTACTTTGTCACAGAGAGGTGCCGTGGGTGCTCATCGACAAAGGGACAATGCGTCCAACAACTACGAGAGAACCGATGGGGCTGCCCCCGATAACAGTCGATCCGGAATACTCGTCCGATGATGTTAGTAGCGTTTCCATGGGGGTGTCGAAACAGCCTCTGCATCTCCAACCGCAACACCGGGATACTAATAAAACGGCAAATAGACAGTCCAGGCCGCAAACGTCAAGGAGACCAAAACCAAACCGACAAGTCAAACGATCGGATCAATTGCAAACGGCTATGGATCGGATACAAGGTCGACGAGCCACGAATGTGTCCTCACCATTTCAACAAGACGAGTCAGATGAGGATCAAGAAGAAGAATTGGGGCTGGTTTTGGAAATGTTTTCCACCTACGATGCTGTTTTAGACCATCTGGTTAGGAAGAATAAGAATCTCAAGTCGCTTGTACGGCACGGGTCGAAACACTATTCAAGCAATTCAAGCTATACTTCCCAAGAAATTCGTGATACTTTAGACGCACTGAAATTGGAACAAGAGAAAGCCATCCTAGCGCCGTCTCGGCCACGCCCTCCGAGAGTAGGAGACGAGGCGACAATAAAAGAAACTTATCCTCAACCTGGGGGTGGTACACAAAACACGCGCCAAAAACAACAACATAACAAAGAGCATAGCTTGGGGTTAGAGCAGCGGCAGGTTGAGTCCACAACGCGCCGAAAACAACAACACGATACCCAGCGTTTCCGGGAGCAAGAACAGCGTGATATAGACTCCCCAATTACGTTGGAGTCATCACTGGGAGATTACAACCGGGCAACTCTGACGAGGTCGAGAAGGGACAGAAGCCCTGAAAGGCACGTGAATTTTGCATCGGGAGGGGTTGACAATGGTCGATGGTTGCGCCAACAACTTGGGTGTCAGAGAGAAATTCTGCAAAGTAGGAGACTACCGGGGAGATCCTACGAGACGTCAGAACATCTACAGCAAACCCAGAATCTGTTAGAAATCATGCGGGACTACAAGGCCGACGGAGTCATCTCACCGCAAAGACAAGTTTCAGCATATGGCAAGCAGCCGACTCACGGGGGAAAAGTCGCATCATACGGCGGGGAGACAAGCAGGGATGTACAAGGCTATGGTTATTCAGGTGCACGAATGGAGGCATTTAATGATCCTCTGATGGACGAGCAAGAGTTGCATCAACAGGCACGCTGGTGCAGTCCAGACGCTATCGAACGTCTTCGATTGCAAGAGGACCCTGAGTACCTGGGGTCGGCGGTAGGGATAGGAGGAAGCATCACGACATCAGCTGCCTTGAGTAAACTTCTTCCTGAAAAGATACCCCCCAAAATCAAAAGATCAAGGGAACGAATTGCCCAGTGTCGCCTTGACAGATTGCAACATCTTGAGAATTTGAAACATAGGCTTAGGACAGACAGAGATCGTGCCAGATTGCAAGCGATGGAGAATCTGAGATCTAGGCTAAGGACAGAGCGAGAAATGCAGCGAAATGGCAGATTTGCACAAAACAATCGTTACCAACACGAGAGGTACAATGAGCACAGAGAACCTCGACCAGGATCGCCAGAAAGACCACTCAATGTAAACGACTACGACAACCGTGGCCGCCGAATCGGAAGCCCGGAAAGTGTGATCAGAGTTGACGAGGTACGGAGACCAAGTACTCGTTTTTCTGAGGGGAGACGTCCAGTTTCTTCTGGTCGTGCCGATAAATACGAGAGCAGGTATGAACACGAAAACAGAGAATCCTCATCTTGGGCTAGATCCCAATCGTTCTTGGGGCAGCCTTCCAACCGCTCTTATTCGGCTCCCAGGAGTACCCGTTTCAATGATTCTGACTCAGAATCGTCTTCGGCGTCGGCTATAGTGAGAGCGCGCGAACTCAAGGCTCAAGTCGACAGCGTTTACCTATTCTCTAAGGAGTTGAAAGTATCACATGAGAGAATGAATGATGAACTACAAAAGATCAAGAAAATCTACAAAGGACGACACGATTCACTTAACAACTTCGCCCAAATTGCAGAGTCTGCATCCCGCGAAGCATCTCCAATGCGTCAACGGCCCAACCAGCAAGCGAATTCTCCGCGTTCGACCCAAGATGGAAATGTCGACATGGATTTATTTCCAGCTTCTCAGCTCACAAGTGAGTCAAGTGGCGAGAGGTTACCCTACCGACCACATCGTTTCTTCTTGCCTCCTCAACAGCGTGATGGGTTGCTGGGACGACCAGTGGAAGGCTCTGCGATCAGTGACCAGGGTTTGTCTCATAGTGGCTTTGAAACCGACTATATCAATGGTGTTGAATTTGTGAATGCACTGAAATCTCAGAAGGACAAGAAGGCAACCTTGCCGTCACTGCAACAGGTAGTCGCCGAGTTCAATGTGCACAACGAAAGACAAAACTTGAACCCGAGACTTCCTCCCCAGCAAACGGAGCAAAAGGCCCGGCCCAACAAATCGCCCAAGAAAGAGAGGACGAATAGCCCCGGAAAGAGAAAGTCCAAAGGAAAGAATCGCGAGGCAAGCGCCCAGCAACGAAATGCTGAGGACGTTGATCTCAGAAAGTCTATCAGATTGATCCGTCCTCCGCACTACTCTCCCTACAAATATGGAACAAGGAACGGTCTGAGCTGTGGTGTCGATGTGGGTCTTGCCGGCTCTGAAGATGAATACAAGGCAGCACCTGGCGATCTAGACGACAAATATGCCATGTTGTCGGCAGCTGGTTCCGCCAGCGAGCATCAGGAGCGTGTCCTTCTTCGAACTGTCAGCAAGAGTCTTGTGAATTCGTCTAGCGACGATGATTCTTCCAAGAAAGATAAGAAGAATGGTCGAACTTACCACAATTTCCTGAACGACTCGGAAGCAGACGTCTCTCATCAAGTTGCCAAGGCAAAAGAAGCCCTCTACAAAGATCCAATTGCTCTTCCAGATGAAACGCACGAAGGTGGGTGTTGTCGCAGCCCGTGCAGCAATGGGCAGAAACGAGAACGACCAGTAGTTTCGCCCGAACCAGAGCCCGGATGCATGCCTGCTCATCCCTGCGCCCGCCGGCAGCAGACCACCTCCTCGTTCTGAGGTGTCGGATACAACCATTCGTTCTATTTTTGTTTTCGGGGAATTAAAAGTTCTGGTTATAACTGCATGCTCTACTTGCTAGCATTTGCCAATAACTTTTGATGCTCCACAACTTGCACTAGCGACCGAAACGCAAACGGCTCTGTCGCGGCTAATTCTGCCAAAATCTTTCGATCCATTTGCATCCCCGTCTTTTTGTACTCTCCGTAGAACTCGGAGTAGCGGAACGAATATTGACGAACTCCAGCCTGAATGCGTTGGATCCATAGCTTGTGCCACTCTCGCTTTTTTCGTTTCCGGTCGCGGTAGGCGTATTGCCAGGCTTTGTGTACTCGACGAATGGCAACACTAAAACAATTTTTGGCGCGTCCCCGAAAGCCCTTGGCGTGTTTTAACAAATTCTTGTGCTGTGCGTTGAAGGCAACCATGTGATCATCATTAGAGAACAAAAACGATGGATACAATCTTATTATCCACAAGGCTTTCTCCTCGTACCTTTTTGCTAGCAAACGTCCGAATCGCAAATGGTTGCCTTGCCGCTATTACACCTGGAGCTAATGTCGGCCGACACTGCTGCGCCCATTGTGTGGTCGCAAAAACATTTCGCGACAGCGACAGTCCCCTTGATAAGAACTGAAGTGACATTCTTCAACAATAAGGAGGGTCGTGCTATGTCTATCGTCACAATGTCTCAAAGTACAGCAAGCACACGAGGGAGACGCAAAAGGAGCCATTGTATGATAGCAGTCCCAAAATCTCTGGATCACGAGGTGGCGCGGCGGTTGGGCGATAGAGTGTTAGCGACATGGGCGATGCCAATCCATTTTTTACCTTTGATTATAAACATACTGAACAGTGATCGCAATGGGAACGACCATACCAGCATGACAGCACCACATCCCGTCCGCTCTGTGAAGTTAAGCATGCTCGGGCTCGGTTAGTACTACGGTGGGGGACCACGTTGGAATCCCGAGTGTTGTTCTCTTTTACCTTTTTTTTGTATGCGGATGATCGACGCATAATTTGACTAATCGGTCTCCTTCAATCGATGTAACTTTCTTTTGGTAATCTACGAGTCTCTTGTGATCTAGTTTTAATTTATTACTTCTTCTTGGGTGTAATCACAACGAGCTTCGAGTGGTGGTAGACTGACTCTTAGGCTCCACCATTCACGGCTAGCTCCGACGATGACGTCGACGGTACCGACATTAAGCCTGGCAACACTTCCGCACCTGGACGCAACGTCGGCTTGCGGCTAAAACAACAGTGCCGCTCCGTCCATAGCTGAACATTTCTCAGCAAGGTTGGAAGTGGCATTAACAGGACGCCGCCACTTGATTTTTCATCAAAGGCGTCATTGCGGCATTCCGGCTTGCTCTCCAAATAGTCCCACAACGAGTACGTACGCAACCGAATACCTGCCAAAAGCTCTCGTTCCCGTTCGGTATCACACAGCATGGTGCCAAAACGGCAACTGTAAATGTGAAAGCTTAGTTCGAGTAGGTAGCGAGTGTTGAACTCAAAGCATTCCGGGAAGAGTTGGACGATCTGATAGACACAGTCCACGAATTGAAGGAAAATGGGAGAGATTTGACCTTCATCATTGCTCGACGACTGGGGCGTGCCAATATTCTGACTATTCCTTCCTTCCCCATGAGCACATCGTAGATGAAAGGGATGTCCAAAACTCATAAAATCCTTTTCCACCAAGACGCTAAAACCCTTTCGAGTTCTATAGTATGGATCCAGCAAGAGTTGTGCCAACGCCGAGACTTGGCTGGTGCGATCCCACCCATGGCTACAATGCAACAAGACTGGCATTCTCCAAACATGGACCCAATAGGCCGTCTCCCACGAGGCTGCCAAAATGATCCGCAAATGCGAGAGCCATTTGGTATCCTCCAAGAGAGAATGAAAGTTCACGTCTGTAGTCGACTCGCTGTTGCAAACTGAACAAAGTTTTAGATAGGAATCGCGGACGGCATGAATATTGCCAATATTGCAAAATTGTATCGTCATGTTGGTGTAGTAGGAAGTATTTTCATAACCATATCCTGTTATGAGTAGAGGTGTGTGTTTGGGGGTGGTGGACAAGAGCAATGGAAAATGTGAGAAGGACTCGTGTCGTGGGCATTGTAGCAGCCGACTCGATACTAAGTATACATACCTCCCGTCCGATTGGCCATGGCTGACGCCCGAGGCCGCAAATCCAAAATTTTCAATCCACACCCTGGTTCTGGTACCCAATCTTTGCTATAATCGCCTGTCAATTGTTGCAAAATGGCTCGTGGATAAATCGGTGCTGGATCGGCCATGGCATTTGCTCCTCTCGCCGACTCGGCGACGTGTCTCAAGAACAATTCATCGGCCGGACTTCGATTTCCTTGCAAGCCAACTTTGGGTTGGGAGGCTCGCCAAATGGACGATCCACCGACCCCACACCAACTCAACGCAGGCAAACGTTGTTCACTTCGAAAAGATGCACATTGTCGAATAATGTGTTGAGATTCGGGTTTGGTTTCATCCAAAGTGGCGGGTCCTACCAATACGGACGGATAGGTCGGTGATAGTTGATAGGTGCCATTGATGGATGCCCACATCATCCATGGGGCATTGGTAATGGATGTTCGATTGAGCAATCGTGGATATTCCATCATGGGATCAAATCGTTTGGGTGTCGGTGGCAAGGTAATATTTTGTTGTCCGATGGCATCGACTTGGACTGACGCCATGACTTCTTGCCGTTTACTTTCAAAGGCAAAGAGATAGCCTAAATTGCGGCGTCCTGGAAAGGCGTACGAATTCAAGGAATCATAGGCCCGGCCAGTATCCGCATAGTTGGGGGTCGTAAATCGTACAACTCGTCCACAATCTTTGGAGGTGATTATAATGCCCATGAAGGAGGAGCCGCCCGCTTGATAGACCGTCTTTTCGACACGATCCATACTCGCCAGTGGAATTTCAATAATTTTGGTAGCAGCTGGAATACTCGGCCAGCAAGCCTCATTCCATTCGTGGGGTTTGGCCAGTTGCATTTTTTCTACCGAGGCGGTCGAAAACAAAATCAAGCGATAATACGACATGGCACAACACCACATGTAACTCTCGCTCGAGGAAGTTGCCAAGTAACTCAGGCCCGTCGAATCACTGACATGCAATAAATTCGACAAAAACATAATGATGCGTTCTCCTGGTAACAAGGCACCCACATGATCTCGAACCAGTTGTTGCTTTTGTTCTTTATCTAATTCAGGGGTCGGTCCCGTATTCGGGCCGTTGGTCGTATGACGGGCCGTCGGTGGCAGGGGCGTGGTTTGACCGGGATAGGTCGGTGAATAATTAGCTATACCAGGCCCGACAGGAGTCGGACCTCCCGTGACTTGTACCGGAGCCGTGGCCACCGCAACTTGATGAGCAGCTCGTTGCGCCATGGAGGCAATGCCCGATGCCAAACGAGACGTTTGTAACTTGAACGTGTCCACAGCAATGGCACCTCCATTGCCATTTAAGTGCGGCAATGGCATTCCCATCATAGTCCCACTAGCACCAGCCGTAGCACCACTAAAGAAATTGGACATGCCGCCGCCACTGCCACTATCTGCCATGGGGGTTCCTCCTCCCGAAGAAGGAGCAGCAAATGGATGAGAGGCGGTCGGTGTCGCCGGTGGGGCTGGAGCCGACAGATTTTCCATGGACAGTGGGTGATCATTGACTGCAGTAGTCGCGGCAGCTTTTTTAGAAGGTGACAGTGGGTCACTGTCGCCTTCCTCATCACTATCAATGCTAAAGCCTCCCAAATTTAACTCGGACGTTTCCGTGTCAAGATTGTTCATGAGAGATTCGGCTTCACTAATCAAGGCTTGCAACGCGTCATCGCCCACATCGACATTGACCATGTCACCATTTGGAGTGTCGTCATTTTCGTTTTCGTTGCTACCGCTCATTTTGTAGAGAGTCACGCAATCTGTGAATATGCCTGTGGCTACGTACGGCTCCTTTTTCCCTTCTTTCTCTCCTTGCAAGAGTTCCGTAGCAAGACCTAGCAACTGGAATAGAGGGTATCCACCTCCTTCTCACAATGGCAAAAGCTATGACCACAACAATGATCCGCACCGGAGACTCTCACTCAACGCAGTCTTGCGCGCGCCACCTCTTCCATCCAACGGGCCGGAAGGTGGAGGGTGGGCACGCTCTCTTGCGATGACGACACAGACAGTGTGGAGTATGGTAGATAAGTATATATTGTGTGTATATGTAGATGTACTCAGAACCGTCAACACACGAGCACTTGGGTGATCGACCTCCCGTGTACTATTACCTCGTGGTAAAGTACTCTAGCTACTACAATGGGATACGCTATGAAGCTGAACAAAGAATATCTTTTAATGTTTCTATATCTACAACAACAACACGATGGGAGCAAAACAGCATAGCTTTCATTCATGGGACGTACGATGTAGTTTTCACTTCATTCATCATCATCCTGCTATTACATTCCACCAATGGCTCGCATGGCCTTGTCCTCCAAGGCATCATTCTTCTTGTAGAATCGAGTCTTGAAGGTTTCTAACTCGGTTTCGAGCTGAGCTTGCGATTGACGAATATTGCGAGAGGCTTGCAAGGCTTGATCCAATTGACGGCGAAGTTCACGAGCCTTCATGGAAGGTGTCGTGCTGTTGGTGGAACTTGTCACCGAAGACTCGTCAATGGTAGCATCCACAATCGACGATGAGGTGGTATCCACCACATTGCCACGCAGAGTACGGCCATAATTACTGACACGATCCTTTTCGCGGGAAGAAGCACGATTTCCTTCCTGCGTTTGCTGCTTGTTGGCGTGGAGTTTGGCCAAGGCTTGGGCACGCTGGGCACGGAGTTGTTCCAAGCGGGTAGTGGGGCGACCAGAACTAGTGGTGTGGCCGTCATCGTTGGCCAATCCCTTTAGGCCTGCATTTTCCAAAATCAAATGATTGGCCAAATTGTCATACTTTCGAAATAGGGCCTCCACGTCAATGGGCGATTCTTGACTTTGGCCGCTGGGTGCTGCAGAAGATTGGTCGGTATGGTGGGTGCTTGCCGGAGATAACGAGCCGAGAACGGCTTCCGAGTTGAAAGTACGGAGAGACTGACCACCCGTGGGAGCATCATGGCCGTTGCTTTGGAATTGTCCAGCACTGCTAGTCGATTGACTATTGGGACTGTTTCCTGTCCAGCCTGAAAAGAACCCAGCCGAAGAAGACCCCGGAGCAAGACTACTCCAATGGGGCCGTTGTTGCTGTTGACTTCCAGAAACTGCCATGTTCGCCGATGTGTCTTGATTGTTGGACGGTGCTCCCCCGTTCAAGACATGGAAGACAGCTGGAAATCGGAAGAGTGGATTTCCACCGTTGGAATTTGCCGGTGGAGGATTGTTTCGATTTTCTCCCGACGAGGAAGAGCTGGGTTCCTCCGACCTGGTCAAGCTGCTGGGCGAAGGCTCTACTTGGCCCGGGGGTTCTGCTTGGGTCCTGGCCTGATTGCGGCTTGCATTTGCTGTCGGAGCAGGTCCCAACGGACGGATGGACGAAGGAGTAGGAGAACGTCGAGCTGGGTGTGTCTCCTTGACTTGCACAGATGATGGAACTGGTGCTGTTCTTGCGGCAATTTCCTGGGGATCGGCTACAGCCTCAATGCTTACTCCCCCTTGTCCTTCTGCGCTGTTCAGAGTCGTACTCTCGTCTGTTCTGTATGGCTGTGTCGACGTGGGTGCTTTTGCAGCATTTGTCGTTGAGTCGCGAGAAGTATCCCTTTGTGACTCTGCTTGGGGAACCTCCGATAGTGAAGATTTGTCACCTGTTCCCTCCGTTCCAAAGGACATAAGAGATTTAACGACCTCATCATCGGCTCCTTCCAGATCTTGCGCCGTCATGGAAGCAAGCAACTGCTTTGATAGCTGCAAAGTACGCGAAATCAACTCCTGTTCCTCGTCATCAGAGAAATCCTTGGTGGAGATAGACTGGGTGTTGTTGGACGAGGAAGGCGAACTTTTGTGTAACTGATTTCCATGATGCAGAACGGCTGTTGATGCAGCGGCTTCTGCAGCGGCAGTCATGATCGCTCTGCTGCTTGGTGATTGTGGTGCGTTGGAGGGTGGGTCATTTGCGGTGGTGTCTTCGTAGATGGCCTCATATCCCCAGCTCACGCTGCGGTTCGAACTCTTCCAAGGATTGGAAAACTGGCCACCCAAGACGCTGGAAATTGCACCAGGCGGCTGAGCTTGCCGTTGGGGGGGCTTTGGACTCGGCACGTTGTTATTCGAGGGAGCCGAATTTGGACTCTTGGGAAGGTAAGATCGGAGGCCCCCTTTACGGTCACTTTCTGGTGCAAAGTTGAACTGCTTTCCGCTTATGTTGTGATCTTGGACGAATTGAGCTGCTTCTTGGATGGCCGTCTTAGCCCCCGCGTAAAAGTCATCGCAATCGTTATTTTGGGTGGCGTGGTAAGAAAATTTGCCAGAGTCTTTTTGTGACCAGACTCTCGTCGTGTCGCGGCGAGGGGTCGAACCACTCCTAGGGGACTTGGCGTCGTCGCCCTGGCTCCTGGTCACGGCAAGTAGAAGTCCGTTGGTGTCGTCTGACGAATCGTCACTTCCGTCCTTGGCTCCACCAACACCCTTTCCAGGTTGACCGTACGGAGCAGGGTCGCGATGCTCATTACCGGCGGATGATTTGATGATCTTAACTTCAGTATAGTTATCCTGTCGCCGGTTTGTCGTTTGTGGGATTTCATCAGTTCGACGGTAGGACCACGACCCGGTGCTGTATTCTTCGTTCGTCAACTTTTGCTCCATTTCGAAGGCTGTTTGCTGGTCATCTTCGAGCTTACTCTTCATTGTGATCTCGACTGGTATAGGACCCGGTTTAACTAGCCCGATGGGTACGTATGCAGACTCCAAGCTTCTGTCCTTGGTAGAAGCAATTGTCGACAAGGTATCCCAGTAGGCGTCGTCACCCGCCAAAAGAACTTTTTCTCGGGGGGTCTCCTCAGTAAGCTGGGGCTTTTGGTTTTGAACTTCGGATAGTTCAATAATGTCGTTGGAATCGAGCTCCGCTTTGTTCTTCTTGGGACTGGCCATTGGCAGAAACCCTTTCTTCGTTTGAGCCTTTGGCGTCGACCCTTCTCCCATGTTGATGACATCTTCCTTAGTGTGTTCCTTCTTTTTCTGCTTCTCTTTATCGCCTTTGCTCTTGGGTGTAAGGACTCCTTTGCCCTCCGAAAATGCAACCTTTTTGGGCGAATCTGGTTTGTCTGTACGTGAGCCTTCACCTTGTTTGTACATGAAATACAGTGGTACAGCACCACACATCACACCAACACTTGGATCCATCTTTTCATGGACGTCGCCGTCATCTGACGAATCTTGCGATTCTACCTCTAGTTCCTCCAGCTCCAACTTCTGCTTACGAGTAGCGTTCGTGGCCACGGTCTTGAATTTGTCGTTGTCAACACCGTCCTCCTCCTTTTTCGCCGTGTTTCCACAGACGTCATTGTCAAAGAAACCAAACATGCACGGCTTGGCAGATTCGGAGCTCTTCGTTGCAATGTTGTCGTCTTTGCCCTTGTTGTTCCCAACCTCAGAAGATGATGGCTGCTCAGACAGAAACGGAACTTTCTTCCTTCCTCGATTGACTGATTCATCCATAGATAGAAGGTCAAACAACCCATCCGAAAAGTATCCAGCAAATCCTTTTGGTGTAGGAGTTTGCGTGCGAGTCGGGGTTCTTGGTTGTACTGGGTTTTCGGACCACATAACAACGTCACCTTCGGGGTGTTCATATACCTCAAAGCTCGACTGAGGAGAGACCTGGTTCGAGAGAGCATTTTGTCCGCTTGTCTTGGGAGTTGACTCGTTTCTTTTACCACCCTTTTTGTTGAGGTGAACTCCTTGGACAACGGGGATGCTGTCATCATCGCGGTCACGTACATTTACATTTTGGCCATGGATGACTTGTCGTGGGCTCTCGTCACCCTCGATGGCGTATCTGTCATCATCTTTCTTCCATTTGAGTTTCGAGGCCGCGAGGTCCATGAAATTGTCAAAACTGAAAGAGGATGGACTTGCGTTTATCTTGCCTCTGATGCCATCATCGGTGCTAGGAGAGAAGGGACTTGCCAAATTTGTCAAATCAATGATGCCGTCTTGTGGCTGGGTCTTTTTGGGGGATCTTCGGCGTTTGCCAAGCATTGGATTTTCAGGATCATATGTTTCGAGCTCGGGCATCTCTTTGCGGGAATTGTGAGATTCGCCATGAATAGGACTGAAATCGTCGACTTCTTCGATGGGACTCAAAGTCTTTTTCAAGTCAATTCCTGAAAATGTCGACTCATCCGACGTGTCGCTTCGCTTACGCCCTGCCGTTCCTTTCTTGATGTGAGAAATCGCCGTATCAATTGCAAGTGCAAACTTTGACCCGGGCGACATTGGGTCGTCGTGGGTTCCGTTTGGCGACGTCACTTCTTGTTCAGGAGCGGAATCCTCTCCATCTGACTGCTTGTCGAGGTTCATTGCATCCCCTGGGCGCATACACATGGCCGCGGACAAAACCTGCCCGAACGACTTCGGACCCGAATGATTGAACCTATTCGGCTGGTTCTTCGACGTGCACGCCGCAAATGCGTTTCGTCGAGCTTCTGCGTCTTCCGTCAAAGTTCCGGAATCAATTTGGTCGATAAGAGCATTCGCGCCCATGGCTGGTGACATCGAATACTTCATTTTCCCTCCAAGAGGGTTGAACATTTCTTCACGTCCCATTGCTTCAAGCTCGTCCGTCGGAGTGGGATCGCGAATGTCCCTGCCGTATCGTTGTCCCACCGGTCGCATCCTCTCCAATACGTGAGCGGTACCAAGAGTTGAAACGCTTTCATCGTCTCGAGACTGATCTCCGTCATCCATAAGAATCTCTTTCACAGGGAAACGTTTACGTCCAGAAGACTCAAGATCAGAAACGGAGTCCTCCTTTACACTCATTGTGATTTCTTGAAGAGGCAACTGCGTATCATTGGGGAGCGGTGGCTTTCCGTTCGCACCTTGCAGCTGCTTCTTCTTGGAGTTTAGTATAGCCTGCCTTGCAAGCGCCCGAGCTTGATTGGGGCTCATGGGTCCCTTCAGTGATTTTGGCCGAATCTTTCCCAAAAGCTTCTTGACCAGCGACTTCTTCCTCGCCGGCGGGAGCTCCTCGTTGTCAAGCTGCAGTTCGAAGCCCTCCCCGAGTTCGTGGTGCAGTTCCTCCTTAATCCTCTCCACCTCTTCTTTCTTGGCTTTCTTGTACTCCACCTTTTGTCTCTCCAGCTCCTCTTGTTTGAGCTTTTCTTCGTTCTGTTGCCGATGTTCTTCAGACTCCGGAGCAGAATGTTCTTGTCCCATTTGGACTTCAACACGATCAAGCCACAATGGCGAAGGGGTGTTAATTGTTATTCCAGGCTGGATCTCAACAGGTTTCTTCTCTACGGGCTTGCCATCTTTTCTGGGGGGCATTTTAAAAGGAGAAGGTTGCGGCGTAAACTTTTTGGGGACTCCTGCCAAGGGGTTTTCTTTTCCAAAATCCTTGGCAGCGAGCGATTCAACAGATGCCATTGACATTCCCAGTATACTACTGTCGACGTCAATATCACTCGTCTTGACCTCTTTGATGAAAGTAGGGCGCACATCTTCCACGACGGAAGCCGTCAACTCGGATACACGAGATGCGTCTGATCTTGAAACCTTGACTTTCTTCACCGGGGGTCTGGCAGCTCCCCGCAATATGATCGATGCAAACTTTCCCGAACCAAGATGTTTGCTGGCAGCAGTACGAAGCAGCGAATTTCCTTTCGCCTGGACATTTTCATTGTTTCGCACCATGGTGTGGATTTCGAAGACAACTCCACCGAGTTATTATTTCTCCTCGCGTAGCTAGAATGGACACTAAGAGTGACCGAGCACTAACACCGGGTCTGTGTTTGGCCTTTTGAGCGTCGTCCTTTAGTTGCAGGTATTGATTGCTCTTGTGTTTCTTGATAGGGTTGTTTACTTGCTTGTCTGGTACTTTCGTGCAAGTCCTTGACTCCCTTCTGGGTAGGGAGAGATGATGGCAATGGCGATCTACGGCGATCGCGCGCCATTTTTTGCGATGTGGACTGGTTCGTAAATAAATATATTCGAGGACGTATATAAAGTGATATATCGCGGAAATGTGCGCGCCCGGCGACTCATCTTGTGACACAGGTTTTCATATTCGATGCATACCCACATATAAATAAGTAGAGCAGTGCGATTTATAAAGTATACATTTTCTAATAAAAAGAACACATGTTCCAATCGCTCCTTCCGACATCCATGCAATCGCACTTTTATATCTCCCTCCAACACCAAGAACCACCCAAGAGTAGAAGCAAAATCAATCTGTCTTTCAACACAAGCGAGTCACCATGATACAGCAGACAGAACCCGTAGGCAGTAAAGCCCGAGAGGGACTGGAAGATATTCAAAAGGCTTTCCGGATGCCTAATCAGTCAGTGATGGATTCCAAGAAGTTCCGCCGCTCGAAACGGCTGCAATCGATCCTCGGAAGGATGCGTGACAGCCAGGACGATGAGTTGGACTTGGTTAGGCCTCCACCCATCAAAACGCCTAGCCCACAAACTAATGGTACTCGAAAGGATGACAAGATTGTTTCGGATGGAGCAAAATCGCCTGGTGAAACCAAGGATGAACGGGTCGACAAATCTAGTCCTCGCAACCCCCTGATAGAGGAGGGAAGGCAAGAAGGAGCGGAGACTCGAGAAGAAGTATCAGAACAACAGCGGGAGGAACACATTCGAGAGCAGATCGAACACATTCGAGAGCAGATTAACGTGGCAGTAATGGGTAGCATTGCTGACCCCAAGGAACCCAATAGCAAACAGAATGTATTTTCTTTTGCTGAAGCCGACTTGAACGCCAAAAGCCAAAAGCATACGGCAAGTCCAAAGAGTCCTCTCACCAAGCCTAGCAGCCCAAGAAGGGATGCATTGAGCCCACGAGGCGGGCGAAAGGGATCACCAAAGAAAGCTTTGCAGAAAAAGGACTCCTTGTTGTCAGAGTCCAGCAATGATCAGAAACCCAAACGGAAATCAAGAACTGGTGTCAAAAAGTCACCCCGCGCCAGAGGGCAGAAGTCCAAACCCGTGAAAAAGCCCACACCGAAATTGAAGTCGGCTTCCAGTGAAGAATCCGAGTCCTCTGATTCCTCTGGAAGCGAGTACTCGTCGGAGAGTTCAACCGATGGAACCGGTGGATACTCCACTGGGAGCTCCTTGAGGCGGAACGATTCGTCTTCGAAGCCCACAGGTAAGTAGTTGTTGCGCACGATGCCACTGCCTTTATCCACGTAGACTAAAAAATCAGCTCCAAATCTTGATATGTTCAGTGTCGTCACCAATTGCAGCGCAGGCTGCTGAGATCATTACGAAATTCGTGGATCAACTTCACCTGCATCGTGCATTTGGTCTACCAGACAAAATAAAAGAACACGCCAAAAGCGAGCCCATTGTTGCCGACAAGATCGCAGAAGTGAGCTCGGATGAATCGGAAACAGACGAAGAGGGAAATAGTATTGTGAAGAAAGGTAAAGGTACTATTGGCCGCTATCAGAGACCTCCACGCGCTAGTTTCCCAGAAAAGACCGTGATGCAGGAGCTGCGAGAGAAGTTAGTTCGTCGGAAAATGGGGCCCCATACACAAAAGCTGCGTGGGAAGTTTGAGAACACAACACCCATCAAGATTGAAAGAAGAAAGAAACTCACATCGCAGGTACTGAAAGAGACCGAAACAGCAATCGAAGTCATTCCGCGATTGGTGTCGACCGACACGGGAAGCGCCCGCTCCGTTGACAGTAACTGGGGAGCAGATAACTGTGGCACAATGCTAGTTTGGTGCGGTGGAGAGGAGACAGAAGTACCAAAGCCCCTCAGAATAGAGTGGCAACACGGAGATTTCCTCACAGTGGACGAGGCATTGAAACTTGCATCCACTCAAGGACCAAGGTTCGCTGCGGGAGGTAGCGATGAGAAGGATCTCTCTTTTGCAGTCTCGTCTGACTCCGACGACGGTTCAAGTATGTCGTACAGCATGGCTTCCGACGACGGATCCATGGTACCACTTCGGCACGGTGAGCGCGAGACAACCAACTCTGCTCCGCCAATCATCCAAACCGAAGCACGGTCGTCAAAGCCAGCTCCACCGTCGCCTGAAGAGTTTACCCGACTCCATCGCATAAGTCCAGCGAAAAGGCAGCCCGCTGAGCCTACCTGCGCATTGAATCTCGCTTTAAGTCTGAGCGGCGACTCGGAAAATTTGATTCCAGGTCCTCCTGGTCCGACAGCAAGTACCAGGTCGAAGGTGGCAACCTCCACACAGGAGCTACCAATGCCTAACAAAGCGTCGACTCCCAAGAACCCGACCCCAGCACATCTTGTACCGACAAGCGACGGAAGTCACAAGCAAGAACTTCTTGCCAAAATCGAAGAATTTCAGCGTAAGCGAGAGACGAGAGTGTCTACAATGGGAGAGCAGTCTCCTAGGAGCACCAGAAAGACAGCCTTTCGACAGAGTGTGGAGCTACCAAAAGCTTCAAAGAAGATAGCCCAGGTGTACGTGGACGCCTTGTACAAGAAGTTTGAACAGGTGGACAAGGAGCCAAAGAGTACGATGAGATTACAGGCTGTCGTTGGACCGGGGATACGATCCGTAGCAACCGATGTGTCGGATGATGGTATTCCAGTTCCAGGCATGTGGAAAAACAGGGCAGCTGTCTGTACGACAAATTACAACCCCAACGTTTCGAATATTCTATGCCACGGTGGCGCAGGCGACACAACCGTCTCCGGAGACGCTGCCATTGGATTTGGTACAAATGTCGACGACCTTGTTTCACGGATGGAGAACGTCGTTCAGGGACTGATCCAGTCCGGAAAGATTGATCTCCAGGCCGCCCTGACTGCAGCATCTTCACCCCGCCAACAGATCCTCCGAAGCAACACCGAAGAGTTGCTCCACAACCTGGCCATCCTCCGTGCACGACGAGGGGGTAGCAGAGGTGAGAGTCCGGCGCCATCGGCGACGAATCGATCTGTGCAAACAACACACACAGATGCTGCAGTCGTCACTCCCGGCAACGCGGTGGGTATTCCAATACATCTGACCGCAAACCAGAAGTCACATGTTGTCCAAAGAGAAGAGAGCAAGAGCATACAGATGCTTCGTGCTAAACGAGACCAAGCAGCAGTGGCTGTGCGAAACAGCGCAAAACGGCTCTCTGGGTGGTCTTCTGACTACTCTTCGCAGCCAACAACTACGTCTGAGGAGCACACCCTGAATACCTTGCAGGAGCGACCCCACCAATCCAACATGGGAAGGAGCTTTAGCTCTGCAAGGCTTGCCGGTCCCCCGAGACCCGAATGTTATACAAAGGTGCAGCCTGGTGCTGCAAACATGACGCCGCCTAGAGTGGTCCAACACTTGAATAAACCACCAACCCAACCGCGAATCACGCGTCTGGAACATGAGGATCGTCTTGGACCCCCTGTACAACGCGCTTCATCGTCATCCCCAATGTTAATGTTGTCTTCCTCTGACCCAGCAGCTTGTCTCAGGTCTTGGGAGCAAGAACAACTCAAAGAGCTTCCCGTCCTCCTACAAGCGACCTTTAGTGGCAACAACCACGGGCAAGGGATTTCTGATGACGACGACGACGAGGAAACAGAAGATCCGTACCACCACATGGGTGCCACCTATGGAACGGATGAAGAAACCGACGGCGAAACAACGGATTATGGATCCGACGACGACACGGCACGCTTGGATCGGATTGAACATATGATTCAAGAGCTTCGAGCTAGAAAGATGCGGCTGTAACAACAACGAGGAAGGCTGAAGATACAAGGAATTAAATACGCAGCGGTGCAGCCAGCCAGAGGCATCAATCATTCTATTTGCATACGAATATTGTAGACTATCATGTTCTGTGATATCTTTTTACTACAGGCCTTTTAGAATAGCGCGTATCAAGCTACGGCGTCTGGAAGTCCCCCGACAAGTGGGTTATGGTACATATTTTGCTGGGCACAGACGCGCATGTCACATCAGACACGCACACTTTGTGACATCCCTCCATCATCCGTCGAGATCCGCATTCGTTCCAACCGAGAGGTTGTGCGTAATCCGAGGCTTTGTGGCAGTTCCATTAAGAGGTGCTGTCCCATTTACCTGGTACATTCATTGCAAACCAACCACCAGTCGTAACCTTCTCGAGGTGGTCGCTTCCACCTACCTAATCAATATATCAATCAATCTACCATGTCCTCGAAACTTGTTCGCAACTTCCTCCACAAGGCGTTGCATTCTACGACCCGAAGTGTTCGGAGGGATGCCGCCCCTCCAATGTGGTTGGCCGGTCATCCGACGTCGGCGTCCTTTGGATCGCGCCGGCACTTTAGTCAGGAGATGAAGGACGAGTATGGAGAAATGACGGCCGACGGGGAATCCTTCGTAAAGAAAGACTTTGCGTTGGAGAATCATGTGGTGCTTCCCGAGGCAGAATTGCGGTACCAGACGTATGGAACATTGAACAAGGAACGAGATAATGTTCTAGTGATTTGCCATGCTTTGACAGGCAATGCGAGCCTTCACGGGTGGTGGGGTGGTCTACTGGGTGAAAACAAAGCCTTTGATACCTCAAAATACTTTGTGATCTGCTGTAATATCCTCGGAAGTTGCTATGGGTCCACCAATCCCCAGTCGATCGACCCGAGAACGGGGGAGATGTACGGCTTGGACTTCCCCGATATTTCGGTTCAGGACACGGTGAAATTGCAGCTCTTGCTCTTGAAAGAAGAACTCGGAATCTCTTCTATCAAGTCAGTGATTGGTGGTTCGTTTGGAGGCATGCAAACCATGGAGTTTGCGGTCCAGGGTGGATCTTCAATCGGCGAATTTCGAACGGAAGATGGTACGAAAGTTCGTAGCCAGTAGTTCTCTACCCATGCAAATGCCGACAACGACTCACACTACATCACCATTCGTATTGTTTCTTGCTGTGCAGGGTCCCCATTCGTTCGTTCCGTAATTCCTATTGCTTGCGGGGCGTCACACACAGCTTGGCAGATTGCCATTTCGGAGGTCCAACGACAAGCGATATACGCGGATCCACATTGGCAGACGGATCCCTTGAATGCCACAAAAGGACTTGAAGTAGCACGACAAATGGGAATGATTAGTTATCGAACGCCTCAGGGCTACCGTGGCAAGTTCGGTCGTCTTTTGCGATCGGACGATAGTCCACTTTATGGGTCGGGCGCTTCTTGGCAGGTGAAGTCGTATTTGGAGTACCAGGGTATCAAATTTATTGATCGGTTTGATCCTATCACCTACGTGAAACTGACAGAGCAAATGGATTCCCATGATATTGCGAGGAATCGCGGTGATTCGGTGGCAGACATTCTCAAGAAAATTGAAATCCCAAGCTGCGTCTTGGGAATCGACAGTGACATCCTTTACCCCATGTCGGAACAGGAGGAGCTTGCGGAGAATATACCCGATGCATCATTGAAAGTTATTCACTCAGAGGATGGTCACGACGGTTTCCTGTTGGAGCAAGATCAGGTCGGCGGACATATTGTTGACTTTTTGAATTCAAAATATTAACTACTATTGTTAAATGCCTTTGAGGACGCCATGTGGCGAGAGTCACTCCCCTGTTCCTCGCACACTATAGGGGTGTACTGTAGTAGCCACTTGCTCGACTGCTGATCCATTTGAGGAATGCAATGCTCGTGAATTTCCTGGGCAGTCTCGAGTCTCAACAAGGGGAGGATTCTTGCTCCAGTGATGATTCCCGTTGCGCGTGCCAACCAAACAGGGGTCAGCATGCCAGTCATCGGAGAATTCGCTGTGGATGAGCTCTGGGGATCATCACAACGACTGTGGTCGTACCTTCCTACCACGTTACTTGTTGCGGTTTGCTCTTTTGTGTCGACAAAGAACCAAAGATACAACAATAATCACACACCATGCCGTCCAACAAAAAGAAAAATAAGACCGAATCGAGTTCAACAAAGAAGACACAGTACAGGCACCCCAACGATCTTCCACGACCCAAGATTTACAAACCAGAGGCTTGGCTAGAGCAAGTAAACCGGCTTCATCCCAGAAATGACGACGGTCTTTGGTTTTTCCCTGACGGTGACTACTACATCCGTGAAAGTGACGACAAAAATAAGCTGCCCCCAGTTGCAGGAGACTGTCCTGTTTGCTTGGAGAATCTCGCCACCAAAACTTGTGCTCGCTGCCACTCTGTGTCTTACTGTTCAGCCGAATGCCAGAAGAAGCACTGGAAAGAATCGCACAAGAAGGCATGTGGTCCCAATCCCAAACTTTACGTTATCAAATTGCAATTAGAGCCCCTAGTGGCATTGCCGGCAATTTACCATGATCCCCACGAATTCCTCTTGATCAAACCCACAGAAGCCATGGCATCATTGGAAGATATTTGTGCCAACGTCCTCGAATCAGCTGATCACATTATGGAGATTCCTGGTTTCGGGTGGGATCAAATTCAAACCCTTTGGCCGTTTCAAAACACTTCCCATCCTTTGCAAAAGAGGATTTGCCGAGAATTTGGCTGGACTTCGGGGGTTTATGGCGTTGAATTGGTGGAAGGATACCGCGTAGCCGAAGACATTTGTGTTTACATGGTCCTCAATGATGATTCTTTTACCAGCGTCACCGCCAGTCCCGGACTTGCTAATAGTTACTATGGTGGTTCCATCTACCCGTCGCACGTCAGAGAAGGAAATTTAGTTCGTGGCAACATTGTCATTTACAAATTGATGGCCAAGAAAAAGCAATGGCGACCCCTGCAACAACTATCGGCACTGAACGCATTGCTCATGCAAGTGGGAGATGACTCTGGTATGAGCTGCGAATACGAAATGTATCCCATGTCCAAATTGGAAATTGCGCTCCTTCTCCACGAGCGTCGCAAAGCATTGGCGGAAGGGGCTTTTACTCGGCGAATGTGGCGTGCAAAGATTCGAAGGGAAGAGCGAGAAATTGAGAATAATAATGGGCCACCGACAATCAGTTTCTAGTGACGGTGTTTTCTATAAAGCACTATTTATCGACGCAGACCCGTTGCAACAATGTTGGGTTGTTGTTGCTGCTACACTTGTTGTTGCAAACCTATACCTCCTCCGACTCATGACTCATATCGAGTTCTGCCTCCTTAGACTGCGTCTCTGAGCCTGCCTTGGCGTCTTCCTCTAGGCAAATGAATCGGCCAAGCATCAAAACACCACAAATGGTGATAAAGTTCAGGCTCAATGTCACTTGGTCCGCCGCGGAAAAGTCTCCATCCCACTGTTTCACTGCAACATCTACAAGTGGGATGAGGCACAATACAACAACTCCAGCAAAGCCCGTCATGATCCCGGCCGCCTTCCCCATGATATCGCCCCCAATCAAAGTAGGCAAGAAACTGAAGCTTACACCAAACAGGAAAGCTCGGTAGAAGGAATATATCACAAAGCCGACAATCTGCACGTTCAAGTTATCTGACGCCACCTTTACAGTCAGAAAGCCGACGGACAAGATGTTGATTGATTGAAGCGCAGGTGTCCATCCATAGTGAAGAATGACCCAATCAATCAAGGGAGATCCCAATATAGATACGGGGGTCAACAGTGTGAAGATCATGAGGTACCGGTTGTTGTATTGGTCGTCTCCTAGACCAGCGAGAAAGTCTCGCTGAGTCATCATATTCCAGTTACAAATGCCCACCTGGATTCCATAGAAGACACAAAGCAAGAGAAATGGAGTCGAGCGCAGTTGCAAGCCATGAGGACGGGACGCCACTGGAACGTACGCCGTCTTCTTGCTTTCAGCTCCCCCCTCCTTGACATAAGGAACCTCTTCTGTGCTTGGTGCCTGTTCTACACTCTCATTGTTGAGAAGTTCGCCATCGTGATCCTTAATCATGGATTCCTTTCTTATGCTTGTTGGACTTCCATCCGTAGGATCATCCAGAGCAAGAAGCATAAAATGAGAAGCATGCCGAGAACCGATCATTTGATCGACTACCTTCACCTGACATTCGGGGACAGCCATGGCCCAGTAGTACGAAGCACCTCCATACACAAGCACTCCAACAACCAAGTACCCGCCCAGGATGGCAGTTGTTGTGGGTCCGAGACTGCTTTGCTGAATACCCCACATTGCGAGATAGGTGATTGTTCCAGCGTCGAAAAGCGTGTTGAGAACAAAGATGACCCTCGAAATATTATGCCCTTTAAAGTACAGGCCCAGTTGAACAATCTGCAGACTTCCCAGCCAGGTTTGGAGCGCCAGCATTCCAAAGCCCAGAAACAGCAATCCATCGACCAGAAAGTAGCAGGCGATGATGATGATCGCTAAGGCCGAGATTGCCAAACTGGCTTGCAAATAGGCGGTGTTCTTGGGTCCGATTTTGTCAACCAGCACACCTAGAAACGGCGCAACTGCTTGTGCAGCAGAAATGAGCAGGCCAACCTTTAGCAGCATTGAAGTTTGTGAGCTACAGATAATCTCATTGTCAATATCCTGAGTTGAGCACTGTCCAGAAAAGGATCCGTTGGATTCCAGCTGGTAGGATGATACCAATGAGGCGGAAAACACACACGTTAGATCCAGAATGCTGGTGTGGGCTGGCTTGTTCTTCCTTTAGCATTTCTGCTGGAGTAATATTTCTTACCATGAGCTGCATCGGCCCCCATCCTAGAGCCGCACCGACGAAGAAACAAGTTGTCAGGGCACTAAACAGCAGCAAGAAGAGGCGGTCTCGTTTCTCCTTCTTCTTGCTCTCGGGCTCCTCCTCGATTGCCATCATGTCGTCCGAATCATTATTGTTCTTGTTGACAGAAGCCCGCTTCTTCTTGTTAATAAGATCGTTTGCCTCCAGCCAAGATCCCCCCGGCGGCTGGACTACCGATACTTCTTCCGGGATTTGAGTTTCCACCTCAACTTGCTTTTCTGGAACGACGCCGACTTGCAAACAAGAGTTGTGGTGCTGCTCGTCTTTATCATTCATTGGAACTAGGATAATTCTTGTTTGGTGATGGACAACACAATGATGATGGAGGATGATGTCTTTGGATCTCGTCTCAAGCGTTTGGGGGCCCAAAATGTGATCCGAAGAAACCTAGTTAGTACAGGTTCTTGAGGAAGATCGTGTATTAATCTAGCATTGTACACGAAGTATTGGTACTATACATTCGCTACATACCCGGGGGGCGAAAGAATCACACGGCGGGCGATCAGAGCCGGATTCGATTCAGCCTGTCGATACTATTAAATAGAAGTGATAAAGAGATAAACAATAAGTAGATGAGATAGAAAAAAATAGAAGCCTCTATTCTATCCGACCGTAGTATCGACAGGCTGAATCGAATCCTGCTGAGCATGATTGAAATAGCCCATCAAATCGGCAAGAACAAATAGCCCAGCAGTTGATGGGCAAAACAGATCAAGATTGCACGAGGAAACGAAGCAGCACGGACTTGTTCTTTGAAAACAGAATGCTCGAACACGGCACAGAATCGCCACTCCTCTTGTACTGCTCGACGGGACGACACTGCACAGAATCGCAACTTGACGAAACGGAACTCGTTCTTTGAAAACACAATGCTCGAACACGGCACAGAATCGCCACTCCTCCAATGCTGCTCGACGGGGCGACACTGCACAGAATCGCAACTTGACGACGAAACGGAACTCGGACTTCCAGTTCGAAATACCAAAACACACGGCACCGAGCATCGCCATCACTCAGACCCATCAGTTCGTCCGTGTTCTCCGGCGAGAAAATTTCGCGCGGACATGCACATTTGATGTGAAAATAGCAGAGAAGTTCGCAACAATTCTAAAGTGATTATCTCATCTAATATTTATCTACTTATTGTTTATCTCTTTATCACTTCTATTTAATAGAGTAGAGGGAACGAAGAAACTTCTCGAAGCGAAGCAAAATCAAAAAGTACTACCGGTAGCAATATATCCCAACTAGTAGAGCGACCAAACTATGGTACGTAGTTGACCGCAGATGGTGAAGCCGCATACGAATACCACATGGGCTCAAGTACTATGTAGAAGTGATGGAGACGTCGACAGCAAAATGCAGCAGGTCGTCGTCCGATAAAAAAGTACAACCCAGGCAGCCGATCTTCACACAATCCAGTTAATAAGACGACGTTGTTGAATCGACTTCCTCTTGCTAGCCAAGCTTCACGCTACTACGTTCGAGGAGACCAAGGGTGGTGTATCATCGTTTGCTGCTAGTAGACTGGGGTTTACAGCATCCAACCGAATCTTTTATCGAAAATCTTGTGTACAATCTTCGCTATTGTGGTCGACACAAAGCACTCGAGTTCTTGTACGAATCATGTCGATCTGGCTTCGAGTCATTCATATAAATGATGTGTACAAGTGAGTTCTTGTCGAAGATACTTTGGCGAATCCCATGACATACGATTACAATAGAGTTCTTTCTGATCCCCTTCTTTCCCTTTGCTGTTTCAGACTTGATAATTTCCCATCCTTTCACACGTTGGTACAGGAAAAGTGTAAGGAAGGGGCGGATCGCTGTTTGGTTATCGTGGCCGGCGACTTCTTGGGGCCTTCGCTCTTGAGCAGCTTGGACAAGGGTGCTGGAATGGTGGATATCCTCAATCGTGTCGGAATCACCCATGTCTCTTTCGGAAACCATGAAAGTAAGTGAATGAGCAATGGCAAATCTGCCTACTATGGAGTATGACTTCTCACGGCATTTTGATGTGGCAGGCGACGTCCTATTGGAATCGTTGCCCCGGAGAATTTCCCAGCAATCGAATTTTCTTTGGATCAATTCCAACATGCAAGATCTGAACCATAAAGTGGGCTTGGAAACCCCAGAATATGACATTGTAACCCTCAAGAATGCAAGTGGAGCGACAAAACGCATTGCATTGCTTGGTCTTTTGTCGAATGATCCCAGCTTGTATCGACTGGGCGCCTTTGGCAACGCAAAGATCGAACCTGTGGTGGAGACGACAAAACGACTTATAGATGCACTGAAGGATGACGCCGATTTTATCCTTCCATTGACACATCAGTCCATGGAAGAAGATCGGGTTTTTGCACGAGAGTTTGGTGGTGAGAAGTTCCCTCTCATCATTGGCGGACACGACCACAATATCTTTGACGAAGTGATCAATGGGGCTAGAATAGTGAAGGCTGGACAGGATGCACATAATACGAATATCATTGACATCCGATGGGCTTTTGCAGAGGAGAAACAACCAACAGTAAACGTGGAAATGGTATCAACAACGTCATTTCCAAGAAACGCCGAGCTGCAGTCAAGGGTGGAAGGTCACTGGCAACTTATCACAGAGCTTGAACGAGGGAAGCTTTTCAGGATCAACCAATGGACCTACGGTGAGGAGTTTTCAACCAAGAACAACCGGTTGGGACCAAGTCATGGATGTACGGCCCTGGTGACTATGCTGCGCCTGGGATTGCAGGCCCAATGCTGCATCCTAAACGCGGGATCGATCCGGGGCAACGCAACGTATCCTCCGCATACATTTTTCACCTGGTCGGATCTAAAGGCTGAATTTCCTTTCACAACGTCTTTGATCACTTTATGGGTTCCCCGGAGTGTACTTGAAGCTACTATTCGGCTATCGCGACGGTACAGTCGGCAAACCCTCCCTGTGGCCCACGGTTGCTACCTCCACACTTGCAACAATATCAAATACAACGACGAGACAGAAAGTATCGAGGAAATTCTCGGAGCCCCCATGAACCCGCACCAATTGTACTTGACGGGGGTGGATGTTCAATTCTTGGCAGGAATGGACAACCACGAACCGTTGCTCGAATGGGCTGCCGCCAATCGAATTCACTGGGATGCCGACGCGGGCAAACCTGCGAAATTGTTACTTGTCGAACTTTTCTCTGCTCTTCTTTGGCTGAATTTGGGTTCCTTTGAAGAAATGGATTCTGACGGTGATGGCATATTGTCTCGAGACGAAGTCAAGGCATCGGTTGCCAAACATTTCGGAGAGTCTTCCATCGCTGATCATCTTGTAGACAATGTGTTCGCAATCGCTGACACCGACGGAAGCGGAACCATATCACTCTACGAGATGATCATGGTACATTTGATGGCCACAGATTTCATCAAGCCCCATTACGTCGGAAATGACCGTCAAAAACTCGAAAAAGCGATGAAGGATACTGTTGCCCACGTCTTAGACGAAGATATCGACAGCGAGCGTGTTACGCGCATGGTGGACGATATCCGACACAAGCTCTACCTTAGCGAGCATGGAAAGCTTCGAAGGGCCTCCCGCCTGGAGCCCTTGGGAAGTCTCCGACGAAAGTCGCTTTTCCTTTAGTGAAGATCAGACACATTGTTTACGTTTTGAATTCAAAGTATAAATTGGTATTGTTACACGACCGGAAGGAGGTCATGTGGCGAGCACTTCGATGTTCGTTGCACACGTCATAGGGTGTATTAGCCACTCGCTCGACTGCTGATCGATTTGAGGAATGCAATGGTATGCTCGTGAATTTCTTGGGCAGTCTCAAGGGGATTTCTTGCTCCAGTGATTCCTGTAGCCCGTGCCAACCAAACAGGGGTTAGCATGCAAGTATCGGAGAATTCGTTGTGATGAGCACCGGGGATCACAGCGACTTTGCTCAGGCCGCTACCTGGTCCAAACAAACCGCGTTCGTACATGTCACTGAGGACCTCCACCCCACCCCATTTCTTCTGCTCCCACTCGTGGCTGAATAGTACTAGCATTTCGTGATCATGAACTGATGTTGACAGATCATCGATGGCGTTGACTTCCCATTTCGTAGAATTGACTTTGCTGCCCTGTAGACGTTTGCTGTCAAATAGACTGGCTCGGGTCGCATCGGGGATCCACTCGGAGGCGGGCTCATGGGCGATAACGGAAGATGGCGGTCGCCGGCGAGCAGCGTGAAAGGAAGTAGCACCGCCGAACGAATGACCCATGTAGTGGATTTCGTCGACCTTGAGTTTTCCAACAAACGAGATGTTAAAATGCTCCAATTCCTCAATGTTCTCCGTCTGCAAGCTGATTGTGGCCTCCACTGTAGCCAACAACTCCTCTGCTCGATATTCCGTCATGGCACGGCGGTTACGCCTGTGGAGATCTAATCGGCCCTCAATATCATGAAGGGCAATGTGGCTATCGTTTCGCCTCAGCTTGGATCCGTCTCTACGCGGAACAACCGGAGCAGATCCGTCGGTATGGTCCACGACGACAACTACGTAACCATGAGCTGCCAAAGATCTTGTCTGGTAAGAATAGAGATCTAGATTTCCGCCCAAGCCATGCGAAAAGAACACGATTGGCAGGCCCGATTCGATCTTTGCTGGATGGGCATGTCGTTTGGCCTTAAGCTGCGCAAGCCTCCACGTGTGCAACATCCAACCAAAGGCTTTGATTGCCGGGGGCGCTCCTGCTATCATAGTTTCCTCACAGAAACTTTCGCTTATCTCAGGTCGAAGATAAGGAATCGTCCCACCTTCTTCATGAGTCGGGTAAAGAATCCTGACGGAAACATGGTCTTGTCCCTTCGGGCAAAAGTCATGGGTGTCAGGAATCGTGGTGGCATACTTGAAATCCACAGGAAGAAATACATCGACGGCTCCAACGTTGTACGGCGTTTCTGGAGTAGGAGGAAGCTCCACCGCCGGAAACAAAACCGACAAGAAGCCTGCTAACAGTATCAACATGCAGGACATGGTAAAAATGATTCCACGTATCCACCGGTTGTTGAAAATGCGCCTCAATCCCTGCAGAACCAAGACGGGGGCCAGTGGAAATATTATTGTCCAGCGATTCGTCAAGTTTCCCGAAAGAAGTACGGTCACAAGAGCCGTGGACGCTAGGATGAAGCCATTGTTCTTTGTCGGTGGAACCCAAACTGCATAGGAAAATCCAAGTATTGAGAGAACGTCAACGACGACCTGACCGACAATTGGACGAAGACCTCCCCACACTACCATGTTGCATGTAGCGTTTGTCTGTGTAAGAGGAAACCGAAAATGACACAGCACAATACAGCGACAGCAGTAGAAGTAAGACGCATGGATGAGAGGCGCTGCAAGTGCGTGGAAGCATAAGATTTCGATTACTCTCTACTAGTAGAAATATCGTAATTGACGCGAGACGACCGACCACGACAGAAAATGAGACGACGTGGTCGATGATGCTTCGATTCAATATGTAGGTACCCATAATAATATGTAAGTACTGACTGCCTAATAGTACATTACTCTTGTGGTGGTGCGTGGAGTTCAGATGGCCTTCCACGTGTAGTGCCTGAACCAAACCAAACCCGACGACTGACGTTTTGTTTGATGGCTGCTACACAACCGGCATCGATCGAAATCAAAGGCTTCGACAAGTAGCCAGAGAGTTTCCTGGACACTTCATTATCGATTGGGTATTCCATCTACCTTGGGACTTCCTGCAAAAGAATCAACAGAGGACAATCTGCAAAATCCTCTCTCACCGTGTTATCAAAAATCATTCAAAGCAAAAGTTCTAGCACGATGGAGATCAAATCGATTCTTTTCGCGTTGTCGCTTCTTTCGGCGACCGCTTTCGCCTGGATTCAGCCCCACGGCCAGTCCAGAATGATCAGTTCGATGCTGTCGGCGACCGTCGCCCCACCGGCATCCGGGGTATACACGCTAGACGGAGAAGAAATTCGAGGTCCAGTTACACCAGTTGCAAATTTCCTTTTGGTCAGAGTGAAAGACACCTTAACAGCGACATCAGGAGGTATTTTGCTCCCGGATCAATCCAAAGAACGCCCCACAGAAGGACTGGTAATTGCAGCCGGCCCAGGAAAAATCCATCCTTTTACGGCCGTCAGAATCCACAATCCGATCAAAGAGGGGATGTCTGTCGTTTACGGAAAGTTCGACGGGAAGGCAGTCACGTACAACGACGATGCATGCCAGATGATCCGTGACGACGACTGCCTGCTCTATTATGAAGGTGTGACAATGAATATTGACAACGTTTTCCCAGTTCGGGACTACGTTTTGATTGAATTAGATGAAGACCCCGAAACTTTGGCCACAAAAAGTGGTGTCGTCGTTGCCAACCAAGTAATGGCAGGCACCCTCCCGTGCGAGGGAACCGTTGTCAAAGCTGGCGAAGGAAGAATGGCGAGCAACGGGCAGCTAACAAAGCCTCCAGTGAAACCAGGAGACAGGGTCAAATTCAAGGATTACGCGGGGAACGAGGTGAAAGTTGGCGGAAAGGAATATACGGTTGTAAAAATGGTTGACATCCTGGGTAGTCTCCGAGAAGAGTAAGCTGTCCACCACCGTGGCGCTTAGAGATTGCTGGCTTTAGTTGATCTATCATAAATCGTATAGTTTTTCCTTTGAGTTTGTGTTTGGCGGCAGTCACCTGCACGTGACATCACTACGCTCGGTAAGCACGCCACTGCTGGCTAACCCCACCCCATCTTTCCTCACGGACTTTTATCAGGTTCAGCTTCGCTTTCTTCCTCTTTGCATTCAAAACAGATAGATTCACGCCATATCTTCTATTTTGAACGGCAAAAAATCAGCGCTCGCAACATATTGTGGCTGTTTGAGCGTTGTCGATTTCTCTTTCTTCTTAGTACTACTCCTTAGTGCAGATGATGCTTGTGAGCGCAACCATGGCCCAAAAGCCTAACACCTGAATAACACTAATCCTCTTCGATCGTGACAGTAGTTGCAACCGCATGGTGCGTACTATTCGCTGCTTGAACTGTAACTATTCTCCTACTCTAAGAGTAGAGTTGCTAAAATGAATTTAGGAGCGGGAGATTTTCAGTCACGGATTCGTGTGAGAACGGGACTGTTGGAGATTTCGGTGCGCCGCTCAATCTCTCGTACACAAGACAGACGCAAGAAGAAGTGGGTGACGGGACTCCAGTGCCGATGCGCTCAGCGCCATCATGGAGAATGGGCCCATCACAGACCATATCATAGTGGCAGTTAGGAGAAACGCCCTTCTCCGTTTCTCGACAAATATCCTCCAATGATCGAGAAGCCTCCTCCTTCGCTTCAATTATTCCCTTCAATCTAAGGAATAAGAGTTTGATAATGTCAGAACTCAATCTACATCTCCTCGGTTTTAATTGGGCAACTTGGGTGACACCACCAGCGGGTTGGCATAGTTCGTGGCCATACGTCAGATTCCGTTTAGTTGACTGGATTTCCACCATATGTATATTCCGTTAAATAGAAAAATCGCTTCCGATACATAATCCCCATTATTTAAGAATAAGGTTTTGACTTTGCGTTAAATACACTAATATGGATCTCCCCAGACGCAAGCGACGGGCGTGCACTGACTGTCTGTGCTATGTAGAGCTTTTCGTTCGATGATCGATATGCCTTTTCTTTGTCATCTCCACGGAGAAGGCGAAAGGATCGCCTGTGCTGGCGAGTTTCGATTGCCATGACCATGATGGCACTGGACAGACGAAGCACCCAGCGAAAGGACACCATTCAAGCAATGCTCACCACCCGGGTTACTATTCTGGTGTAACTAGTCGACTATCTTCCCTTTGAGTTGATGAGGAGGCCGGCGAAGTAAACTAATGCAAATCCTGAAATACTTGCGGGAGAAAAACACGACAAGATCTTTGAATTTCGAGGTCAGATCTTATTAAAATAAACATGATAGCGATTTTAGTATGCTCGAGTAGGCAAAAGCAGCGGAAAGTCGTAAATTGTACATGAAACTTGTGGGCGAACGTTCATAGCGTCTTCGCAGCGGCAGCTTTCATGTAAGCGTCGTATAGCATGGCTCTAGCAGCGTTCAAAACTTCATTTCTTCTACGTTCTTGCAGTGCTTTCGCAACAAACTTGGCATCGTTGGAAATGAACGGCAGAGCAACGCCGTGTTCTTGATCGTTCCCAGAAACAATGGAAAAGGGAGAACTTGAGAACTCATTCCCGTGCAGACTTGAAATAGCAGAGTTGGTATTTGAAGAGATGGATCTGTCGTCGGCGTAGGCATTTGAAGAGTCAGAAACAATCTCGGGCTCTTCTGAGGGTGCCGGCTTGGTAGAGTCGGATACAGCCCTCTTTTTGGGTGGCAAAACACGACGTGGCGAAGGTTGTCGCTCTCGTGACTTTTGACACACCATCTTCAGGCATAACTCAGGCTGGTCTTTTCGAAACAGAGGATGATGGAATGCCCCAGTATCGGGCCCTCTGGTTGCTTGGCGAAAACCCCTGAACACACAGGTATCGTTAGCCAACGTCCTGGAACAGGCTTCTTGAGTGCAAACTCTTCACCAGAACTTACCATCGATTGAGTTTTCTTGTGAATGAGGGATACTTCGTGCTCATCCGAGCATCAACTGGAGGAAGATATTTGGGCAAGACATCGTTGGTGAAAATGTCCGGCCTCATAATGACGAAGGAACGGCCATGCGGCAGCCAGGATACTATATCGGAGAGGGTTTCATTGGTCAGAATCTCCATAAGTTTTTCGGGAAAGGTTTCCTTCTTTTTGCCTGCCTTCGGATGCACCTTTTTGCTATACTGCTCATCATCGTCGCTAACAACCGCTTCCACATCATTCGACTGCGCCTTTTCAACCAGTGCCGTCAGAGCAGTTGCTGCCTCAACGAGGTGAGAAAGGCCACTTGAGCCTGGTCGAAACCCTTTCGACAAGCTGGCCATTTTGAAGTCCAGAGCCATTCTTTCAATATCAAGTCGATTTTGACCTTGTTGCTCTTTTATTATGTGGGTGTTGTTGACAGATATTTTGGTTTGGGTTTGCGTTCCACACCGAGCTTATCGGCGTTCTGCCAAAGGCTCAGTTGAATTCCAATAGCGGGCCCTACACCGCACTAATAGTTCCGTAGTAGGGGAGAAAACGGCAGCATGTGTACAGGTAGGTAGTGCGCGGTACTCTTCTGCTCCCCACTCGCCCATACGTCCCCGAAACACGCACGATGAAGACATGACATCAGAATGATTATCAGGTGGTTTCGTCAGAATGGACCAATCGAATCGTCATTCCGACTTGAAGAAACATGTGCCCCCAGGAGATTTTCCCAATTTATTGAAGCCTACGACCAACCTTTGCGGTACTTTAACAAAATTAAATCCCCATGTATTGGACAAATGGCAAAGTTCTTGAAACTGTGAAGTTGACTTTCAAACTTCCTCGTGGGCCAGGTGCTTTGAAGTATGCTCCGAAGTGTCCTCGAGAATGACGTCAAAATACATTTTCTGACAAGGACAAACTCCATTATTTAGATATTAATAGTGAAGTTTCATGACGAACGTCAACGATTTATGAAGCGCGTTCTCATTTTAACTAACCGCAGTTCTGTGGGCGTCGTAGCGCGGCGAATTGCAACAAGCCAAGCGAATTTTGAGCACGACGTGTACCGCTTCAAGAGCTGCAAGGCTGTTCGAATGCTCGTCGGACTGCCTAAAAAGTTGCTGATCGACGATGGCTGTGTCATCCGAATTTAGGGCTTCCGCAGTCCATTCTACGGGTGCGACAGTAGCGATGGCCACTTGCGCCGAGCGGTAGCGGAAAGCAATTGCCCTTTCGGTCGCGAGGAGAGCGGATCGCCATGTGGTCTGAATGTGACTTCAAGGATGACGACGACGTGCCGACGCACGCAAGGAGGTCACAACGAATCTACATATGAACTCTACTTCTACCCCGGAATACCAACGTACAACTATCTACAGTTTTGCGCGTTCTGCAACTATCCCGAAGAGTGCCGATAAGAAGTTTCTTCGCTATGTCTCCTTGGAGCTACAGGAGATTTTAACAGGAGCAAGCTGCGATGCTTTGTTACCTATTGAGAGCCAGTTTGGCAGAGACACTAGACGAAGAACAGCCCCCATATGGTAAGTCGAGAACAGCATCCGATGGATAGACTTTACCCCGTTGATACTTGTGGATCCTAGCTAGCGATTTTTCTTTGTTTCGGATATTTCATTTGGCAGCTCAGTTCCATCGCCCCCGCCTTCCACTGGCCTCGAATCGTCCACGGGATACAACCATCGTTGGTATAAATAGATGAAGAATACAACATCGTCTCGGAAGCAACTAATGCGTGCCATGGTTGGCATTCGAATGATGAACGAGAACAAGTCATCGATGAATGTATTCAGACTTTTGTATACCAAAACTCGCCAAGGAAGGTGGGCAACCGATTTCAATTTGTAATTCAAGAATCTGGAACTTTGTTAGGCAGAAGAACCATGGGGTCATACCAAAGAACAGCAATCAATACTTACAATTGGGGTGTCATCAAGACGAAGCCAAGGGCGTAGACGGCAGAAGACGCTGATGTAATCAGCCATGAATACCACCCACTGTGCTCCTCGCGGAAGAAGGAATACATGGCGTAGACAAGGACCAATGGTAACAGGACGACCCCGAGACGTTTCGTTGCAATGCGGTCGCATTCCAAAGACAAAGCATGGAGATCCCCCTTACTGGGAGTCCCCCCTGATTTGGCATCCTTGGCTGTATCTGGTCCAGAAGGTTCCGATTGGATCTGCAGTCTTGTTGCGCTAATTTCGTATCCGAACAAGCGAGGCACTGCATTCCACCACCCCGAAGGCCTAGACGAATCTCCAACTTTGACAAAGGATAGGCCTGCCGCCCGCTGACACTTCCACATGGCGATGAGGCAACCAATCCCTGAAGGAACAGTCATAAGGAGCGAAGAATCCTTCTCAATAAGGTATAGCACAATGACCACCTGCCCCATCATATCAAGAAAGAGTGACCTCACACTCAGCCCGGTCAAATCGGTGTTGTTTCTCCAGAATGATACCTCGTTCTTAAATGTCAAGAATTCAAAAAGAAGGTGCAAAGCGCTTGCCAGGACAGTGATTGCTAGCAATGTGACGTTGGTATCCGCGATGAGCCGCCGCAGGTCATCAATGTCGGACTGTTCGAATCCTAGCTCCTTTTGTGATTCGATTGATTGCGAAAGGTGGCTCAAAAGTCTCCAACGAGCTGGGCTGATACCACCAGCCGTAGCAGTGGTGGCATGAGTATGATGCTCGTCTTTCATGTCGCTACGGTCGAATGTGATGTGAAGTGGTAGGCTGGTAATCGTTTCGTTGATAGGGACGTATTTTTCGCTTGTGAGGCCGATTTCGTCCACGTGTAAGACAGGGATATGAGCGACTCCAACGGGATGCGACGATGACTTGGCGACTTGAACAAAATTCATTCCTGACACCTGGGCCATATCGTACGGGTACGAGTCCGTATCGATCAAATACTTGACTGCGACCTCTGGCTTCCAGTAAGGGTAGCCAGCTCCCATTTCTTTCATCTGCTGCGCTCGTTGGTATGCTTTGTAATACTCGGGCTTGGTGTGCTCCATTTCCCAGGGAGGCCTTACGGAATCATCGGTCTGCATCAAAATGTACCGCTTGAAAAGATAGATGACATCCTTGTAGAGCAGCCGACCTGGCTTGGCCAAGTGGTTCGGTTCATCAAACTTGACCAGTCCAACCTGGCCAGTAAGCAGCGAATGACTTCGGGATGCTTGTCCAAGAATATTCATAGCTTCTTCTGCCGTTTCAGCGTTGAGCACGCTATACTTTTGCCGCATAACAATCACATGAACGTGGAGAGTCGAATTCGACATGAGATTCTTCCATACTGGCGATGATTTTGGAATATAAACGGTCGATCGTTCCAAGATTCCTTTATTTCTAGTTTCCTTTGTTGCGTCGATATCCTCGCTGGGGTTCAACATTGAGAGCAAGGCCACAACCTTTTCTGAGACTGCTTGGTAAAACGTCAACAGAATACTGGTGGACTCGATTCCTTGCCCCGCTGATTGAATTGTCGAAAGAACACCACCATCTTGGTGCAAGAGCAACTTTTCTGTATGATCCAGCCACTCCTGCGCATATTTCAACGAGGCATCGTCTTCGACATTGCTGCAAGTATCTTTTTGGCTCATGCAATCCAGACTCGTCAACAGAAACGATTTGGACAATGACGCGGAATCAATGTCTTGTTTCCACAATAGTATAGTGTCCATTTGAGGCAAGACTTGTGGCGTTCCATCTTCGTTGAGGTCTACAAACTCGCTATTCAAAAAGGACTGTCCAAAATTGGGTTTGGAGCTCAGGTAGACTTTCATGTGCAATTTTTCTTCCGTCTCCCAGAGTGGATTCACCATTCGTTCCGGTGGAATTGTCGAAAGGTCGACAAATGTCAGAGGATACATGAGACCATATCTGTTGGAACACAAGAGCCGTAAGTTCACGCGATATCGTCGGCATTTACACTGGGAATGCATGACTTACAAATTGAACGTTGCCATGCAAATGTACAACGCCATCAACACCGACGCCGCGCAGGACGACGAAACGATCGACGACGATGTTTTGGAGGAGGAAGCGGCTTCGGTGGCTGTCATGTTTGAATGAATGTGAGGCTTTTTCTGACTGGTTGCCTTTCTTTTGATCTTGCTTCGTTTGAAAGTATACACACAACAAAGGGGAAATGAGGAAGGGATATGGCAATGGGATGGCAAAAAGGACGAAGACGAGCGTCCACGGAGGTGCTTCTGGTAGCTAGTATAGTGACAGCGGCGGTAGTGCCTTTCGCGCGCTCCACGTGGCACATGGGAATGCCCCACCTTCCTTCTTCCGTGTGCGCGCGCGGCTTTCCATCCATCTCGCTCCCTTCTCGTCGGACACATAGTGCTACGATGTAGTAAAAGCAATATAGTAGTTAGCAACTACTTTGACAATCAAAGAGGATCGACCTCTTTGTTCGCCGGAGAGATACCTGCCACCTAGGACAGTTTCACGAGTATCATAGTAGTTATTACTATCAACTCGAGGAAGGCTGCCTGAGAGATGCTTCTACTGCAACAAGATCATCTTCGTCAAGAAGAGCTGTCATTTGTAGTCTGCTCATCAAGTGAGAGATGTAAACAGGAGCAAGAGCCATCCAGCACCGGCATTAGCGATTCGGCGCCACTAGCTAGTCTCTACCGGTAGTAGCTGAAGAACAAGAAAGCCGCAACCACCTGCCACACAGCAGTTTCTTCTTTCCCTTCCCTCACAAACAGAAAAATCATCGTGGCGGCACGACATTGTGTGGATGAAGAGTTTTGTGATTATGGATCAATTGGAAAGGCGCTACATGGCAAAGAGCGCGAAGTGGAAGTTACAAAACTGCATAGCATCAATTTCGCTCATGGTAAATGGTCCTGGCCAGAAATACTTCATTTTCGTTAATTATTTCTAGTTATGAAATGCATGGCAAAACAAACGTTTTTTGAACAGGTCTTTCATTTATTGATTCGTTTTCCCCATATGCTCGTTGGTTCATTGAATTGCTGGGTATTTTGATCTTCGCTACTTAGTAGTCAGGAATTCATCATGTTCGTTAATTATTGCTATTTAACAAACGCACTTTCTTTCAGTAGCGTCAGTATTGCGATCTACATTACGTAAGGAAAGTGGCATCTGAATGCTATCGAAAGTTCCATAGAAAGGCTTCTTGGGTCCGCTTGAAAGAGAGAGAGCGAGATCTTACTTGGGAACCGCGTTGCGCGTGTGTCGAAGATACGGCATGCAAAGATCCGAGTTTTTCGCCCCCCACAACATCACTTTTGGTTCTCATACTTTGACCACATCCAGAAATTACAGGGTTCTGAATAGCAACAACAGCAACAACAATCAAGATGGCTCGTCGTGTGAGCTTTATGCAACGTGCAAACTCCGTCAAGGGTCGCATGAGTGGTCGTCACTCCATGTGGGCCCGTGACACCTTTGGTTTGTTGAGCGAGCTCGACGAAGAAAGTTTCGACTCATCGTTGGGATGTCCTTTGAGCACCTACGAAGAAGCCACCATGAACCTCATCGGAGGTAAAGCACTTCAGTGCTGGCATTTGATGAAGTTTGGTCTTCCTGTCCCCTTGTTGTTTGTCATTCCGACCTTTGTCTACAGTCTTCATGTTGAGAAAGCTGGCATCGTCGATCTTATTGATGAAGTGTTCGAAAGTGATCTACATGATGAGGCAGTCCGTGAGGCTGCCAAGCCTAAGCTTGAGGAGATCCGAAAGAAAATCATGGACACTCTTCTCTTGGATGAAGTGATTCAGAACTTGGAATCCTGGGTGGACGTGGCACCAGGCAACGCTACATTTGCAGTCCGTTCTAGCGGATCTGCGGAAGGTACAAAACAAATTGTGAAAGTGGATTGCGGTTTCCTAATCATTTGTGAAATCTAAGATCTGATTTTTCAAAATTGTAAGATTTGGCTGGGCAATCCTTTGCTGGGCAGTATGACACGTTCCTTTACAAGAAGACAACTGACGAACTCGTCAAGTCGATCAAGGGGTGCTGGGCCAGTATGTTCAAGTCCCATATCCTTGACTATGTGTCCAAGTCTGTCTTCCTTGCTGGTAGTGCCGGTGCTGCTGGTGAGACCGACATGTACTCTCCCAAGACTATGAAGGCTCCTCAGATGGGTGTCCTGATCATGACCATGGTGGATGCACAGGCGGCCGGCGTCTGCTTTTCTCGCAATCTGTGGGGAGAGGAGACTGAAATTATGATTGAAGCTGTGCCTGGACAAGGAGAAGGTTTGGTTGGTGGTGAAATCACTCCGGATTGATTTGTGGTCAACAAGTACACTGGAAAGCTCGTCTATCAAGATATTAATCTTCAGACTCAAAAGTTTGCCTGCTCTGGCAATGCCGAGGGCATTGAGAAGATTGAACTTGACATTCCGATGGACAAGCCCGTTTTGACACCGACAAACCTCAGGGCAATCAACATGGCGGCCCGTACCATTGAGGAGTTCTACAATACTCCGCAGGACATTGAATTCGCTATTGATCAAGATGGAAAGCTGAACATTTTACAGGCTCGTCCTATCACAACTTTGGGCGAGATGGGCAACTTGTCATTCCTTCCTCCCGGCGAAGGATTCTGGACTTTTGATCCAACGCACTTTCCTCGCCCCATGACTCCATGGCTTCAGGCCACCTACAGCTTCAGATACGCCACTTACCATGCTCGTCGTCTCGGCTGTATGATCCAAGCTATCAACGTCCGTTTCGTGAATCAGTTTGCTTTCACCCAGCCTGATATCCAACCGCCTTCAGAAGCCTTGGAAAGGGCTGCTGAGGCATACTGGGGCAAGAAGCTCTACGAGGACGATTACAGAGAGTTCACTAACTTCTTCCGTCCGGAATGCAAGGCTTTGCTTGAGCAGCTCCGGAAAGTCAACCCCAGTAGTTTGAGCTACACTGCCTTGAAGACCTATGTGGCGAGATGCTACGACATGGCCGCAGAATTTTGGATGCGTCATCATACCTACACATTCCCAACCATGGCCGCCGTTGGGGACTTCATGAACCGCATGGCTGCCTTGACTGGCAAAGACATAATGGAAACGCTGCAATTACTAGAAGCCTCCTCTCCGGAGTCGCGCGGTCTCTTGAATCGCAAGGATCCTTTGTTGGCGAAGATGTACAATCTCTTTCTTAGTTCTGAAAAAGCGATGTTTCTCCTTCAGCACAAAGATGCCTCCTGGGCCTTGGATTGTCTGATGCATATGCCCGATGAATTGGGAGATGTTATGCGTGAAGTCAAATTGAAGTATGGCTGGCGCTTGGCTGGTGGATATGACCTCGTTGTTCCTGCTATGATTGAAACTCCGGACTTCTTTTTGAAGACTCTGTATATGGGAACTCAAGAGGATCCCCAGTTGGCGGAAAAGGCAGAGAAGAAGGCAAAGGATTTGGCGGAAAAGTGGAAGAGTGAATTGCCAGAAGACAAACACGCGGAATTTGAAGAAGTTCTTGATCAAGGTGTCCGCTTCTTCCGCATGAGAGATGAGCGTGGTCTTGCGATGGATCTCTCGGGCATTGGGCTCTGTCGCCGAGGAATTATTGAGGCCGGCAGACGTCTCAAGGAACAAGGCATCATTGTTGAGCCCCAGCATCTGTGTTGTGCAACTAAGGATGAAGCTCTTTCGCTTCTGGGTGGTGAGCTTGGCTTCAAGTCCCACAAGCGGGTGGGACCAGTTGAGCTCCCTACTGCCAAGGAGCTTAAGCGTCGATACGACTACATCATGTCTGCCGATCCCAACCTAATTCTGCGCGCCCTCGGCACTCCGCCGCCTCCGCCAGATCCGATGCAGCTTCCCCCAAACATTCGCCGAACCATGGGCGCAATGGATTCTGCCTTGCTCAGGGGTATTTGGGACAAAGGACAGGCTGACGCTGAGGAAGAGATCACCAACAGCACTGACAAGGTAAAGGGTGTTGCTGCTTCGATGGGCATCGTAGAGGGGCCGGTCTGTATGGTTCTGAATGATGGTGACTTGACCAAGGTCAGGAAAGGTGATATTGTGATCACCTACTCGTGTTCCGCCTCTTTTAATGTTGTGGTGGGTCTTTGCTGTGGTATCGTCACTGACTATGGAGGCATGTTGAGCCATGCCGCCATTGTTGCCCGCGAGTATGGCATTCCTGCGATTGTCGGATCTCAGCAGGCCATGTCCAAGTTCAAGGATGGTGATATCATCAAGATTGACAGTTCCACGGCTACTGCGGTCGTCGTCAAGCGAAAGGGTGATTCCTAAAAATGAAAAACGCGTACCCTGAGAACGGAAGATCCGCTATCCATCACTCTATATCAGATACATGTTGCCTCCAGACAGATAGCGAGATCATGCATGTCCTTCCAGGCGCTATGAGTACTAAAAATTTCATCAACTATATCAATATTCATTTCAATGACTACGAAGAGTAACCCCAAGAGCGCTGCGTACCAACCAGAGTTGCTTTTTAGTAGAGATATTACTCCCTGCCGAGATAGCTATTTGGCGCACCAATCTGCTCGGAGCGAGGCGAAGCTCGCCACGCGGAACAAAGCTTCGTTGGTGCGAGATTAATTTAGCGCGGTTGCGTACGCGGCGGATTTTGTCTATGAAATCATCGTCATTGATTGCATGATGGGGGGGGGGGATCATCCGACAGTAACGGCCAGTGCTTGCTGAGATCCAAAACGAAAGAACATATCTCCCAGCATAGCGTCACTATCAGGTGACGATGAAACGGGTCACCCGGTTTTGGTTTGCCCCAATGTTATTGTTGTATCCCAAGTTATTCTTGTCGGTGGTGTTTGTGCAAATCAATTGTGCGGGAGGCGCCATGGGTTTTGCAGCAAATAATCATCAGAAAACGTCGAATCACAATGAAGCAGCAGGGGCGGTTTCGACGACGACGACGAAGGGCATGCCAGAATCATTGTTTGTGACGAAATATCTGGATCGGATGGGGCTGGATCCAGCCATGTTCAATAATGATCCATCGACGCCAATACCTCGAAACTTCGACTTGCTTTGTCGGCTAATGGAAGCTCATCTATGCACGATTCCCTTTGAAAACTTGGCGCAACATGGTGGCTACGGGGGGCCAGTCCAGCTGAATCTGAACTGGATGATTGACAAGATTTTGGATCGAAGACGAGGAGGATTTTGTTTGGAATTGAATACACTGTTTGCCAATCTACTGAAAGCGTTTGGTTTCCACGTTGTCATTGTTCCTGCCATTGTCTACAAAGATGACCAGGGAGGTTTTGACCACCCGGCGACTCACATTATACTCATTGTGACATTACCAGACGACGGCGACAGTGGCAGAACTAATGGCATGAAATATTTTGTGGATGTCGGATTCGGAGAACCACCCTGCAATCCACTATTTTATGAATTTGGAACGGAGCAGGTTACTTCGGAGGGAATGAAATCACGTTTGATTGTTGATACAGATGGTGATGAGAATGGCCATCGCGTTGTCCTGGAATGGTTCAAGGACAACGAATGGCGACCGCGCCTGCAATGGTTTCAAAAGGACACCATCACGCCAGCAGCAACCACTGGATCCTCCTCCCAAACGATAGAACGTTTTCAACCCATGCTAGACTTGATCTATGACCCCAATTCCATTTTCTCGCGCAAACTAATCGTTTGCCGCTTGACCAAGGATCAAAAGTTGACGCTGGCTGGCAACAAGTTCAAAATAACGGGTCCTCCCCGATGCGTTACTACTACTGCTACAAGCAACGACACTGATGACAACGTCAAAATAACTCATGTGGTTTCCATTCATCAACTGCAGGAGATTCTTGCCAATCAATTCGGAATTGCGTTGGGAGAAACAGACGCTATGGACTTGGTGAAGATAAAAGCGCAAGATCCAAATCTCTTCTCTCATTTCTAACTTTTTAAAACTACTACGCAAAGTTGCCTGGGATGACCATGGCCCGATGAATGGGCTGATGAGTACGCTTTTAATTAAACTATCGTCTTTTGTGCTTCCGAAAGGCTGGCGATTACTAACGTACAGTTCATTCGATGGAGTCCAGTTGGTCCCACTCGTCGTCGTCGCTCGTGAGTTACGAGGATACGTAACACTGCCTGTACTTACAGTACCTGTACACTTGAAAGGCCCTTGTGTTTTGGGTCCCGATTGATTCAAGCCACTTTTGCTGTCCCACCAAATGCTTCGATGCGATGATGTGTTGATGCCCCTCGATGAGAGCATCCGAGTGGGATGGACTATGACCTGCCACATCACATTGTTACCCCCGGCACACCAAAGGACGAGCTACTGTTGTAATCTTCCTTGTCCTCATAGCTTTGTTTGTTTCCTGTTCCAAAGTTGCACGACCGGTGCCACAACGTCTACCTGTCCTTCGAATGAAAGACAGCCGCACAAACATAGGCAGATGCTCGAGCTTTCGGAACAGGAGGTCATGGCTGACGCTGTGGGTACTTTGCTTTTCTCCTTTGAAATGTGATTCCCTTGGTGAGACGACAACCAAAACCTGTTGGGTTTCTGCTTGGAACGAGACAATTGCGCCAGGGATAGAATCAAATGTCACTTCTTCTTCTCTGATCGATCAACAGGGCTTCTCGTCCTTGGAGCAATACGTGGAAGATGGAGGTTCGTTGACGATGCTCCCATCGTGTCTTGAAAACAGTGGGTTTCAAATGAACATGGAAAACACTCCAGTCGCAAACAGATTCTATCAAGGCGAAAATACCAAGTTTAACCTCGACCTGCAAGTCAGCAGCCTGTCCGATATCGATCCTCGGCTTTCCAACTTGGAGGTGCCAGATGTCACTCTTTGGCTTCGTGTTCTGGCTTGCAATTTGGAGGAAATCGGTCTTTGTCATCCGTTTGTGGATTTGCCTTGCTGGGGATCTATTCCTCTAGTAGTTTTAAATGGGACGTCGTCAAACCTCACACAGGAGGGGTTTCTTCGCTCGGGTTGTAATTCGACCATCTCCAGCAACTGGTTCGCAGCCGCTCCTATGGAGTCCGTGGGACAAGACAAAAGTGTCAAATATAACTTTTCCATGAGTATCGATGGGATTCTTCCACGGGTTAAAGGGTCGTACGTGTTCATTGGTGAGTACTATATAGCTCGAGGGCTGATTTTGGCGCTTGGCACTGGGTAGTCTCACAGTTTCCCCTTTTGCTTCAAAGGACATGGCGTTTTTCATATTCGAAGCAATGAATCCTACTATTATCGGACTGATGTCGCTACCTCCTTGGCTCAAACGGGTGCCATGACCGTGTCGAGTCCGGAAGATGCACCTCCGGTTGCGTCGGTGGAACCATTTGCCAAAATCGTCATTGGTGTGATTATCGGGGTTTGTGGGTCCATTTCATTAGCAAGCTTTGGGATCATTGTATACTACCGGGATCATCGTGTTATGACTATGGCCCAAGGTGGCCTGTTGGGAGCACTAACCGTCTCTTGCCTCGCCGTCATATTGATGTCGTTCCTTGTACTACCTACCCGGACAGCATTCTGCAGATGCAGTGGACTTGTCCTCATTCCCATATCGACGTCAATTAGCATTATGACTGGACGGCTGTTTCGGGTCTATTCCACGGTAGGGAGAGCACATCGACTAGGGAAAAGCGCCATTTCATCACAAATCGGGGTGAGGCCTGCCGGTAGCTTGATACTTCGACAATCACGGTGGGCTGAAAACGTCGTCATGGCAACATTGGGATGGATCGCTTTTTCCCCCGTGTTGGGGGGATCTGGTAGCGGCACCAAGCGGCGCTCATCTTCTCTACGACGGACGACGACTCGAGGGGATAGCATTCGTCTCATCTTTGTGCTCAGCTTGCCACAACTCGTACTCCAGCTTTTCAGAGTGTCATACTATGAAACTGGCCTAATCGTTGAATATGATGAATACTATCAAGTCGGCCGGAAATATTGTGATAACGGGGACTATACATGGGTGAGATATACGGGGTTAAGCCTCATTATGGCTCAATTTCTGTTGTGCCTCTTCATTGCGTGGTGCTCCCGTGACCTTCCCGCAGTCTTCAATGAAACGGCACAAATTTTCAAAGCTGCCTTTGTGGGTGGCTTGATTTGTATTCCAAGCATTCTACTTCAAATCTTCTTTGAATTCCCTTCTACTTCTCCGAATATATCGGTACGTGTCTGTGAAGTACGTGTTCGTTCTGGTCTTGTGGAGCTCCAACCTAACATGCAATCCAGTCGATTGTGAATGTTCTGCTCTATTCATGCATGGCGTTGACTATGCTATCGTACATTGTGTTTCCAAAAATTCGACGAGTTCTCAGAGGCGAGCGCGTTGTTGTTTCGCACGTGTTACGCGAAATGGCCACCGGGAACTTCGGCAGCGATTCAGAAGCTACCAACAATGTCGCTGCGCGCCAAGAAAACGTGGACCAGGAGGGGACAGACCCGGTCCCTACAGAAATTGCAGGAACAGATGATCCTCACTTTGGCGCTGAGGAAACGGGAAAACTGGTCATGAAAAAAGATGGCCCTTTACCGGTGGAGGTGGAGTATGACATGTACTTGGTCGAAGAAATCATTGGTTCGTTGAGACGAAAATGCCTATCCGGCCGAGCGATCCATGCCAATGACTTACAATCCTTGAGAGACGCAGCCTCGTCCCTCTCGACCATGATGAGCAGAGTAAACTATATCAGCGAAAGTTCGGGTTTGCTAGAGCTACCAGAGTTGACAGGGCATTCTCCATCGGAGCAAATGACGGCCCAAGCCTTATCAGTGACCAACAACGACAAATAACTCATTACAAATTTGGGCAAGCAACGGGCCATTCGATCGCCTATTTTAAGTAAGTTCTCCCTCTACTGAAAGTGCTTAACACAGGGAGCCGATCATGTTGATTCCGGCATCGCCGACGAGAGTGCCCAAGTCAAAGACTTCCTTCTCGCCGGATGCTGATAGCATCTGCTTCGCTTCGTCCACGTTGCTCGGGTCCAGTATCAATACCATGCCAACACCGCAGTTGAACGTTCGAAGCATTTCGGTGTCGTCGAGGCCGCTGGCATCCTTCATCCATTTGAAAACACTTGGCAAGTTTGGGTGCCCAGTAATGTTCGCACCTATTCCTTTCGGAAGACTGCGCGGCAAATTCTCCAAAAGACCCCCTCCAGTAATGTGGGCCATTCCCTTGACAAGGCCTTTCTTAATCAAGGGGGCGCACGCCTTAACATAAATCTTTGTCGGTGTAAGAAGCGAGTCTCCAATCGTCTCGACGCTCGAGTCCCATGGACAAGGGCTTTCGTAGGACAGCCCCTCCTTTTCGATCAACTTTCTGACCAAGCTAAAACCGTTGCTATGGATCCCGCTGCTCGCAAGACCGAGCAACGCGTCCCCCACTGCAACACCTTGCGGCAGGATGCGATCTTTGTGGACGGCACCGACACTGAATCCAGCGAGATCATAATCGCCAGGAGCGTACATCGATGGCATTTCTGCAGTTTCTCCTCCGATCAAGCCACATTCTGCCTGCCTGCAACCTTCTGCGATACCCTTCACTACAGCCGCTGCCTCCTCGACCTCCAGATGCCCTGTAGCGAAATAGTCGAGGAAGAAAAGTGGTTCCCCGCCTGCAACGATGAGATCGTTGACGCACATCGCAACTAGATCGATCCCAACAGTTGTGTGCTTTTTTGTTGCGTGAGCTATTCGTAGCTTAGTACCGACTCCGTCCGTTGCACCAATCAGTACAGTGTCCTTGGTTTCGTAGCCAGCTGCCGCAAGATCAAACAAGCCGCCAAATCCTCCGAGGTCAGCATCACAACCTGGTCGACGAGTTGCTTTGCAGAAGGGTTTGATCACATCTACCAGCTTATTGCCGGCTTCAATATCGACACCCGCGTCCGCATAACTGATAACTTTGCCCCTGCAATAAGCTTCAATGGCTTCGACAAATGCCGGTCCCTCCAACGGCTGAATCTTGGCTTTAAGGGTCTCAGCAGTGTCACCCTTCTCGACCTGTTACCAGCCACCACGGGCATTAGCAGAGAAACTTCGCTTCAGATTTCAACAAAGAGAGACTTACCTTCACTCTCTTCTGGATAACAACGGGACCTCCGTCGACAGCCTCCGTGACCTCATGAATCGTGCACCCAGATTCATCTTCTCCGGCGTCGATCACTGCCTGATGGACTGCCAGATCCATCCCGCCAGCATGTTTGGGAAGCAAGGATGGATGGACATTAATACAGCGTCCAGCCCAGAAATCGCAGAATGGCATAGAAAGAATTCGCATGTAACCAACTAGGATAACGTATTCAACGCCGGCGCCCAACAACTCGGCTGTGCATTCGGCGTCGTACTGCTCTCGCGTCAAACCAGCTGCAGAAATGGATTTGGAGACTACGGTCGGGCCCAAGTTCCTGCCCTTTTCAAGGATTGGAGCTGTCGACTTGTTGCTCAATACGGCAGTTATTTCTGCGTGAACACCACCAGACGCGCAGGCTTCGATCACAGGGATTAGAGCGGTTCCTCGTGTCGAGCCCATCACCCCGATACGAAGCTTTTTCTGGATAGCCTTCTTTCCGATATCCGTTCTATAGTGCATGAGGTGGTTGCCTTGCTCGTCAACGAAATCGAGTTTCCCGACGCACTTGTATGCAGACTGAAGGGCCGATTTGAGATCCGAGCCAAGGCCTGTCACAGCAAGAACACGTCCTCCCGTGCACCGTGTTACACCGTTGTCGTCGAGTTTCGTTCCAGCATGATAAACCTTGACATTTTCGATTTTCTTTTCCTCGTCCAGACCCCGAATCTCCATTCCCTTTGGATAATCTTCTGGGTATCCTTTTGCAGCACAAACCACGGTTGCCGCAGCCACGCCCTCCTTGAAACGCACGTCAATGCTGTCCAACGTTCCGGTGCAGCAAGCTGTCATCACTTCGTACAGGTCGGTTTCCAAAAGTGGCAAGACTACCTGTGTCTCCGGATCTCCAAATCGACAGTTAAATTCAAGAACATAAGGTCCGTCGGGGGTCAGCCTTTGACAGCGATGGCTCGGTAAGTACTAAGGCTATTTCTTCTTTGCAACACGCAATGTTGATACTCACATCATTCCCGCATAAAGGAGTCCAACGTATGGAGTACCACGCTCGGCCATCTTTTCGACAGTTTTTTTGCACATTGCCTCGATTTGCTTCTGCAACTCTGGCGTTACGCAAGGAGCCGGCGCATAGGCCCCCATTCCTCCAGTGTTCAGACCTTCGTCGTTGTCTAGGGCGCGTTTGTGATCTTGTGCTGCCGGCATGAGAACTGCAGTCTTCCCGTCGCAAAGGGCAAAACAGGAAGCTTCCGGTCCAGTCAAGAAGGATTCGATTACACATGTATCACCAGCGTTTCCAAAAGCCTTGTCAGACATGATCTCTTTCACCGCTTCGATAGTCTCCTGCTTTGTCGTGGGGATCAAAACTCCTTTTCCAGCGGCCAATCCAGATGCCTTGACAACTTGCCGGTCGCTGTCGGCGAGTGATTCGACATACTTGATGGCTTCCTCAGGATCAGTAAAGTTTCGGTACTTCGCGGTTGGAATATTGTGCTCTTGAAGAAAATCTTTTGAAAACGCCTTGCTTGCTTCCAGCTCTGCAGCAGCCTTAGTCGGCCCAAAACAAAGGATATCGGGGCAGGCTACTTTCATTTCATCAACGAGTCCATCGACCAACGGGGCTTCAGGACCGACTACTACCATCCGGGCCCCAACCTCTTTTGCTAGTTCGATGACCGTTCCGTTCTTCTGATCGGCTCCACGGTTCTTGATTTTTGGGTTCTTCTCCGCTGCAGTTCCACCGTTTCCGGGGCAACACAAAACCTCCGAGACGAGCGGCGATTTGGCCAGGGCAACAGCTAGCGCGTGCTCCCGCCCACCGGATCCAACGACAATCACAACATCCTTTCTCTTCGAAGGACCTACGAGCTCAGCAACGGCGGTAGTATCAAGATCAGAGATTGCTTTCAAGGAAGCTGCCGCGAGGGCCTCCTTTTTGCCCTCGTCACCCTTCAGAGCACCAACCACATCGTCGGTCGTGCCGCCCAAGAATGCATCGTCTTTGACGCTGTAAACAACCACGACGGTATTATCGTCGCCTAATAGAATTTGAGAGCGTACAGAAGCAGACTCTGAAGAAAACCCTGCATATTCGGTTGCAGTTGTCGGCAGGCAGTAGACCAACAAAGATGTGGAGTACAGAAGAGTCGACTCGTTAGCATCGCTCTGGAGAAAAGTTCGATATGGCGCTCCCAGCAACGCTAGAGGAATGGACTGGGATCGGCTTGGACGAATTTCCTGGATTCCGCATTCTTTCACACTTTTACTCAGAAGATCCAAAACCTACAAGACGACGAAAATGAAGTTAGAAAAAGTCTTGGTATCTCCTGTCAAAATGGCGAAAAATCACCAAGGATCCGGCGCAGGGATTTCATCACATACCAGCCCTGGGGTCCTGGCCCCAAAGCCAAGCACTGTTGTTTTCCTCATATCTTGCCTGGCCTGGTCACTAAAGATGGTGCGTTATCCACAGCCTACTGTAGGGTAGTTCCGGTTTGAATATCAAAGTATCGTACAGTGGTCGATGAGCACCATGTATGGCCTACGACGAGAAGATTTCATCTTGATCGATTGGTGGCTGATGGTTTCGCGCTACCGGTAGCTAGAAAATCCAAAAGCGCGCGAAAAAATGCGAAGACGCGCGAGAATTCGGCAAAGTTTGTAGTTTAGTATCTATTTTACATATCTTAAATCAACCACAGATCATACCTACCTATTTGGTCTTCTGCGCGCAGGCCTCACAAAAATGAGCCTGCCGGTCCATCAGCTTTTGGCCGTTACCAGAAAAAGGAAATGCCGATAAAGCGCAAGCAGATGCTTTCGTTCCCACACAACTGACTTGTCTCCCACATTCATCGCCCCTTGATTGGTTTCTTGCTTGCGGGTCTTTCAACCAGAGATTGAACACTTGAAATCATAAGTCAAGGAAACCATTTTCAGATTCCAATCGTAAATCTGCTTCTGGCCAAACACAGCGGTCGTTGTTTGACGATGGTACCTTCTCATGAAGAAATGAGCAGGGGGTCCTCGGGCAGGCGATTTGGTGTAATACTGGTTATGGCCTCGACGACGGCAATTCTTGGGGTTCCATTTTTGGATCGGTGGATAGTTTCCCAAGCGCTGGTGCCGCGTTCAATTGGTCGTGCGAGTACTGGCATGGTCACCAACGATAAATCACCAGCAACGATCCTTGTGCCGACTGACGATACACCACCAGAGACGACCATTGTGCCGCCCGACGAACTCCCTGAAGTAGCGTGGCTCATGACATTTCCCAATTCAGGTACTACCTACACGCTGCAACTTATCCAGAAATATACCAATACGACAACAGCCACAAACTACGGAAACGAACAGGCATATCGTGGGACAAACGTACCGGTCCACCCATGGCTCGAGAACGGGCCTTTTCCCCGATACCCCACTTGGAATCTGCCACCAAGATATATTCTGACAAAAACTCATTGTGGTGGTACCAGATTAAGTCCTCAGCCGACAGACTACATTGAGACCGCGCGCTCGTTTGAAGTCTCCTGCCGGTCCGGTAGTAAAATGGTGAACGGCACAAAGGTAGATGCCACATATGGTATGGACGTTGCCAAACGAGCTGTCCATCTTATCCGCAATCCATTTGACGTAAGTTTATCCGCAACGGGAAGTAGCCATGATTCGTAATTGTCCCTAATATTTTGCAGAACATTGTTGCGAGGCTGCATCACGAGGAAAAACGATGGCAAAAGACGGAGGACAAAGTGGCCCGTCTGGCAATATTCAATTCAACGAGGGAAGGCTTTCGTACTTGGTGTTTAGCGCTCGATAGCGTATCGGTCAATGTGGAGCAGAATTCACATTTTATTGACGAGGAACTCCTGGAAATTGCCAGAAAGGTACCTTGCCACGGCGAACTGATTAGATACACGTATTGGCACACCATGGCAATGGAGCTAACACGAAGGAAGACACTCCCCGTTCACTACCTTTTCTACGAGGACTACACCAATGACTGGAACAAAACCGTGGAGCTGCTGTTTCGATTTATTGAGATTTCTCCTGCCCCTGGCTTTGAACCCTTGGAGTTCATCACTGGGAAGCACTATGCAGACTATTTCGACCCCCAGGACATCACTATGGCCAAGGAACTTGTCAAAGCGCTAGCGTCACCAGAAAGCTGGGATTTGTTGAAACGCTACTTTCCTCAGTAGCAGGTACTTTCGGAAACAGACACATTCTAGTAGAGCCATCATTTCTTTACTGAGAGTGATAGAACCTAGGGAGAAAAGAGCTTCCTGATTGCCGGCTCCAAATGATCGAAAACAGTTGCGTCTTCTATTGTCGGAGTAATCTTATACTCTTCGCCATTGGCGATCTTCGACATGGTTCCACGCAATGTCTTTCCGCTACGAGTCTTGGGGAGGGCTTTGACAATACCCACCTTCTTGAACGAGGCAACCGGGCCCAATTCATCGCGAATGAGCTGGATAAGTTCCTTCCGAATCTGATCGTGCTCTTCTTCCTTGGTTCCAGCATTGCAAACAACCAACCCAACAGGCACCTGACCTTTGACCTTGTCGTTGACTGGAATTACGGCACAGTCTGCCACTTTTGGGTGTTCCATCAGAATTTCTTCCATTGATCCAGTGCTTAATCGGTGCCCGGCAGTGTTGATGACGTCGTCCGTTCTCCCCATGATGTACACATATCCATCATTGTCTACAAAAGCAGAATCACCAGTCTCGTAGTATCCTGGATATCTAGACAGATACCCCTCCACGTACCGCTTGTCTTGTTTGTACAGAGTAGTCAAAGTGCCTGGTGGCATCGGCGTCTTGATTACCATGTTGCCCAAGGTGTTGGCAGGGACTTGCTTGCCTTCCTCGTCGAGAAACGCCAGATCAAAACCGGGTACTGGCATCGAGCAGGATCCATATCTCACGGGAACTCGACCGAGACCGACAGCGTTGCCGACTGCCGGCCACCCAAGCTCTGTCTGCCACCAGTGGTCAATGGGAGGCGGGATGTTGGGCAAAGCCCTTTCACACCAGTGGATTGTTTCCGGATCGGAGTGCTCTCCTGCAAGAAACAGAGACTCCATACTGCTCAGATCATACTTTGACGGAAACTCAGCATTTGGATCGGCTTGTTTGATTGCGCGAAAGGCTGTCGGTGCTGTAAACAATGCCTTTACCTTGTGTTCAGAAATGACACGCCAGAAGGCTCCAGCATCGGGAGTTCCAACTGGCTTCCCCTCGTACAGAATGGCAGTGCAACCATGCAGCAGGGGAGCATAAACAATGTACGCATGACCTACCACCCACCCAATGTCAGACGCAGCCCAGAAAACGTCTCCAGGCCTCATACCATAAAAGTGATCCATAGAATATTTCAGGGAAACTGCCCATCCTCCAGTGTCTCTCACGACGCCCTTAGGTAGTCCTGTCGTGCCCGAGGTGTACAAGATGTAGTGTGGATGCGTCGAAGGGACGGGGATTGCTTTCGCCGGCTTAGCATTTGCCATTAATTCTTGAAAGTCAACGTCTAATGGCCCCAGCTTACACTCTTGCACATCAGAACGTTGAACAATCACAACCCGTTCCACGGAATGATCTGCAATTTCCAGGGCTTTATCCAGAAGGGGTTTGTACGGCACCAATCGAGTCGGTTCCACTCCCGAAGATGCTGAGATGACTACTTTAGGCTGACAATCTGTTATTCGCGAGGCAAGTTCACTGGATGCAAACCCTCCAAAGACAACCGAATGGACCGCTCCGATTCTAGCGCATGCGAGCTATAGAAGAATGAATCGTTCGTTAGTATAGATCTCGACAAGGCAATGCGTCGCGGCGGGTGGTCTAAAAATCAGTCGTCTCCTTACCATGGCAATAACCGCTTCTGGAATCATGGGCATGTAAATGACCACACGATCCCCTGGTTGCACTCCCAGTTCATCTTTCAACGCTCCAGCAAAGGTGCTGACCTCGTCCAGCAGCTCCTCGTAGGAAAAATGCTTCTTGACTCCAGTGACCGGGCTGTCGTATATCAGAGCCGTCCGATCTCCGTTGCCAGCCTGGACATGTACGTCCAAACAATTGTATGCCGTATTCGTGGTACCGTCAGCAAACCATTGGTAAAAGTGGGGCTTGCTGGGATCCTGTGACAATATTTTGGAAGGTTTCTGAAACCAATGTAGGCTCTCGGCTGCCTGGCCCCAGAATCCTTCGGGATCTTGAAGGGATCGATCGTATTCTTTGGCATAAGATCCAAAGTCTCCTTTTATAGAGTTCCGGTCAAGCGGCGGGTAGTCATGGTGATGGAGAGTAAAGAGCCGTTGCTGGGGAGATGATGGAAGGCCAGGGGCACGACTTGCATGTAAGAAAGAAATGTCGTCTTGGAAACGCGACGACGAGGCCCCGACAAATCGACTGGAGAGTCTCGTCCTTCCGAGGGGAGAGATGATCCGAGAGAGGCTTATCATCGTCGGGTCAACTGCGATAGTTTGCTTCTTTTGAAACTTTTACTTTGCCGATTCTCAATTCATAATGTCAATGTCCCATCATTGGATTTGTCGTGATGCCCGTTGTCATGACCGGTGAAAGAAGAGCATCATTCCAACAACCCGGTAAATCGGTTCGGAATCTTCCCGGTTCCCACACCGTTCGGGACCATACCTATGAGCATCAGTATGTACGATGCCTGCAGAGTCTCCATCCTGCGCGCGCTCGTTAAACAATCGCCAACCGACCGTTTTAACGCTCCGAGGCATATTTTGAGGTTCTTCTTTAACCCTACATAAGAAGTTTCCACCATGTGCTTGGGTAGTTGGGAGGAGAATATCGCCCGTCGGCCATCACAACTTGCCGCTTTTTGCATCCACCTTTCTCCACCACTTCGAAGAAAAGAGCTAGGCATCGAACCACGTTTGTTGCGACTGTCCAATCGGCAACGCATTTCCAAACAACATCAGCATCATCGATAGGTCATTCTTACTATCCGCTGAACGCAAAGTAGAGTAGGACGATGAGGCACGCTTGCGTCACAAGGCCACCAAGGTTGCGGAACCTTGACGCGATGAGGACCCGATCTTCAATGATGGACACCGAATCGCTTCGCAGCGGAGCCGACACGGAAGCATCGTCGGAACGGCGAGCTAAAGTCAAGCTTCCGCAGCATAAAATGGAAGATCAGGATTCTTTGAATGGATCATTATCACGAGCAAGAGCCAAAAGACGACCGGATCAAAGGTTAGGTCCACTTGGTTCTACCGAGGAACCTGGATCGATCATTAGTAACTGGTCCAATTCTAGTCTGGTGAAGCCTCTATTTGGGTTTGAAGCGAGCTCTGTTTTGAGTGCGGAATCGACAATATCATTGTTTCGGAACGACGATCCCTGGCGAGCAGCGAAACGAGGGGACTTGGTTGCTTTGAAGCAGTTTCATTGCACTGGAAAGGTCGACTGGCAGGCCAAGGACGAATTCCAAAACACTCCATTGTACTATGCTTGTCAGTCAGGAGCCATTAATGATATTATGGTGGTTCCGTTTTTGTTGTGGGTGTCTCAACTGAACGATGATACAATCCTTGAAAAGTGCAGTAAAATCGCCGTCAACAAGAAAGTTCGAATTATCCTCAAGGCCTATAAGACTGGGGGACTTTCCGCAATCGGAGCGGAGACATCCCCACCATCTACTGCCAGCTCACGTCAAAGCAGCAAACAAGCCCCAATCCCTGCTAAGGTAAGGACATACTCAAAATTACTAGACCTGCAAAACACGTTGTTAAACCCCATCTCATGATTGGCTCTTCAGTCCATTTCATTTCCCCCCGCAGGTACCGAAACGGAAAAGGCAGAGGGAAAAGGAAAACGACGAGCTGCTATCATGAAAACGAAAAAGAGTGATAGTATGAAAAATGTTCAAGGAACGGAACAGACACCCGATCGACTGAAAAGCGAGAATTCTGCGGAGGTTATCGCCGCCAAGAATGTTAGCACCCCCTTGGATCGAAATGACGATAGGACAAAGACGCATGATTCATCCCTGTCTCTTCAGAAATCGGCAAGTGACGGGGCATCGATAGTGGGATCGCTGAAATCGACCTTGTTTGGGGAGCGAAGGAAGCAGAAACGGGACGAGGAACCCAAGACTTCTTCATCGCCGGGTAAGAATCCCGAACGCGTTGGACGATCAATGGAAGCGAGGGATAAACATGAGATAGAGAAGAGAGAATATGTGGCAGGTGTGACTAAATCGCGTCTCTTTGAAGATGACAGCTCGTTTCGGAAAAAATTCTCGAATATCAGAAAACCACCTTTGCCAGTCGACATCGACAAGCGAAAGGGTCTGCCGCCACATTTGCGCCCATCCACGTTGCCTTCACTCTTCGATGAACGCGACGACGAAGACGTCCAGGGGGGAGAGGAGTTGAGTGCCGACGAAAGAAGCGACTGGGACAGACCCATTGAGCAACATCGCAGTATCGGCCGCCAGGCGGTCAAGGGAACGGTGGCGTCCCATCACGGCCGCGATGACGACAGCTGGTCTATCGGTAGTCTCCTTTCGATGAAAAAGTGGCGAAACCGGAACCTGTTAGATCCTGAAAAAATCGATCAGATTCTTGGAACTCACATCAAAGCGAAATACGGCGACAACGACGAGTGGGCACACTCTGATGGCCGCATGCCGAGCAACACTCCGTCGTTTGAGTCGCTTTCCCACGGAGCGCAGTCACCAAATATCCACGGGAAGCAGTCACCAAAGATTAATGGTCGAGGAAGTGGTCGGCAAAACTTTCCAAAGCCCTATATCGAGTACCATGACAACGAAAAGACTTGGGTGGTTGGAAATCAATGGAGACAAAACGGCAATGGAGAGAAGGACAAAATGCTTCATGTCTACGATCATAGGCAACGGGTCCATGTTGTAAATTGTCACGGTATAAATATTCATATTCATGGCCGCAAGATGAAAGCCGTGCTTGTTGACAACTGCTCCGACATAAATGTCATTTTCGATTCTGTCATCACCACTTGTGAGGTTGTGAACTGCTCCAATGTGGGACTACAGGTCACTGGACTTTGCCCTACATTTTCTATCGACACAACAGAGGGCGTAACCATTTGGCTGACCCGTGAGGCCATGCAAACCTCCAACTTTGTTACAAGCAAATCGAGTGAAATCTCAATTTCAGTTCCTCAAAGCGACGATGAGCACCCCTGGGAGCGTAAGGAGGTTCCTCTTCCGGTGCAGTACGTCCACAAATTCCAAGACGGAGGCGTCATGAGCCATTTACCAGGCAAGCATTGACGCGCCCTTCCATGATTCATAGAAAGTGTGATAATTCCTTATGTAAGGGCCCGGCACAAACTCTAAATGCTGTAAAAACAATAGCTGATGAAGACAAACATCCTGCGTCGCCCGGAAAATCTTTTGCTACCACCATGTTGTCTACCTATCTTTGATGCACTCGGCACCTCGAGTTATCGTTCATCTTGTTTACTTCGTTGTTACCTAATAACAAGCACTTCTTTGGCTTTTCTTCCAGATCGATATCTTCAATCTACAAACATGATCACTCAAATTTTCGTCTAGTCTCTTGTAACTCTCTGCAAGCAATTTCGTTGAAGAATGCTAGTAGCGAGATAATCATAGTACGACGACGCCTTCTCAAAGTTATTTGCCTGGCCGAATCGAATGAATCATCGGACCTCTCCATGATTCGAGTCACGAGTGCGTCGACTCGGATTGATCGATTCTTGGATCCAAATGAAACGACAACTCCACCCAACAAGATCCTACAGTACGTCATCGGATAGATCTTGGCTTTCGTCGACGCTGTTGTCAAAAGAGCATCGAGAGAAGTCATAATCTTGACTCGGTCTCTCAAACATAGATCCTTCTTCATTTCTCACTGGTATTCAGCAATGAGCCGCTTTTCCGTTCTTATCTTGGGTGCAATCTGTGCACTTCTCACCGGAAGCAGCTTCGCTATCAAAGACGCGGCAACTGGGATCACCTTTGCTGACAAGGCAAACGGGCTACCGGTCTTCGGCGTCGGTGTAAGGACGAAGGGTCCAATCAAAGTGTATTCGGTTGCATGCTATGGTCCGAGCGGTCTGAAGAAGAGCCTCAGCGCACTCTCTGGATCAAAAGACAAGAAAAAGGCTCTCGACACGCTTTTGGGCGGGGCCAAAAAGGGACCAGTAACATTCTTGTTGAAATTCAATTTCAAAGTGGGAGCTGAGAAAGTCGCGTCATCGATAACCGATTCGATTGCATCCCGATTCTCAGGTGCGAAGGATGTGGCAAAGCTGAAGGAAATGCTATGTGACGGAGTTAGCGCAAAAGGAAGCACTGTGAAGGGTACCACAATGCAATTCGACTGCTCAAAGGGTGGAGTAAAGGTATCTCTGGACGGTAAGAACCTTGGTTATGTATCCAGTGGTGGGCTGGCCGGGGCCTTTGCAGGGGTTTACCTTGACGGGAAATCAGTCTCTCCAGCGTTGCGACAAAGCTGCTTGGACAATTCTTGCCAACCGTAAAGGTGAATACCAATACTCTATGGCTAAAATAGCTTGCTACTGGCCTTTCTTGTCTAAAATAAGTGAATAGTAGCTATGGCTACTGTGCAGCTCTATTAGAAGAGGAGAGATAACGACAAACTGTGACGGTGGCAATTGTAGTAGGCCTAAAGGAAGGAACTTACTCGAATTGGTCGAAACAATTGCGATTGTTGACGTTTGACCAGGTCGACCAAGAAAAAGATACGCCACTTCCAGCTGTCAACTGTTTTGGGAGTTGTCAACGAACATCTTGGAGGATAGACCTTGCCTCTTCGCAATCGTCTTTGGATATGCGTTCATAGATCTCATCATTCATCTAATATACTCTATTGCTCCCCGAAACATGACGAATCCGCAGTCTCTATGCTTGAAGAAATGGCTTCAAAGCCTTCTGTTGCTCCTCGCTTTAGGAAGTCCCCTTGTCATGGCGATGAGTGACACGGCGACTGGAATTCCATTTGCGGGTATGGTGAAGGAGCTGAGCTTGTTCGGTGTTGGAGTTCGAAAAAAGGGCCCCATCAAAGTTTACTCTGTGGGGATGTACTGCACTGAGGCTGTGCGAGAGTCGTTGTCAACCATTTCAAAGACTGCCGACAAGGGCAAGAAAGCCTTTGCGACTCTTTTGAGCGGCGCAGAGGAAAATGAAACGTCGTTTGTGCTCAAAATGAACTTCAAAGTGGGAGCGGAAAAAATGGCTTCTGCGATCGCTGAGTCTGTCGCACCACGCCACTCAGTCGCGTCAGAGGTAGACGAATTGAAATCTTTGATTTTCTCTGGGGTGTCGGAAAAGGGTGCAGCGGTCAAGGGCACCGTGCTTCAATTCGATTGCTCGCCTGAAAGCGGTGTTGATGTATCAGTAGACGGAAAGGAGCAAGGGAATATCGCAAGCCCTGGGCTAGCCAAGGCATTTTGTGGGGTCTACTTGGATGACAAATGCGTCAGTGCTGCGCTCCGAGAAAATATCCTCGAGAACTGTTGTGCTCCGTAATGCTATGTAGGCACTTATTCTACCATTACTTCAGATGTCACAGCAGCGCTTCTTTCGTCCTTCCAGGCTTGTGTACCAAAAAGTTCACGTCGGATCTCGGGTGTAATCTTATTTATCGATAGAGAGAAAAAGTCAGCAAGCATGGCAATGCTTTACTGGCAACACAATCCGTTTTTACGTACCTTATGGTGGAAGTGCTTCTTCATGACCAATCTGAGTGATTCCCGAGCTTGGTCCTGCACTTCATTCTTATATCTCTGACAGAAAACGAGTAGAGCTTGATGCCAGAGCACTGGTAGATCACGGTTGTCTTCGATGAAGCCGGCAAAGTGTTGGACCAAGCTTGAAATCACAGGTGCCGGAAGAGAATACTTCTTGTTCAACAGAGTCTTAATGAAAATAGAAGCTGCACCGTTGTATTCTCTCATCTGTGCAAGTTTATGGATCGCGACAGCTGAATGGTGGACCGGAATTGACACTCGCTGTAGAACGGATGCCACGATAGCGGCCTCCCGGAGAGTGCACTGCTCTTTACACAGCGGCAATAGAATTCCCTTGAAGAAAGCGGCCGGTTTGTATACGGCTTTCTTCAACGACATGAAGTAGTGGTAGTTAAGCTTCTTGTTCGATTGAATGTCAGCTCTTACAGCATCCAACAAGACAAGGTTATAAAATCGTTGCGCCATTTTTGGGTTCAAGTTGGATGCAAAAATCCGAGTGGCGGCAAACATTGCGTGCGGCGTCCACATATCCGGCCGTGTCAAGTAAAGAATCTGTTCCCAGTTGCTCAAGGAAGGAATTACTTTGAATGCCTTGGGTAGCTTTCCAGCAGTATACCGACTAAGAATCTTTCCAATGTCTGTATACACTTCGACGACCTTTTCCGGTAGTGGTGGGAGTTCGTCCTCAACATCTGGCGCCGTTTCCCCTCGTTTCTCTGCCTCTTTCTCTGCAATTTTCCCCATGATCATATCTGCTAATGAAAGCCTTTCTTCAAATTTACTATTCTGATTCATTGAAGCGATGATCTCCTCATCTTCGGGCGACAAAATACCTTCTTTCACATTAACATAGCCTTGGTCATTCTCAATGTAGCTGTGGGCCACCGCGATGACAAAAACAGAAGCAAAATGTCAGAGGCCATTCCCCCGTTCTGTAAAGGCTTGCACCAAAGAACTTACTCCTCGCCTTCGTCAATGACAATATCCTCAATTTCTTCTTCAACTTCTTCATCGCTGTCGAACGTAGCCTGCTGGCCTTTCTTTGGCCGCGACTGCCTTAGAAACTCGCGATGCTCTTCAGCATTCATCTCCCTTTCTTGCTGCTCTGCCAGCTCCAGAATCTTTTTGCTAGTTTTGGGGTCAAGGTATTCCTCGTCTTCCTCCTTCGAACCCCGCTGTTTGCGGCCGACGCGGATGGGTGCGGCATATTTTCCTCGCAACTTGTCACCTTCGATTACTTGACCCAAGGGCTCGTGTCTCGCTTGCTGAGACTCGAGGGCAGCTGAGCGGATTTTCTTTACTTTGGGCATGATAATAATCGATGTCGAGAAATAGCTTAGCTTTGAATGGAATTCTGGGAGCATAAACAAGGATGAGCCGAGACGACGAAAGGCATCATTTTTACCGAACTTCGATCCAAGCGGTTGGTGGTTGGTGGTTGGTGGTTGTCTCTTGGAAGAAAATCGGGTAGATGGACAGGCGATGTGATTTGAATTGATGGATTGGATGGACCACTTCGAGCCTTCTGGAACCGACTAGGCTGACTGAAACTTTACCTTTTACCGACTTTCCATTTTTGCTCCGCGGGGAAAACGCGTGTTTGCTTTTTGTTGGTAGTTGGACGTTTGATAGTGGGCAAGCAATTTGCCTCGATTTTGCCTCCAGCACCCACCGATAGCGCCCCTCACATCATTTACACAGATTGATTCTGAGACTTGTCAACCTGCAACCATGGCTGCCTTTGCTTCCCTCCCCCCTATCCTCCAACCCAAGGAGGAGGACATCCAGATGATGTTGTCCGCTGGTGTCCACACTGGAACCCGAAACTCTGACTCCTCCATGCAAGAGTACATCTGGCGCCGCCGAAATGATGGTGTCCACATCTTGAACATTGGCAAGACCTGGGAAAAGCTTGTCTTGGCTGCCCGTGTTATTGTCGCTATTGAGAACCCCGCGGATGTCATCGCCATCTCTGCCCGCCCCTACGGTATGCGTGCCGTCCTCAAGTTCTCCCACTACACTGGAGCCCAATCCATTGCCGGACGTTTCACCCCTGGTACCTTTACGAATCAAATCACCAAGCAATTCCGCGAGCCCCGGTTGTTGATCGTTACCGATCCCCGAACTGACTCCCAGGCTGTTAAAGAGTCCTCTTACGTGAACTTGCCTGTGATTGCTTTCTGCGACTCGGACTCTCCTCTTCAATATGTCGATGTTGCCATCCCTGCCAACAACAAGGGTAAATACTCCATTGGTCTCCTCTACTGGCTTTTGGCTCGTGAAGTCCTTCGCTTGCGAGGATCTGTTAGCCGTGCTGGTGACTGGGATGTGCCTGTTGATCTCTTCTTCCACCGTGATGTTGATGAGTTGAAGAAGACTGAAGAGGAGCAAGCCAAGACCGATGACGTTGCTGCCGTTGCCCCAGTTTATGACGACGCCATGCCGGATGCCGTTGAGCCGGCTTTGGAAGGTGCCGCCATGGAGGGTGCTGATGCCACCGCATTCGAAGGTGCTGATGCTGGCGCTTACGGAACCTCTTGGGAAGGTGGTGATCAACCTGCTGCTAGCGAATGGTAATTAACATCTGTTAGTTGAGGGTTTATCATTTCTAGCTACTTCTTAGTTTTAGTTTGTCGGCAATAACAATTTCAGTTTGTTCATTTCGCCGCTAGATCTTCACGCCGAGCGAGAAAGTTATATACTCAGTCGTTCGATTAATAGCAACAAGCTTCTTATCCACAGTGCATTTCGTGCTGCATGCCTAACAGTTGTGGAGCCATGTCGCCTCCCTCATACAGCCGTGGTTCGAAGTCAAAGCTGGCCCGAAGGCCTGCCTCATCTCCGTCTGTACTACAAGAAGCTATTCATCAATTCCAACAATCGCACCTTTCCTCCTTTGCCGTAGCCATCATAATACTAGAAAGTCGTCCTAGCTCCAAGCACGCGCATAACCATATACATATCCATGCATCATGCAGGTATAATTACGTAGTTTCATGGAATTCGGAAACGAGCGTTATGGCACCCGCGCGGGCCAGTCAATCTCCCCTAATCCCGAAAACCGGCGCGCTCTCAGAATTGCGAGTTCAAAAAGCGGCGCGGGGGCACCCGGAGGCAAAGCAGCCAACAACCCAATGATCGCTCGAGTACTGGTAGATGCTCGCGAGAGAGCGACATCCACTTTCAAAAAAGTTTGACTTGCAACCAATACATCAATTTGACAATGGTACGTCTCGCTCCGCTTCCCGCCTTCTCCTCACGTAGACTATGATACTTTGTATGAGTTGATCGTTGATGCCTGACTAGAATCCAACGCGAGAGGAGCGTCGAACGCCGTAGAGTGTCTAGCTTTCGAGGCTCGGTCCCGAGAAGTGAATTCAAATCGACATGTGTCGTTTCAATGACTTCCGTGTGTTCAAGCGTACTTGCGATCAATCCTGCATGTTCGGTGGATCCTTCTCGCGACAGGTGGATTGTTTCTTGAGCTCTTGGTGAATATGCAGCTGCCTGGAAGGGTGACATCTTCTCTGGAGTTCCGGGGGTTCAAAAGCTCCAACCTTGTTCCTTTGTCTCGACAACTCGCCCCTTCTCACCTTCTTCCTCCTCCGTTTCGCTTCGAACTTTAGTCTGGAAAAGGTGGCAAGGGAGGAAAAGGCGGAAAGGGAGGAAAAGTCCCCGCATCCAAGAAGGCTCCTCAATCGAGAAGTTCCAAGGCCGGTCTTCAGTTCCCGGTCGGTCGTGTTCACCGTTTCCTCAAGAACTCGGTGCACCAAGGACACCGTGTGGGAGCCACAGCGGCCGTCTACACGTCGGCTATCCTCGAATACCTTACGGCCGAAGTTCTGGAGCTGGCTGGAAATGCCTGCAAGGACTTGAAGGTGAAGCGTATCACTCCTCGTCACTTACAGTTGGCGATTCGAGGAGACGAAGAGTTGGATGCTTTGATCAAGGCCACGATCGCCGGAGGTGGTGTTATCCCGCACATTCACAAGTCTCTCATCAACAAGTCAACCAAGGGAGGAGGCAAGGGCAAGAAGGGCGCCTTCTAAATCTGTTGTCTACGTCCTGGCAGCTGTGCCAGTTATCACACTGTGGGAGACCACTGTCTGTCTGGGGAGGTCAGAGGGTATATCTATCTTTGTTTCGGCATGGGACCATGCTTGCGTCATGTGCCATTGACTCCGGTTCTGTGTATTCATCCATTCTAAATTAAATCACCATCCTATCATAGCATAATAGCTAGACGGAATTTGTTTTGTAGCGCATGTCAAGGGAACTTCTAGCAAACTGCCCTTTATTTTTCAAACTGTTCGTTACATCGCTAATTCACTGTTTCCGTTTCCCTACCCCCTCAATTCGAAGACGCCGCTCCAGCAGCACTGCTCGACGTTGCTGCTTTCTTTCGATTCGCCGCCGACGCACTCTCGGACGTACTCTTCCGCTTGACACCCCCACTCGCCGAGGCACTGCCCGTCGTCCCTGCCGACGTAGTCTTTGTCAAGACTGCCTTGCCTGGTTTCAAGGGCCGCAACTGTGGCATTCCAAGTCCCGGCACGGTGATACCCCAATGTTTCGCCAAGACAAGTTGTAAATCTTGTACATCCAACGTTTTGGATCCTCGGTGCTGTGCCAATCGCATGGCCTGACGCGTCACCTTGTCGACAAAGTCATCGGCAATTTGCAAAACTTGTTCTTCGGCTTCGACATCTAGTGTATAGTGGGGATCAATGGTTTGCACCAAATCTTGAATGCGCTTACCGACCAATGGAGCACCTGGTTGCTGCTTGTTGCTGAGGCTGAGTCGACCTTCGTGGGCCGTGGGTTGTGGAGTGGGGCGAGGTGCGGCCTTTTCTGACTTGGGGGAACCACGAAGAGTGGCGGTAGCGGTATTCGCAGCAGCAGCAGTTGGGGTGGAATAACGGGGACGGGCTGCGGATGAAGCCGAGGGCTGGCGGGCTAAAGTGGCTGGTTTGGAAGCGACTTTGCGCTGAGACGCAGGTGATGCTTGTGGCTGCTGGGGCATTGGCTGTTGTTGAAGCATTGGCTGGGTCTGAATAGGAGGCGGCGCCTGTTGTGGCTGCTGTAGCATTTGCTGTTGGCGTTGCTGAACCTGTTGTTGCTGAAGCGGCTGCGGTGGTTGCATGTATTGCTGAGGCGGCGGCTGTTGCTGCTGTTGAGACTGCCCTTGGTACATTTGGTGTGGAGGACGGGTCTGTCCCGCCTGCTTGGTGGGAGTAATAGGCGGAGGCGTCGTCGTGACAGACGTTGCTGTATACTTGTCCAAGGGTGGAAGACCAGCCGCTGCCCGAGCTGCCGCTTGCATTTGCTGAGCCCGCAATCGTTGTGCCTCCGCATCGTTACTGCTGCTACTAGATGCCGGAGGACGATTCACAGCTACACGAGGAGCCTGGGGAGGAGCGGGCGCAGGCACAGGAGCCGGCGGTTGAGCAGGAGTACGGCTTGGTTGGGGTGGGGCTCCCATGCGGGAAGCCAGGGCTCCAAAATCTTTTCCCTTGGGACGACCTGCCCCCGCAGCCTGTGGGGCTGGGGCTGCTGGGGGCGGAGCAGGTGCAGGTTCTGGAGGACCAGGTCGTGAAGAGTTGCTAGCTGCCATTGCAGCAAAGTTCTTACCCTTGGGACGGCCACCAGGCGGCGTTGCTTGCTCACCTGGGTCTTGTGGTGGTGGTTGCTGTGACGCCTGTTCTCTGGCCTGAGTGGCCATAAGGGCAGCAGACGATTTTCCTGGCCGCGGGTTAGGATTGATTTGCTGCTGCTGCGGTGGTTGCTGCTGTGCTTGCGGTGACGGCGCTTGTTGCGCCAGTGGCTGACCCTGCTGTTGTGCGGGAGGAGCATCCCCTTCGTTGCCACCTTCTGCTGGGTTTGGCGCCTGCCCAGTGTTCAGGCGACGCTGCATGAGCTCCAAGGATTTACCACCCGACATCTTTGAGTTCTGAAACCTTTTCTTTCGAGCTTCTATGAATCTTACTGGATCCCGGTTTGTCGCTGCTTATTGATTGCAAGATGAGGAATAACCTTTTGCAAATGATTATAGAGAGACGCAACTGTTCACGATGATGGATCGGAACTTTTGCAATGGGGGCAACGCCTTTTGTGATCGCCATTGCGGCGCAGCAACGCCAAACCCACAACAAAAGCGAAAATCGTTCGGCCGACGACCGCCGATCGAAAAGGAACCCGGAGAAAACGATCGAATGAGTCGTCTTGAAGAATTCTCCTGCTTCCGATAAATCAATGATGATGATGTTTTGAGATGTGTCACCATTATCAACGTTTCCGAAAATCTCATTCCACAACATCCTTCGTAAACCGTCACTGTTATTGCTCTCGGAGTGTAGCATCAGTATTGACACTCTTCTCTTCCTTCTTTTACCTGAGAGAGCAGTATCTTGTTTCTGTGTCTTGCCTCCTCGTCCCCGTGATTGATTCTTCCAAAAGTAGACGATTCTCTGGTTTCTCTTCCACCGCGAATGACCACCAACAGCAAAACCACCACAGACAATACGATGCCGTTGCTTGGACCAACCACTACAGGTACAGCAAATAACTTGCTTGGGTACAAGAGTTTCGATATTGTAAGCCCGGAAGGCAACGTCACCAGCAATGACTTTGGGGGCGACGAGTGCAGCTCGGGAGACTCAGACGACCTTCACAAAACGTCCGTCTCTCAAACGTTTGTCCACTTACTCAAGGGCTACATGGGTGCGGGGTGTTTAAGTTTGCCCTGGGCAATCAGTCAGCTAGGTTTTTTCTGGGGCCCACTCGCAATCTTTGCTCTCTCCTACTGGAGTAGCTACAATTGCTGGACCATTGTCAAACTGAAACGATTCATTGAACGAGAAACGGCGACCACTCTTTCAAAGGAAGATGACAAAGCCAGTGAGTCATCATCTGTCACGAACAATACACAAGTTACCTACGCTGCCGTTGGTGAATTCTTTTATGGATCCACATTTGAAACATACGTGGCGATTTGTGTTTGTGTGCAGCAACTGGCAGTTTGTACCGTCTTTATATCCTTTGTGGGAGAGAATCTACTGGCAGTATTGCAATCTACCGGCGTGACATTCATGGCGACACATGCCGGAGTCATGACACTGGAGTTGCCGTTTATTTTGGCACTTGCCTTGATTCCAAACCTAAAAGGCCTGTCGCCTGTCATGGCGGTGGGTACCGGTCTACTGATCATTTCCTTTTTTGCTATTGGAATCATTATTCATCAGGTATGGCCAGATCGGCCCATGGATGATCCGATTGAATTCAATCTAGCAGGAGCTCCACTGGCTGTATGTGCCATTTTGTACTCCTATGAAGGCATCAACTTGATTCTGCCCGTCGAATCCGCCATGTTGGAACCACAGTATTTCAAGTTTCCATTTGTAGTGGCCATGATTTGCGTGGCAATCATCCTGAGCTCATTTTCCATCATTTGTGTCTTAGCATTCGGTAATGTCACTAGTGGGAGCGTCACGGCCTTTTTGATTGAAGCATATCCCAACGATCCGAACATTTCGTGGTGGCTCATGGTGGCCAACACCGCAGTCAGTTTGTCAGTATTGCTGACCTATCCTCTCCAACTCTTTCCGGCGATAGAACTCTTGGCGCCACCTTTCTCTCGATTCTTGGCGCAAGAAAACAATGATGAGATAGATGATGATGACTTGTCAGCCTTTGAGCCTTTGCCGCCCTTGCCAGAACATGGTTTCCCCGATTATGACGACGATGGTGATGAACACAAGTACACGGGTGTGGACGAGGAGCCAGAAGTGGAATCGGAGATGGAAGTTGCTGGTGGTGAGACGGCAAGTGTTGTTTTCTCGGCCGTAACCAGCATCCAGTCGGTGTTGCCAGAAATGACCATGCCGGGCGATTCCCCGCTCTTACGATTGCTGCTGGTCCTCATGACGTATACAATTGCAGTCATTGTCCCAAACGTTCAGTCATTGATTTCTCTTGCAGGCGCCTTGGCAGGATCGTCCTCGGCGCTTCTGATTCCACCAATGTTGGAATTAGCATGGATTAAGCACATTGAATCCATAGCTACTACCACCAACACGACGTCTTTGGATGACGCAGTGGCGACAGCGGTCGGCGCTTCATCGCTAGACTGGGACAAGGAAGAAAAGAATAATCGATGGGCACCACCGTTGGGAACGGAATGGCTTGGAGTCCACAAGTGGTGGATTGAGAAATCCAAGTGCTATCTACTTTTATCAATGGGTTTCATCATCTTTTTCATTGGGACCTTGTCGTCAATAGCAGATATTGTGCGAATCTATCTGGGAGACTAGCATGCAAATGGCTGTAACACGTAAAATACCATGCGTCCTCAATTACATTGAAGTTCTGAGGCTATCGAATAGAATCCGCGGACTTTTTGATTTGGGTTTTTGCAATTCATCTACATTTTATTTTCATGTACTGTTCACATTCTATTGGGACCCTGGTATAGCCAGCACTTGCTCTGGCAGGGCAGGCAGCAGCTACAAGAAACACGGCTTTCTTGTTTAGAAGTAAGCGTCGATCGATTCCACCTTTGTCATTCGGCGAATCTTCTTGGCCAGTTTGGTAGGAATGTATTCGGTATCGACGGTTTCGACGCTACCATCTTTCATTACAATTTTGTAGCTCTTGGGCGGAACTCCGTACAAGTTTTGGGCACCAGGGTTGTGGTAGGTAACCTTGATGGAGGCGAACAACTTAAAGGTCACAATGTGATTGCCGTCGTCGTCAAAGGTAGGCGGGTTCTCGACGGTCTCGTCTTCGAACAACCACGAGGGAAGTGCAGGAACCAACTTCATTTCAACCTCACCATCCTCGTTGAGGTAGAAGAGCTGGGGTCCGATGAACATTTCCTTCCACATATCCATGAATTCAGCGGTGGAACCAGACAGGCGGGCGAGGAATCCTTCTCCGTGGACGGATGGGTCGGGGAAGGCGGAGGAGGCAATGAAAGAAGAACACTCCATCAAGGGGCGTCCGTAGATAACAGGGTCCATGAAGGGAAGAATTCCTCCATACTCCTTCATCTCTGTGAAGAACGACTCGTATTGCTTTCCTCTGATTAGCTGCAAATAGTATTTGTAAGACATGTGCATCCAGATGGACTGGTTCTCGAGCCAACCCGGTGCAAAGGCGATTTGACGACCCATGTCAAACGTTTGTCCCGTCAAACTGGCCGACAAGAAATACATTTTTAGCTCCTTGTCGCGGAGACCTGATTCCAAAACGCGCTCGTACATGTCCTTCATCTTTTCGTCGTCGTCCTGGATGGTTTTCATGTATCGGACAGGTCCCTGCGGATGACAAGACGAAGTCCGGGTGGTGAGTTTGTGAAATGGCGATTGTCTTTGACACGAGGAATAGATAATCTTACCTCCAAGAACAAGGGGAACTTTCCAACCCTCATGGCTTTGGCATCGACAAGAGGAAGTCCCACAGCATTGTGGCCTCCGTTGAGCTCCCATTCGGTGACATCATAGGAAAAGAAAGAGGGAGGAATTCCAGAAGTCCCGTCGTCTCCAAATCCCTTGGTTCCGAATTTCATAGCACGCTCCATACCTGCTTCAATTTCTGTCAACCAACGACCAGTCAATTTCGAGACGTGGTGGGCCGAGTAAGTAGTTTCGTTACCAGAGAAGTAATATTCGACCTTGGCACGGTACTCTTCGCGAGCAGTGGCGACAGCGTCCCAGTACTCGAAGAGAGGTGCCGGGACGTCATATGGTAATTCTTCCTCTTCTTCGTACCCAGCAGCATCCAAAGTGTCAAGGGCGTCTTCGATGGCCGAGATCATGATGGCGAGTTCCGCGGGAATAACGACGTCACGGCCATACTGGTCGACAACCTTCTTAACATACTTCATCAGTAGGTAAAGTTCATATGTCTCGGGCATACCACTTCCAACCATACCGGGAAGACCGTTCATGCTGTCGAGCCACCCGGGGCGGCCACCCTCGTACTCGATTCCCATGCCCCAGGCATCACGCATGGCGAATTTGATAGAGGCAAGAAGGAAGAGTTTGGCAATTGGGGTGCTCTTGAATGGCTTTCCAGACATGGTACGTTGCCAGCTGGCTTCGATTCCAATCAGCCCAGTGTTGGAGTCGCGGAACTTCTCTTGTTCGTCAGCCTTGCCCGTGTCGAAGTAGGTGGAGTCAAGCTGGATAACGTGCTTGCTGGTACCGTCAAAAGTGAAATCGAGAACGTACTTCTCGGCGCGAGGGCGGACAGTGGCAGTGGAGAAGAAGTATCGAAGCTCGTTGTCATACATGAGGGATTCTTCGCCGTCAGGGAAGACGCCCAAGTAAGCCTCAATCATATCAATGTAATAGTCCCAGTGGTCGGCCCAGTACCCAGTTCCGAAAGTTGCCATGGCACGATCTTCGGCTGCCTCCAAAATAGTGTTAATGAAGAAATCGTTGTCGTCAGTGCGGTTGATGTGAAGTTGTTCACAAAGGCCGAAGATTTGTCCAGGGCGGAATGGTCCACCCGCAAGAATGTCTCCCAAGACCGTGGCACTATGATCATCAAGAGTAACCTTAGCTGCGACTTCACGAGCAGTGGCCTCCTCCTCGAAGAGGAAGACAATGGCCTCGACTGTCAAAGGTTCGTATCCATCTGGTTGGATGAAGGAAAGGAATTGCTTAATGTCGAATCCACCCAAACGGGGGATAAAGGTGACGTCGTTACGTCTGTTTTGGGCAACATCGCGGTAGTTTCCGGGACCCTATAAGAACGGTTAGACCATGGAGAAGTTTCTTTCATTTGCAGAGACCGTCATTTCATTCGTACCTGGGAGAAAAATGTAGGGTCAATCTTAAAGGCATTGTAGTCACGTTCCAAGTCACCGTGGATACGGGAGAAAGAATGGAAAATCTTGACTCCAGGATCCTCGTCGTAGGTGGCATCCGAATCCACATTTCCTAGGATGGTGGGCATACCTCCACGGAGCGAGTTATCCAAAAACATTTGCTTGACAGTTCCATCGAAGAGGGGGTTGACAGTGTTGGTTTCGACACTGGCGGTCAACTTATCCATGAGAGTGCGGGCATCCAAGAACTTGTTATGAATGTATCCGGCAGCAGAGACAGTGGCGGCAATTTTAGGGACATCGGAAACTTTAGCGGCTTTGCCGTAGACCGAGGCGATTGTGATATTTTGTCCAGGCTTTAGGGTAATCTTTCGAACAGCGGCAAACGACGAACTCGTCTTGGCATCTCCATATTGGGGGTTGTCCAAAATATCTCCGACGCTGGAAGAGTACAAGCCGGCGGGGTGCTCCAAAGATGTGGACTTTCCAAAGACCTTGTCGGGATCGTAGACAATGGGGAGCAATTCAGCGTCTTTTTCCAAGCTTTCGATGAAGGAGATACAGTAGTGTCCGTGTTCTTCGATAGTGACCTTGGCGCTATCGGAAGGTTCCGTGGACATTTTGTAAAAGGGGAGCGAAAGGGTATCGTCGGCATGGTACACACCGAACCAACCTTCCAAAGTCCGTCCCATATTCTTCAACATACCATCCAACATTCCACCGCTGGGCTCCATTTTGGCCAAACCATCGAGAATTTCGAGCTCGACATCGTCAGTGCCGCTATTGGTAAACGTAGCACGACGAACCATGGCGGCGAAGTCCTCTTCGGGAAGAATGAAATACTTGACATTGGTGGTCAACCCGTGTACGCCATCAATCTCTTGGATTTCCACTTCGTTGGTGCCAACGTACAAAATACGCTTAGGTTTATCGGCATCATCGTTCGGGTCCAAAAGGTTTCGGGTACTGCGGGGGTTGAAGGGTTCTACCTGGAAAGACCCTGAGAGGGCAGCGGTGGCTCCCTTGCGAGTACCACGGACAAAAGTGCGGAAACCAACGTAAGGGGTCAATTGATACGCCTTGTTGGCAGCATTAAACTCCAACATGGGGTAGTCCTTTGACTCGGTTCCAAAAGTGGAAATAGCCTGACCACGGTTCACATAAAATGCCCAAACAGGCTTTCCAAAGTATCCGGCAACTCCAGGAAGGAATGACGCAAAAGTACTGCGGGCGTCAAAGTCTTCCATGAGGAAACGCTCTGTTCAAGTAAATGCAGAAAATGGCATTGAATTAGTCAATCAGGATTTTAATGTGTGCGTGACTCATTGTGACCGTTGGTCATATGAAAGGCGAATGTCAGGTCTACTTACTGTGTTCGTCGAAAAGCTTTAGCCTGCCGTCCTTGCCCTTGGCAATACCAGCCTTCGCAACAGCAGCGTCGGTGGCAGCACCAGCAGTCTTGTGGGTCATGTAAAAGCCGGCAACACCGGCAATCACAACGACAATGATACCGTAGATCCATTTCTTGGATCCCCTCTTGGGGCCGCCTTCAATCGGCTCGTAGGCAGCGCCGTTTCCCTCCTTTTGATAGCTCATGACGAAGGTGTCGACTAGTCAGCAGGGGTATCTTCGTGAATAGTCTCAGACGTTTGTTGATAAGAGTACGTCGATGGAAGGAAGAGGAGCGAAACGGATTCCTTCCTCTGCCAGTTGTCGATTTTATGGCTCGGAAGAGGTCGACGACCGAGACGGCGAAGAAGCTTGGCTCTTTTCTGCACTATCGGTGGTGTGGCGGCAGCGAGCGAAGGATCTTTTGTGATGGACGGCCCGATCCAATAAGAAACGCGAATCTCGTGGTTGGAGTTGTGCGCCTGTCATGCGTCTAAGATTCTCACTTTGGATACCAGATTCTTCTCGAATTTTGTGTTTGTTTTGAACAACAGGCCAGACGAAAGGAGTTAGAATCTTCTCGCCTTCGCCCTCCGCAGTTGAAATGGTACTGACTGTATCTTATATTCGCGCCGGGCGAACCTTTTTATGGCGAAGCTCTCGTCTGTGCCTCCCATCTTGTTCTCTGGTGGGCGAAGGGAGAAGGCGTTAGTTGCCCCTCTGCAGCCGGCTTTACGAGGTCTGGAACTATCTCTGATAGAAGATATTTGGATACCAGGTAGCCTTGAGCCGTATACATAGCTGCTAGAGCAGATCCTTCCGTCCTGATGAAGCTTAAAAGAGGTCTGCATTTCTGTCTTGTAATAGCATTATGACTATGCTAGCTCCGGGGCAATCTGCAAGTAATTCTCATCCTTCCTCCATGGTCGTAGCATCTTCAGGTTCAACCTCGCCAAGTTCTGCGAGTTTGGAATGCACGTCCTCGATTTGTACTTGGTTCTCCTCAAGTTGTTCTCGCAGCTCGTCAATATCTTCCTGATCGGCAAATTTCACCTCCTGTTCTAGCGCCTTTTTGATGTCTTGAAGCATTTGCATAGCTCGATCGAGGTAGAACCGCGCAGGGTCCGCCAGTGGTGGTCGTTTGGCGGCAAAGGCACAACCCGCCAAGTACCAAATCTCGACGACTTCATCGTTTTGAGCAAGCAGACTACCGAGTACCGAGATTGCGGCCGATATGCACTGATCCTCTTGGGACGGCTCGGCAGATGCTGCAGCCGCTGGAGATGAATCTTTGAGCAGTGCGGCACATTCCAACAACAATTTAGCCGTTTGACACCGGAACTCGAATTCTGGCAAATTATTCGCCGCGTCCACTTCCTTGAGTTCCGTTGCTCCCTCCTCCTTTGGCTCCGATTCATCGGATGCATTCTCAGCAAGACCCACCAAAGCCGCCAGAGCCTCGGATCCTACCTTCATCTTGTCGTAGGCTCGTAGAATATAAGGAACCGCCTCCAACTGCCTAGGCTTTTGAGATAATCGAAGACTTGCCATGGTCTGAAGCGCGTCCACCATTGGCTCGCCGTCGGAATCTTTGATTTGAAGCGCCTTGTCTAGATAGGACTCGCATTCGGTCTCGGCATTTTCGTCGTAGCACAAGTCTGTCAAATATAACTCGGCAACCGTACAATAGGCCCCTGATAATTTTTGGTTGAGCACCTTTTCTGTGTCATCGTTGTTGTCATTGTCCGCCATGGCCGCGTCGGTTGTCGTCCGCTGGGTCAGTGCCAAACAAGCTTCTAGGCTCTGAATTCCTTTCTTATACGTCTCCAGAGCCTCTTGCTCCATACATAGTTGTCCCGCGTACAAGTACAGATTAGACCTTGTCTCGTGGTAGGCCATTGAATCTCGCTGTTCATTTTCTTCCAACAGTGCAATTGCTTGTTGAAAATCGTGGCGGGCCCCTTCCGGATCGCCCATAGAGACCTTGCATTCTCCCATTTTCCCGAACACATGCACCAACAGCTCGGTTTGTTGGGTACCACGGGCAGTGTTTTGTAATTTGAATACGGCCTGGGAATAAAACTGTGCCGCTCGTTCTACATCCAGCGCGGCCATGGACGATTCCGCCGAAGCGATTAATTGGTCGACGGGAACATCCTTGCTCTTCTTTCTAGCGCCGTTGTCGCGACGAGGCTTGTTCTTTTTCGTTGATGATCCAGTTTTCCGCCTCATTTCTTGGTTATGTGAAAATAACGGTATTATAAGTTGTTGGTCTCAAGCAAGTGCAAGGGGATATTGATCTGTCATAATCAATTTGATAGCTCGGTAGCAGGAAAAGAGTCCGCAACCTTTAATAAGCGCACAACGCCTTCCTCTCTAAAAAATGAGTGGTTTTGTGGCGACCTTGAATCACGAGTTGTGGATCATGGATCCGTTTGCCTTGTTCTCGGACAGTGTCCGTTAGGTTTAGCGATGTCCTCGCGTCCGGGATTTTTTTTGGCGGGAACCGGTCGACTCGACTCGACTGTGGCATGACAAGCGGTGGGACCATGGCGACACCTGTTGATGCATTTTACTATTATTGCAAACGCCGCAACAGCATTGTTGAATGCTTCCATCGAACAAGCTGTGGTAGTATGGACCTGTCAGCTCCACTGGGAATTTAGAACCATGGGGAAGGATTCAAATTTGTCGGTCCAAGATCGGGAAGAACTTCGTCAATTTCAACAATGGTTGCAGTCTCTTAGTCGCCGGGAGTTGCTTCAAGCGATGCAATTTACGTTTCAGGGCACACCTTCGAGTCATGAATACGAATTATTATCGGAGATGGTACGGTTAGAGTCGCCACCGCCTACACCTGTTCACCCACGCGCCATGGGATACTGGCCGCTGATGAGTCAAAGGGGAGCTCAATTGGACCACCCACACGGGGCACGGGTTCTTCTACGGACGCGGCCACAACTATTTCAATGGACGGAGCGCCAATCGTATCGTGCACGAGGAGCTCGAAACCAGACGTGTCCAAAGTTTGATGTAATTGCTCGACGAAAAGTTGCGCCCTGGGGCGAGGTTTACAGCATTGGCTCCACCGAAGAACAACGCTACGCCGACAGGATACTTGTGGATGGAACGTGGGTGGTGCACTCCAAGGATGTTCCGTCGGTTTTATTTCGGGGTAATCAGTCTACCAGTGAGATTCTGAACATCCTGCAGGTCGCTTCCCGTGGATACTTTAAACAGGCGCCTGCCAAATCGTCACTTCCCTTTTGTTCGTCGTGGCTCCAACCGACAGAGCGATGGTTTTCTTTGAGCTTTTACCTTGCAAGTCGATATCACGTGGCCTTATGGGAGTCTTACACGGGGAAAAGTGGAATATCAACATGTACAGATTTGCAGTATGAACCGCGAATTCTAGCACGAGCAGTGCCAGCAGCTTTGAAGCTAGGATTGCTAAAGGCCCTCGAACAAGACGGACAAAATATCAAGGCTCTGCGGGATTCTTTGGTTTGGGGGTTGCTGGGGGAGAGCAGTTTGCTGAAGTTTGATTATTGTGGTGTTGACATTGATTGGGGTGGAATGCATCAGTCGCTGAAACACACGAAGTTAAGGGACCTGGTAACGCCAGAAAGTCGACTCAAAGCTTTGGTGTGTACCGATTTGAAAGATACTCTTGCTGCAGAAATGCAAAAGTTAATTATGGAGGAGACGCTGGACACTGCCTCATCTCCACCACTGTCTTCCAAGAGCAAGGGCAAGAAGAAAAAGAAGTCGAAGAAAAAGAGGCGAGCACAAGGTACATCGACGGAATCGGGCATTCCTAACAATGATGACGCAGGCAAGGAGGAAGCCATGGCTACCGAGCCCCAAAGGAGCGTGAGGATTTTGAGCCCAGTTCACTTTCCCAGGAATGACACTCTTCCTATGGAACGAAATCGAAATATCATCATAGCTCTTTCGGTGTTGGAAGAAGTGATGGAAGCTGCGTTTTTGAAGGTTGGACTGGAACCCACGCCACCATTTGTCGAGGCGAAACCCAAACCAAAGGCGAAGAACAACGAAGTTATCACGATCACCATGACAAAAAGGAAGAAGGAAATCCCAGTTCAACGGAAAGCTGACAGTCAGGAAGGAAATAGAAACGGGGTTGCACCTGTCCTCCGTGGAGGAATGTTCGCTCCGTCACCATTTAGCCCGAACTTCAGTCAGGGACTTCCGTGGCCGCCACTTACTTCCAATACCCTCAGTGCCTTTCAATCCTTTATCCCGCCTCCTCAGCCCTTCCATCCAAGTGGCTTTTACCAACCCATCGTTCCCGATGAGTTTGCTCCAGGCACTTCGTCGATCGATGAATCTTTAGAAGGATGGCCGTTCTTGAATCGGTTCCATGCTAGAGAAGAAAGTATTTTGTCTGATTTCTTTCAAGCACAGCAGATGCTTATTGAAATAAGGGACGATGGTGATGACGATGACGACGACGATGACGACGAAGAGTTGATGGTCGCGTCGACGGCGGCTTCCGTTTCGTCGTCCACCTACAAAGATCCCATCGTCCTTGCTGAGACCGACGATATGGCAAAGGCAGTCGAAGAAGCAGGGCTGGAAACCACAGGTCAGATTGAAACTATTGCGGAGGACGCAGTAGATGAGGACGTTGACGATGATTCCCCGGGTCAGATTGAAACTATTGAGGAGGACGCAGTAGATGAGGACATTGACGATGAGGACATTGACGATGAGGTGGAGGTCGTCCCAGCCTCAGTTTCTTCCGGCGTGACGGACCCATCCGAATCTCCGTCAAAAAGGAAGATTGTCCCGTCTACCGAAGGCGATTCTCTAGCTGGTGACTCGGATTCACACTCCATTGCAGGCAGAGACAGTCCATTATTGGAAACCCCAGTTTCGCCGACAATACCCAGGTCACCTTCGCCGCAGGCCCCACTCACCCCACCTCCCACACTTTCTCCCATTCTGGTCTCCCTTGCCGATCTACGCCATCTAAAACGAAACTTATCACTGACTCCAGAGCGGGCGAAGGCCAAGCAAACAAAAGACATAAGGTCTTATTCCGCCGTGGCGTCGGGTAGTTTGCCATCCTCTCCGACTCCCGCTCAAGACAACGGTCTTAGTTCTAGTTGGTCTCGAGATGACATACGAATCAAATCCTTTCGTGACGATCTGAACATTAGGCCAAAGCGCAAGGTACCACAGCCACAAAAATCCTCTTCTGAACTTCAGCCCTCATACCGAGCTGCGGCTGTCAAGTCTCTTGCCAGGCCCATCGCTTCATCAAAGGCCACTAGCTTGGACTTTCGCTCCCAGGTTCTTGCAGCGGTTCGGCGTGAGGTTCCGCGAGATTCTTGTGCTCGCAGTGAAACGGCTGTTGAAGCCCAGAGAGAAGATCCGCACTGGCAAGGGGACTTCAGGAAATCAGAAGAATTCGATAACAAATCTATGACCAAGGATGAAACCACCACCATCACATCGGCAATGTCACCTCGAGAACCAGAAGAAATCGCTACGCTACGCGAAGAACGAAATACATACAGAGACATGTGCCTGACACTGGGAGCAGAAGTTGCAAAACTGAAGGCTATGTTAGCAGCTCAACAGGCAACGGCCGTTGTCCAACCATTTGAGTTCCAAGATCCCTTTGGCCATCCAATCTATCAGCCGTCTTCGTTTGATCCACAAGGTATGCAGCCATTCTACTACGGCAACAAACGTGGTCAACGCCTTGGACCAATGAGTGATGCAGGGCTTCATCGCGCAGGCGATCACGAGTCACAAATCAGCGAGGATGATAACTTTGATCTGTCAAAATCAAGAATGGAAGCAATCCGACAAATCTCGTCTAGCGCCACGCTGGTGGGCTCTGATGCTTCAGTGGACTTTAACAACAGCAATTCGGCGCTTCAAAGTGGACCCATCAGCAGTATGCCTGTCTACGACTCAATGCCGGTTCACGGCCTGCAATCGCGGCTGACGAAAGATATCATGCGATTTCTTGATTCCATTAGTGCGCAACTAAAGAAGCAGGATGGCAAACGGCAGACGGCAGTGGAGCGCTTCAGTCGTTTGGTGACCGCCATTTGGCCTCGTGCCCAGGTCAAGCTCTATGGGAGCCATGTCTCTGGATTGTGCTTGCCTTCGAGTGATCTTGACTTTGTTGTCTGCTTGCCAGCCGTGCACAAAAGAGCTCCAGCCCTCGCGCCCGGTGTCCTGGAAGGGAGAAACGCAATCAACGAATCCTCCCAAAAGCTCCTAGCCCGTGAGCTCAAGGGTGAATCATGGATTGATCCTCGGTCTATAAAGTTGATCGAGCGGACGGTTGTTCCCGTAATCAAAGTTTCCACGAAGGACACCCGTGCGAGGGTCCTTCAGTTGGATATCAGCTTTGACAGCCCCGAGCACCACGGGCTCGAGGCCAATGCCATGGTGACTCAAATTCTCGAAGAACTTCCTCTCATTCGGCCGCTTATGTTGATTTTGAAACAGTTCTTGTTGGACCGGGGTTTGCTCACGGCATACACCGGAGGACTGTCATCGTACTGCCTCTTTCTAATGGTAGCTCGATATCTTCAAGAGCAACCTCGATCAATTGGAGACTGCGGTTCTCTGCTGATGGGTTTTCTGGACTTTTATGGGAACTGTTTTGATCCGCGAGCCACAGGAATCAGTGTTCGGAGGAGACAGTACTTTATGCGACCGACCAATTATCGACCAGGGAGCTTCCCTGTTGCTGGGCAGCCACTTCTTTGGCCGCCCGCTATGCAGCCCTCTCCGCAGCATGTCACTGCCCCATCGCCCAACTCCCTCGGACCCCACGACTTTTTGCGTCGAAATAGTTTTAGCAGTGATACAGGGAGCGTGGACGGTGGAAGGAGGGGGCATCGTCCTCCCCGATTCCAAACTGGCCCTGTTGCGGCACATCGCTATAGCAAGCCACCCAAACCTGTCCCCCCACCTGCCCCCGCAAACAATGCTGGGACCTATGATCAGAATTTTGGTCACGGTAGGCCCTTCACGTTTGATCCCTTGTTTGTGGAAGACCCACTATCGTCGGGAAACAATGTGGGGCGCAATGCCTTTCGCATTTTTCAAGTCCAGCGAGCCTTTTCCGATGCACACCGTGCCTTGGTGGCGAGTTTGGAGTGGGACATCCATTCATCCGGCGAGCTCAACGAGGGAGTGGAATCCTATCCTTTGCTCAAGTGTCTGTTGCAGACCGAAGATGTGCTATACGAACTATAATAGCAATGCTACGCATCTAGAACATAGCTGTTCAAATTTGTGGACGTTTCCGTTTACTCTGTTAGCATGAGAGGCTCTCATTCCTCCTCTGGTTCGGCACGCGCCAACAAGACAATGACGTTTTCCCAATGGTCCAATTCGATCTGGGCAAACTCCCGGTCTTCCCCAGTCAAGGCTCGCAAGGATGCAATCCGCCGCACTCCCAGTGCTGCCAGGGCGTCTTTTCGTTGCATCAAAATTCGGACACCACCTTTTCGATCCTCCAGCAATTTCTCCAAAAGCCCAATCCCCATTTCTCTTAATTCCGAAGCGAAACTCTCTTCCAGGTATGTATCTGCGACCAGCAGAATGGATTTTTCAAATACTCGAATTTGTGACTGTTTCACCAGATCCGACGTTACAAGTGCTCGCAGGAAAAAGAGACTTTTGGATCTTAGGGATTGAGACGCGGACGATGGATCCAAGCCGGCCAAGAAGAGTTCCGGCGCTTGGGGCAGTTGTGTAAAGACCGTCTCGGAGACCTCATGATTTCGGACTAACGAACTCATACTCTGCATCAGCTTGGCTTTGGTAGCATCAGCGGTCGCCTCGTTAAAAAACAAATCGCTCAGTGTTTTGAGCGCTCCCATTTCCAATAGTTGCTGCTGGACGGGAGGATTATTTTGTCCCAGCGTCGCCAGAATTCCTAGGCATACATGTCGAATTGTCACGGGAACTTCGAATTGTTGAATACATCCCAATAAAAATGGCAAGCCTTGTAAACTGCAAAAGGCTCGGGCGTAGTCAATTTGTTCGACAATGTCTCGAAGTTCTTGCAACAAGTCTTCCAAGGCGTCTTCGGTAATGGGCGGATCAACATTCCCTGCACTCTCAGCTGCCAATGATCGATAATATTCCATGGCATTGGTAGCTTCGGTCAAAATAAATTTCATTCGCTCGCCTTCATCCACGATTCCTTCTCGCATCACCTTTTCCAAAAAGGCCTTGTCTTCTGCCGACATGGGCGTGATATCGCTGACATCTTTGGTGCCGTCGACGTAGTTGAGACTCCATTTCAAGAGACCCGTCCAAGCCCAGGGGTTATTGCCTTGATCACCACCAGTCATTTTTATTGTAGAATGTATGTGCGATGAATGTAGGGAATCGAGACGAAGGTAAATGAAAAATGAAAATGGACGATCGACAACGACTTCGACAAAATGATGGTTGGTCTCGGCGGGACATCGCTGTTTTTTTCTCGAAGAGCTTCGTTGGAGAGTTTTGGCGGGAATGACGAGCACGACTGAAAAGAAGGGGAGTACTTCCCCTGTTTGCGATCGGGGTCACAGCGCAGAGGATGACGTGGAAAAATGATGAGTCACACGATCGAAAGAGACGAGGACGGCAGAAAAAATATGCAGAGGGAGAATTTAGCTACCGAGAAACCATCTGATGATGCGGTTGATGACTCCCCACCCAACCTTCTTCCGTCCATCAAAAACGCTTTCATCTCATTCTCGCCCTCTTATTCTCTTTTTCGCTCAAGTGGGCTTGATGATTGTTGGTTTTTCTTCCGTGTGGATGTTAGTTGGTAGTATCACCCTCGTTCGAGCGTGGAGCACTGCCCGACTTTGGCATTCTTCGTCGCATCTCTGTTACAAGGCCACTGCTACTCGCTTGTATCAATCTACGCTAGCCAAGACGATGGAAAACTCTACTGACATTGCTGCCATGGCGACTCCAGAATACCCAAAAGAAATGTCAGAAGATGAGCGATATTTGTTCGACCTGAACGGCTTTTTAATTGTGCGAGGCGTCTTGACACCAGAAGAAGTCCAAGAAGCCAACCGAGCAATTGACAACCATGCACAAGAAATGGTCGAGCGAAGTGACGGTTCCTTACGAAATGCCGTGGCAGGGACCAAGTTTTATGGAAGAGGTCCCGGTCGAAAGGATCTGGGACGCGTCTTAGAGTGGGGCGAGGAATCGCGAGTCTTTAAGAGTATCTTGGCGCATCCTAGATTGGTGCCCATTTTCCACGGAATTTTAGGCCAGGGGTATCGCATGGACCACCTACCTTTGGTGTTGGCTCAAGATAAAGGCTCAGAAGGCTTTCAACTACACGGTGGTACCATTGACTGTTCCAGCGGGGAGTACAATCCCTACTTGGCCTACACTTGCCAGCATGGGACGATTCGATCTGCCCTTCTGGGATGCAATGTCATTTTGGAAGATCATAATCCAGGCGACGGAGGATTCTGCATCGTTCCAGGATCTCATAAATCGAACTTTAAAATGCCCAAGGGCATGGTGGACGGAGAAAAATACGAAGAATTCATCATCCAACCAGCCACCAAGGCTGGGGATGTCATTTTGTTCTCGGAGGGCACCGTTCACGGTGCCAAAGAGTGGACGTCGGACCGACAACGTCGCACCTGCCTTTATCGATTCAGTCCTTCGACCAACGTCTACGGTCGTAGCTACTTTGGGCATGAAGGTGGTGGCTGGCCGACCAAAATATACGAGGGCTTGACCGAAGCCCAAAGGGCCGTGTTGGAGCCACCCTACGCCAACCGCTTGGATCGACCAATTATCCAAGAGGATGGATCTGTCGAAATCTCTTCCCGAAATGCAAGAAAGAAACAGCACGATCGGGAAGTTTTTGGAACCAAATATTTCTAATCATAGATTTATGGTATTTCGTCGAATGGTCGATCACCTTGTTGTTGCAGAAGGTAGTCTATAGAAAGCTGTTGGCATCGGCGGCGAACTCTCGGAGTCCCAACGCGCATGCCATCAGAACTCGGTGTTGCGACCAGCGCAACGAGGCCGCTTGTCGACTTGAAACTACATCAAACAAAGAGGCAGTCGCTGCCGGATGATCGTCGTACAGATCTCGTTCCGGCTCCAAAAGCAAGTAAAAGGCAACGTCGGAAATGCGTTCGGCCAATTTCAAAGCCACTTCAGGAGTTAGGGCAACTTCTGCATCTTCTCCTTCCGCGGCAACAGGATAACCACTACTGAAGGCGGCCACCACCATATCAAATGGCACGTGCGAGGGCCCAACAACGTAGCGGACACCATCCATGTACACTTCAGCTTCGTTGTCCTCTTCGTCGCTGTCTGCAGTGGCGCCTTCATTTGGACCGGGGAGACGATTGTACTGGGGAACGAATCCATACGATAGGAGGCACCTCCAAGCGGGCCGTGCCGAGTCTCCATAGTCAATCAATACTTCGTCATGAGCTCGAATGTCCTTATCAGCACGGACCACCAGGTTGTCACCGTCTTCCAGTTGAAAATGAGCGTTCGCACCAGCGTCTCCTTTTACTTTCATTGATCCATGGTTGAGAAAGTCAAAGACTGGCGCGAGAACACGGAGTGGTGTAGCATAGTTGTCATCTTGAATTAGACGACAGGAGCGTGTTTGGACGACATCCAAGGCATTGTGGCAAAGTTGACGCAGGTCGGCGTCGTTTAGGTCTTTCGCCAAGTCCGAGTTGGACTTCAAAGCAGATACAATGTCTTCCACAGCTTCAGCTCGTGCGAAATAGGAGCTGTCCACGGCAAGTTCCAAGGCAGTGGATCGAGCGCTCTGCACTGTCTCTTCGGGCCAGTGAACGGGAAGGGTTGCACGCAAAAAGTCTGGATCGGGCAACAGAGAGAGCCACTTGGAATGACCCTTGCCAATGTCGGCGTTTTCATTGTCCTTCCTTTGCCGCAATTGTAAATCCAGCAGACTGGCCGCTAAGCGCGTTGCCCAGTCACTAGGATTATACGAGGACGACGACGATTCCTCCTCTCCTGTCTGCATCCAAGAGGGCGGTTCATCGTCTTGAAGACAGGCCTCTAGTGGAAGGGATAGTATAATGTCGCCTTCCTTTACAGGTCGATTCAAGTAAACTCCTCGAACTCCATCAGGGGTAGACTCAAATCGAAGAAGGTCCGTTGGTGTTGCATCGAGCATGTCACACAACTCTGATAATGTCTCAGAGTCTCCGTCGTCCTCTTCATCGTCCTGATCCAGCGTATCAACATCGTGTCGATCCGAGAAATCAAGCCCAGCCGAAGACGAACAATCCGAAGGCGACTTGGTGTTGAAAGGCGATATCACAGTAGCATGAACATACTTCTGCGGCGCCGCAATCTGTCTCGGTTGCCGGAACGACCTGGATTCTCGACAATAGGCCCCTTGACCTGCACAATAACTCGGGCCTACGAAAGCCGACGACTTCCAGAGCGATAAGACAAGGATTATGCAATGTATTGACTGAAGCGGAATCATATTGAAAGCAACGTATAATAAAGAACTTTGTGTGAAGCAGTTGGGAAAGCGCCTGCTGATGTAGAGGGGCACTTGCGTCCGATGGATCTTCTCCACGAGATGTTCTTTTGATGGGTGGATGATGTTTGAACTTGGCAAGCTGGAAGATTTTCTGTCCTTCGTCGCCGACCGTCGTTTGCCTTGACAACCAATCGTTTCGTTCCACATGTCGGGTTCTGATTGAAGGTTCTCAATTTCCCGCCATTTTTCGAACGTTCAACACATCGTGGCCAGACCGCCACATTCGTACGACAGCAGACCATCCCCGCCAACCAACCAAAAAAATATCCCACCAACAAAATGCTCGAAACCAAGAAGAGGATGCTTCCATTCATTTGTTCCTGATTCACTCGGTGTTGTTATCATTCCTTTGAACTCAGCGCTACGTTTCAAAAGATTCCACAAGTGACTTCGTTTTATTCAATATGGGCGAGCACAAGAGAAAATCCGGCGGAAATGACTTCAAGTCCAAGAAGAAACCAAAGACCGTGGAACCTCCGACAGAAGATTTGTCCAGCAGCGCGCAAAAGCGTCAATTGAAGAAGGAAAGACAATCTCATCGACGCCATGCAGACACTGTAGCAGAGGCCAAGGCGTTGTGGAACAAGTTGCGTGTAAGGTCGAACACTCCTGACGACACAAAAGCACTGATGGAGCAAGTGATGACATTGATTCGAGGAAAAGTCAATGAAATTGCTTTACAGCACGACGCCAGTCGAGTAGTACAAGCGGCGGTTCAATTTGGAAACGATGAACAGCGGAAGGAATTATTGACGGAGATTTGCGCTGAATCAGCTGCAGGACTCGCGGAACTTTCAAAGATCCAGTACGCTCATTTCTGCTGCTTGAAATTTATCAAGTATTGCGCGCGTGATCCAGACTGTGTAAAGACGATAGTAAAGGTGAGTGATGATTGAGCCGGTATGAGGAAGTTTTGGATCCAATTCGTTTAGATCTTTGCACTCATATTAATATTTGACAGGGTTTCAAGGGCTCCATTCCCAAGTTGGCGGTACATTCGGTTGGCGCCCGTGTGATCGAATCCTTGTTCCTGAATTTTCCGCCAAAGTCGACCATGTCATTGAAACAGGAATTGTACGGTCCCCATTTCAGTCTGTTCGTACAGGACTTGAAAGCTGTACCCACCTTGAAGAGTAACTTGGATTCTGCGACAACCGAAACACAAAAGCAAGCTGCGCTGAAGTTCGTCAAAGAAATTATATCCAAGGGCACGACCAAGAGCTTCTACGGGTACACGTACTTTCAGGAGCTTTTTGCAGAATACATGGACGTTGCAGAACCAGATGAAATTCGAACTTTGGCTTCGAGCGTAGCCGATCACTCGATTCACTTGCTGTCCACTCGAGCAGGGGCTCGGGTGGTGGCGGCGTGTGCATCATATGGTACTCCGAAGGATCGAAAACGTATTTGCAAGAGTTTGAAGGGCTACGCGGCCTCGTCGCTTCTCCACCGAGATGCGTACTTGGCCTTGCTTCGTTTGATACAAGTGACCGATGATACCGTATCTATCAACAAAAGTGTGTTCAATGAAATTCTAACCGCTCCCAAGGATGCGGAAGACAAGGCATCGCCTATGCTACAGCTAGCTCTCAGCGAGTCAGCGTCGAAAATGTTCTTGTTGGTGTTGGTTGATGACGATGAGGCTCGATCAAAGTATTTCGATCCGTACGAACGAAGTATCCTTGAAATAGAAGCTACAGTGAAAGAGAATGTCAAGGAGGTTTCCACGTCGAAGAAGGATCCAGCTTTGCGCCGGGAAGAATTGTTCAAATACCTTGAGAAAGAGCTCGAGGAACTTTGCACCAAACACGCGCTCGAGTTGGTCAAATCGCTTCCTGGATCGCGAGTCATCAAAGAATTCTACAACCGAACAGGATCCAAAGGAGTGGCAGAAGCTGTGGTGAAAATCTGCGAGACTGAACTGGCAACGGATAATGGCAATCTTTTTGAAGATTCCGTAGGTCATCGCACCATCAAGAATTTGATTTTGTGTGACGTGGAAAGAAAAGATGCCGTTTTCTCTTCACTCTTGTTTGAGAGGTTTGCTGACCAGCTGGCGTCAGTGGTGGAATCGAATCGGGGGGCTTTCGTTGTGTCTGCACTCTTCCAAGTCCCAAGTCTCAAGCACAAAGTCACCAACAAGTTGAAGCCACTGAAGAAGATCTTAAAAGAAGCAAGCGGGGGCGAAGGCCCTACTGCTGGCTACGAGGCTTTGATTAAGGCCTTGACTTCGTAGAAACCTCTTTCATTGTACGCTACAGATCTTTACTATGCTTGACAGTAGAAATGCACTTCAAATACTGTTACTCTGCCAGCCATATACTCGCGCCTGGTCCATTCTGGCAACGCGTACTTGATAGTTACCCGTCGTTAGGTAGCTAGCCCCACTTCTCTGCTTTACAACGAGATAACGAAGCGATTCCAAATAGAGGGGAACTTCAATTGTGCATCCCCAGTTTCCCCCTAACTAATTTAGCTTTTTCCGAGAGAGGCTGGCTTGTACACGCCGGGTGGTCTTGTCCCGCCATCCGTTGCCTAAATAGGCCATCGACTCTGGGCAAGAGACCGCAGTGTCCCGAAAATGTTGGTGTCAAAAGTTTGGGTGGCGAAGACACCCATCTGAAATTTCATAGCAAAAGGCTCCCGTTCCATCAACATGTCTGCAGCTGGTGGCCCACTGCGTGTCTTAGAATCCAATCCGACTTGTGGTGCAGGGATGAGTTCTCGGTGGTGGCCAATGCTGCCCAGCTGGTGTCATTGGACTCTCTAGGAGATGTGGTTATTACAGGAACTGGTTGGTATCTCCTATTAGCTAACATTACATCTATTAGCTCGCTCTACTAGTTGTTGTAGGGTCGAGTAGAGACGGGATCGCCTGTTCCTTCCTCGATGCTACCAACGAACAACGGTGGAACGGCAGCTACTGCTAACGAACCTGTATTGCAGCATGTAAAGCTGGGAAAAGGAGTCGTATTGCACTGATTAGCCAGGCGACAGGGCCATGCTGCAACCTGCTAGAAAAGCGGACTATCGGCGGTTTGAGCTAGTTGCAAAAGGAGCCTCAGCTGCGAAAGGCTGAAAGCCGAGGCCCATTCCGCCCTCCGACCATGAACACAAAACTAATTGTTACGACGAAGGCTAGAGAAGGAGATAGCACATAATAAGAAGAATGGCGATTTGTCTACTAAAGACCTTACAACTTGCGAGTATGTAGCGACACATGGTGTGCGTGTGCAAATAGCAGCTTAACAAAACACATGGATGATGGCCATCCACGTATGTAGCAGAATTAGCGTGCGAGAGTGCCTGTCCTTGAGGAAGGCACCACGACTAGCAATGGAAGAACAGCTCATCGAGACCTGTTTCTCCACGTCGTGGCTGCAACCGTATTGTGGGTAGATCTTGATGGTTCTTGGTCCTGTTTACTAATCTCAAACCAGGCAAACGGAGAGTGTCACCTGGTGATCCGCATACGGAGACACGATCTTCGTCGAAGATTGATGACCTTGGCGGGGGTGGTGCCGTGAGGATGGGTGAAATGCGTAGAGACACCACCGAGCGAGGTGTGGAAGGGGCGGGGGAAAGCTGTTCTGAGCTCATTGTCTTGACCAATGACAGGTGATGGGTTTGACGGGAGATTTCTGCTGGAGTAGGAATTATGATGCTGGTGCAGAGGACGGATGATAGGATATGGTTTCTCGTTTGTGGTTGCATTGATGCCAATCCCCCCGTCAAGGCGAGCGAATCTGCCTGCCACTGGGAGGTGCATGACATAATTGAAGTTTGGGCACGATGTCACCGCCAAAACAACGACAAAGGAGAACAAATCAAATTATTTTAGAACGCAATGGATATCCAATCAACAAGACGTAGGGAATGTTCTTTTGACAGTCTGACCACGTATTGTGAACATACCATAAGTATGAAACGGCGAAGAAGGATGGTGTCCTGGCGACAGAAATTCAAGCATGCAGACTCGATTATGGCCTACCTGGTAGTCGGACGGGTACTGTACGATACGGTACATAATGCGTTGGCGCGGTGATGTCAGTTGGTGTCACGCTCACCTCCGTCTATGAAATCAGAAGTTTTCGGCCAGTGTCACATCCCTTCCTTCGCTGTAAATGAAGAGGTCCAACACGTTTCATGTTTCTGTTCAAGTTGATGGTCTGGAGAATTGTATGATTCAGAATAACGGTCCAAACGCTCTATTGGATTTCGCAATGCCGACTATCGTCCGATTGTATTTGGGGGAGCAGGCCAGAAAGAGTGATGAAAATCGAATGAGAGGACCAAAATGACCAATGGGATCACAACACATAGTACTTTTAGCTTCTACTCTGGTTACTACTAGCTAGTAGTAGAACAACCCTGTCATTATTGGAATAATTTTCACTTTAAAGGCTAAATCGGGAAGCCTCCTTGCACTATGTGTTATCGTAAAGAGTGGCGAGCTTCGTGGTGTATAAACGTATAGTAAACGCCTTTAAACTGGCAGTGGGCACTGACGATTTCATTCTCGATTTCTTGGCGGGCGTTTCCTTCCCATGTACTCGTATTTTGAACCCAAAGTAGATCATGGTCGACAATTGTCTTGAAATCAATTGACACCATTTAATGAACGAAAATCCTGGGAATTGACGTCGCGGCAGAGCTGTCAGCCGTCGTAGTATAAGAACCCGCCAGTACAAACCCGCCGATAGACACCCATCAGCAGCAACAACCGGCCATGATTACCGAGGAGGAATATTTCACCCTCATGGTGTAAGAGAGCACATCTCAGTCTTCACAACAAAATTTTAAGAAATAACGGCGGTCATTGTAGTGATATTGATGCTCGGTGGCAACATCTTCGTCTGCGCCAGCAATGTTGTTGCAAATGAAACAACGGCACGCTTTTGCGACTACTTTCTTGCTTTGATCCATTCGACCACTTATTTGAAACGAATCACACTTCCAGCCCGTTTTTTATCAAAGGAAACTATGCCCTTTGACCAACTGTTCCTTATGTAAGACACTGCCCTATAACATGTTTGGTTGCGAGTCTTATTCGATCGATCTTGAGAATGATGTCACCCTACTTAGTGAATGACCTTCCTCCTTTTAGACGTGAGAATTTTCAAATAGCCTTGTGACCAAACGAGGTGTCCCAAACCTCGTGGCGAAAAAGTTTATCTGCGGTCAGGTTCTCCACTTTGGTGTTGTACGTACCACGCACAACCAACGACCAAAACTATCGAGTCCCGCCGCCGCAGGACTCGAGAGACGGCGGGGCCGACGACACGTCGCCGGCGGGTGTCCCGTTTGGTTGGCAAGAAAGAGGGTTATCGCGGCGGCGCGTCGGCTGGATGATTTGGCTTTCGCTTCGCTCTCGCTCTTCCCAACGGGACGGGACCGCGCGATTGAAAGGCAGCAGTTGGCACAGCTGAAGTTGCTCCGTGGGCAGAAGCAACAACACCCGGGGTAAGAGCAAGGCACCAGGTGGTCTTGCTTACTCTATTTCTTCATCTTTCACTCCCGTTCTATCACTGGAGGCTCTGGAGATCTTATTCTTTAATAATGGCGACGAGACGGACATCCGGATATAACATACACACCCCTTCTCCAGGGCAACCCCGAGACATGTTGGCTGCGGGTATCGATATTATTCCCGACAGGAGAAATAACCTGGGAGCTAAGCGAGAAAAGCGCGGAGAATGCCCCACTTGTGGGGTTAAGACGCACCAGATGGTGCTCTTTGGAAAGCCGAAACCGCTGACAGAAGAGGGGAGAGTTTACAAAGGGAGGTGCTTAGTTTGCCATCCGCTGGAAGGCTATATTCGGCGTCCACCGGGAGCCATGCACAACCACCAGCAGCAACAGCAGCATCTTCGACAGCAGCAGCAACAACAACAGCACAATCAAGGTCATGTTCCTCCGCCGCCGCAGCACAACCAATACGCAAACTCGCCGCCGCGGGAACAACAATCGCGTCCTTCCATGGTCGGTCATCCGCCGCAGCAACATTATGGCCAGGTCATGCCTTCTCAACAGCCGCAATATCCACGGAGTCAAATGCCTTCCCAACGGCAGCTCATACCACAGCAGCAGCTGCTGCAGCAGCAGCAACAACATTATCCAGTAGAAGAAGCAAACTATATGCCGGCCACGGAATCAGGAATTACCGTTCCCCGCACCCTGGAAGTCAACGAGCTAGACGACGATGTTTCTGTGATTACAATGGATTATCGATTGGCTCAGGCTGCTCGAAATTGGACGCCTGGTATGGGTTTACCAGAAGATGAAGTTTATGCTTCGGACGACGAACAGGATGAAATGGCACCACCTATACCAAATAAGAGGCCAGGACCTGATACAGGTTATTCAAATGATGACGCTGGGAATAGCCGTGTGGTGCCTCCTCCTCGAAATGTCCCTTCGTATCAGGGTAACGAAGATACCACAGGGCACTCTCGTCCTTCCATGATGGAAGGAGGCTCGTATCGAAGAAAAGTTGCGCCTCCTTCGTTATTACCCACGATCTCGCAGGAACACGCTCCTGACTTCTCTCGTGAAGAATCCATGCAGAATTCTCACGTTCAGGACTTCCAAAGCCGGCATCAATTTCATCACGGTCGCCACACACAGCAACAGGACTATGGACATCAACAACCTGGCTTTGATGCGGATGGATATCCTATCGCAAGCAGTGGCTATGGCTGGGATAAGCAAGCAGATTTGTTGCCGCCCGGTGGAAACATGGACATGTTGCTTCGAAATCGGTCAGGGGAAGCACCACTCCCAACATCGTCTAATCGACAGAAGTCCCATGCTACATTGCCCATTAATCTGAATGCTAGTGGGGAAATTCGATTTCAACCTCTTTCTGAAGATGACGAAGATGATCAAATCGATGACGAACCCCAAATGATGATGCAGATGGAAGAAGACCACAACAAGGAATACCCTCTTCCTCCAGGTCTTCGGGGAAATCTTCCGGCTCCCCCTCCGATCCCCAACCCGCGACGAATGGAATCGATGGAGTCTGGACCCATGTTTTTACCGGATGATGTTCCGACATACGATGAAGGGATAGGGACACCGTCCCAAACAAGGCTCAAGAGTCAGCTCTCCGAACCCATGTTTAACATGACCGCAAGTCGTCCAGAATTACCTCCAGGCCTTAGGGCGAGCAAAACTGTTGGAGCTGCTCGGTTTACCAATGGGTTTAGTGGCCACAACCGGGGAGTTGGAAACAAGTATGACTCGAGATATAGCGAGTCGGGGGCGTCTGAAAGTACCGGTACCATGGCTCCACCTTTGGTTGGCCATGATCGGCGGGGTCGACCCGATGATGATTTGATTCAAGATCCGTCCTTCGCTATGATGCAATCTGCACCACAGCAACAGTCGGCGGCAGTAATGGGTACCGTGCTCGATAATGACAATGAAGATGAAGAGCCGGAAGAAGAACAACCAATTGTCCCTAGGAAAGGATCCAAAAAGGAACCTCCAAGTCAATACATGCCTGAAATTTCACCGATCGCAATGCCAAGACCAGGTGTGTCTGTTGGGGGTGAGAGTGAAGCCTCAACCGGTCTCATGTTTATGGATGATGGGAACGAACCCAATATGGCTACCGCTCCTCCTGCACCTGAGCTACACTTCAAAAAGACCCCACCCCCGGATTATAGCAATGATTACAAGCAGGAGGAGGAAGAGCGGATGGACTTCAAATCTGCTTCTGTAGCAGCGCCTCCTTCTTCGGAATGCGTCACAGCAATGATTCGCACCCTCTCCATACAACCAGGAGAGGAACATCTGGATACCACAGCAAGACCTGGAGTTCATGCGGTGAATAACCAGCAGAAGCCAGGGATAGAGGATATTCCTGTCATTATGCATTGTTTGAATTTGGACCAGGCAAATGCAAATATGCGAGAAAAGGCTCTTCGGAGCTTGGCAGACATTCTATGGAAGGCTGGCCCGAAAGCTCGGGATTTTGTCATTGAATTCAAAGGCGTTGAGACATTGGTAAAGACAATGTGGGACGAAATCGGTAGTGCAGCAGTCCAAGATGCGGCGGCCGATCTCTTGCTAGCCCTAGCAGCGTCGTCGGACGCAGAGCCGCACAATGATTTGCTAGCGAACCAAGATGATTGTTGCGATTCGCTTTTATTCGCGATGCAGACTCATGCCCATGTTGAGAGCATTCAAATGAAGGGGATAACGATCTTCTCGTGTCTGGCGGCGGCTTCTTCCAACAACAAGAACGTGAGCGATGGAAGTCTCTCCGGTGCTTCCATGATGGTTTTGACGGCCATGAGCAACCATGCGCGTTCCACCGACATTCAAAAGGCGGGGTTGCAGGCACTTTACTACCAGTGTACTCTGTCGGAACATGCCGAAAGTAACAAACGAAGTCTGGTGGAAAGTCGTTTGGACAATGGGTCATCGGGCATGTCTGTCATTGTCAGTGCCATGAAATCTCCCTTACAAAACGACCCCGTGTCCATGGAATGGACCAGTCGGTTATGTTGGTGTTTGACGTCGAGCGAAGATCTAGTCAAGGCTGTTACCGCATCACCTGGAATGATCCAGGAGATTGTCAAGTTGTGCCAGCGCAATGTCACCAGTGATGCTGCGGCCACCTTGGAGGCCTGCGTCGGCGTGCTTGGAAATATGGCTCATAACGAGACGAGCCGAACCGAGCTGCTTCGTCAGGATGGCGTTCGCACGGTGATTGAAACCATGAAATATAATCCCGAAGATTTCGGCGTGAACATAGAAGCTTGCTCTGCCATTGCCAATTTGGCAGTGTCTACTCAGATTCGGGAAGCTGTTCTGAAAGCCGGTGGCCTTGAGTGTGTCATGAATGCGCTGTATAAGTTCTTGGATAGCGATGAGCTTGTCGGTGAAGCAATCCGTGCCATGGTCTGTCTGGCAATTCATTCTCAAGAAACCAAGGAAGAAATGGCTCTTCCGGACGTGATTGGATTGATTGGAGCTGCGAGTTCCAAGCATCCCGAAATGGGCATTGTGCAGGAAATGTGTTGCAAGTTATTGGCCTCCTTAGCCGTAGGCCGTGCGACGACGGACGTGATTGTCAACAATGGCGGTTTGGAGTTGATTCTGCGGGCGCTCAATTCCATTTCGGATGAAAAGGTCCAAGATGCCGCCTGTGCTGCGTACAGAAACTTGACCTGTCAGATCCATGAGGCAGATCCCCTGTTGCAAAAAGGTGCCATAAAGTCCATCCTCAATGCCATGTCCAGTCACGAAAAGTGCGTTTCGCTTCAGACGAATGCTTGTTGCGCTATTTGGAATATTGCTTTCAAAACCCAACAAGACCCGGGTGTACTCGTGGGAAATCAGGGAGTTCAAGCCATTGTTAGGGCCATGCAAAATCACATGGAATTCAGTGATTTGCTAGAAGTTGCCTGCGGCGCATTGTGGAGCATTATTGACAATTCCCAAGACTGCAAGAAGGATGTGGTAGGTAGTGGCGCCATTGATGCCGTGATTTGTACTTTGGTAATGCACCCTACGTCCACGTCAACTTTGATCAAAGCGTGTGGAGTATTTGCTAATATCAGCGCGGAAGGGGGCTTTGCCGAGGCCATTGCCAATGCCCAGGGTGTCAGTGTTGTGTCAGACGCCATGCGCAACAACGCCAAGGCCATTCCCTTTCTCGAAATTGGCTGCGTGACCCTTCGGAACATTGTCTATCACTTACCGGACGTTGCCCGGGAGGCGTCCATGGCCATTTCCCCGATTATAGATGCCATGAAGGAGAATATGACTGCAACTAGCTTTCAAGCCGAAGCATGCAAACTTTTGTGGGTCTTGGCTTCGGAGGCCGAGAGCTGCCAGTCCAAGATTTTGGCCTTGGATGGAATTTCGGTGTTGATGCAGTGCCTGGAGCAAAACAGCTACGACTCCAATGTGCAGGAGGCCGCCTTGGGTGCTTTCAATCAGCTAGCCACAAGCGGAAATCAATAAAGTAATAGAAGACGGAGATTTCTGCATCCTTGGGTTGCTTTTTGGGAAACTAACAACATCGATGAATAGCTATGCGGTTGAGTATTCACAATGGAATGAGAATCCTGCTATGGCAGAAGTGGACTTTGTCAACCCTGTTCATGACTACATTCGCCCCCAACTCATCAACTCAACCTGTACGTTACCAATATCGGTAGCTTCCAACCCAGACATATACAGGTTACTCGCAGAATATTATCACAGCGATGATTGGGATGCATTTCAATAGGAGTACCAACACCTACTTTAGCGAGAACGTTGATTACTACTTCTACGCGTTGGCTCCTAAACAACTTCAGATAGTTTGGTTTCGTCGCGTTTTTCTCGAGATCCCGGCATTTCGACTGTTTTGTCGCCCTCCTCTCCAAAGTCACTGGACTGAAGGTCCCGTCCCCCCATGTCATCCATGCCATCCCCCTGCGAGACCATCCACCACTTTATCGAAAAAATTGGGAGGCCTTGTACATATCTCGCAAGAAAGATTGCATGGAGACCCAGCATCATCGCAATAAAACCACATACCATTGCGAATACTGGATCCAACCACCATGTCGAAGGAGCCTTTTCGACGACCAAAGTTGTGACGAAAAGTCCGGTTGCGAGAGCAGTCCCGATTAGACTGCAAAGGCCGTCCTTATGTAGAGATGCAGAATTCAACTTGCTTGCGTATCTGAATTTGACAACTGTCAGAGAACCAAAGACGAAAATGCTCACGAACGAGATGGCCGTAACAATTTTAAGGTCATTCTCCGTTTCGGGACCGCCTACAAAATCGTCCGCCGCGGCACCAAGCACTACAATTCCGAGAAGCACAAGAAGAAATGAAATGGCAGTGCTTGCTCGCTTTAAAAAATGGCGTTTTCAGTAAAAAGTACACGGCTGTGATCTGTCTGCGTCCACCAAGCACGATGACCAACTCACCTTCTCGCGTTTCACAAGCAGGGCTTCCCGTTCCTTCGTAGGGCGATAGAACCTCCACAAAACAATGATTGACGAAGCTGTTGGAGGGAGAGGAGACATAAGATTCCTGAAAGAAATTGTCGGCCATCGATGATCAAACACTTACTCAAATCGACTATATTCTCCAATCCATACACCAAGCACAGTGCTGATCCTGAGGCCTGCGATAGTATCCGAGGATAATCCAAGTTAGCAATTGCAAACGTTGTCTTGCTGACACAATGGCCGAGGTGGGGTTCCTTGGAGAAATATAGCCCTCAAGCGAAGTACGAAGACCCCGCATTGATTAACGTCCCTCGCTGCGAACAAAGCACTTGTTGTTGTCCGCATGCCCAACAAATTCTGTGGTGTTCGGTTTATTCGGTTGGCTCTGCGTCTTCCTTAATGACCTCGTCGTTGAGTACAATGATCAGTGTTGGATCAAGACTCGCACCATTCCAAATTCTCTAACAAACATCCAGCGCGAAAAGAAACCCCATCGATCGCATCAACAACGAACTCACCATGTAGAACGATATACCGGCGACTGCCGCGATCGTCTCTAGCACGACGCCCACCCACGACAGGATGAACGCATGATTACTAGTTGGATCATTCCACCACGACATTTCTTATAGTCCTATGGTAGTCGGAATCGGAATGTGAACGGTTGGTCCACTGTGTGCTCTCTTTGCGGAAGGTTTGTGTTATCCTTTATGTGTTGAGAGAAGATCGAGATTGCCGACGATCCTCTTTCGTTGACTTTTTGGAGCGGCACAGTTAGTCAGCACGCGATTCGAGTATGTCGACCGGAAAATTCGACTAAAATGATAAAACATGAACTGAAATAGTTTCTTGTCACCAGCAACGGTCATTGCGATAAACGCAATCGTCGTCATCACGACCTGAAATCGCGCAAATGAGGTTTGCCGGTGATCGACCATGATCATGGTCATCACATCACAAACTTTTCTCCTTCTTCACAATCATGCCCTCGGACGTGGAACGCAAAAGCCGCACCAAGCGGCGAGACAAGAACAAATCTCTTCAGCTTCCTTCTCAGGTTGTGTGTACGGCTCAGGATGCCCTGGTGACCAAAGGAAGCATTGAGCTGGGCGTGGTTTTTTGCCTGGTGGTGATTGGACTGTACTTGTATGGCTTTTGTGAGTCGATACAAGCCTTGCCAGACGTGGCGACGGGTCGGATTCTCGGAGGGAATCTCAATCTTGCCAAATTACAACGAGATGAAGTACTCTTGTCGACGAGCGGTAGTGATCATACTGCAGTAGCAGCTGCCGAGGAGACTTTGACGGTCGGTGGCGTGAAAATTCCCGTAGGAAAGTGGCCCGTGTCCACACGAGATGAAGAGGACGATTTTGAAATTCTGATTCATACCGGAGATCACAAGACGGAAATGCGAGTACCGAAATTCTGGGCACCTCCTGTACACAACAAACAGCAGTTTACCAGAGAACAAGCCTCGAAAATTGGAACGTGTCTTTCGCCGGATCCAGTGACTGGCTCGCATGTTCGGGGGACGGATTGTCCAGTAGATGATCGGACGATTTTTATTGCCATTGCCTCGTATCGAGATTATCAATGTCGCTATACGGTAGAATCTGCCTTTTTGCGAGCCAAGAATCCACACCGTATTCGTATTGGTGAGTTTTGCTATATAGAAGAAATCGTTGCCAGGCAAACGAGTGGGGGAGTACAGACTTTCTCATATGCGTGATTGCTATTTTGCTGTTGCTACTATAGGCGTCGTGGATCAGATTGTCGATGGAGAAGATGATCTTTGCAATGCGCCGATTGAACCATGCGAGAAAAATCCCGACCAGGCCTTGTGTAAGTACAAGGACCAGGTAGACGTCTATCAAATGCACGCCCATTTATCCGTCGGACCTGTCTTTGCGCGACACATTGGACATCGTCAATACCGCGGAGAATATTACTCGACGCAATCCGATGCCCATGTGTCCTTTACCCAAAACTGGGATTCCGATATTATTTCACAAATGGAGTCGACACACAATGACATGGCAGTGTTGACTACCTACTTGACCGACGTGCAAGGCTCGATCGACGCAAATGGACATTCCCTACGCAGTACTCGACCTATTATGTGTAATACGGACTACGAGGGGGGACCACAAGGAATGCATCTGCGGCACTTGTCACAACCTGAACGACACCCCAGTATTCATGGTACGCCGCAACTCGAGCCTTGGTGGGCGGCGGGTTATTCGTTTAGTCGGGGTCATTTCGTCGTTAATGTTCCCTATGATCCATATCAACCAATGATCTTTCAAGTAAGTTTATGTTGAGTTCTGGAGAATCGCCACTTGTGGGTCAACGCAAAGTCTCTAACTTGGCTGCTTTCCCACTCAGGGGGAGGAAATGAGTATTGGAATTCGGGGATTCACCATTGGCTATGACTTTTATGCTCCAGAGAGATCAGTATGCTTCCATCACTATGCTGTAGGAAAGAATGCTCAAGCACGCAACAAGGTGAAGCATTTCTGGGAAAATGGAGACCGGTACAAAGGGTACGTTGCTACTTTAAAAAGGAGTGTCAAAACTGTTGAATCCAGGGTTGTCGCTCACGTGGCGTCTCTCTCATACAATCATTTGGTAACCGTAGAGTGGGCAAGGCAGCAATGAAACGTCTCTTGGGTATTGTCCACATGAATCCGGAAGTTGACCCTACCACCTGGGATCATGCCGAGGAAGATGTTTATGGTTTGGGTGGCGTGCGAACGCCAGAGAAGTTTTATGACCTGTTTGGTATCGATGTTGTCCGAAAGAAAACGCAGGGCCATTTGTGTATGTTTGTGGAAGCAGGAAAAATGCACGAAATGTTTTCCAGAAGGTTGCGCAGCGATGGAATGGGAATCGATTACAGTGGAATTGATTTTCATTGGAAAGATCCCAACCCGGGGGAGGACAGTGGTGAGTCAAACGACGACAACGACAACGACTAGAAATCGTTTGAACACGCGTTTCTGGCGGTACTGAACCTCATATTATTGTCATGCCTCTATGATTGTCAGCAAATTGAAGAGGTTGTTTCAATCTACCTATAGGACTTCTCTGTATCACAATGCGAATAGTTCTAGTATAAGTAGTCCAGCATTACACTTCTGCCTTCACTTTCCCACTACCACTGTCCACGTCCTTTTCAGCAGCTAGCTGCCATCGGCCCGTGACTCCGTCAAAAGAACGCTCCCCACCTTGCTCATTTGATCGCTTCTGAGCCGTCTGTAAATCGAGCTTCCATTTCTGCAAAACAGATTGCGAATGGACAGGTGCTTGCTCAAAGAATGTTTGCAGCTCCCTCGCCAGACCCACATAGCCACCAACTATCGGATCCGGGCCCACGCCCGTGTTTGGCCGCATTGATAAAGTTCGCATGGTATGACGCATCCATTTTGGAAACTTCTTGTAGCTTCTGGGAATGCCATCATTGGGAGAGCCATCATCGCAATGTCTCGAATCCATCAAAATCACAGTCCCATAATCAGCACCATGGCGAATGCAGCGACCGAGTGCTTGAGCGATGGCGCGGTAAGCCTGCTGAGAATACCACTCGTCGCCGGGCAGTAGGTTTGTATTCTTACAAATCTTGCGCTGTTCATCATTGTAGGCCTTCTTTGCCTTGATGTTTCGATCATATGCATTTGGGAATGGAAGTCCGATGCAGATGACCGCACGCGCATTGTCGTCATTGAAGGATATCCCCTCGGACATCTTTCCACGGAATACGGCCAAGAGAATGCATTTCTTCTCCGTCCGAACCTGTTCCTTATACTCGTCACGTGCGGCCTCAAACTTTTCTTGGCTCCCAGAGGGCTCCACGATTACTTTGGTCTTTGACTGAAGCAGTCGGGCCCATATCCGAGGAGCCGATGAATTCGTCATTTGCTGGACGGTTGGATTCCAACACTTGATGCATTTGTTCAGAAAGCTATAGGAGGGAACAAACACCAATACTCCACCCGACGGTATTGCTTCAATCACACTAGCCAGGGCATTGCCAAGTCGAGGAAAGAAGGAGTCTTCCTTGTAGTTGGAATAGCTGACTGTCAGCGGACTTCCATCCGGAAAGTTTCCAATCGCACAAGCAAATAGTTGCTTCTTCAGATTCACCACATGGTCGGCTTCCAAAGGTGCTGGTTTGACTTGCAGTCGCCCGACAAGTTCCCTGGGCTTTTGAATTGACGTTGATTTGGACGGCATCCCCTGCGATAGGGGGGACAGATTCTTGGCAATATTGGACTTCGACCCTGTTGTGACCGAAAGTGGATCTGTCGCGGGGGTAGCCGATTTGGGAGCATATAAGCTTAGCTCTGCACACAACGAGGGAAGTGGAGCCAAGGAGCCGCTGGCAAGAATCACAGTTCGACACTGAGAAGAAAGCTCATTCATCAAAATCCCTGGACTGAGGAGCCGCAGTGTCAAATATGCCTCCCACAAATAACGGACTCCGTTGCACATTGCTCCATGTCGAACTGCCTGACCAATGAAATAGCCACTACTGTTTTTGCTAGAGCAAGAATCATGATTGCACACACGCAGAGGTTCATTGGGATTGCGTTCCGTCCTCGGATCGACAAAAGGCATGGGTCGCGGATGCTTACGCCAGCGCTGCTTTCCAATCATCTCTTCGTACTCCTCTTGATTCATCCCGGTCGCGTAGTCAATATTGCCGTTTGGTTTCATATGGAATGCCAAATAGAAGTGTCTGTTTGAAACATGTGTTAGATGGGGGAAACACAACTTGAGTCTCACTCAAAAAGCATACTTACTCTGGATGTTTCGCAGCAAGTGCAAAACGACCAATGAGATCAACGAGATCGCTCATTGCAGCCTCACCAGTAGTGCGATCCGCCTTGTCTGATTCGTTCCTTCCAAACAGGTGGTTTTCAAGAGACTTGGCCAAGTTCTCTAATCGCGTACAGCTAACGGACGTAATTCCGAATTCTTCCAATTTAGGGCGGCATCCGACGGCCTGACCGCCTAATCCAAAACCTGTCGGACCCGAGTACGAGGCTTCTACAGAGTGATCATCTGAGAGACGAAACTTTGCGTGTTCCTGCTTGACGCGGGCAAGAGCTGCAACCAAAGCCGAATTCAACACGTCAGAACCCATTCACAGTTCCTCAACTGATCATACAACAACACCTACCTGGTCCAGTCTCAAACTTCTTGCGCTCGCCTTGCATGCACTTCACCATCTTCTCGAGAAATTGAAGTAACTCATGTGCCACCGAAGAAATAGGCTCTTCACCCCCACCGAAAAGCTCGACCACCGATTCATCACGTGAAGCGTCGCGTGTTGATGATTTCTGATTTGAGTAGGTGGCCAGAAAGCTTATCATTTGGCACATATCGATTTCACCATATTCTCCACTCCCACTTTCACAAAGAGTATCTTCAATGTTGTGCGCTTCATCCAACACTACGACGCTACCCTTCAAGTCCAAATTCAGTGTGCGACGGATTGCAGGATCCAGAACATAGTTGTAGGCTAATTTGCGCAGCAACAAGAAAGTTTAGAGACAATGCAACAACATGTTCGAACCAACTTGTCAGTGGTTTGATGAAGACCAACACTTACGTGCAAAGATGAGATCCGCAGATGACATTAGCGCTCTTGATAAATAGTAGGGGCACACTGCATGGTCAGAGTACTCAACGTCGTCCTCGCTTTCCTCAGACACCGGTGCGTTATCTCGCTGTACTGTCAGAATCAGGGGGTCATGGGCGAGACTGACAATCCGTTGCTTCACGTCCGCAAGTGACCAAGATTTCACGGAAACACCATTGATCGACTGGATCCAGTCTCCAGGCTTGACTCTGCCATCTTTTGCCACGGGACCATCTGGCGTCAAACTCACGACGCGGCATCCTCCCTCCTCCCGCCGTCCAAGACTCATACCAAAAGAACCCTTGGCTTCCTGTCGGTACACGGCAATTCGACTCTCGCGGTATGGGTTCTTGCCGAATTCGACCAGATCTTCAATGTCCATTACTCCTAGCGTTGTTTCTTCCCCTCCCTCACAACAATTATTAATATGGTCTGCGGTCTTGAAGAACCGATCCTTGACAGCCCGAGCGGTACGCAAAGTCGTAAGCTGCTGATAATGTGGGCAGGTGGGCTTGGGTTTGCCTCGGCGCTTGGTGTCATTGGCCGGTGTGTCTGCATTCTGGTCGGCGTTTCCATCCATCTCGTCATCAACAATCTCAACCTCATCCGCAGTCTCCTTTCCTCCCGAGACAAATGGCTCTGGATTGTCATCATCATACTTGCCCGTCTTGCTCTTGTGTATGTCCCGTCGCTTCTTATCCGTCGCCATTTTGCGGTCCCGGCACTGCTGGTTGAGATTGACGTTTTTGCCGACTAGCTCGCGATTGATGCAAAGCCTATCTCGACTGCCCAGCACAGTCATACGAGGTCGATAAGGGGTCTTTCTCAAACTTGCCACCATTTGTGCCACTTGTGAATGCGTCCGCGAGCAATAGACAATGGTAGGTACGTCCGGCTCCACCCTTTCACCCGCATCGCGTTGATCTTCCTCCTCATTGCTTTCGTCACCAGCTCCTGCTACTTTCTGAATAAGCTTGTCGATTTCATCGTCACACTCGGGTACTATTGCCTCTGCAGCTTGAGCAAGGCGCTGCTGCTTCTTGGCTAGATTGACTTTGGCCTGATATCGCTGCCATGCCAGGACGCTGCAGAGAATGGCAGCTGATTTCCCCGTTCCGGTCGGACTCTCCAATACTACATGAAGTTTACGCTTGAGCGCCTTGACAATATGAATTGCCATTTGTCGTTGTGGGGTCAAAATGGTGGAAAACGGCCATCCAATCCGAATACCTTCGACAAAGAAGGAGTTATGCAGCCGCAACTGGGCCACGTCTCCCTCCATTTTCAGATTCCCTGCCAAGGGTTCCGTCTCCCCAATGATGGACCGGGTCATCCACGGGGAGAGAGACATCCAGGGGGAGACACCGTTATCCTCGGATTTAAAAATGTGATTCAAAATTTCTTCCTGGTCTCGTTCCGACTTGGTTTCGGTAACTTTAACCATGAGTGACAATTTTTCTGCCAGTACATCCGTGATTCTCTTTGAGCCAACGACGTTTTGTGTTGCACGTGATGCCATTGCTCGATCCTTTCGCAAGAGTGCTGGAGCTCCCCATATTCCTTGTTCGTCTTCCCCATAATCATAATAATAATCATCGTCGTCTTGCTCCATCATCCATCGCTGCCGCCGACGAGGATTTCTTCCAGTCATGTTATTCGTTCGATTCCGCAAAAAGGCGGCTAGGCCAGCCGACATGGCGGCTGCTGAACCGGCAGGAGACAAAACGGTCACTTCGTCTGTACTCACAGAAGTATCCTTGACAATGGGCTTGGCACTACAGTGGAGCGACCATGACGGACAGTCCTTGGCAGGAATGTCGCAAACGTGGCAATAGCACTTGGGACAATGCTGCTGTGCGGTCTCTACAGAGAATCGAAACTTGCCACAATTGATCCGACCATGTGGATAGTCAATGTTTGGATTTACAAGGGTAGAAGAGACTACCAAAGCGCCATCATCATCGTCATCTCCATCATTATTAGTTTCAGCCGGCTCATCACTGTGATGCTTTTTGGCGGGAGGAGGGGAGCAAATTTCGATGGAAGAATCGTCGTCATCCATGGCCATCAAGTTTCACTGTGTGGATCCTTGCAAAGATCTCTCGTCTCTACTGTCTAAACGTTAGTTTCTGCAACGAAGTTGCGTTTCAGGATACGTATTATGGAGCGAAAGTGAAAAGATTTGTTGTGCAGTGGGCTTGTCATTTCTTTTGTTTTGCTGGGAGCCCCGCCGACCCACCAAAGGAGTGCCGCAAGGTCGGCGCGGCAAATCTTTTTCGCATGAATCTTTGTCTCTATTTACCATAACTATGCCACTACTGTTCGATTTTACGACTAATTCAGTAGATACGCACGTCCGGCCGTCCGATCGCGCCGCGTAGAAATGCTCTTGTACAAAATGTACCAGCCAAAGATGAGAACCCTGGTCAAAGCGCGCCTTTTCCGTCGCCGGTGTCACAAAACAACGGTCCAATGAAAATAATAGGCAGATACCTGGTACTATGAGTAAAAAGCGTCTGTCATTCTATGCCAAAATCAAAACGTTTGGTTGAAAGTCTACGTGCAATGGTTCTCTACTGGACTAAAGGACAGATGTTTCTGACGCCATCACAAGCGAAATCCCGTTTTGGCTCGAGATTTTCTCTCTGGCGGATCTTTGGGAGGTTCGCATCCATCGCGACGCAGGAGGTGCGAAGAAGGGGTCGGTGAACCCATCACTGCTTTCTCACAAACGGTGGCATCGTCCTCATAAACCAAACTTTTTGGACAAAGAAGAAAAGAAAGCCTTTAATAAGTCACCATGAACCGCCTTTCCCTTACCATCCTCCTTGCCGCTATGGCTTGCACCCAAGGATTTACTGCCGCACCTCGTCCCGTAAGTGGAATGACGAATTGATTCGTGCTGGGGATACGATTGCCTGAAAGGAAAGGGATTCATCATCTCACCGACTTGTTGTTACTTTTCGCCTTGCAGATGATTCGTGTCCAGCCTTTGAATCTCTTGTCATCCGAAGAAAATGCTGCCATTCTGAAAAAGGCCGATGACTGCTACCAGGGCGAGTGCTCCTTGGACGACGTCCAAGAGCTTATCTACACTCTCAAGGAGCAACAAAAGGAATTGCACGACCGCGTCAGCCAGGTTAGAAGCATGATCGAGACTCTGGAAAAGGTCAACGGCGAGCCAGATCGCCCCGTGAATGAAATCAGAGAGACTGTCCGTGCTCTCTTCCGTGTCTTCCAGCTCGGTGACAAGGCGTCCGGAAATGATTACCCTTCCTTGTCCAGGCCTACTGGATGGTCGGGTGAAGTTGGAAAGGGACCCACCACTGCTTATGATGCCTTGCCTCCCAAGAAGATCAATAAGACTCCCTAAATTGGACGGAAGACAATATTCTCTCCCACAATCCACTCCCCACCAACATTCCCTCGGCCCGTTGACACTAATGACCGCTTGGAAAATGTCTAAAACTCGTCAGCAAAAGTTGAACGCAGCTATTAGCGAAAGTACTTTTCTCGATTAATAAAAGAGATAATTCCGCACTACTTCATCTATACTGTTTAATTTTTGTTTTAATAGACGACCCCAGGGAATACTATTGTCTCTGTTAGTGCGGACGATCACTGAATGTCAGGAGCCTGTGACGACCACTAAAGTCACTTCGTTCGTCATGACGACGGTCGTATCACGACTGCTTACAGACGCAAAATGGTCGTTTCCGCCTCGCTGCAGAGTTCCTGATATCCATCATGCCTCGACAGTGACAAACAAATCTACTTTCTCTTGAGCATTGGCAGTATGTCGAGTTGTGAAAACGCAATGCTAGCTTGTTAATTTCATCTATTTGTAGCTACCTTTGGCCACTGCGTTGTTGGGGCGTGGGTGCAATGGGGGAGGTGAATTTATTGTACGACCAATCAATTTCCAGAAAAGACGACTTCGGAAACGTGGCAAACGATGGAATCCGTGCGGCTGCTGCTGCTTAGTTCTTGTCGCTGGGCTTCCACTTCTTGGGGGGAAGGGCGTCGTATGCCGTCATGGGTCCCTTGCCAATATCACCAGAAAATCCCGAGGGGAAATAAGTTGGTTTCTACAAAAAGAGAGCATAAAGAATAAAATTCATGAGATACATTCTGCACTGGGAAGAAATGCGGTCGTGGCCAGTGATGTCCAACGGCCGTAGATAGATATGACGAGACTTACCGAGCTGTCGAAAACTCGAAGAAGGTCCTTGACAAATGCTCGGACTTCATCGGTCTGGCGTTCCTTCTTTTCGTTGATATGTTGAAGGTGGCCGACCATGTTCATTATGCTTTCCAAGCGGGTTTCCAAATCTTTCTCGGTTTTCTTCAAAACAGACAGCAACTCAGCAACTTCGTCGAGGGAGCATTCACCATCAATGCAATCTGTGGCATGCTTCAAAACTACTTCTGTCTCTTCTTCAGTCAAGACGTGGCGGGCTGTGGGGGAGGCAACAAAAGGCTGTGGGAACAATTAACAACGAATCACAGGTTAGAGGAGGAAGCCATAACGCCGCTGTCCATCGAGATTCACGACAAAGATTCCCGCGTACCTGACGAACAAAGGCAGGCTTGTTGGTAGTGAAGGCAGCAACAGCGGCAAGGAGGAGGGCAAACTGAGTCAAGCGGAACATGGTGGCTTGAGAACTTTCTGCTTTATTAGTTTTGTCGACGGAGGTGTTGTCAATGATCGTTCGATCGGGGATTTGTGAAATGATGGGTGATGGGTACAACTCTCTCGCTCTTTTGAAGACCGGAGAAGATCTTCGGATGCCGTAAGACATCGCGGTAGACGCATTTTCAGTGACGTTGGTCGGTCGTTCCTCGAGTACGATTGAGAACCCTAATTTGGATGCGAACACTTTTAGTACGAATCTTCCCTAGGTTTCTACGGAGAAAAAAAGCACAAACGCCTAAAACTAAAACTAAAAAGAACAAGCCATCTGCATCGGCACGTCTGCGGCCGATGTCTTTCGAGCTCGTTAGTCGATTGGTTGATTGTATTCTTCGCCATGGCGGTGATGCCTTGTTCCTTGATGATGAGGCTGGTCGTTTCGCACTTCTCTACAGAATAGGTCCCGAGAAAGTGGCAGAAGGGAATCTGGGGTACCAGGTACACGACTGAGTCATTGCGATAGTCGTCGTCTATGATTGGTGGGTGCTGCTAAACAAGATTACTAAATTATGTCGATGTTCTCTAGGAGAAAGAATTCGAGCAAGAATTAGTTTCTGCCAAGTGGCAAATTTGTGTCGGTTGCAGTATCGTCATTGCCACTAGTATTCGAGGACAAAATTGACGAGGAAGGAGGTTAATCGTCTTTCTTGCCCTGTGGTTGTCTTGAATGAAACGTAGAAAGAATTGGTGCCGACAAGTAACGGTAGTCGTATAAGTCGGTTCATATCAATAACCATGTACTGCGAGCTACAACTCAATCGTATTGCAGCTTTACGGCAATCTAGAATCTCTAGCAGACTAGTTCGCTGCTACCGTGCACATCTACTAATAGCATAACATAACAGTAGAAAAGATGCATCTCTACTGTTGGAGCTATACTAGTTCCATCTCCGTTTCGGTCTACCTTGCTGCTGATTCTCCTCATGTAGCTGGTTGTGGAACAGCCGCGCAATAATGGTGTTGTAGGCGATTTCTTCTTGCTCCGGTCTTCCTGCCTTGGTAGGACGTCCCAAAGGCGCCTTGCGATGGCGCAACGAGTGCGGAATCATGAGTGCCTCTCCATCGGAATCCACATTATGGACCCAACCCTGACCGTCCTTCAGCCTCAACCACGTGATGGTATCATCCGGCCCCGTCACCCTTTCATTGATCAGCACGCTCTCCCCTCCTAGCAAAACAACTCCATTGGCTTCGGCCTCAAAGGAAGGACCCTTACGGACTTGTACCCGGGCATCCAACACCACATTGTACCTCCAACCCTGAGAGTGCCGTTCAATCCTAGGTTCTACGGCGCACTCTTCCAAAAAGAGTTCTTGGTAGCCAAAGACCTGAACCCATTCCGCTTGGACCGTGAGACTGGAAAGCGGCCGGATGGCACCGTGTCCCGCGTAGAGACGCACGTGACGATTGCGATACAACTTGGCATAGCACTCTGCCGGGGCATTCTGGCGGAAAAAAGTGACAACCTCCGAGGCACGAAGAAACTCGCCGCATTCAAAACGAAAATAGATACCGTCTTCGGATTTGATCGACGGCGCACGTTTGGACGGACCCCATCGCACCTTGATTCCATTGCGATCCTGCACTCGGAACCAGAACGAGCCAAATCTTATTTCAGGGGGTGCAATTATCTCCGAAATAGGCTTGCCATTCAATGAACGTGGAATCCAGCCTTGGCCACCACGCAGCCTCACATACTCTGTCTTGACGTTGTTGTGGCGTTCTGCGTCGGTTGGTGATGTCCAGCGTTCCACCTCGACAAATGAACCACACGGTAAAAGTGTCGAGAAGGGAAGTTTCTCGTTGACTGGCGCTGCTTGTTTGGGAGGATTGGGATTGCTGCTAGTAGTAACACCGGCATCGCGACGATTTTCGTCCAGATCGCGTGGCTTTCGTGCCGGCGTTCGAAACATGGCATCCAAAAACGAGCTTCCAACGGAGGATGCCACATCCGAGTCTTGACTACGAACGTGACCAGATCCATTGATGTTGTTCCCACCACTGATTACCGACGACGAGCCTCCAGCAGATGACGTAGGTGAAGTTTCATCATCAGAGGAAATGTTCGATGACGGTGGCAACGATACCGTTACCCCACCTCGTGTCAGAATTCGGATATAAACTGGATTGTGGCGGTCGTCCACAATCGCGTTCCCTACTTCTTCAAAGGCGCGACTCGCTTCTCCTTCCTTGATTCCTCCAGCTAATAGTGCACCACCTGAAATATTTCGATATTGCTCATCCAATTCTTCTTTTTTCGGAACAATCGCCCAACCACTATTGTCCGAAAGCTTGATCAAGCCAGATCCCTGACTAAACGCTCCAGATGCCTCCATGCGTTTAGAGGCTTCAAACAAACTTCCGCGTGGTAATTTTCGAGCCTTGGTATTGGAATCAAAAACAGCCGGATTCCCAATCTTGCTTGTCAATGTCGTAGTATGATGGCCTCCCGACATGGTTTGAAAAATAGACTGATTTCCAGCACCACTGGCTGTGCTTAATTTGGAGAAAGAATCTTTGGAAGGGGACGCCGAAATGATGGAACCAGGACCAGAAGGACGGCTGCCATGAATCAAATTGTTGACTTGAAAATGAGGAGCGTCTAGAATCTTCAACCCACGCGGGGCATTGACTTGCATTAAAAAGAAGGATGAATGACTCGCAAGACCACCAGCTGATGATGAAGCAACACTTCTCGTAGCAATGGAAGACCGATCCGGTGTGATCAAGCCCACATTTCGAAGTTGAATCATGGAATGTTCCAACGACGACGATTCGTCGGACAACAGAGACACGTTGGAGGAGGGTGACATTACCCCACGATCCATCGTTGGCGCATGATGATGATGATGATGAGGCGGGGGCTGATTACTATGCTGTGAATGTTGAGGAAGATTCTCGCTTTGGTCATAGGAACTGTTGCGGGACGACAAAGCCGACGGGACAGCACCTGCGGGTGGTCCCGGTACATGTCGAGGAACGTTTTCAATAATTTCCTTTTTGACTTCACGACGCCTTCGAGGTGGTCGATGCCGTCTCGTTGCACTTGGTACGGGTGTAGCCAAAGAAGAGGTGGTACTAGTAGCAGCCACGGACGCCACCGACAAGGCACAACACGGATCTTCCGTCGTCGTATCTTTGGTATCCGTCACATCTTTCATCACAATCATTGTAGTATCCACTGACAAGGATGATGATGATGAATCTTGCGCATTTCTATGTCTGTGGTTGGAAATATGAATCCTCCGATCCGCCACCCATCCTCGTCTACGCGTCAATCGCAAATAGCAAACGTCCTTTTCGACGACGCGAAGACAGACTTCATGAACCGTACCCGGCACTAGCATTCCCTTGGTCGTCGGGGCATCTATCGAAGGTCCCATATAGACGGCCAGGGGTGTCGAAGAAATCACCTTGTACAAGAATTCTCCTCGCTCACAAACGGGAGGCTGGTCAATAGGGACCACAATTGGAACATGATTGTTGTTATTGCTGCGAGAAGAATCGATCCATAAATAGCCATGAGGCCGCCGGGTCTTTTTCATCATAATTTCATCTTCGACGTCATCTTGCAATAATGGTAGGGGTGACGGTGGTGCTCCCATGGCAGAGAATCCATAATGTGTATTTCCTCGTTTGGGAGTGTGATCACTTGCGGCAATGGATGTTGCGGATACGTCTACAAGAGCATCGACGGTATAACCTCCCGTCAAAACTTGGTCGACGCAAATGACTTTTTCGTCCTTTTCACCACTCGTTACAATAATTTCGCCATAGCTGACATACGCGCCACTTCGTGGAGACGTTCGACTGGGACCCGATAACAAGGATACCACACCTCGATAAACGACCCGATAATACGATAGATGCTGCGGTGTCGTTTCTTCTTCCTTATCGTATTGGTGATCGTCCCCCGTGTCCACATGTGGTAAAAATGATGCGGCTGCTGTTGCCTCTTCTTCATCCGACGGCATGCTGCTGCTCGTACTCATCAATAGTCGAGGTGGAGAGTGAGGATCAGTACTAGTTGCCGATTCCAATGGCGGGGTATTATCAGCCGCAGCCGCTGTAGTAGAAGAATGACGTGGATTTTCCCCCATGAAATATTCCGTCGCCTTTCGTTGCGTCGTTGTTGTTGTTGTTGTTGTTATCCTGCCGTCTGGAAATCGAGGTGGAAAATAAGAGGCTGCCGGAGTCGTCGAAGATCCCAAGGAAGAGACATCGCTGAGCGCGGATTGCGGCTCAGCATCAGGCTGTTGATGATCCATGTTATTTGTCAAAGTTGTTTGCTGGTCAAGGACAATACTCCAATAAAAAATTCACGCTCTCTTGGATAGCAGTGGTTGTTGTTGATAAAAAACACCACACCGAACTCCCATGCAACAGCGCACTCTTGCTCACACGAGGAGCCGGGCGTCAAACGCAATCTACCTCCTTTTCTACGAAAGTCTTGCCCCGAGCAAGGCCAAGTCTCGAAAGGGAGAGGGAAATGCTATGTAAATAGTAAATAACTATCGGTAACAGCAGTTGAAAGAGGACGGAGAGAAGAAAAAAATCGAAACGTAGCGCGGGAAAAATCGCCCGTTCAAAGGGCATCAACGCTGGCCGAGCGCGCCCGTTCATGTTAAAAGAATGATGTGTATTGATTTCTTCAAAAATGTATATGATGATAAATAGATGACTGACTGACTCGACTCAACTATGAAATCTTGGAACTGGAAACTATTTGCGAATGAACGTCCCCCGCTGACTACGAGCACCAGGTTCCGCTGCTACAGTAGTGACTCCTTCTATTACATACTGGGTGTGGCAGTAGTACCAGATAAAGCAATTTCTCCTAAGAAAATGTTAATCCCTACTCGCCATTGCCGCCGACTGCTGCCAACAGTGCTCGTTTCATGACTACAGTCGTTCGAATGATATCGTCCAAAATCTTGCGATCTTCTCGCTGTCGCGCCAAGCGTTCTTGACGAACTTGTTCTCGCAACTCTTGGAGTGTCTGCAAAATATCATCCCCCCGCGCATTCTCTTCTTGTGCGGCTCGTTGAAATTTTTGCTTGACCAACTCCAGAGATGCTCGCCGTGCCGCGGCCTCTTGATGAAATTGCCTGGCAATTATACCCGCCACATTTTCATATCGTCGAATGACGCCACCTTCAATCTTGTCGGATTTGATATCTTCCATACGCATACTCGGAAGGATTTCTTGAAAGACGTCATTTTGCAAACTATCCAATTGATCCCGTTTGGCGTCACTGAGTGTGACATGGACATGCCGTGTCATGTCGTGATCCAATGCGGCAACTCGGTGTTCGAGTTCAGCAATGGCGGGTCCTCGAACCTCGGAGGATTCTCGTTCCATGACCAGTCGTTCCATGGAGGCTTCCAGTGGATGACAGACTGATCGATCCAACGTATCTCGAATGGCCACGTCTAAATCCATTGTTTCTTCGGCATACAAGGACAGTAACCTAGCCACTTGACAATCCAAATCATGCATACGAGAAATAGTATCCCGTCGTCGCTTGATGGTGGTTTGTTGGAGTCGTTTCAAATCGGTGGGTAGTGCTTTTTGATCGCTCAAGAAAACAAATTTGGGGGAGGGACGGACAGCAGCGGGGGGTGTTTCCAAAAAGAGTCGTTTCGAAGTGGACAAGGAGGAGACACCTGAGATTGTAGTTTTGACCATGGGGGTCGAGATAACCAATGGCGTCTGTTGCTCTGGAGCGGGAGGTTTCGGTCGTTGTTCACCGTCATCATCTTCAGGTCGTTCCGCAGATGAAGAAGAGTCATCGGAAGACTCTTCTTGTCCGACCGGCGGTGGTGCAGTATCTTTCTTCTCTGGTGCATTCATGGTAGCGCCAGCAGGACTATTCTTCTTGCTGACAGGCGGCGTCTCCTTTGGACGAGGAGGAGGTGGTGGCGGCGGAGGAGGAGGGCCTCGACGTGTCGACCGATGGATGGAAGGTGGTGGGGTAGGCTCAGCAACTGGAGTGGCTGGAGGCATCTTTGGTGGCGGAGGTTTGATTTTTGGTTTCTCGGAAACTCTGGGCTTGTCCTTTTCAGACGACGGCTCCTCCTTGGATTTCTCTGGTTCTCGGGCGGCGCTGTCGGACGCTATTTTTGTTGCTGCTTCTGGACTAGTTTCAGGAGCCTCTGCATTGCTGGTTTCCGACGCTACAGATGGCACAAAAATGTGAACACCGGGATTTGGCGCTGTAATGGGAGTCGCTAATTTGGGAAAGGTTCCTTGCGCCGCCTTAAATACAGGATCCAAAGGTCGTCCGCGATGGCGTGGTGGCGGTGAATTCGCATGGGGCGGCGACGAATGATGCTGAAAGACATTCAAAGTGGGTGGCGGTCCTTTTGGAGAGAGAACTGTGGATGGAGGAGGTTCATCCTCAACGACGTCATTTGGGTCGGTTTCATATCCCTCCGACGGATCAGGAGGCGGGTTGGAGGATTTGTTTAACTGGGACCAAAAGGACATGATGATGATGATGATGGTGATCTTCGACAGGTAACAGTCAACAAACTCAATATTCGATTGCTACAACAAGGGGACAATCAAGCACAGCCGCAAACTGTACCACTCAAGGGAAGGATTGGGTCAGCAGGCTGATACGGTGAAAGTCCCTCGACTGTTTCACATCGATCGTCATTGTCAAAGAACGACGGCAATTTTCTAGTGTTCCTGGCCGGCCGAAAAAAGAAGGGGGAAGGGGGAGAAATTCAGTGCAATTAGGGGAGCTTTTTGCACATTCGAAACACCATACTGTGCCTTTGGCCACCACAACAAGAATGAGTTCGAGTACTACCTAGCTACAGTACTATCATAACAAGACTACTGACGTAGCTACCACCATACTAGTAAGAATGAGCTAGTATGACCAGCAGCCAGCAGCAGCTCCAATGCAAGTAGTAAGAAGGGGCGCTAATAGCACACGACCAGTGTCATAGCTCGTACTAATATAGTGGCTGTCACAAAATACTATTCTAGTGGTGGCACCTATAGAGCTACCCTACTTTCCACTAGGAGCTACTACTAGCTAGGTCCTGCTGATACTAGCTAGTACTACTGGTGCTATGAATACTCTAGTAGCACGCACAAGCACCAAGGAGAATGACAGGTGACGTTAGTAGTAGTAAGAAGCAAAAGCACCAGCCACCCCACTACTGGCAGTGAACTACTATTCCGGAGTATAATACAGATACCATTACTAGCTAGGTACTAGCTCCAGATAGTAAGTTGTGGTGGCTTGTTTACTTTTGTAGCTTGCAACCAAAAACTGTGGTGGTTGTTCATGAAGCACGAGGGGGACACGACTGTTAGTACTTGGGTGGCGTGGTGCCTTGGCAACTCCATGATCATCTTGAGCTGCTAGCAAGCAGTAGCTGAAAGCTGCTATTCCAAGCTAAGAGTACTTTCGTGGCCACCACCATCATGAGAGAGTGGCTAGAGTACTACTAGTACTATTACTACTACTAGTAGCGCCCTAGTAGTAGTACACAAGGAGGACCACGACTAATCTCACTACTACTAGTAGTAGTAAAAGCTTGATGAGTAAGAAGAGGCAAATAACAATAGCTAGCGGCAGTGGCGGTTGCAAAAAGATAGCTATTGTAGTGGTGGCACCAGTAGAGTAGCTAATTCTTCCACTACTAGCTACTAGTGCGTGAGTTCTGCTGATACCACCACCAGTCTTAGCTACAAGTAGTAGTAGTAGCTAGCTAGTAGTAAGACTAGCACCACACCACTACTGCTAATAGTATATTGGTGATAATATCTTGTAGCAGCAAACTACTATTCTGGAGTATGATACAGATATCTATCGCTACTACTTGTAGCTGTGTACTACTACTAGTAGCACATGGTAACTTTGGGGGCGGCGGGAAAACCCAAATAATTTATTTTGATGCATTCCACGTGTAATATTCCGCTGTTGGAGGGGTTTCTTATGCCCTCAATTTATTTTTCTAAGCATTTAGCTTTGTTTTCCCTTGAGTCAGGACGCCGGTCAATTTTTCTAAGCATTTAGCCATTCTAATTTTAAGAGTATATACGCCCGTCGAGCTCTTCGAAGCACCAGGAACGTGAGAGGGTTGCCTTTAGTGGCAATTTTCTAGTGTTCCTGGCCGGCCGAAAAAAGAAGGGGGAAGGGGGAGAAATTCAGTGCAATTAGGGGAGCTTTTTGCACATTCGAAACACCATACTGTGCCTTTGGCCACCACAACAAGAATGAGTTCGAGTACTACCTAGCTACAGTACTATCATAACAAGACTACTGACGTAGCTACCACCATACTAGTAAGAATGAGCTAGTATGACCAGCAGCCAGCAGCAGCTCCAATGCAAGTAGTAAGAAGGGGCGCTAATAGCACACGACCAGTGTCATAGCTCGTACTAATATAGTGGCTGTCACAAAATACTATTCTAGTGGTGGCACCTATAGAGCTACCCTACTTTCCACTAGGAGCTACTACTAGCTAGGTCCTGCTGATACTAGCTAGTACTACTGGTGCTATGAATACTCTAGTAGCACGCACAAGCACCAAGGAGAATGACAGGTGACGTTAGTAGTAGTAAGAAGCAAAAGCACCAGCCACCCCACTACTGGCAGTGAACTACTATTCCGGAGTATAATACAGATACCATTACTAGCTAGGTACTAGCTCCAGATAGTAAGTTGTGGTGGCTTGTTTACTTTTGTAGCTTGCAACCAAAAACTGTGGTGGTTGTTCATGAAGCACGAGGGGGACACGACTGTTAGTACTTGGGTGGCGTGGTGCCTTGGCAACTCCATGATCATCTTGAGCTGCTAGCAAGCAGTAGCTGAAAGCTGCTATTCCAAGCTAAGAGTACTTTCGTGGCCACCACCATCATGAGAGAGTGGCTAGAGTACTACTAGTACTATTACTACTACTAGTAGCGCCCTAGTAGTAGTACACAAGGAGGACCACGACTAATCTCACTACTACTAGTAGTAGTAAAAGCTTGATGAGTAAGAAGAGGCAAATAACAATAGCTAGCGGCAGTGGCGGTTGCAAAAAGATAGCTATTGTAGTGGTGGCACCAGTAGAGTAGCTAATTCTTCCACTACTAGCTACTAGTGCGTGAGTTCTGCTGATACCACCACCAGTCTTAGCTACAAGTAGTAGTAGTAGCTAGCTAGTAGTAAGACTAGCACCACACCACTACTGCTAATAGTATATTGGTGATAATATCTTGTAGCAGCAAACTACTATTCTGGAGTATGATACAGATATCTATCGCTACTACTTGTAGCTGTGTACTACTACTAGTAGCACATGGTAACTTTGGGGGCGGCGGGAAAACCCAAATAATTTATTTTGATGCATTCCACGTGTAATATTCCGCTGTTGGAGGGGTTTCTTATGCCCTCAATTTATTTTTCTAAGCATTTAGCTTTGTTTTCCCTTGAGTCAGGACGCCGGTCAATTTTTCTAAGCATTTAGCCATTCTAATTTTAAGAGTATATACGCCCGTCGAGCTCTTCGAAGCACCAGGAACGTGAGAGGGTTGCCTTTAGTGCACCAAAATCGGTAGGCCATAAGGTAGGTACATAGCATACCGCTTTGGACACCCTTATGGTTATGATGACGTGGCAACGGAAGCCCCGACCCAAAATTCAAAAGCGTGCGTACCCGCTGGCGCCGCAGTCTCGTAATAGTTAGTACCCTATCCGCGAAGACGCCGGGACTGCGACGCCGGGATCGACATTCCCGATGATGAAAATAATCGTGGCAGTTAGATCGGAACCGTTCATTGCACAACACAAACAAAAGCTCTATCAGTAGGTAGCAAATCGTCAAACTATCTACATTCCCTCTTCTATTGTACCATCAAAGCCTTCAATTGATTGCTTTGAAACACTTTGAAGAGAGAACACTCGAAAACAAAGCAGCCAGCCCTCGCGCACCTCGTCGTTCCTTTGCGATATTCGATACCTTCCGAATTCGATCCAGCTTGAACGCCTCAATCTTTGTCTCGCACCAATAACAACATGTCCACTCCAGTCGTCGTCCAAGGTACGGCCGTCCAACCTTCCTTTGGTGACAGCCCACAACCCGTTGCGGATGCCGAGCATCAACCCGCCAAGGGCGGTTGCAAGGATCCGCTCTTTGCCCTTTTGTTCTACATCAATGTCTTTGCCATTATTGCCGTGGCGATCGTTTATGGACCCGCAGCCTTTGCCGATGACGCCGAGTTTGATTATACAGGATACATTTATGCGGCGGTCATTTCGGCCGTCTTGTCGCTCATCTTTTCGGCGGTGGGTTTGTTTGTGCTCATGAAGATACCAGAAACCATGATCAAAGTCGCTCTGATTTTTGTGGTGGTCATGTCAGGAGTCTGGGCTGTCATGGCATTCTTGTCGGGATCCATGTTTGCGGGTATCATGGGAGTGCTTTTCTTTGCCATTGGGCTCTGCTATGCCAGAGCAGTGTGGTCGAGGTGAGTATGCCTGGTCGTTTCGGCATCAAGAATTTTGTGCGCACGTACTCATTTGCTTGTTTTTCAGAATCCCGTTCGCCGCGGTGAACATGACCACGGCCGTGACTGCCATCCGGGCGAACCTTGGGGTCGTTACCATTGCCTACCTTTTTACCATTCTTGCAGCCGGTTGGTCCATCTTGTGGTCCATCGCCGTTTCAGGTACCATGGAACAAACCTATAACTGCGATGAGAATGGCGTCTGCTCGAATCCAAACTATGGATACATCTTTTTGCTCTTTCTGTCTTTTTTCTTTGCTCACCAGGTCATTCAGGTGAGTGTATATCTGTGTTAAAAGTTGAGACGGGGTAGATTTTTCGACTGACCTTGTCTTGTTTGTCATCGCAGAACTCTGTACATGTCACGGTTGCGGGAGTTGTGGGTACCTGGTGGGTCGCTCCGTCGGACAATGGTTTCTGTGGAAAAGCGGTTTGCAACTCGTTCATTCGAACTTTGACGACTTCTTTTGGTAGCATTTGCTTTGGAGTAAGTGTGGTACACGTTTGGCGGATTATATCCATGGATGAAATCACTCAATCTCGTTTATTAGTCCTTGATTGTCGCATTTCTGCGATCTCTAGAAATGTTGGCAAATATCGCTCGGGCCAACGACGACGCGGGTATTGGAGCTTGTATTGCGGAATGTATTTTGAGCTGTTTGGCTTCCCTCGTGGAATACTTCAATAAGGCAAGTCCGGGTCAGTTTTGGCTTGCTTTGGTAAACGCATTACAGGTCACTGTCGCACTCATCGTCTTTGGTTGCATTTCCATCACCTCTTCCTCGGAAACCTGGACAGTGGGCATACATCTACGTGGGCGTCTATGGTTTTGGATACCTGGAGGCCGGAAAGAATGTGTTTACCCTCTTCAAGAATCGCGGCTGGGAAGCCATTATTGCGGACGTAAGTACGAGAATGTCGGGCATTCGACCGTTGCGCTTTTCCGGTTCCTACTAACATCGTTTCCTTTACCAACAGGATTTGTAAGCTCTATACTGTTGCTTCTTTGCTGCAGGTCTTTTCATATGGCACCTCGCTCACTTCTTTTCTTATTCGCTTGTAGAGTCGGCAACGCCCTGCTGCTGGTATCATTGATTGTGGGTGGTATAATGGGGGCCTTAGCGCTGGTTTTTGTGAAATCTACAGAATGGTTCGCTGATGCGGGGGAGAATGATAAGGCCGTTGCGTTCGCCTTGGGTTTTGTGGTTGGACTTGCCGTTTGCAGTATCCTCCTCTCCACCGTGGCAAGCGGTGTCAACACTGTCATTGTCATGTTTGCCGATGCCCCCGCTGAACTACAACGTAACCACCCCGCCATATCATCCAAGATGCGCCAAATCTGGGGCGAGATTTATCCAGGGGCTGTGTAATCATCCCACTGGTGGGATGGCGCCGTACTCTGGTAGTGGTGCAGGCAAGAAGTTTTTTGTCTCTGTCTCCCTTGTATGATAGCCTGGCTTGCACCCCTTTGGCTGACCCGACAAATACTTAGAACCAGTTCAATCATAGTCATCTTCGTCCACAATAATTTGATCATTCGCACTGCTAGAGGCAAGTGCAGCTTCCAAACCCTCCTTTGGTTGTGCAGCTGCTTCCATTACTTTCTTGGCTGTACGACTTGACGCCGTGTCTTTCCGTGACCGTTTCTTTCGGGGCACATACTCTCCAGAGCTGGCCTGTTCCTTTTGTATCAGCTTGTCAATACCATTTTTCTCCAAAGCTTCTTTCACAAAAGCAAAACTTTCCTTGTCTTGGACCGCTCGGTACACATGAGTGCACTTGATGATATGCCCTTGACTTGTTTCTTGTTCGGAAGCAGCCGCTCGTTTCACTAAATCTTGTAAAAACAAGGCAGACGTGGTTCCAATCAAAGACGCCGCCTTGGGAGGAATGCGAGATAGTTTGGGTTCTTGTCGGTACAGTTTGTTTCGTACTTGATCCGGTGGGAAGAGCTCCGTGAGAGGGACAAGGACCGGTGCTGGTGGTGACATCTTTTTCGAATCATCATCCTCATGGTCCATGATTCCAACTGCAGCAGCAGCCGTGCCATCCTTTGGCGCCTTGCCACCACCATCGTTGCTGTTGTCGTCAAGAGCATCATTCATGACAACAAGGCTGTATCGTGCGCTTTACTACTGCTTTTTGTGGAGTCATCATCGTACACATCATGGTCTAGAGCAACCACAAGCCACTTCTCTCCAACATCATCGCCATCGTTTTGGAAAGATGTGGGGGAGATGACATTTTGATGGAGGGAGATGCTCCCCCACAACGAGCCGGGTATCTTGGCGCGCCGGCACATTCTCCAACGGAGTGTGATCCAACGGAATCTCCAATGAAGTGCCGAGTCAGGCCAACGCGCGCATGGCCGAGCCATCATCGGTCATCGCATCGCCAAGCGTTGTAGGCGACGATGATGGACGCACGAGAAAGAAAGGAGAAAGGAAGAAACATACAGTAGTAAAGTGCAAATCATCCTTCAAGTGCACTCTTCCATCCACACCAACACTAAATTGCCATGTCATCACCCTATTTCAATGCTGGGAACGGCTCTGCACCTGTCGTGGTTCAGGGTCAAATAGTGGAGGCCAATAATTATCAACCAGCTCCGAGTGGAGGCCAGGAAGAATGGACGAAGGGAGAACCACAACCTCGACAGTGTCGGGATGCATTTTGGGCCATTTTATTTTATATTCATATTGGTCTGATTGGATTTTGTACAGCAAGATTTGCTCCATTAATGATCCAAGATTTGGGCGCCGCCGATTATTACAATGCCCAACGAAGATTTCTGGAGAACAATAATGACAATGCAGATTTTACTGTGGATCCACAAGCCGTTATGATTATTCTGGCCGTGTCCGGAGTAGCAGGTTTTGTGTTGAGTTCTCTAGCGATGTTGTTTCTCATGAGATTCGCGGAAGGTCTCATTAAAATGGCACTCATTTTCAATGTGGTGGTATCCGCCGCCATGGCCATTGTGGCCTTGATTGGTGGCGTCGTGGGAATGGCGGTCATGTTTGGGATGGGATTCTTCTTTAGCATTTACTATTGTTGTATTGTCTGGTCGAAAATTCCCTTTGCGGCATCGAATCTTATTACTGCCACAACTGCTGTTCAAGCCAATATGGGTTTGGCCTTTTTTGCCTACTCGAACCTGATTGTAACTTTTCTGTGGAGTTTTTGGTGGGCGATTGCCTTTATTGCTACTTCCTATGTACTTGGAGGCTGCGATGCTGATGGAACCTGTGACAATGACATCAATGGGGGACTGGTATTTGGATTTTTGGTCAGTTACTTTTGGACGGCTCAGGTTATTAAGAATGTCGTGCATACGACTGTTGCAGGGACTGTGGGAACCTTTTGGTTTACTCCTATTGAAGCGAATGGATGTTGTTCCAAGGGCGTCCGTGATTCTTATTGGAGAAGTATCACCACATCATTTGGCAGTATTTGTCTGGGATCTTTGATTGTAGCATTGATTCAAGCTACGAAAGAAATTGTGCATTCCATTCGAGAAAAAAACGATTCGTTACTGGTCTGTCTAGCAGATTGTGTATTGGGTTGCATTGAAGCGCTCGTGGAGTACTTTAATCAGTGGGCCTATGTCTACGTGGGCCTGTATGGGTACAGCTTTGTGGAGGCTGGTAAAAATGTCATGTCTCTCTTTCGATCTCGGGGCTGGACGGCCATTATTGCCGACATGCTGGTCGACACTGTATTGCTCATGGTGAGCCTAGGTGTCGGCATTTTGACGGGTATCGTGGGCGTCTTGGTTGGAAGCTTAATCCAACAAGATGCAGTGACGCTGGTGGGAGCATTTTTGATTGGAATGGTCATTGGAATTGTCTTGTGCAGCACTCTCTTCAGTCTCATTAGCAGTGCGGTCAACGCCACGATTGTACTCTATGCGGAAGCACCCGCCGAATTTCAAGCCAACCATCCACAATTATCTGAACAAATGCGAGCGGCGTGGAAGCAAGCATATCCTGTCGAGTTCCGATATTAGACGAAGAAGGAAGTGCGGCGAGCTTCATCCACCAACCGTGTCATTAATAATATAGACTAGAGAAGCTTGTTCAATGAATGAAATTACTATTGTTTATTGGCTATCTTGCACATAAGTCATTGGAGAATTCCACACCCACTTGTTGGCGGCCCATTTGATGCCTTCCTTGACGGGACATGCTCCATGCAGACTGTATGGATCCAACGCTCCATTCGGCGTTTGACTATAAAACACAATGACTTTTCCAGCTTGCGGCCGCACTCGCAATCCCTTTTCCGAATCACATTGCTCTTCTTTTGGTGGCGCCACCTGCCTGTCAACTGCCGGAAAGACCGTTTCGCCTCCTTCCTCGACATCACTGAGGTACCAAAAGACGGTAATCATTCGATTGCGTCGGCCATTTTCAATCAGTCGGAGAGTGTCGGGGTCTTGTTGATAGAGAGAAGGCTCAAAGAAATCATGGTGAGAATCATACTTTTCGGTCTGTCCATATCTCAAGACTTGCACAGGTTCTTGATGATTGACGGGCAGCCGCACCAACGATGCTGTTTTGCGTTCAATCGACTTTAAAAACGGATGCATTTGGCTGTGCAAAAAAGTGGTTTGGGATGTACGAAAATCAGATGACGGACGACCCTTATCCTTGTCCATCAAGGTAACTTCCGAATACCGCATGGTCGGTGTTGCCGCAGTTTGGATCTGTTCGCACTCTTCCAGGGTCAAAAACCCTTGCACACTCAAAACGAGAGGAAATAACGACAATGTCTCGAGCGTCGCATTCTTTTGTTCGTCCAGTCGAATGACACGCTCAAATCCTTTTCGAACGCCCGGCCAGATCCACGCGCCACCTTGAAAGACTAGAAACATGCCCGAAAAGTCTTCAATGGAATACAAGTCATCATCTACTTCCGTCAAGTACTTTTGACCCAGGGGCGAATACGTGGCCCAGGGTTGGTGAAATGCGTCCGTCGGAGTCAGTTCGAGATGTTGGACCAGCAAACTCTTGAGAGCGCCCCAGTTGTGAATCAAAGTAGTATCCACAGCCACTGGTCCTTGATAGAAATCATCGAATTCTTCTTGATGAAAGGCATCTTTGTGGAGCGTCAATTTGCCATTCTCCAGACAGGCAATGTGAAGTCCATGAATGGGCACTTGGTGAAGAAATTGCGATAAAGTCTCGTCGGTACATGGAAACTTGACGTGTGCGGTAGTTTCTAGTAGTGTACGCGATGATAATGACGACTGCGATAGATTCCATATCGGAGGAGTCACCAAGCCAGCCATCAAGGCCACGAGGGCCTTCAATACAGGAACCGAAGAATTCGACGTCTTTTCGTTAACAGATTTCCCAGTGGTCGATGACCCATTGTGTTTCTCTGGACTTGCCTGACTGGAAGGCTGTTGTTTAGCGCTGGGTTTTGCCATTGTCGATGGTGATTCTTCTTTAACAGTAATAAGGATATATTAAGGACGGATGGGATTGTGGGACAAGAGAGGTCATTTTCGCATTCAAGTCGTTTTGCGAACCCATGCAGCATCGACTCATTTGACTTCAATTCAACGGTTGGCTGGCAGGAGTTGGATTTGGCGACCGACACGCGCGCGTCAACCCCGTCAAACACGACACAACCGAACCTCTATCGAAATCACGAGAGATGATGCCCCCTTTGAAGGTGCATCACAAAACTTTCACCATGACGATCCCGATTGTGCAAGGAACGGCCGTCCCATCTGGGCAGTATGCCGAACCTCATTACAGCCAGCCCTATGTGGCATCGGAAGAAGGAGATGTCATGAACTTTTCGAATAACGAACCACAAGCTCAAAAGAAGTTTCAAGATGTTCCTTGGGCGATTCTCTTTATTTTGCATTTGGCGGCCATGTTGGTCGTCATTTCTCTCAACATGGCCGGTATGCAAGGTGGTGGTGGTGGTGGCGATTATAATGGCGTCATTTGGATGGTAGGAATGACAGCTGTCGTGGCGATTGGAGTCTCGTGTGCTTCGTTGAGTCTCATGATGAAGTATCCACAAGCACTCGTCAAAACGGCACTGATTTTTACCGTGGCAATGAGTCTAGCCATGGCCATTATGGGATTCATGACGGGACAAATGTGGTTTGGAATCCTAAACTTGGTGGCATTTGCTATTAGCGTCTGCTATGCCAAGCTTGTGTGGTATCGTATCCCTTTTGCCGCCGCGAATTTGAATACGGCATTGACAGCGGTCAAGTCCAACTCGGGATTGACCTTCATTGCCGTGTTCATGCTCGTTGTGGCCTTGGGGTGGTCGGTTTTGTGGTTTGTAGGGCTCGGGCAAGCATTATCTTCTAGCAGCGGGGGCATCGTCTTCTTGTTGCTGGTCAGTTACTACTGGGTCCATGAAGTGCTGTGCAATATTGTGCACGTGACTAGTGCCGGTACCGTTGCCACTTGGTGGTACGTGCCACTGGAAGCAGCCGCCTGCTGGTCCCAAGCCATTCAGGACTCCTTTTGCCGGGCCACTACGTATAGCTTTGGTAGTATCTGCTTTGGATCACTCTTGGTGGCAATTGTCCAAGCGCTCCGAGCCATGGCGCACATGGCTCGAGAGAACGATGATATGCAAATCTTGGCCTGCATTCTAGAATGTATTCTGGCCATGATTCAAGATATCATTGAGTATATGAATAAATGGGTAAGTGGAGTGGAACGAAGGAATGCTTGCTAGGTTTATTGATGGAAGCGCTCACCTTTTCTCTCAGGCTTATGTTTATGTGGGTATCTACGGCTTTAGCTACTTGGAAGCTGGACGCAACGTCATCCAACTCTTCCAGAACAAGGGATGGTCCGTCATCATCACGGATGACTTGTGCGATCGAGTCCTCTTCATGGTGTCCTTGGGCGTTGGATTTGTCACGGGCATTGTTGGATGGGCTGTGGCCGCTGCAGATCAGAATCTATTGAGTGGACTCAACCTTGGGGATGGAGCAGGCCTTGGAGGATTCATGTAAGTGCCATCGTTGGGATAGACGGGGGGATTCCGCGCGTACAATGATCAAAACTTACCCGTGCCTTCTTCTCAGTATTGGCCTCATTGTGGGCTTTGTCTTTTCGAGCATTTTGCTCAGTGTAGTTGGCTCTTCCGTCAACACGGTAATTGTTTGCTATGCCGAGGCTCCGGGTAAGTAAAGAGGTTAATGTTGCGTTCCAAGCTAGCTGTTTCAAAAATGTTTCTTACAAAAAGTTCTTTTCTGTCCGCAGCTGAATTTGAAACCAACCACCCAGAATTGAGTAGGGAGATGCGATCGGCTTGGACCCAGGCTTGGCCAGAACTGACGATTGGGGCCTAGGTTCTTCTACGACCAGCTTGTTTCCTAGTACTGTAATTGACTTGACTTTCTTGAAAATGATCCCATAATCATTATTGCATTCGAATTCGTTTGGAACTGATGTCTTCTTCAGGACGCATACCTTCTCTTTCTTCACTGGATGTAGTAGAATCGGCAAGTGGATCACCTAAAACCGATCGACGCTTCCGTAGTTCTGCGCGCATTATCTGACTAATCTTCTCCTGGGCTGCCTTCTCTGGCACTACCTCCCATCCCTCTGTTGTTCTCCGGAGAAATCGACCTCCTCCCTGCTTGACCGAGTTCAAAATATGGATCGTTGTCATTGTCTTCGTCACCCTTTCCGTGGCTTCCATGTATTGCTCAGCATACTCTATAACGAGTCTCGTAAGGTGAGCGTTCCCGTGCCACGAGTGAAAAGGTGGGCCGCGGCCGCACAATACGTCCATTTTAGTTGGAAACAGAGCGAAACCAGGCGTCGCCGACTGTTCCTCGAGGCGTCTTGCGGCTGCTTCCGTTTGTTGGCGCTCACGGATATATGCTTCGATGGATGCCTGGGACAAGACCCCTTCGCCAGGGGATAAACAGTGCTGCAAGTTCACGCCAAACTGCATCAAAGCGTACTGTACCTCCAACTTCGAGCCAAAGTGGGTACGTTCACGAAGCCGACCATTCTTCCCAACCAGCACGTGGACAAGGTTCAAGAAGGTACGAACAGCCGGCTGGTCGTAACATAGATGGAAAGCACAAGTCCGGAACGGCCATGCAGTTAGGATTCTTTCTGTTTTCAAAATAAAATCGATGAATTGGCCGACGGAGGACCTCCATTCTCCGAAACAATTGACAACTTTCACGACACCCTTCTTTTGAATTTCTTCGTTCTCTTCGAGGGCCGACATGATCTGGTACCAGTTATATCGAACAAGTGATTTCCAGTTCGATACGTCGTACAGACATAGTGTCTGGAAATAAATGCCCCTCCCTTGTCGATCTCGCAATAGCTGAGTGGAGCCACTACGCATGCATATCATTTCTTCTCCCGTCAAGTCGTCCAGTGTGATTTTCTTGGTTAGCTTGTCGTCACCAAACAAGAGGAGTTTGTACTCGAAGTGTCTGTACATTGATTCAGCCGCTTTGGCGGGATCAAATCGTTCTGCACGCAAGAACATCATGTGAAACTTGTCGTCGGTTTCCAAAGATGGCTTCAAGAAAATAGCTCGATCGAGCGCCTTTTTCTTCTGCCTGGGAACCTTGGAAAGTTCGTCTCGCATTTCTTGAAGACAGGCCGAGACAAATTCTGGCGCTTCGTCCGTAATTTGAGAGACACCGTGAACCTCCTCGTACACGAGTTCTCGCTGTTCGACAGTCAACTCATTCATCTCTCTTGCCATGAGATCTCCGTTGACTTCGACATCCTCAGGGCGATTGTGTCGTCGTACCGCCGTACCGCTTCCGCCACTGCAGCAAACCATCCTTCATGCCAACAACTCTGAGTTGCGGGAAACTAGCAATATCTCCAGCTCAAATCGTTGATGTTGTGGACGACGAAAGGCTATCGTAGCTACCCATCTGGATTAGATTGCCTGGGTGGCAAAAGATAGGACCTGCTACTCGACTACGACCCACTCACTTTGACCGATAGTACGGTAGTTTATACCTGGTATGCGACGCACGCCATGACACATAATGCTGGCTATGTACCTAACACCGCCGCATGGGACGAGTACCATATGTGCGTCATTACATAACGATACTTTCTGTATGCGCCAATTTGCGTGTTAAATGGAGTGTTCTATTTTAGTGATGCCCCGGCGTCTAAATTTCTTCCCATTCTACTGCAGACGCGGGCAATACTGTTCGGATTTTGGCCTTGACTGGAATGTCGTGCAAACATAAATATTTAACGGCAAAGATGCGGAAATCGGTTCTCCTCTATATTTTTTTAAGAGTATCGGCAGTTCATTCTGGGGAGCTTCTGTCTAATTATGATGTTTAGCCATGACGCCGGCATTCCCCATCATATCGCTCAGTCGTCCTTGACGAGTTTGAGTCGATGTAGTCACATCTAGAGGAATGTTTCTTCCGCTAGCATATCCACCTTGGCGATCGGTGGGGTCGCATTCCATATGCTCATGTTGAGCCTTTTCAAACTTGCCAAGTCTTCGAGCTTCTTCTAGTTCCTTTCGTAGCCAGTGGTCGGCTATGGCTAGCATCTTCGACGGATGGTTGTCCCGCTTTAGTTGCTGGTAGACCTCAAGTTCTTCCATCTTGCCTTGCCAGCCACATTTCCCTTCATTTGTCAAATAGAACAGATGCGACGCCCATTCATCAAGGCCGTCAAAAATGTGGGTGGCATAGAGGATGGTCGCCTTGCGCTCGTCAGATTCCCGGACCAGCCATTTCAAAAGATCCTGTCGGACGCAGACATCCAAGCTGGTAGTAATTTCATCCAACAGCAAGATCTTAAAGGGTCGAACCAATCCCAACATGATTTGCACACGGCGACGCTGGCCATCCGATAGTTGATGCATGTGCCAATTCAAATCAATGCCCAACAATTGCACGAGTTCATCCCGACGCTCTGGATACGACTGTTGAAGCTTCTCCATCATTTTGTGTACGGGAATATCTGCCATCAAAGGAACACTGGCACCTACGAAAGCAATTGAAGTCATACCCCAGTCGCAGTCGAGGTAAGCACGATGAAAGTTGAGTTTGGTATCGCGGAAGGAATTGAGTCCCAAAACTTTAACTTCTTGTTGCGTGAGGTGGCGGCCTGCCAAAATTCGGAGAAGTGTCGATTTACCACTGCAAAGTGCAAATGTGTTGACGAGACGAAATTATGAGAAAGACGGGGTAGAAATGACACAAAAAGACGACATGGTCAATGACATATTGTCGCAAATCAACATTTCGGCGCGTCTCGTACCTTCCGTTGGCACCAATCAATAAACACCGAGATCCTGTCTCCAATGTCAAATTGAGACTTACAAGGGTCGGTTTCACTTTCGTATTGACCAACGCACTTCCGCTATTGCTGTATGCGAAACTCAAATCCTTCACTTCGATGGCATTGGGACCGTAGTCGTTAATGACGGGCAATGGCTTGGGCTGCACAGCTGGCTTTGGAGCAGTCATGTTTGTTGAGCTAGCGATTTTACTGTAAAGTGAGGTTGTGGCCAGGCGTTGAATCTTCGGAGCCAAGTGAAATAATGTGGACAGTGCAACGATGATGCACCGACGACGACAAATCCACAACCTTCACTTCGTGGCGAATGATGGCAGACTGAAGTCATCGGAACGACGTGTTTCGTTGCGACAAACCCAAGATTGTTGTCGCACGCGCAAATTTCGTTCCGGGAACGTTCCTTCGTGACTCGAACGTGCGTGATTTAACTGCATGCAAATCCTTTGACCCGTTTGATTGGACTACCTTCCGCAGTTGCTGAATTCGACGAAACTTTCACCACCACTTTCTACTTTGGCAGGAGGCCCTTTTAAGTACTATGCTATGGTAGACTCCTCTCTCAATCACGCCGTAGTTTCGACGAAACGATTCATTGAGTTGATGACAAGAATTCTACTGCTCGAAGTGCCATAAAACGAAAAGAGGGTCAACCTTCTGTGTACTAGTAATGAGTTTTTTCTCGTTGAAGCAGCATCAACCAATCTCCAATTTCCTCGCTTCATCCTGATGATAGAAGGAATCATAGATCAATACCATGAACAGTCTCAAGACCCATTGTTCGCATTCCTGAATGAGTGGTAGATGAGGTCCACAATGAACAAAACAAACAACGAAGCACCAGACTCTCCTTACGCATCGCTTCAAAAATTTGTATTTCTAAGAGGTCTATTAGAGATATCCAAGAGATTCCTATATATCGATGAACCGTCTTCGATATTTCAACAACACCCATAACCCCCTTCGTGAAGTGTTAGTTAACGTATCCACGTCCATTGGGCGTTCGATCTCTGGGTAAGGATGCCACAAATGAGGCATGCCGACACCTCGAGGAAAACTCCATGCTCTTGGCCGCCAACAGAATGACGTCTTTCTGGCTTAGCTGTCGCTGACGTTCTTGTTCCTCCAAAACTAGACTTCGAACAAACAGTTTGTGCATGGCACGTTGACGAGCATAAGGGTGTGCATCGTCGGCAAGTCCCAAAACGCATTGATCTTCGTTGTCTGCGACTAAGCCGCCTCTTCGAATCAATGACCTGGTCTGCCTACATTCATTTTGAATTCGTTTTAAATCCTTTTTCCGGTACCAAGTATCCTTTTTCAGCTTGTTGCTCATGGACTCGAGATTGGGGACTTCATGAACTTGAGGCACGGTATGAAATCGGACCCGCTTAAACAATTGTCGTTGACGATTGGGTGCTAAAACGTACGGAGATGTGGGTGGTGAGGAGAGGGCATGCTTGGCATCCCGAACATGAAAACTCGACTCGGAGGTTGTTGGCTCCGCGGAAGGAACTAGCAAATGCAACGGTGCATTGCCAGCTTTGGCACTACTCGCAGATTCTACTGAGAAGGCAACGCCAGCATTCTTTTTCCCGTCGAGTCTCATGGTTAAAATTCAGAAGGAGAGTGGAGTAGTTCTTTTGTTGTTTGTTTTAATGTCCCTTATCCAAGCAACAATGCCCCTTTCAATGGAAATCCTCTCTTCTCTTGAGTGATGATGATTTGCGAACTGACAGTCATCTGCATGGCCAGTGGACTACGGAGAAACTCATTCACCACCACATGTGCACAGCCAATAAATGCCAAGAAGCTTTTTTGTTGAGGTTCCATTCCGTAGGATTTGCGTTGAATTGAGTACCACGGATTTCGAAACTGCCGAATCAGGCGGCCGCCGCCAAAACAAACACGGGAAAAGCGCTCCCTCCACCATGAGGCATATATTTCGAGTCGGAAACATAATCGATTATGATGTACCACCATCTCATTTCAATAAGTAAAAATGTCAACCCAGGTAAACTTCAAGTCTTGAGTCAAGTTGTTTTTCCTATGTTACTTAGGTACTGTTGTCGATACGTCCAGTACTGTGGGGTGCATTTAACAGTACCTCGCGTACTGATGACTGGGCACAAAGGACCAACCAAAATATTCCCCTCTTTCCGGTCGCGAAACTGTGACAGGGCACTTTCCGACTAACCAGGTATAGTACTGGTAGAGGCATAATCCTCAAAGAGCGAAAACCCAGGAACAACACTCTCTCCTCGCGCCATGTGTCAGTAAGAAGTTACATCTGTCTCTGCAGTATCCATAAACATACAAAGTCCAAAGTTCCAGATCGCTGCTTCCGTCCGTCCGCCATCCTGCCGTTTGTCTTTTGTCGTCGTGTGGCGACGAAGCAAGCCAGGCAAGCCTTCTCGCTTGTGGCACGACAATGCCATTTTGATGCTCTTTGTCCATGCAACAGGGTGAGCATTATTTTCACCATGATGCCCCCACCGCCTCCTCCTCCTCCCCCGAGGCGAGGGACGGGAACAACGAACAATAATAATGGATCTACCAGTCGGCCGTTGCCACCTCCACCGCCTCCCCCTCCCCCAGCTGCTGCCAAGCCAAAACCGGCGCCGCCAGCTCCTTACATGATATCGTCGCCATCACCTGTGGTTCCCATGGCAAAAAGCAATGAGCCATACGGTGAAATCCCCTCGCCAACGGCTGCTGCTTCCAAGATTCATCATCGACATTCAGCGGCAGCACAAGCGCCGATTCCTCCGACGTTTGCCTACGGCATTGGAAGTGGGGCGAGCAGTTCGTACCCCCTCCCTCCATCCTCCTATCCACAACCAAAAATGTCCAAGAAAGACCGTCAGGCGTCCGTTTCTTCCGCTACTGATGCAGCAGATAACCCCCTGCAATATGAATACAACTCCAAGGCATTGGCGTTTCTGATCCCTTCTCTAGTGTCGATTCTATGGTGGCACGAATCACCGGTCATTCTGCAGGTGCTCTTAATTCTGGGGTTGATCTTGTATGGATTGGATATGATTAATGCCCGAGACTCTCTTCCTGTGGTGGCTTGGATAGGGGCCTTGATAATGACCATGGTTAGTGGATTTGCCACTCTGCTCCAAGTGGATGATTCGGAAGCGTCAGGAAGTGCAATGATTCTCTACCTGATTCGGCTGGCAGTGGAAGGAATCTTTTTCTGCATCGTGGTAAGTGGCGGCCTAATAATATACTATGATTTTACACGAGACTGTGCATCCTCACTCTCTTTTGGATTGTGATCTAGGCTTGCTGGTTCAATCTCCAATTCTCATGGCTACATCGAGATGTTCCGACCGTTGCAAAGAGTATGGAACAGGCATTGCATTCCATATTGCCACCCATTGCGGCGTCTATTTTGTCATATCATGTTGCCCGCTTACTAATGGATTACTGGGGAATGGATCGAGTGGCCACGTTTCTGCCACATTTGTTTGCCATGCTGCTGGCGGCTGGAATGTTGTCGTTGGGATGCACCTATAGTTCCTTTGTTCCACATCATGCAGAGGAAGACGAAACCCTGCCACCAACGTCATCGTCGTATGCGATTACTTCGTTTGCAGCCCGGGGCCATTCCATGCTGTTGCTATTGGTGCCGGGGACGATGCATGTGCTCATGTTTCGACAACGGATTCTCAGTCGACACGCAGCTTCCGATGAACTCCACGACTTGATTCTGGTCTGGACCATTCCTTACTTGTTGCACTGTGGAGTCTTGCTGTTAAGTCCAGCCAGCTGTCCCTACAAGTTGTCTATGAAATATTTTCCAGATGTCAGGGAGAAGACATTGCGATGGGCAGCCATCCCGTTTGCAGCATCGCTCTTGGCTTCCTTGGCGGCTCAGCAACGGTACATTATTCCTCTTTGTCACAAGGTTTCCTATCAATTCAATGGTCATGATCATCCACCGAGTTGGGTTGTATCGGGATACTTGACATCGGCAACCTTGTTTACGTTGGTTGCCATTTGGACTTGGGGACGGAAATCGGCAGTTACAGGAGAGGTGCTCTTTGGAGACTATCACGAGGATGTTGTGCAATTATCCATTTCTGCCAGTGGAATGCTTTTCGGTAAAGCATTTGGTATTCCATGGAGTTTGACACCACTACCGATTTTAGGATTTTTGGGAATTGCTGTCTGGTTCACTACGCGGATGCTTCGGTACTTGTCGCTCTTTTTGTTCGTTTTCCACGCCGGGGCTGTGGTGCTATTTAGCTATCGATTTGCATCTATCAATATTCATATACCTTTGGCGATTCCAGGTTTTGAAGTCGGGTTGTCTCGATTGGGAAATCTCGAAGCCATGACAGCCGTCGCAATTGGTTTAGTGGCAGGTTTTGCAGTACGCCCACCAGGAGGCCTTGGAGCCTCCTTTTTGAAACGAGTCGATGTGGCGGGTATGATTCTCATTTGCTATGAGTTAATGCTGACAGCTCTGGAAATTACCCTGCTCAAGCGGCCAGCACCTCGCGAGATGGTTGGACAAGAGTCAGACACGGGCGTGGAAGATTCGGGATTCCTTTATGATCATGCGACGGCAATGTTGACGAGTTTGGCCGTTGTGGCAATCACAGTTTTTATGCAACGAATGAAAATCGTTTCTGCGAAATCGAGCATTGTGGCACTTTCATTGGGTATTGCCAAAGCTATCGCTGTTCTTATTGATGCCAATGAGGCAGATGGAAAGTTTCGGACCGAGTCCAAGGAAGAACATCTTGCCCAAAGAATGTTCTATCGAACCTTGGTGGCGTCGTCTTTGCTAATTGTCATGATGGCGCCCAGGGCGATCCTGGCACCCATTCATTTGAAAACGACTGCACGGCACAAACGGTCGCTAGCGGATGGAAAGCCCCTTGGATCCATCCCTCCGTCTGCTGTACGAAATATCATGGCGTACACCCTCGTGATTCTTCCTGCTTCGCTGCTGTCATCGGTCCCCATGGTTTTGACGCCTCTGATCATGGCTTTGTCGTCCCATTATGGTGGCGGGGCTTATTACAAGGTAGCCCCTCCCCTCTCTGAAATGGCTGGGTTCGCACTGACCTTGTGGGGTCTATCCAGTTTGTCCATGTTAAATTACTATCTGCCAGATGGCGGAGGCGAAACTTGGAAAAAAGCGTCAGCACTTACTCTGCTCATGGGTGTGGGAGTCATTTTTTCGGCTCCAACCGTCCCGGATTGGATTGCTGGAGATAGTGGTCTCGGTGTTTCAAATCCTTATGCTGCAATATCTAGTCTGGGAACGACGCTGGCCTCACAAGGTCGCAACCGAACTGGCGGCTGGGGAATTCTTTCGGCGTCCTTGGCCACCTTGCTGGCTATCACAGGCCCGCTCGAATTGCGAGAGCGACGGCACCCGTCGGGGCGCAAGGACCAGTACTTGCTGCTCCGCCTGATGATCTTCAGCGTTCTCTTTGGCTCTGGTGTCGCGTGGTTCATAACAATTCAAAGCATGGGCCAAGAAAACTTCTTTGAATTGCTCATGACGGCTTTGGCTTGCATGGTCGTGGCGTTCTTTGGAACTGTGACTTGTGTTTTGGGCTATTTTCTCGAGCTGGAAAATTTTGATGAAGTTGACCAAATTGCCAAGATTTGGGCTGGAGCGTTTTGTATCTTCGGAGCGGTGACTGCAGTGCCGGCTCTGGTGTCATCATCTTCGACGATGCACGCGTTTGGTGCTGGTGGATGGCTCTCGACATATCTCTCGGTAACTGGCTTGGCTCTGTTTTCGCTGACAATGGCACTTCGGTTTCGCCACAACAAAAATCAGGCTACCCGAGGTCTTGGCAATTTGAGCTGCGTTCTCTCCTATGTCTTTGTCACTTTGGTCCTTTATGGGCGATACGGAGTGTCTGGAATGGACAATACCTTTGCCGTCACAACGATCTTGCGCGTTCCCGCTTCCGTCATTGGGACCTTTGTATTCTCTCCCATGCTGCTGGCACTGGAGGGCGAAGTTGGAGGTGAACGTCGGAGTCGAGTGTCACGGATATCAGGGGGTGGTTCCAAGGCTCCCTCCAACATTATAGGCCTGACCTTGTCGAGTCTTTCGGATGCAAATCGACTCGCACCTCCAATGACTGCCACGGTCGCAGTCTTCTTTTTGGCTGCGGCTTACGTCATTTTTTTGCGTGGATCCTTTTTCTTTGGCGGGTCATCGGTTGTTACCAGTCATACGGACCTCTTTTCCAAGGTCCAGGGCGGTGCTACTGGTAGTGAAACTCTGGCACAACTTGCCCAACGCTCCGTATCTCATAGTTTGTCTTTGGTGGTATCCGCTCGCATGGCAGGCAGTGGCTTTTGGACCGCGTCTAATCCCTTGGGTCCTTTGATTCATTTAGGTGGTTTGGTAGCCACCGTCCCGTCCTTGTATCTTTTGCTACTGCAGACTTGGACGGGTGTTCGAGCACCCCAATCACAGGTTATTGTGGCATTGCCCGTAAACTTGATTCCGCTCTTGTTTTGCCGAGGCATTCCCGCCATTCCGGCGGCTGCCTTGATTGGCTCTGTGGGTGGACTCCTTCAGCTTGTGAATCAACACCGAAGTGACCGACGATCCCAAATGCGAATATAGTAGCTACACCGGTCGGTCTCTAGAGCTAGTAGCAATAACAATAAAAAAGAAATTTGAAACAAGCTATGGGAAGGTTGAGGATATCAAGGCAACTACTGATATCTATCCGCGAAACCGTAGGCAAGTCGGATTAGTCATCTTAACTCGAATGTTCTCGGGACTCTGGCGCAACGCACGAATGACTGCCTCTGGTAGAGTTTCTACATGCTGTTCCACGAACCAGCTGTCACTTTCTAACGCGACGGAACTTCGAAACGACGATGAAGAGAACAACACTTCAAACACTTTCCATTCGTTGCAACTGATATCATCCTCCTACTCACTACTTTACAAGAACACACTTAAAACAATGGAGGATCCCAAGGGAGAAGAATCGAATTTATCCGAGCGCCTCTTGGCGGAGCATCATTCGCATGAGCAGGATATTAGCGAAATTATTGTCGATCCACTCCAGGCGACTTTGCGAGGAGAAAATCAAACCCCACAATACCGAGATACACCCTTTGCCATTGGATTCCTTCTTCAGCTCATGGGGGTCGTGTTTCTGGCCGTCTTTTGGGGATTTGGATCTTTGCGTCAAGACGAAGTGGATGATAATAATGAAAGCGACACGCTGTCACTCTGGGGATTTTTCTTCTTGCTCCTTTTAGTGAGTACCTCGAGTATTGCCATTGCTGCGGCCTCTCTGGACTTTATGACGTCCCATGCGGAACATTTGATGCAAGCTAGTTTGATGATTTCCTGCGTTGTGCTGGCGGCTGTTGTCGTGCTACTCTTTGCCAACGATGCGCCCGGCTTTGGATTTGGTGGTTTATTTGTCCTAGTGTGCACAGGCCTCTATGCCTACAGTGTGCAACGACGAATTCCCTTTGCCAGTGCCAATTTAAAAACAGCCTTGTCGGCCATTCAAACGAACTATGGAGTTTGCATGGTGGCCTATGCGGTGGCCCTACTAGCGAATCTCTGGGTCGTTGTATGGGGCTTGGCGGTACTAGGTGTGGCATTTCGATCGTCGTCCTGCCAAGAGGGATCGTGTGACATGCACATGAATCCAGTGGCTATTGGCTTCATGTTACTATCGTACTTTTGGACGGCGCAAGTATTGCAGGTACGTGGAAGAAGGAGGAACATGGATTGTTGTGGGGGACGAGGGTCATGCACCTCTACTGATCTCAACTCATTCTAACCTTTACGCTTTTAGAATGTGATTCATGTGACGGTGAGCGGTGTGATTGGAACCTGGTGGTTTGCACCCCAGGAAGCCCAGAGTGCGTTTTCGCCGGCCATTGTCGACTCGTTTTCACGAGCTACCTCGTATTCCTTTGGCAGCATTTGTTTTGGAAGTCTATTAGTGGCCATGATTCAAACCTTGGAACAAATCGTTCACACTGTTCGGCAGCAGAATCAACGAAATTCGATTATTCTTTGTATTGTCGAGTGCATTTTGCATTTCTTACAACGAATCGGTCAATATTTCAACAAATGGTCCTTTGTGTACGTGGGACTGTATGGGTATGACTATCTGACGGCTGGCCGCAAGGCTTTGGAACTCTTTCAATCTCGGGGATGGTCGACGATTATCAAGTAAGTTTCAATCGACACTTGCTTGGTTGGTTGTTATAGATTTCTTGGAATGTATATCCAGTGTCTTACGCCTTTTGTTCGTTTGGCAGCGACAATCTGGTACACCGGCTGTTGATGCTGATCTGCCTGGTCGTTGGAGCGCTCACGGGTTTGGTGGGCATGTTCCTTGCCATGGTGACCAAATGGGCCGACCCGGTGCTGGGCGAAGATCCTCACGCACCCATGTTCTTGATCGGCTGTTTGATTGGATTTTCACTTTCCTACGTCTTGATGGGTGTGGTGTTGAGTGGAGTGGATTCCATTATTGTTTGTTTCGCAGAAGCTCCGGGTGAATTTGAAACGCATCATCCTGCTCTATCGCGCGACATGGTGGCAGCGTGGAGACAGGTCTACCCACAAGAGTGTGGATTCTAAAACGTAATAACGAGGGCACGGGGTCCCTTCATGTCGATGTAATCATGTGTTGGCGTGATTGCAAAACTTGTAGTATTTTTGGGTGTTCTAATTACTTCTCTATCTATTCGGCGAGTAATAGCTGTTTGGTATGTAACTTAATTGCCACCTGGTTTCTTTGGTACTTCGTTAGATCGCCCAAGCTGTTCGGAGACTTCCTTGGACAATGCTGCCGCCGTGGAAATGGCACCCAAAACGGCAGACTTGGCTCGTTGTCGATTCGTTGGCATGCGAAGTGAGTAGATGGCACGTCGTGCGGCCCCCGAAAGAGTCCCCGAGAGGGTTCCGGGAGCCGAATCGGTATCCACACCTAAACCATACCCACCCAAACTCAAACCAAGATTATCTGCCAAAGATGACCCTAATTCGCTTTGTTGCGTCAAGACTTCGTCTGCCAAATCTAGAGCTGTACGAGCAGTATCCAGCAACGTAGAAAAGAGTGGATACAGAGGACTGTTTTCTTTGGGCGCAAGAACTGCTCCATTGGGTCCGCCCAGAGTCAGCATGGAACCGAGATCTTGGTATTGAAAAGCACGGGCTTCTTGGGCCCCCCGAATGTCGGAAAGAACGTTTAGTGCCACAACATCAGATTGTTGTATGGCTGCTTGCGCAGTTTTTGGGACTTGGTACGAAGCTAAACAGTGAAAATAAAGAAATTCCAAGCGAAAATAGGATCAGTGGCGTTGTGCATGACAAGGCATATAAGTCTCCACCACATACTATACTTACCGGTCGCATCCACAATCGTTGCACAGTCTCCTAGTGCCCAAACGGGTGCCTTGCGTGTTGTACCCGAAGAATCGTCCAAAACACATCGAAGCGTATTATCGACCACGAGACGGCCACAACCTTCCACCTGTTTTAATCCAAGGATACCTTGGCTAACTGGAAATGCTGGGCCAGATCCAGCCGTCCAGAGAACCGCATCCCAAGGGTCGTTGTCGTAGCTCGGCGTCATCGATTGATCCATGTCGGTTCTGGAAATTTTCACTCTGTCCTTTGGCATATTATCAAGTGGTGGTTCGGCTGGCTGTATGGACTCGACACCACAAATTTCGACCTTGACTCCCAAACGAGACAGTGCCTTGTTCACTAGCACTTCCGCTCGAGTCCCCTTCATGGGTGGTCCTCTAGTGAGCAGGGCGACATGGCACTGAGGCAATCTCCGTTTTACACAAGCTGCAAGTTCGACTCCTCCGTAGCCGCCTCCAACAATCGCTATACGAGGCTTCAATCCACTCCGAACCCGACGTTCCATTTTCTCCAAGAGGATCTTGGTCTCTTGAGCGTTTTCCCGCGTGTAAAATGGCTGTGCGTATTCTGGGGCGCCAGGAATAGAGGCCAATGTCGATTGCGGTGTAGCTCCGACTGACACAACCGAGGCCCGAAATGTTAATTTGGTGGGATCTCCATTGACTTTGGTCACATTTGCCGAATAGAGGTCGGGTGTCGTGAAATTCTGAAAGGAAGCTTTTACGTGCCGAATTCCAGTGTCCTCCAGCAACTCTTTGTATGTTGGACACACCTCTCCTTCACTCGCTGTGTACCAAACGAAGGTGTGTTAGAGTAATTACAGCTCGTCTGTCATACAAAAAATAGTTTTCTTACCCGTTCCCATGACAAGGTCGTACAGGAGAGGAAGAAAAATGAAACGATCGGATGGATCGACGAGGGCCACATCCAACCTCTGTCCTCTGGAGCGAGCCTCCCTCGACAAGGCGAGTGCTGTGTAAAGACCACCAAAACCACCTCCAAACACAGCCACATCACACCTCTCCTCCGGTACCACGCCCCAAAGAAGAGTCGAGGAGTGTCGTGAATACGTGTACGACACGAATGCTTCTGCGCTGAATGACAAAAGTGCCATCAAGACCATGGAAATCATTCTCAAAGGTATCCGCATGGTATTGGATCCTTCGTGTACCTGGTATCACGACACAGTGATCTGGGTTCTGATAGAAACAATCGTCAAACGCTAATGAATAATCGCAACGCCTGAATTCACCGTCGATAGTATCATTGTCCACAACATCAAACAGCCACATCAACACGATGAAACGAGAAAAAAGAAAATGAGTCAGATCTCCGACCACTACGATTTAATGACGACCGACGTACGCACGAAGATGACAATAGAAATCGACTGGTTCGACTATCACGACAGATGACAGACTTCCAAGACTCAAAAGCGGCATTCCGTGCATTGTTGATGTAGGTTTAATACCGGCGGTCACCGGGCCACACCAAAATAACACGACCGATGAATGTGTCCAGAGCAGAGGTCTTTCTTTTCCCACGACAGGCGAGTCATGAGCAAACCCGTATCGACACCCGCGACCGCTCTCATTCTTTGTTCCATGCCATTGCAACTTATGCAAGATTACTCCAGCAACAACCACAAACTCGTACCCCGTCTTTCTCACAAATAAAACAATAGACGAGGTGCACGATCACAACCAGTAAGCAATATCATCAGCATGAGGGCTTTGGATTCTATGGTCAGGGCCACCTGCTTTGTGGCGCTAGTTTCGGCCACCACCATTCTGAATTCCGATCATCACCTTACTACCAACAGCGACAGCAACAGCAATGAGCGGAGACTTGAGATTGATGATTTTGCTCGTTTTAACCAGCTGTTTCAAAATGCCAGGATTGCTATACCTGGTACCTTCCAAGTCTCTGAAAAGGTTGGCATTGCCACGCTGGACATGGACCTGTCAAACATTGAATGCTACGGCATTTCGATTGGTGATGTGACCATGAGTCACGCCCGAAACTCGTCTCAAGACTTTGATGTATTCATCCGCGTGAGTGAGCTCGATTTGAAATGCGACTTGTCGTACAAATACGACTATGGATTCTTGGGCGGCGATGGAAACGCTCAAGTTTCTACAGATAACAATGCTCTGAGTACAAGACTGGGCTTTACCTCTACAGATTTTGACCAGTTTCCTCCCAGCAGTTCGGAAACGGAGGCGTGCAACGCCAATTTTCAAATCACCAATATCGATTTCTCTGGCGACTTTATTTCGAGTATTGTGGAGGTCTTTGAACGATTCATTCGAGACACTATCGAGTCCGAGATTGAAAAGGTTGCATGCAATGAGCTAGGTGCACTCGGAACCTCATTTGTGCAAGATATGCTGGATCTAGCTGATGAAACGTTGGCGCAATACAGAGGGGATCTGGGGGTGTCAGTAACAGACCCATTGTATCTAGAGCAGACAACCGAGTTCCCACCTGAACTTGTCCCTCTGGATTTACTGGATACAAAGAATGTTATTGGAATGTGGTTTGACAGAGCGCTTCGATCATTGGACAATTTGCTTGCCGGGATGGTCAACGATCCAAATGGTCCAACGGGAACTGGTCGAGATCTTGGAATCAATGTGGCCATGCGTGACACGTTCTTGGACGAGAACCGGGCGTTAGTGGTCAACGTACAAGACCTGCCGGTGGATCCCGTGCTGTTTCAGGGTCACGATCAACTGACGGAAACCGCAATCACTCTAAAACAAGTCAAGATACTGGGGCTGGATACCCTATCGCTGTTCAACCCTCTGGACAGAATAGGAAGCTACACTCTGCAGACCGATTTGACATGGCAAAGGCTGACATTAGAATTCGATGTTTCCGTCGATATCAAGCCTAGCTCGCGAGACGACTCCATTCTACAAGACGCAACTTCAGAAGGAATCACGGAAGATATCACTATCGATTTCAGTATTGATAATGTGAATGTCACTGCTTCCCTTTTCATTGTTGTTGACCAAGAGGCGTTGGGAGCTATGGAAATTGGACAGCTGGTACACACTGATTACATCATGGCATGCCTACTGTCCGTTCTCGACACACTGCAATTATCTGGTTTGAAGGTGAATCCTCAGATAGTCAATGTTCCGACCCTTGCAGGGTTTGTCTCTCCGGGTATCGACCGTCTCGTTACCGATTCTGCCGAGGCAGTCTTTGAAATGTACAAGGGGGTACTGGAAGACGCTATACCTAACATCTTCCAAACAAGCGTTCGCAATTTTGTGAATCGTGAAATATTCGACGGGTTCCTATCGAACCCCACCATCTTTGTCTGTCCCCCCGCCCAGGACGTTGATGGGTATGTTGACTTTCGGGATTTGCTCTTGCCTCCCGACGAAGCAGTGGCGCTAGGCGGTACCGGTAACGAACAATACGGAGACCTGGCTTACACGGCCATGACCTTCTTGGAAGACTATCTCCTCTCGGTGGATGGCGAAACAGGCAATCCCAGTATCAACAAGATACTCATTGCACCGTTGACCAGACGGCAGTCTGGTACCGAAGGTGTTTTGGCCTTACCCGGGGATATTTTTGCAGTTAATGCAGGATTCCCGCAATTTGGCCTGGAGTCGGTGGATCTTCGTGCTTTTGGTGCGACTTTCGAAAACCTCGACACCTTCGTGGCTCCTCTGGATGTTTTGCAGCCAAACAAAACAAATGGCTTCCTCTTGGATAATACTATCGCACTTGGTGGGGATCCTCGTTCCTTGGCGTTCGTGATGAACGGGCTGTTTGCGCTGAGTGGAGACCCCGCACTGACTATGCACAACGAAGTTGCTATTTCAGTGACGCTTGGAGGCTCGGAGCTCTTTGCTTCGGTCCTGGCGAAAATGGATGCTATGAAACTTTTCTCATTTCCACTTCGTGACATTGTGAATATGGATTGCTGGTTTGCCACCCTGGCAACTTCCCTACTGGACGAAAATGGCAATGTATCAGACCAAGGCTCTCCGGGACTGTCGTTGGAGACGTTTTTGTTCTCGCTACCTTCTCTCAACTTTGAGTTCGAGTGTAAGAACTGCACGAGCCCGGGCATGGCGGCAATGCCCGAAGTGTTGGATCTTTTTGACACAGCCGGAATAATCGAGACGCTTGAAGGGCACTTGAAGGACGCCGGCCTAGATATTATTCGAAGCGATTTTTTGCAGAGCTATTTGAACGGTCTTCTTGTCGATGGCACACGGAGATGTCCCCATGACAGCAACTTCGAGGGCTCAACAGCTACTTCGGCATATCCGTTGCCAGATTTCCCTTCCCTTCAACTCAGTTCAGTCGAAAGTATCGCGTTTGCAGCCACCACCTTGTTGAATGTGGCTGTCGCTGTTGTGTCTGAGTCGCACTTGGCAATGGAGACTATAGAGAATGGCGGGCCTCTGTCGGGTCAAGCAGATATCGAAGCTATGGATGGTGGCTCGTTGATCGATTTTACTTCGTTGGAGACTTCGTTTGGAACATGGGCCGATGTCGCCGTCACTCAGTTACTTGCTTACCTCACAGCACCAATCAGTGATCCAAATGGACCCGGAGGCAAGGATATAAGAATCAACAATCTCCTGAGATCCATCTTGACAGAGGATGGCTTCTTGGACTTGAAGTTCGATGACATTGGAGTGGGTGGAAATGACACTAAGCTAGCACTGCAGGGGGTTAGAATTCAAGGACTGGACAGCATTCAAGTGTTTGAAGTGATGGAAGCGATCGGGCCACAAACGTTGCAAAACAAAATACGATGGGAAGGCTTGGGTTTCGAGGTTGTCTTCTCAATATCTGGGTCAGACAGCGTCAGCAATCGCATGTTGCAACCAAGTCAGGAAATAACTTTGCGTCTTGAACTTTCCGAAATCGATATTTCTTTGGCCCTCCTGCTCGCAATGGATCTCGATATTCTTGGATCTCTGGAGCTGAGGTCGTTGCTTGAGATCAAGAACATCATACCCTGTCTTGTTTCCTCTGCGCGTACTGCGCAGATAACGGAACTTCTTGTTTCTGTTGGCTCGATAAAAGAGTTTTCTGTAAATGGCTTTGAGACTCTGGAGATCGCCACCGCTGTAGACGAAAGCACAAGGATCATTTTGGAGAGCTACGGAGATCGAATTCTTGCTTCTTTACCCATCATTTTCGAGACCACCGTGAAGACTTTGCTCAACAATAATTTGGAGTACTATCTGACAGAAGGCGAGAGATCCGATTGTCCATTTTCGAACCTCGGAGCATCGAGCTCGTCCAGTTTCGTCGATTTTCGAGATCTGCTTCTCTCCTCGGCGCAATCGCTACTTCTCGGCGGAACTGGAGCTTCACAGTACGGCGATTTAATCCGCACTGCTTTTGGTTACGTCCAGGACCTTGTATTGAAGGTCGATGAAACAACAAAGATGTCGAAAGCAAATGATGTGGTTATCGGCCCCCTTACACGCTCCCAGTCTGGCGAGAGTGGTACATTACTTTTCCCAGGGGACCTTTTCAGTGGTGGCTCGAGGATCCAAATCGGTGGCCTTGATGCAAATGTGCAGCTTCGCGCAGGCGATGCAAGAATACAAAACCTGGACACGATCGGCGCCCCGCTTGATCTGCTGACCCCAGTGAAGAATGACGGAAACGTGCTTAACAACACTGCGACGTTCGGAGCAGGAATTCGCCCGCTGCGCTTTGGTGTGAGATTCCTCCTGTCGTTGATCGGAGACGGTAAGTTTGCCACGGGCAGCCCATTAAGGTCGGATTCCAATCGGACTGCTAACTCACTTCCTCTGCCTCGCGAAGAAAACATGCAGCTTCGAAACAATCTCGATATCAACCTCGATCTTTCATCCGCCACAATTGCCCTCGCGACCTTGTTAAAGATTTCAGAAGCTCGCTTCTTTCAATTTCCCTTACGTGATGCCTTGAATCTTGACTGCTGGCTGGCAACTATTCCAGCCCCGTCGCTTGACGAGAGGGGAATCCGGATCAGCGATGACGAATTAACCGCTTCTGTAAAAGAGCTTGCTGCCTCGATCGCACTCTTGAACCTGAATGTCACTTGCATCGAGTGCACAAGTCCAAGAATGGAGGAATGGACAAATTTGCTGTCGTCAAAGGAGGCGCAGCAGGACGCCACGTTTACTACCAACCTTATATTGGATTTTTTCCAGGAACTTTTCGGTGGAAACTTCCTTCAATTGCAAATCGACAGGATGCTGAATGATGCTTCGAAGCGGTGTCCGCACAGCCCCAGCTACGACGCCAACTTTGCTGCGGCAACTTATCAAAGCTTTGAAGCTCCAAAAAGTGACGATTCGACCACGTATCTTGCCTTGTTGGGTGGTGTGACTCTCGGTTTGATTCTTGTGCTCGGCTTCATCATGTTTGCGGTCCGGTGCTTTGTGCGCCGCCGACACCGAAAGTGGCTCAAGGAAGTCACGCCTACGCAAGCCCAGGCGCTGGCTCAACGACAGGAGAAAGCAAGGCAGGAGCAGATGCGTCTGAACACAGCCACTCGCGCAATGTTTACAAGCTCGGAAATCCCCCACTGGGTCCGGTGGTCAATGCCTGTTATCATTCTCGGAAATATCGGTTTCTTTCTATCTGGGCATCTCAGCCTTGGGGCGACAGTTAACATCGAAGCTGAGTTCGCGGGGGAGAAGATAGTCGTTGAGAAATTCTTTGAGTTTTCGATGGCAAAGTCCACAGTGGACATTTGGAATGCCGGGGGGCACGAACTGGCCATTTTGATTCTCATATTTTCCGGAATCTGGCCTTACACGAAGCAATTGGTGACGTTGGTGGTGTGGTTTCTGCCGCCCACGCGTCTTTCTGTTTCTCGCCGCGGCTCCATACTTCTATGGCTCGACTGTCTAGCGAAGTGGTCCATGATTGATATCTTCGTACTTGTGATTTCGATCGCCGCCTTTCGGGTATCGATCGAGAGTCCCGAAGTGGGATTCTTACCAGAAGACTTCTACTCTGTTAACCTGCTTGTCGTTCCCCTATGGGGTTTGTACGCCAACATGATTGCGCAATTGATCTCACAAATCAGCTCGCACTTCATCATTCACTACCATCGCAAGATTGTCCATGCGTGGCATCAACACGAGAATGGTCCAAGCGATTGCAGCGGTAGCGTACCGGACGAGGCAATGGAGGCCTCCTTCGACTACGATACTCCAAGGGCCGATTTCGCCAATAAGGCCAATCTCTTGCACCAGCACGAATTTGGACGACCACACCGAGCGGAGGATGAAAACCTCGTGATTCGACAGTGGGTAAACAAGTCGGTTATTGCTGCGGCATTTTGCTTGGTTGTGCTTGTGATTCTTGGCTGTACCCTACCCTCGTTCTCATTGAAGATTCTTGGTATCATTGGCGTCGCTGTGGAGACGGGACAAAGCTTCGAAGACGCTACGACGAATCACAATATTTTTTCAGTTGTCAAGCTTCTCTTCGAAGAGGCTCGATTTCTTGGGACGGCTGGCGATTGGCTCGGTCTGGGCACTTTATCGGTGTTGTTGATTTTCTCAGTAATGATCGTCCCCCTGATCCAATGTGGCGCACTCCTTAAGCAATGGTTCATTGCGTCTTCTGATAAGCAGCGAGCAAACATGTCCATCGTCATTGAGGTTCTTCAAGCATGGCAGTACGCCGAAGTGTACCTCATTGCAATTTTCGTGGCGAGTTGGCAACTTGGCCCGATTTCAGAATTCATGATCAACTCGTACTGCGATTCACTCAGCGATACCTTTGCTCAATGGGTATACTTTGGGATCATCAAGCCCGAGGACGCTCAATGTTTCAGCGTTCAGTCGTCGATTGAAGCTGGATCTTACGTGCTGGCTGCCGGAGCGGTCGTTCTTGCCCTTATCAACACTTTTGTGAATAAGGCAGTGGTGCAGTACTTTCGTGACATGGAGTCTACTGCGGTCGTCAAGAATGGGCAAGACATCGAGGGAGGTTTGGAAGGAGAGAAGGCGGAAGAAAAGATCCAGCCCGTCCCAGTTCTTTTCACTGATACCTTCCGATGGATGCTTCAACGCGTCGATTCTGAGACAAGTTCGGAAGGCAGCAATGGTAGCTGTGACAACCAGAAAGTCGAATACTACACGCAGACTATGCGCACAGTTGTATCCGACGAACCGTCGGGCGTCCTTGAAACGGGAGGGCTAGTGGTAGAAGTTGATGAAACTCCTCGTCTACGACATCCACCGGAGGCCATGGATGAGATATCGGTAGGAGTCGACGATGCTCCTCGTCTACAACACCCCCCGGAGGCCGTGGAAGAGATTGTCAGCGAAGCAACTTCCTGGGTAACAAACATGGAGGACAATGGGAGCGAGGGAGATGAAGAGATCCTGTAGTAGAGCTTCAACCCAGAAAAAAAATGGAACATCATAGACAGTATGTCCAACCTTGCTAAGGTACTAGTAGCTCTCAACTAGTCAACGCCACTCCTTCACGACTCATGCTATCCTAATTCGTGAAACGTACTCCCGCTAGCAAGAGTCTGAAGTTCCCGTGTCCATTTGAAGACGGCCGGGCCGTAATTGCCATTACTTCTTTCCGCCAAGTACAACTAGCCACACAACGCCCGCCACGGGCAAGACTAGGTTGTCCATTTGCATCGTGTAGGCCTCCAACATTGTCGAAAACGTGGTTGCTGCCACTAGAGGAAACCAATCATTGGATACTATGGCGACACCCACCAACATCATACTTGCCCACATGGCCAAGGAACCCTCCGTGGTACGATGATTCTTTCCCCAGCGAGTACGCCCCCAGGTTTTGCCGACCACGGCGCCCATGGCATCGCCAACGCCCAAGCACAGAATTCCCCACTGAGACAACAACACCGTCGATGATCGCTGCGAGTCCATCGCTTCGGATAACCACAAAGGAATCGCACAGCCGAGAATTAAGCAAATGTGAGATAGTATGATTCCTTCCGAGAGGTTGTCCTTGGTAGGATCATGAACTAGCTGATAAAACACGTTCAAGAGGGGAGCCGAATGTCGAAGCGTCTCCAACACTATCAATCCACAGAGTGCCACGGCATATCCCAAGGCCATGAGTTGAGGAAAATACTGGGTTGTGGGAGTAAACAGAACAATTGCAACAAAATGAAACCACTTGCGTGTAATGACGACCGACTGGTCTTGTCTCTGGACAATCCAAGCCGTTGGGGCAGCCAGAAGAACAAGTGCTATGCCCCAGTACACAACTCCAAAGTATCGTGGCCAAGAAGAAACAGATTGTGGCTCTGTCGAGACAAAGAAATCGAGCAGCCATTGAATGCAGAGTGGCAATGACGTTGCTGTCCAGGTTGGTAAATATAAAGGCGGCATGTAACCCCGGTACTTTAAGCAGAGCTCAACGGTAGCTATTGGGCCAACGGACTGCGTTAGTACCTTGTACGGCAATGAGAGACGGCGAAACAGCAGCGTCACCACTGCCACCGTCAAAAGGCAGCCCACTACACCCGAAAGTGCTACCAGTCGGTAAAACGAGTGGGCATCACTGCTGTCCATGTCATCGTCCTCCAAAACGAGACTGCGTTGCCATTCTAGCAATCCAATGACGAGAAGAAACACAAGTGTTTGATATTCACCCCAGGTCGCCATTTGGAAATTTCGTTGCTTGTTCTCGTCCTTGCCGGACACGATTTCACGCTTCACAAAGAATCGCTGTTGAGATGACACGAGCCAGTGAAGTAGCATCCACTGAATACTCTCGCATGTAGTAGCAAGGGATGAAATAACGGTAGTGCCACTTTGAGGGTTATTGTAGAGAAACCCAATGATTATTCCAATCGTCATTACCACTATCGATGTACGATGCTTGTAGAACAATGGATGCATCGTCAGGGGATACGTCGAAACATTTTCAAGGCACACCCATGGAAGTGCCGACAACGTAGTCCACTTGGCATATAAGATCCAGCGAGGAGAAGACGCAGTCATTGCTACGGCGTGCAGTAGCGATGGTATCAGTGACATTGCCATGAGATTTCCCCCTGAAGCATCGGCTCGTCGCCTGGTTTGCATCCATTGAAAGAGGACACATTGACTCCAGCAAACCCATGCCGACGGTCCTAGCAACACTAGCACGTCCGAGTACCAGAAATGCAGAGCAAATAGATTGAACGTCGGCAAGGCGATCCACAACCAGTCTTCGGTATCCATGATTCTTCACGGGGCGGCGAAGGAGTCTCGCTGCTGCTGTGCTGATCAATCGAGTACAAAACGATCACCCAAAAAAACCTCGTCAAGTTCATGTCGCCATGGACAGATGTGTAAAGGGGCAATCGCTACGCCATGTGTTCATTACAATGAAAACATCACACAACAAGCTAACTGCCGGTATCGATTTCAGGTCGTTCATTCTTGCATCATCCATGTTGACGGTGATGACCAACCGGTTTCCAAAAGCGTCATTGCATAAAAGGGGTCAAAAGTTTCTACAGAATTCGCTGTGTAAGAGTAGTACATTGCGGCTTTTCACCCCTCTTTCCGCTGTCGGTCTTTCTCTGCGCGATGAATAAAAAATGAGGCAGATCCTCGACAACTACGATCAAAATGAGTCAATCGAATCAAATTATTCCGCCAGAGCCAAATACCGGCCAGCGCGCGCACGCCCACCAACGCGGCCGCTCCATTTTTTGCCGCCACTGGAAAAAGGAAATGGAGCTGCGTCGCAAAATTCACTTGAAGCAGCTATCATAGCTAGCTGTGGTTGCCATTACTTTGCTGTCTCTACAGAGGACGAGCCGACTGTCATGAATCTCAAGCGCTTTCTCTTAGGGTCTATCAACATAAAGGCTATTTCCACCCAATTGATGATGTCTTCCAGTGTTCCTACTCCATGTGTGGTTGTCTTTGGAAGACCAGGCTCGGGCAAGACGACGGTGGCAGAGGCTGCGGTGGAAATGATGGCTGGAGACGAGGATCTCATGTGCCTCGGTTTGGATTTGGATGTCTGCGTACCCCAATGGATGCGAGACAATTTCTCCAAGGGGATCTACCCGACGTTGAAGCAGCGGGAAGTTTTTGCGCTGGAATGTTGCGATTACGTCGAGAAACAGCTGGAAGAAAAGCGGCAGCTAGAAGGCCCCGCCAAATTATTATCAGTTGTCAGCTTCAGCTTTGTAAACAAGGACCTTCGTGACATTTTTCGGTCAAGATTTCCTCATGCGAAGTGGGTTCTGATAGATACTAGTGAGACTGAAGCTACGAGACGCATTAACATGAGAGAAGGCCATTTCTACAAAGGAGAAAGTGTGACGGAAACAGAGTCGGATTCCGATACTTCCAGCAAGAAAAGTGATGACCCTGACAATAGCGAATGGAAATTCGCACCAGTGATGTTTGACCATGTGGTTTTGGACGGCGGTCAAACAGTTGAATCCAACGCCAAACGCGTCGTGGAGGTGGTCCGGGAAGCTATGAGTTCTCTTGAGAAAAATCGAAAGCTTACGGAGTCGCCCGACCATCGTCCAAAAACGAGTTCAAGCGCGAGTCGATGAATTTTACACGTTCGACAAGTCCCGGATCCGCTCCACCTGGCACCCTTTTGAAGCCATCCAATGCTTCTTTTGTAAGATCCGACATTTCAATGGCAAAATCTCTGCCTCGAACAGTAAGACCTGCATCCAGCACGCCAACAAGCTCGTCTTCATTATCGTAGCCCATCAATTGCCCAAGTACTAGTGCAGCTTCTCCCAGGTCTTGACCTAGCTCCTCGAGCACTCGGGTTTGGACGATGCGAATGATCTCCATCAGTCTAGCGCTTTCCGGTGTAACTTTTGGCGCGTTGGCGATCCGCGCGCATTCTCCGTCCAAATGTCGAAGGAACCCAGGCGTAAAATTTTCCTTTTCTTCCTCCATGAGCTTGTCCAATTGTTCTTCTTTATCGCGGTCCGACCCTGTTGCTGTCATCGTCTTGATAATCTTTCCCAGTAACTTCTTGTTATGGTCGTCGAGGCGAGTTGCTTCATTGACAAAATCTTCTGCGAAAGAAAGAACAGTTTCTATCGTTTTCACTGTTCTTTGGAACTCTACCGGGCCCGTAGCCTTGGCTTCTTCGACGAGTTCCGAAATTATCTCCGCGCCCTCATACCCTCGGAGAGAGAAGACGAGCTCGATGTTATTACCGAGCAGCCTCGGGAGATGTTCGGGGTTACTGTTTACCATGGATTGCTCCAACAGCGTTCGGAATTTGTCCTTCAAAATCTCCCTTTCACCTTTCTCGGTTGATTGAAAGCCTCCAGGCGACGCATCTGGTGGACCATACCGCGAGACTCGGACGACGGTTGGCTCCCTGACAGGGCGTCCAGGGATCAAAAGCCCACCGGAAAATGTGGTGGCGCCACAGAGCAAAGTAGCCCAGAGGATAAATCTGGAAGAAACAACCATCGCTGTACCAGCACGAAAGAACAGTAGCAATTCAAAGTCTTGATGTTTGATGTTGTGTGAAGAGGGAATCCATCATCAAGGAAAGCGTAAAACAATGATGGGTCGGCGCCGATTAGAATTTTCTTTGGATTCGGGACGATGCGGTTGGCTGGCTGGCTTCGCCCTCGGACGCAGGAAGGACGCGCGACAACAGCAGTCATATTAGTCAAATGTGCGCTCGTCATTCATTTTCATCATTTTCACTACCCAAATGTTGGCATAGTAAATCTTTTCGATGACGGAGGAGGATTTCTTCTATGAAGGCACCTCAAGGAGAACACAGTATTCACCTTCCTATCGGTGTGAGAGGAGGCCACCGACGACGATGAGACCAACAAAACGGCTAAGTAGAAGATGGGTGTGAACAGAAAAAATGATAGATCTGGCGGAGAAGGAATATGTAGTTGATTGGGTACAACCGTACGGTCTGCCCACTACCCCTATCGATGACGAATCCTGCCTGTTTCTGGAAGATAAATAATATACGAAAGGAACTAATCCTGTGCAAAAAGTGCTATATTTGTCGTATAGTTTCTTGTGCCCCCTCCGCGGACGGTTGAAAGAAACACCGACAACCCTGCTAGCTGGTAGTCGCGTACTAATGCTTACAATTCCAAACTCGGATAAAGAATACAGAAGAAAAAGCTTATTTCTTCAAGCTTCCAAGGGCAGCTCCGGCAGCGGCGGAGGCGATGGTCAAGGGGACAAGCAAAAGACCAGCAACAGCTCCGGCGGGAAGTCCGACAAACGGAACCTCAACATTGTTGGCAACCAACGCAAACTCAAGTCCGGCAAATCCAGCGGCACCAAGGTAGAAAGCAGCAGGTCCAACTTCAAGGGCTCCAGCCACAACAGGAAGAAGGAATGGGGCTCCCTCGACCAAAAGAGGGGCAACCAAGTTCACAAGTAGCTGTTGGTTGTTGGCCGCAAGGCTCAACAAACCCAATTCTTCGGCAAGGGGCAAAAGCTTCTCCAACGTGGCCAAGTCAAGTCCGTTCTTTTCTAGTTTGGCAAGAACACCAGCATCGATGGTTGCCTGAAGAAGGTTGAGCTCTCGCACACGTCGGATGACGTTGTACTACAACGAAAACAAGGTGAGCAAAAAGATTCTTGCTCTAGACTCTCGAACCAGAATTTCGGATTTCTCCACCTACCTTTCGGTTGAGCATGTTGTCTTCGCTGATTCTGTTGACATATTGCTTGTATTCGGCCTCTCCCTTCAAAAGATCGGGCTGGTTTTCGTAGGTATCTTCCCCAAGACCAAGTCCGAACGTCTCGTGAAGTTGCAGAGATTGTCGTCCCGTAACTCCAGCGGGGGCAAAGGCGCTGGCAAGGCCAGCAGTGGCAGCTACAAGCATCAATTTCAAAGGAGCCATGATGAAAATCTTTGACGAGGAGCGAAATCCAACCGACGAATTGCAAAAGCCGAGGTCTTGTGATAAGAATTTGCGGTCGGTGGTAGAGCGAAAAAGACGCAAGTGGACGATCTCCGTCATTCTCAGTTCAACAAAAACTGCCTGTTGGGGGGAGCGACGTAGTTTGCATTCGGCCACGTACGTAACTCCTGACGGAATCTTCCGTATCGCGTTTTCATTCTTCTTCGATTTTGATTTTGAAATTCCTCATTCCGCCAGTGAGAAAATCGGAATCCTTCGATTTAAATTTGCGAAGGCGGCGAAGCAACGCGAGATTCTGGATTCCGCTTGCGTCACCTTTTGTCAGCTTGGCTGTGGCTTTTGCGTCGGATTCTCACACAAAAAATCCAAATCATCCTCTTATTTGGAAGATCGCGAAACAAAGACACCATCATCCGATGACAATGGCAGCTTGGATTCGCAGCCTTAAAGCCTCGATTTTACTTTCATTGATCGCTCATCAGCGTACATCTGCATTCTCAGCCGTGTCTGTAAAAAGCACCGTCCCTACAATTAGCACGAAAGACTACGCAGCGCGAACAATGGATGACGACAAGGGAAACCTGATTATGGTGGTTGGAAGTGCCAACCAAGACCTAACTTCGAACACTGGTGTTCTGCCAACAATTGGTGAAACCGTCATGGGAAATGACTTTGCCACTGCTTGTGGGGGAAAGGGCGCCAACCAAGCTGTGGCGGCCGCCTCACTAGCCCTGGCCCCGGTTGCCATGGTTTGCCGAGTCGGGGACGACATTTTCGGTCAAAACCTTCTTTCGAATTTCAGTAAGTACCGGCAAAACAATTGAAATCCATCACCATGAAATTTTCTCTTCCTAACGCATTCCGTTTCTCAGGCCGTCTGGGGGTGCAATTTGATGAAGAAGAAACGATTCTCAAAAATACTCCTTCCGGTGTTGCAAGCATTGTTGTCGATTCCAAGTCAGGAGATAACATGATTATTGTTTCCCCTGGAGCCAACTACAAGCTGACGAAGGAAGATGTCCGCTCAGCTATTATGAAATCAAAACCCGCCCAGGTCATTGTGCAGCTTGAAATTCTGCCCGAGGTCGCGCTGGAAGCCCTCCGTGCTGGACGAGAAGCTGGCTCACTCACTGTTTTGAACACGGCGCCTGCGCCAGAGGGCTGGACCCTGGAAGATCCGGGAATGGATTTCTACCCCAACATTGATCTTTTGATATTAAACGAATCCGAACTTAAGAAGGTTTGCGTAGGCATGGAAGGCGATGAAGAATCTTTGTCGAAGCAGCTTTTGGATAAGGGTGTCGGGCGGGCCGTCATTGTGACGCTTGGAGCACGTGGAGCCATGGTGACGGAAAAGCTCGCCGATGGAGAGATCAAAACTTGCTATGCAGACGCTCCAGAAGATCTCCCGGCGAGGAAGCAACCTGTGAAGAACACCGTTGGCGCTGGGGATTCATTTTGTGGTGCCTTGGCTACATACCTGTCGACGGGAATGGAACTTCCAGAAGCCGCCGGTTTTGCGTGTGGGGTGGCAAGTATGACGGTTCGCAAAGATGGCGCCCAAACATCATACCCAACGTACGACGAACTGCCAGATTGCCTGAAGCTTCCAAATGTGAAGCGGCGAAAGATGAGCAAACCTGCAGTTACTTTCGTAACCGGAAACAAAAAGAAGCTAGAGGAAGTGAAACAGATCTTGGCAGGAGGCGAAGAACTCCCATTCGAGCTGACGAATAGGAAAATCGACGTCCCTGAGCTTCAAGGAGATCCTTTCGAGATTGCCGAGGAAAAATGTCGATTGGCTGCCAAGGAAGTTAGTGGAGCCGTCCTTACAGAAGATACCTCTCTTTGCTTCAATGCTTTGAACGGAATGCCGGGTCCGTATATAAAGTGGTTCCTAGAAAAGTGTGGCCACGATGGATTGAACAAGATGCTGGATGGATTCGATGATCGATCGGCGTATGCCCAAACCATTGTCGCATATACAGCTGGTCCCGAGGCAGAAGTTCATCTGTTCGAAGGCAGAACGGACGGAAAGATCGTCAGTGCTCGCGGGCCACTCGATTTTGGATGGGATCCCATCTTTGAGCCGAATGAGGGCGAGGGAAAGACATACGCTGAAATGACAAAAGAAGCGAAGAACGCCATTAGCCACCGCGGGCGCTCTTTCGCCAAGGTCCGTGACTTCCTTTTGAAGCAAGCCAGCTAAGCAACATATTCATAAATAGCATCAGTTTGATTGTTGTTATCGTGCACGATAGAATGGGGGCCTAGGAACACTTGGTACTACGTACGGTGGTCCCCCCCCCCCCATGGACTCTACTATCAATTTGAATCAATCCATAGCAATTCGTAGCGTGGCACTGCACATGGGCTTTGCCCCCGGCGGAGATCGTGACTAGGTACTATATGTACGTAGCATGCGTTCGTACTCTTACCCCATAACTGATGACGATGGACAGACAGACAGTACGGTCAAACGGTGTCGTTAGTCATCGTCCGCGTGGCAGTGAGCGCCCATCACAACCATCAACCCATCACCGCAGAGACATCGCACCGCGACGACTGCATCACCCATCATCACAGTCCTCCACTATCAAGATCTCAACCAGTCGCTTAGTTTGTTCTTCGACTCCATTCGACACGCATCAACGGCAAATAAGGAAGCGGCGGAGTGAAACATTTTGATTTTATCAAAGAATCTGAAACCCCGAGCTTACGACACGACAATAGGCAGAACAAAATGGGGGAAAGAACAACTAGTATTTCGATGCGAGCGCGACGAACGGCGTTCGTTTCTTGCTGGCTGGCGGCCACAATGGTGGAAGCCTTTTCTTCAACAACAAGACCCTCGTTTGTACGCTCTCTCCCCATCCAGAGAACTCTAGCTCCTTTTCCTACGAAACGCTCGATTCTTTTTATGGTGTATGCGCCGCCAGGCTCTGGCTACGCCACCCCCGAAGACGAAACATCCGAATTGCCAGATTCGTATCAGCCCATGATGGAATTTCCGGGGACCATGCGACCAGGTCGAACCCCAGAAAACATGCCTTTCCACGATCTTCCCATTGCAGACACGGACCCTGATCCGGTTCCTTGGCCGCACTTTCAACAAATTGAGTGGCACCATCGATGGGACCCACCTCACCCGCACCCTGTTCCAATGGAAGAATTCATTGAACAGCAAGGAAGGTGGGCGACACCCGAAATGGAAGCAGCTATGCGAGCTGGTAACCGCCGTGATGCTCGCCGACGACGTGAAATTGAGGAAGAGCAAAAGAGAGATAATCTTATTATGGACGATGACGAGGACGACCCAGATGAGCCTCAGGATCTTGGCGAGGGTATGTTTGGCCAGCTTGGTTCCGCCGCGGACCAGGCGATTACAGCAGCAGCTACGTCACCCAACACAAAATTCGACGAAACTACAGAAGACGATGACGACGATTCTAGTCTGGGTGACTTTTTGCTGGATCTCGGCCTTGACTCGTTTGATGAGGACGATGACGGAGGCGAAGACTTTGTCGATGATACTACCGGTAGACCCGCAATGAGAAAGGCTACTCCTCCGCCTCCACCGAAAACACAACGAGTGGCGCTTGAAGACGTAGTGATTGGAGATGACGATGATGACGAGTTGGTCGAAGATGACACCATAAGCCCCGACATTACAGCATCCATCGACGTGGACGACGACGATGATTTGGAATTAGGACTCGATGACGAAGACGACTTGACGGATGATGGTGTATCCACTGTGCCACTGGAAGACTTCGGGGACAACGATGGCCTTGACACGGAAGAGTTTTTCGATGATGGTAAGTATCCATTCCTGAAACATATTTCTTTCCTTGCGTCCTTTCCCCCTAACATTTGTGTCATGCAACAGGTGGTTTTGATTACGACGATGGTGATTTTGACGGTGGTGATATTGACATGTGGTAGGCGACATTGATGAGTTGACCTTGAGACCTTGGTGAAAGATTTGATCGCTGAGTGATAGATGACCGAAGAGGTAGTAGCAAAACGGAACAGCTAGCTTTCTAACGTAACAATAGGATCAACCTTCTTTCTTTGACATTATTTACAACTCGGTAAGGTCGTCATGGCTCATGGCATCAATTGCTTGAACCTCGCCTTCTGACAAAAATGGTGGAGTCTTTAACAATCGAGCCAATTCCACAATGTGATTCAGTTTGCTGGACCTCGGTATGACACTCATTCCCTTTTGTAGGGCCCAGCTTAGGACGACTTCGGCGGCACTTCGGGAATACTTGGAGGATAGCTCCAATATTGTAGGAGAAGTCAGTACTGGGTTCTGAGCTTTTCTGTGCTGGCTGCAAAATACAATGACAAACATACCCGTGAGACCACAATATTCTTGTTATTTCCTTCACGTACAACAGATGAAAAAAGTAAAAACTCACGTTCCAAGCGTCGAGTAGGACACAAATTCAATGTTGTATTCTTTGCAGATGGCTCTCAACTCGTCGGCTGGGTGCAAAGGATCTGCATACGCTTGAAGAACATCTGGCATTCTAGGTGGTGGATACGTTTCTCCTCTCTGAATCCGTTCTTCCACAAAACTAATAATGTCAAGTAACTGATCGGGGTGAACATTGGAGAGGCCGATCCTTTTGGCCGAAAAATCCAAGCCGGCGACGGCTTCCATGCCCTTCCAAGCATCTCGCAGATTCAAAGTGGGAGGCGGATCGTCACAGCGCGGGTGCCATCCTTTCCAGCAAGCCGGGGCGTGAATGTAGTAAACATCCAGTGGGTAGGGTATCGATAGTTCACTGCCATCCGGACTCTCCACGGAAATGTCGTTGCAAAACCCGAGCAACTCGAATCGGCTTACGGCGGCATGTTCTCGAATATCGGCGACACTTGTGAGACTCCATGGTGGAATCTTGGTGCTAATCTCAAGATCTGTGCAAGACAGAGCATGGTCCATGACATAATCTTTTAGTGCCTTTCCGACAACAGGTTGGTCGTACCACCAATCGGCTTCGGCCGTGTCGAACTTTCGGAATCCTGCGTCCAACGCCATTTGCACCGCACGGTAGCTGTTGCCACCAAGGCCGGCAGTTCCAAAGCCTACTCCGATTGTTGCATTACTAGATAGTTGGTGCTGCATGGTCTAAAGATCTCCGAATATACAGAAAGCTTTGATCTGGTTTGTGGGCTCTTTGCCTTTGGATACGACAGGTGTTGTGACCGTGATGCCCTGACGAAGAAAATGGATCTTCGCAAAGTGCTGTGTGAGATGGCGGTGATACACCAAAAAGCTTGACCGATCGGAATGGAAATCGTGCAGGACCGGTGGACAGACCACCTACAGATGTGCGGAAAGACTTACACGTGGAAGTTTATTGTTGCCAAGATCCAAATCGAGAAAAGAAAAGTGGACGAGATTACTATCGATACTGTTGCCAGCTGCAACAAGAAATCTACAATTGCTGTTATTATTACACTCAAACCACTTTCACAACTCTTTCTAGCATCCCAGCGATTCCACACAACAAGAATTTGCTCCATACCTAATTCGGAACATATCCAACATAAAGCCCACATTCTCCCTTGATCCCGCTCATCACTACCATGTAGCCTTCATGGCCCCCGCTCAGCTTGTTCTGCATCAGGTCAAACATGACCTTGGAATTGGAATTGGTAATAGCCCCATTTGCAAGATAATCATATGCTAGGCACGGGGCATCACTTGTTGGCACAGACCAAAGCTCTATTTCTGCCAAGGTTCAACCTAATCCAGGAATGTTTTCAATATAAATGGATCCATCAGTTGGGCCTGCATTGTAGTACAATTCAGTTTGTGCAAGAGAGGTACACATCACAAAAAAGTCATCATCACCACATGGATTTTCACAAGTTTCCATTTCGCAAGGGATAAGGTGCGTGTTGTACACGCAGGACATTACTGACCAAGATGTCAAATACCCTTTACAAGTTACTTCCGGGAGGGGGTTGCACTCCAAAATTGTCTGCAGACTTGGTTTTTCAGGCATAATATCCAGACTTATGCATGGAATAGCAAGGTTTGATGGACATGATGATGTCGGGCCAAGTGTTCTCGGCACTCCACTTGGGGCCGAAGTGGAGATGTCGGAAGGAAAGTTTGAAGGAAACTGTGATGGGAACTCTGACGGGAATTGCAAGGGAAAGGAACTAGGGGAGGCAGATCCATCATTCATTGCAGTGAAACCACTATTGATGTTGACATTGGTCTGGGCAACTTCAAGTGTCCTGTCCACATTGGCCCTCTGGCCTGGATTGGTGTTCATATTGGAGCTGGCTGTGATGAAACCATCTACTCAAGTGCCATCATGCAACCACCTCCCATTGCTCAGACGACAACGCAATGGACAAATTGTGATTGAAGCAGGATCAAAGGTCACTGCTGAGAGTTGAATATATTCGGGCTGGCACGGAAAGTAGCGACCATTTCCTTGCCAGCCCGATCTTGACAGCCACAGCACAAGCCATTCACTTGAAATTGTGCAATATAATTGTAACAACCATGTTGGAGATGATGCCCATGTCTACCCAAGCCATCAGTTGATGTTAGCTGAAGCGTGCCTGGAACAAAGGTCAATGTGACAGAATTGCAAAACTATTGGTCACAATATTGCAAAACCAAGTTATTGTCTGCTTTAGCAATCTGGTTGCCAAGCACTTGGACATCATTCAGATTATAAATGATCCATTGAAATGCCGAGAATTTGAATGTGATCAATGTAGTGAAAGTAGTTTCTGGCTGGCATTCAACTTGAGTTATAAATTCAGCCCCAGTAATGATGAAATCTGCACCTTGCTGCTGCACCAGGTCTACAATCACTTGCACAAACTCAGTTTGGTTAAACAAGAAGGAAGATTTCAAGACCACCGACAATAGTGGACAGTAGCAATCAGACTCGGGCTGGCTGTCCCCACTTGTATTGCTGGTGCAAGTCTCGGAAGCTGTGCTATCAGCTTGCAAGAAGCGGTACTCGTTTTGGGTGGGGGTCATGAGCGCTTCACCATTGTAATCATTGAGAGTTCTCAATCTGCATCGGGCACTTGCTTGGTTTCCTCCATTGAACAAATTGCGTGGACAGCCATTGCACACACCGGAAGAAGACAAAAGAAGAAATGCTCAATCAGAAAGAGCAGTTGGGGCAGCCAATGGGACGTTGGAAGCATTGAAGGTCGAGTTGGTGTAAAAAAAATCCATTGTGTCATTTAGGAATTGCAAATCACGCCATATGGTCACATTCAAGCTGCAAAAGCAATTGGAGGTTGCTTCAAGAGTACCATTGGTTTGAAGGTTTCAAGGTCTTGCAAATCTGTGCTCAGTTGCGGGGCTGGGGTAATATTCCTTCAGCAGACAATTGGATGCCTGATTTCCGAGAAAGAGTTCGTTGCTGCAACCGGAACACGCTCCGGACACAACAAGAAATCCTTATGTCAAATCAACAGGAGATGTTGTAGAGGCAAAGTGACTGGTTGGACTGACAGTAGGCATCGAATTAAAGAGAGTGGCCAGGCTAGACAAAGGAGGCTGTGACATGACATTATCTTGAAGATCCCGTTGGAAGGCTGGGCCTTCTCTTGCTTCTCCCACACCAACAAGTTGGCACCTCCCACCATCAAGGAAGGCAACTTGGACACTTTGGAAAACCCAAAAGTCTGAGTTGCATGTCTCCGGATTATCGGGCAAGAAAATTGTATTGAAAGTGCCCAACGCTGCTGTTGCAATCTCATCTGTGGCTTCTTGAGCAGCTGTTGGGTCGGCAAAAGTCACTTGAAGGATCGAGTCGAATTGACTGCCAAACTCACAGCCACCCATGGCTTGAAGGTTGGGACATTCCAAGCTGTCAGCAGCTGAAGCAATTTGTACATGAAACTCATCAAGGAATTCGCTTTTGAAAATGCCATGATCAGCAATGGCATCAGCTGAGCAGCTACATGCATCTTCTTGGAGTTGGCGGTGTCTTTGATTAGTAAGAATAGTCTTGGATGGCAACTTGAATAGACCAATCTTGTTAACATCGCAGTCAGCTGCAGTCAGATCACGACATCGAGTTAACATTGCAGTCAGCCGCAGTCGGATCACAACATCGAGTTAACATGGCAGTCAGCTGCAGTCGGATCTGGACATCGAAGAGTCCCAGTCACTTCTACCTCTACCCCAAGCTTGCCACTTGCCATTTTGATGCCCTCTTCCACAATGGTGGCCATATCAACAACTCAAAAGTATGGATTGCAATACTGAAATGCCAATTGGTTGTAGGCAGCCACGTATGCGTTGCCAAGCACTTGCTTATCATTTGGAGATACGGTTGACCCGCAGGTTTGGTTGAACTCAACAATCCCTCGAAAAGTAAAAGGAACTTGATTCAAGCCACAAGCCTTGGGAACGATCTGCTGGATTGACACTAGAGGATAGGAGCTTGCAGACAAAAGCTTGTTGGCAAAAGTGGCAAAAAGCTCATCCTCCAACACCAAACGTTGAGTGACATTTGCTGAACAAGCACATCCAGAACTCGATGATGGAGCCTGGAGCACGGAGCTGGCGTTGGTGGATTGAAACAGCACATCTTGATTTTGGCAAGCTTGACAGTTTCCAACCACATCGATTCCAACCATCCTGTAGTTCGAATCAAGACTCTGCACGTTTTAAAACACATTTTTGTACTTGCCCGTGGTGAAGATGCTCACGTTTTGAATTTGTCGAAAGTAGGGATCACATATGGCAGGATTGTCACTTGCCTGTTGATGAGACGAACAAAAGAACTCTCCAATCACAATCGTTTGATCTTGGGTCAAGTTCTGGCCACCTGTGTTTACAGTTACAAGAACAATGCTCTTGAATTGGGATTCTGGCACCCGATTAGTGCAATTCTGGAGGAGCGATCTTGAAACACCAGGTCCCAACCAGGGCAGGTCATTTTGAAGTTTGGGATTGTCATCATCATGATCCAACAACCGTGGCAATGGCATCTGGTGGCAAAGATTACCCAGCAAGGTATGATGCTTTTCTTTTCCAGCATCAGCACCACCGCCACCACTTTTTAATTCTGGCAGCACGGCAGCAACAATGCCGGGAATGAAGAAGAATGTGAGCCAACAAGTAAAAACCGCTAGGAGTTGCTGGTGCAAGAAGAACAGTGCCATGGTAGATAGTGAGCAGGGTCACAGCAACAGGTGCTGGGGTGATGCCAAGAAAACAAGAAAAGTAAGAAGTGAAGAGGGTGGGAATGCTGTAGTACCGTCCATCTTGATTTGTCGGAGATCCGCTATTTGAAGGGCTGACTGATGATGCATGATGACGTGAGCTCCTATTACTTTTTCATTCTTCAACAACAAGGCCCATTGTAGTACAGTAATGATGTTTCGCAATTTGCAGAAACGTATGGATAGTAGCTGACAAAATTGCCTTTTTATTATGTCATGGGTGCAGCGTGTGTTTATGCCCCATCCGAAGAGATAGGCCTTCATCAGCAGAAAATTGCCGGAATGTTGCATGCAGTTCGTGTTGACAGTTAAGTTCCGTGAAGTACAAAACATGCGCAATGACTGGACTGGCTAATTGGTCGTAGTACCTCAAAATGACTTTTACTTCTATGCTGAGGATTGAGCAAACTTACGATCCACAAATCCATTGGGGAGAGATTCTCTCTCTCTCTCTCTACATTCGGAATCAAGCGACACAGATCAAGATTACCACCAAAATTGAGAAAAATTAGCGCTGGATGTGTGACAGATCCATACAATAGAATGTGTGTGGCTCACTCGGGTATGATAGTATTATGTTGGGCGTCTTGTGCACAATCAGAGTCAAGACTATTTCAAGATCCATTAGCTTAGGGTCTGCCTACTACTAATGGTAGTATTGAATATGAATGTATGCTGGGATAGAAAAGAATTAGAAGGGTATTAAAAGAGAGCTCGCATAGTGGTGCAGAACTACATGCTCCCCCAACTTCACCTTCAACAGGAGTGGGTTTGGTGAGATTGAGCCCCTCCTCAATCAAATATTTGGGCAACTGCTTTCTTCCCAACCAGGAATAGTAGTACATTAAATGATCGTCTCCTTTGTGTCGTATCTGTTTAGATATGACACATACCTGGTAGGGAGACAACATCTCATGGATGTCTTGAGATTTGATGTAAGAGTTGCGAAATTGCGTCTTGCAAAATTTTGTGATGCGAAGTTGCATATTGTGAAACATTGTGAAATCACATAGCATTACGTGTTGCGAAACTGCGTTGTGGTGCGATATCGCATCTTGCAAAATTGCGTGTTTTGAAAACGTCGGAAATTGAATAGCGTTACAAATGCCAAATGCCACTAGCTAGTACTGGCGTTGTCTACTGGCGCCATGAGAATAGCATACCAGGTAACGTTGATGATAATGTTCTGGCTAGTATGACTGTTGGCATGTTTGACGCCAATGCCCCTCCTGATAGTCAGCATAAAGTTGCACAGTGTTTTTATGTCGACGGCATCGATCATGCCGCCATCATGTTGGTGGTGGCATTGGTCACATATTGTTCATTATAACTCTAGCTAGACTTTTGTCGTCACTACCACCGCCGCCATGAAGCTGTGTAATGTTTATTATAATGCGTACCAGCTGCGTCACCAACGTGGCTGCCCTTTCTTCCCGGCGATCACACCACGAGTTCTTCTGCTGGAGCAGCGATTGATTCAAGCAAGTAGTAGAGGTACTTTCATCTTAACACCACTCTCTTCCAGGGCTCTAGCTAGCCAGAAAAGAATAATATCCAGAACGAATTACGACAGAGCTTGTTGCTGATTGCAATGCAAAGAATCATAGTGGCGGCAGGCACCCAGCAGCATTGGATGCCGAGGGCAGTTTCATCTCGACATCATTATCGAATACGACCGAACTCATGGCGGTTTCAAAAATCAGTATTTAACTATTCGCAACCATGGCTCATAAATCCGTAGAAATGAGGGGCTGGATTAGATTTATCAGGGTTGGATCGTGGTCGACAACACGAATGAAGGACCCGCGCATGATGGCCTCCGGTTCGGAACGCAAGGCTTGCGTTCCGAACCGACAAGACTCGCCTCGACGAAAATCATCGCCACGCTCTCGGGGCAATAATAAAGCACTCTCGGAAACCACTTTCTCGTCATGGCCGCGACGACTTTCGCAATTTCATCTCATTCATTCATCTCATTCACAGAGAGCAAAGGGGCGTTTCTTGCAGATCCACAAAAGCAATTGCATCGAGGATCGACCCTCCGTGGACAAGAGACAGTCAGCTCTCACAAATCTTCCACGCCCTGAGTTCACCCCCATATCAAGTTGCAGGCACTGGTCTCTAACGATCAATTAATCATCGTTCAACACGAGAAAATTGTGACAATTTGCAGCTATCCCACAATGGATGTTTTTGTCGCTACTCCAAAGAAGGAAACGCATTCCTCTAAGACGACCTCGAAGAAAGTTGCTTTCAATCGGGTTAAAAGGTGTAAGAGAATTCGTCATCGTAGTCGCTACAGCGAAAGCGAGCACGATGCCACGTGGTACACCAACGAACAACTTCGCGAGGTTCTCAACGACTGCATTGTGACTTGCCGAATGATGATGAGTGGTGAGATGGTTCTGGAAGATGAAGGCTTTTGTACCAGAGGACTCGAGTACAAAACTCCATCGGGTTCACAGTTCCGCAAGGCGAGCAAAGCCAAGGCAGTGGACGTCGTCCTGAGCGAGGCTGCCCTGCAAAAAGAGTCTGGAGTCGAGGAACCAGAGTATCTGGCACTGATTTACTCTTTTGCTACCAAGGAGAATCGTCGTCTTGCGCATCTCATGGCACTTCGTGACCAAGAAGAGGCTCTCATCATCCACGAGAACAAGAATGGTGCCACTACTCCAAAGGCAGCACGGGGCAAGAAGAAAATGTATACACGTTCTTCTTCCGTATCATCATCACCAGCTTCGGACTCCGACTACAGCGATTCTAGTCTCCGTGTCGACGACGACAAGACTGTATTCATTGTTGGTTATGACGAGGATTCCGAAATTCCCCAAGAAGCCATTGCGTGAAGACGCTGTCGAGGGGGCACTGCCCTTGGCGCCGGTCGATTCTTCGCTTTGCATTCAATGTGTGTTGCTAGTAGACGAGGCTTATTACCTACGTCTGAGATGGTCTTGTGGGACAATGATGTCGTTCGGTAAAGGGATAATGGGGCAGCTATAGAACAAATGACTTCTAGTTTAGGCAGTTTTGAAATTATGGTACCTTTGAAATAGCAATAGTAGCTGGACTACTAGATAGCAATGCAGATGGATACTCATAGAAAGTAAAGTACACCACCCAAGACATCCTACGTTCTTCCTTCTGCCCCCTTCTTGCTCCAATAACCTTAGCTCTGTTGACTAGCAACTCGGCTAGCGGCCGCCGCAGCAGTTCCATTTCGATCTAATTGATCAAGCCCTAGATCATTCCATCCTTCTTCTCGTCGTCGCCTTTCTGCGGCTAGCAACAAGAAAAGGTGAGATGAGATTGACTAGTAGACACACAAACCAGCGCACACAGTGTGTGGATAACGACACTCTTCTTGGACCTACCACTATTCGCAGCAGAAGCCGAATTGCCAGTGGGAGATACCACAATTGCATCCGCATCCAGCTCTCCTTCTTCAAAGCCACCAGCATCGGCTTCGTGCCTTCCCACTTCCACTTCGTCATCCGAGAGTTTATCGGCCGCCCATTGATCATCGACCAGTTCCAGAACCGGCGGCCGGCCAGCCTTGGCGTTCAGCGGTCGTCGGTGTCTCGTCACAGCGGCGTAGTTACTATCGGATGGCATTGTCTGGATATGATGGGTGGAGATTCTGACTGATGGAATACCGAGAATCGTAATGGAAGGCGCCAATGCTTCAAGATTTGTCAAGGTAGCAAGCAGACGTTCCCGTCCTCTTGCGGTATGGTGCTGTAACTGTTGATCCTCCAAACGAGGTCCAATGCCGGGAGAGGCGAACTGTCCTACAGAAAGGCTAATTATTGACACGATGTGCCAGCTACCAATAAGTGTGTGATGTGACATTCAAAGTACAGACCCTGATGGTTCGCCAATTGCGTCATCATCGACAGGATCCGCACCCAAATCGACAAAGGTGCAGGAAACACAACGCAAACAGCCACACAGGCAAAGTGTGTTTGGAAGGACGAGACAAGAAGTGTCAACTGCCCAACAACACAAAAGGAATTGAAGAACCAATATCTTGGAGAGACTCTCTCTCTTTGCCTTCTTCAACACACCTTGTTAGACCTTATTACTGTGCCTTTGATTCGAAACCTTTTCCAATGTACTTCGAGCTAGCGCAGAAGAGATTCTAGCCGTTGCGAACGAGAAGGGACACTAGCAGCTAGCAGCCGTTGGAAGCATGTCGCGGCCTCCTGGATTGTCAAGCGAGGGCGACGACGACGATGATGCGGCCTTGATTGACTCGTTCTTCTTGCCGGGAGGAATCCTGGATCCAGATGAGGAGGAAGAGGAGGAGCAAGATAATGTACAAAATATGGCGTCCCCGTTCGCTTCCAATGTGAGTTCGGCTGTGATGTTTAGCAGAGTTCCCAGCAATCCCTGGGGCGACGATTTATTCAAAGAAGCCCAAGACAGCGAGCAAGTAGCTGGTGATGGTGGTCCAAGTGACGACCCCCTGTTACTCAGCTCTTCAGCTGTGCCGCTGGGGGAACGAAGCAACCCTGAGGCTCATTCCACTTCACCGCCGCCAATTGTTCGACCTCCTCCTGGCTACACCCACCAGCCGGCGAGTTCCAGCCTCTTTGGGACGGAAAGGGTTGAGAATCAGGATAAGCTCGGCGATGCCGTGGCGCGAGTGGCGAGATCTCGATTACCTGAAGGTGATTTTCTTATCAAGTCCGCACAAAGCAATACTAAGTTCATGGTGCCAAATCCAAATTCAAATGGAGTTGATACTCAAGCCATATTACAAACGCCGCTAGTTAGTGGACCTCCCCCGGGATTCCAGAATCGAACTATTCAACGACCGAAAGCGAGGCGAGGTGGAGATGGTATTAGGCCCCAAACTGGAATGGAAACGTTGGGGAACTCTAATCCTTCCAATCGTCGTCCACCGAAGGTTACCGACGCTGACGATTTCGTTGACATACCGGGTACTCTGGCCAAAATGGCCATACTAAAGCCAAAACACTCCAACGGTCAAGCCAAAGGTCGCCACACCAATCCCTTCATGGCGATCGTGGACAGTGATTCCGAAGACGACAATGACGACCACGAGCAGGAAAAGCGAGTGTTGAAGGCACCCAGTAGCATGCTGGAGACCGCTGATGAAATCGAGGGCAGCGGCTTTGATCTAGAAATGGATGACGACGAAGAAGATGAAGACATTGAGGAGTCGACGAGGGGGGAGTCCTCTTTTCCGATGGAGACACTTACTTTCATCAGCCGGTCAGTCAAGCGAGAATCGTCAACTTCATCAATCAGCACATCGTCAGATAGCAGTTCAGAACAAGACGACTCGGATGGTGATGGCCGTGATGTTTCTCAAAGCAATGTGGAAAGGACGGATGAGACCACTGAAGCGCTAAACTCAGAGGTTGCTGTTATTTTAGACATTGAAAACAGCAGCACAAAGCAGGGCAGTGCATGCCATGCAACGACAGACGAAGATATGAAAGCCTCGGCAAGCAGTGCAAACATGGCATCGAGCAGCAAGAGAGATACGCGGCAAACATCTAGCTCCCCAGATCTCAAAGCCGAAAAATCGTCATCGATGCAAGAGTCATCAAGCAAAAATCGCGACGACGCTTCACTACTGGAAACCCTGGGATCAATACGAACGAGCATCGTTTCCAAAGCATCAGTATGGTCAAAAGCCTTCCAAGACTACATCGCCGTCATGGACGACTTCAGGGCTGTGATTGCCGTACTTGCCATGTCATTATGGGGAGTCACCAAACATGCATTGACTTTGGCAAGCAAAGCCATCGCCGTGTTTTCGCTCCTCTTCTTCCAAGTGTGGAAGTTTTCGTTGGTCGAAATCATCGAAGAACCAAAAATTTCAGTCTGCTACCTCATATTCTACTTCATGCCGCACTTTTGCTCAATTTTTCTGAGAATCTTCGTCATTCCACACTGGACTCCACACTTCATCACCTGCATCGCGGTCTGGTCGCTTTGCGCCCAAATAGATCCTGGCCCACTTCACCTTGGTCCTATCTCCCTCTACCAAATCCCAAATCTACTTCTTAAAAACGGCGGCGTACAACCGACGGAAACGCGCCCCAGGGATGAACGGGCGTGTCGAACTATCCTTCGAATACTACGATTTGTTCTCCCCGTATTCTTCTTCGTCGATGGCTTTTCTACAGAGTTTGGTACGATAATGGGGGTCAGTGGCTCTAGCCGCCTGACAACGGCTTTCATGATGTCGCTCGTCCGGAAAAACCTTGTGTCGTCGCCAGTTGGATGGGTCAGTTGGGCAGTGCAAGTGCTTCTGGCAACCCACAATCCTTCTTCCTTTCTGGTGGAGCTACTTGTTTTTGCCTCCGGACTCTCGTCCATCCGGTTGATTCGCTACCTGGAAGGTCGCCGCGTTGGCATCAAGAAGCGTCAAGGAAAATATCATTAACTTTTTCGGGCTTTACTGTTTTGCCATGATACTATTTCGTCGTTCCGGCGGATAACACCCTACAAAGTCAGTAGCTCCAGCTGGCTACACGCCCCCTCAAAACCAGCCTACCGTATCCAATACCGTACGCTCTAGTTAGCCCCCCCCCCCCCCCCCCGCCACAAACGGTACGCGCAAATCCCTTACCAGGTACACAAGCGGGCGTACCTGCCTGTTGTTTCTTCTATTGCGTACCTGGTACTCTACGCTTCTTTAACTATATTGCTACTACTAGAGTGAAGCTCCAAAATAGACGGCCTTCGTGCTTGTACCTACTATTACTACGAATATTTATCGGCTACAAACCCGTCAGTACTAACTACCGGGACAGCAAATGTTCACTGCTGCGGAGTCAGTCGAATGGCTACTATCTGTAGTAGAAGCAGTAGGTTCAGAGGACATTTGCTGTCACAGTAGACAGATCAATCATTCTGCTGGTCGATAGTGGGCCCAACAGACAGTCTTCTTGCCAAAAATGGTATCGCTGATCGGTTGAGGGAAGGAATCATCATCGGCAGAGTTCTTTTCAAACTTTGGATGGTCAACGGCTGGCGCGAGAAATAATACCATCAAAGTAACGTTGCCGTTAACCAACGGAAACTGGTATAAGCGATTCACGACGGTACACGTCAAAAAACTCGCCTTCTCGGTCGGATGCACCAGAAGACGGCGATCGTCACATGATCGAACAAAACATCAGCATCACATCAACAACATCCATCAAACTCCTTGTTTCTATCACAAATACCCCCAAACCAGAAGGAATCATCTCTTCTCACAGCACACAAGTTGAATCGACTTTAGTAATAGCTTTAAAATCCTTTGATAAAATGGTGTTCGAAGACTGTCCCATCTGCTTGGATGAGATGCACTTCTCGGATGCCGAGCATCCGCTTCAGTGTGGCCGCCACTGTGGTTTCAATTTCTGTCGCAATTGCATTCAGTCGTATATCTCGTCGAGCAAAGATGACTACATGGAAGCCTCGGATGGTTCTATGCAAGTCAAGGTGTGGTTGCACTGTCCGAGCTGCAGGTCCGACCTGACGTATTCCATTCGCGACACGCTCCTTCTTCGAAAAGTGGACGAACTGATGCACCTCTTGGACGAGGACCGAGATGAAGTTGTCCTGACAGAGTCCCAGCGTTGTCTCAAGGATGCTTTAGAGAGGTCCCCAGAAGTAAAGAACGCAGTCGAAGAATCGCGGCGACGAGAAGCACAGTATCTTGGACTCCCAATATTGAATGAAACTGATGATGAGAGTTGCCCATCACTGGAGGAGTGGGGAGTGGAGGTGGACTTGTTGATGGGAGCCCATGACTCATTTCATTGTCCCAAGGGCCCAAAGCCGAAAGAAGAAAGGTCAATGGCCGACAGACAAATCGATACTACACTTTTCGGCGGACTAGACTACTTTATTGGCGCCGACTGCGATCGCATCGACCTTACTGCACTGATGACATCGGGAGAGCCCTATAATCTTGTAGAAGGCGCACAAATTTTGGCAGACGCGGCGAAACTGATTCGAGAACCCGATTTGTCCTCGAACAGTAGAAACTCGCCACCATCATCAATCAACGCTCAAAAGCGCCACTTTGTGAAACAATCATCTGTGTTTGAGTTGATTGCCGAAGCCAAAGAAGCGCACCGGGTCGAAGATAAGGAAAAATATGGCTTTCTCCCTTCCTATCCAGAAAAGCCGGATCGCCTGTCCCGAAACCCATCCATATCAAGAGTTCGAGCGGCCAAACGCGAAGTGAAGCGAATGGCCGAACACCAGAAGAAGTTTCCACTCCCTGTCCGAATGCCAAAGTATATCGAAATAGACGCCGCGACAAAGAATCAACTTCAATTTGTCGATGACGAATGGGATGGTACTGTTATCGACGCGTACTCCAAGTTGACCATCGGGTTCAACCAGAGGGTGACACAGCATAGACAAGCAACAACGCACAGCGGTGTCCGAAATATTCTCGGTGGAGGCGAAGTCCGCGTCGATTTCCCCAAAGCGCGTGTGTTGCTTGCGTCTGTGACAAAGGAAATGGGAAAGCAAGGCGCAACAAAGGGAGATGTGGTGACACACATTCAAGGCGAGGAAATCAGCGGGAAGACCGTGAAGGAGATCCACAAGCTATTAGTACAACTCCAAACGGATCGCGAAGAAACGATATCCCTCGTTCTCAATGCGGAGAGATCGGTTGCCGAAGCACTGAAACGTCGAGCCATGGTCATGGCGGAACAAATCCATTAGTTTCTTCTCAAGTGTCTTTTGTTGTTGTTCGTTCAAATCTGTTGCCTCCATAGTGTCATGCTAAAAACTAAAGATCAACTCATTCGCTGCAATTCTTGATTCAAACCGTCTAGGATCGCGGAAGCTCCTGTGATGTGATCCGTGATTTCTTGTACTCGTAGTTCCTTGCTTTTGAGAACGTCATTTTCGAGAAATGACAATCTTTGCTGGATGAAATTGGTCGCCTCTGGAAGTGTCATCTCCACATGAAATCCCATGCCAACGTGCACATATATCATAGACAGATTAGCAACTGCATTGCAGTAAAGAGTTTCATACCCCAAATCAACCATGGTCTCCAGTTCATTTTTCTTTTCTTTTTGAAACCCCTTCAACTTTTCCGAAAGGTTTCGGTACTCGATAATTTCCGCCCTGACCTCACTCCGAGATCTCTCTGCACTCTCCAACTCAGGACGAAGTTTCTCAGAAACAAACCGAGAATACTCCTCCATTTTCGCTGCTACATCTACTGGATCCATGGTTGTGCTCAAGTGGATGGCATTATCATGGGGAGTTCACCTTTTGATAATGTGGGCTTTCGCCGCAAGACGACGACGAGGAGAGAAAGGGAAACGGTGAAGAAAACGGATGGCGCGGGCGCGAGATTTTTATTGAGGAGGTGGGGAGAAAAAAGGGGTTGACCCCTTCGATCGGAAAGCTTTGAAATGACTTTCGTGGTCTAGTAAGTCAACCACGAACGAATGAACGTCTTCATTTTTTCTCGCCGTGTTCTTCAAGAAGCAAGCGGAAGCAAGCAGTGCAATCCTGGATACCAGTTTCGACTCTATTGACTTTTGCTTCACGAAGCTTACTTGTCCATTCTCTACTATTCTTTGCGAAAGTCACTCTACTGATTGAAAGCTATGAAGGCGATTGACAGCGATAAATTTCTCATCTATGTGATATCTGTGTTACTTCTGGTTGCTTCGGTGCCTCTTCTTTCGAAATTGCCTCGCACTCGTGGAAAGAAGCCGCTCTTCCATGTCGCCTTTGTTGCTGCTGCTTTGGCAATTTTACTCCTTCTTCCCGAATCGATTCAGACAGAAATCTTTTCTCCTGGTGGCGTCGTGGTTGTTGGAACATTGCTACCAGTCTATGAGAGTATCCGAGCTATTTGTACGCCTGGGGAGGAAGATGATACGGCCTGGCTCCAATTTTGGATCACATCTGGGATGCTATCCTACACGACGGAGTTTGTTGACGAAATTCGTGAATATTTTCCACAAGGAGGAGAACACTGGTATGAATTTGAGTTCTTTGTGACTCTATGGCTCATGTTCCCGTTAACCGACGGTGCCAGTTTAGTCTATGATGTTTTCACGGAGCCCTACTTGAGTCCCCATGCAAAAAAGATCAAAGTCAAGGTAGAGGGATGGATCGCGGTAATTCTCACGGTGGTCAATACTTCCTATCTATGGTTTGTTTGGTTCTTGTTTATGGCCTTTCCTGAAGAGCAGCGGCGGTTTGCCGTTGTCGGAGTTGGCACCATTTACCCGATTGCAGCAAGTACGATTGCTATAACTACCAAGACGGACACGAGTGATGATACCTTTTGGCTGACTTACTGGTCTTGTTTTAGTCTGCTGTTTCTGGCGATGGACTACCTGGAGAATTTTATTGGCGGTATACCTGGCTTTTACTCGATTTGCCTAGTGGCGACAGTCTATTTGTTCCTTCCAATTTTTAATGGGGCCAACGTTGTGTTTCGGAGAGTGTTGGTACCGCTTACTGGCCAGTACGAAAACATGCTACTACATGATGCCTATCTCGTTCGCAAGGGTATGGAAAAGTCCATCCCGGCCGCCTATCACGACCGCGTTTTTCAAAAAGCCGCACAAGTATTTGTGGGCGACAAAAAGGATTAGCTTGCGCAATGGAATGTTATATTAGTCGCAGTGATTCTTAATTTCCAATAGCAAGAATCTTTGCTGGCAAACGTTAGTCGCAGTGATTCTTAATTTCCAATAGCAAGAATCTTTGCTGGCATAGGATGCTCAAGTACTCTTTATGGTAAGAGGCTGCCGAGGAGCTTTTCCGGCCCTACATCAACTCTAATTGGCGGTCGTGTTGAAACGCAGAAGTCACTTCTGGGCCCAGCAGGTAAGGATCCGCCAAAAACTTCAATACGGGATTCCGGACCCCACCTTCGAGTTGTAGGCTCGCGAAGTTGGATTGGTTCATGAAATTGCGGGTATAGATGTATTTGTGCCCGTCACCGTGCACGTACATCACGGGTACTTGGTTATCCAGATCATCTCGGAAGAACCGCCGAATTGGATTGAAGAACTTGACATGGTCTTCTGTTGGCCTGGCGTGTGCCATGATAACAACACCATCAGCGTACTCTGGGACGTTCATCTCGACAATCGACTTGACCCAGTTCGAGAGATCAGTGAGGCGTGTAGTCCACTCGTTGACGTCCTGGACACGGCCCCCGACAATGTTGAGTCCGAAAATGAGCGATCGCTTCCGGACTAAGTAAAAGCTCTCTGGGTAATCCAAATGTCGAACTACACCGAGGGTGTGGTTCCAATTGGTGTCAAAGTCACTTAAATGGGTCTTCCATCTGTCGATGGCTGCGTCGATCATGACAGCATTTCCACAGTCGTTCCATTCATTGTCCCCGGGAACGATAAATGCCGGAATTTCGGATTGCAACAAAATCTCTTTGATGTTGATGTAATACGATTCGTTGCAAGGAATATCTCCCGCCAGGATATCCCCCAAGTGCACCAGGAATTCACAGCCCTCCATTTGATCCCGTATTTGCAAAGGAATCTGCGCCTGTTCCGTATCATCGTACGGAACGTCCGCGATGATACAAAAGGTAAGTAATGTTGGCGATGTTTCGTTTACCGGTGTGACTGGAGCCCTAGTGTTGGGCGCCATGGTCGGTGAGGGGGTTGCGATGGTGGGAAGAGTGGTGGTGGGGCGGACAGTAGGAGACGAGCTGGGAGAGTCCGAAGGCGTCGCGGAAGGAACGTCCGTCCCATTTGTGGGTGCGCCAGTAGGAAAGCGGGTCAGACTCTCCATTGGACTAAGCGTCGATCCCAGTGGCGTTGCTGCCGGCACAGGCGCTGGGCTTCCTCGAATGTTGGAAGAGTCCTCGGCATTTACATCAGTGAAATCAAAATTCTCGCTAGGATCCGCTTGAGAATCATTGTTAAAGGACTTGCCCACTAAAACAGCCACCGTGGTAACGACTGCTGCCAGCACAACAATGCCACAAATCCCAGCCAACAAGGCCGTTCGATGTCGTTTGGACGCTACTTCTGGGATCGTTTCCTTGTCCACGTCCTGAACCCGAACAACAACAAACTCACCAGAGTTATCGTTGTTATGGTCACTGTTATCGGCGGTGCCCTGTTGTTCAATCTTCGTCATGGTGTCACTACTCTTTTCGTGAACTGAACTGAAGATAGATGAGTATTCCAAGAGCGTTGGAAATGGAAATACACGCTGAGGATAATGGCAGGACCGAGCTCCTTTTGTGTGGCCCGAGATTTAAGAGTACATGTGTTTTTTTAACTGCACTGCGCAGTGGATCGTGCTATCACCGCCTTGATCGTTGTTGTGGTTCCAAACTCCCACTAAATTCTATTTGAATTGTTTGGCCAGTGCATGTGCTCAACTACGCATATTCCGTTGGGGTATTGCCATAAATTGTCCATGGTTTTCGTTCCTTAATATTAACTTAAATTTTATTATGTATTAGATGGCCACTGTATGTCGATGAGACACGGTCATGCCGATTGCCGCGCATTTCTTTGGCGAAAAGCGATGTGAAAATGGAATGGTTCGAATGTTTGTTGTGGGGGGCAATAATCCTTGAATGACTCCCGCGCGTGTACAGTCAGTAAGACACGGGGAAGGAACCGACGGGCTGGCCCCGATCAAAGCATCGCTCCGTTCGCTTGGCATCATTTCCCCCCGCCATAGTGTCACAATGACAATGGCAATGACGCCGACTGCAGGTCTCCCTGCTGCCCACCTTCTTTTCGCACGGTCACTGCTTGCAAACATTTTCTCAACTTGACATTAACCTTCTCACTCTTGCAAAAATCATCATCAGTATGGACTGTATTATTCCTGGTCACTCGGTTCGTCCATTTTGCGCAGCCATTGGCTGTTTGTCACGCGTGGGCAAAGATCTCATTTTGGAATTTGATCCTGTGGACGGATTAACGATGCGAGCCTTGTCCGACTCCAAAGCAGTATTTGCCTCCTTTCATTACGAACCTGCGTTTTTCGATCGCTGCGCTTCACCACCTCTGACGTTTCGGAAACGAAAGAGAACAAAAAGCAGCAACAATGAAGACGAAGAACAAGACAATCTCGAACAATCCTGGTGTGTTCGTGTGGCGATAAAATCCTTGAATGCCGTCGTCAAGCCGCGCAAAGATGTCATTAGTCTACAGCTCTTGACAGTGGGAGATTTACTTGCCTTTGAATTCCAACTACAACGACCCGAGGGCGTTGTGACTCGTATCATACACAAGGTCGGGGTAGCTTCTGCTCAAAGCATTGCGGCGGTGGCAGCGATGGACAAGGCATCCGAACTTGTGGTGCAACCCAATGTCGTCCTGACCATGCTTGAGCCTCTAAAGAGATCTGCTGAAATGGCGCTATTAGTGAATGAAACGTTCAAGTTGATTTCCGGTGTCAGCTTTGCACACGAGGATATTGGAATGGGCGAGAACGGCAGCACCAACAACAATGCCAACACCACCCACAGTTCCACCACTAAATCTCTCAAAACTGAAACCAGTATAGGATACGACGAGCTGATCGAATTACATTATGTATCGATGCCGGAGCTGGAAGAAAATGAACCCATTCCGCCGCCAGATGATATCAAAGAACAAGTCGTCCTTGTCTTTACTATCAAGGAATTCAAGGCCATGCTACAATTTTGTGCGCAATCCCACATGGATCAGGAGTTACCCGTTACCATTCAATTTTACTGGGGTGGGAAACCAATGGTCGTCACGACAAAATCGCTTGGATTTTCGGCAGAACTTGTAATGGCAACATTGGATCACAAACTGCTGGAACACTTGAAGACTGTGGCTGGAATGGGATGAGCATCCTTGGAGTTTCGTTCTCCACTAGCTACTAGAGTGGTCCTAGTATTGCAACGGTTCTTCTCGCTGAGAGATAGGAGGGTCACATGAGCGAGCCATCATGCTTCACAATCTGCTGACGAAGGGTGAGTACTCACGCGTGTGCACGGGGGATGCTATGGTGCTACACTGCTGAACATAGTGCTTATTATTACTATTATCTCTATAATGATGGACGATAGTAATATTATCGTATCAGCCATCCTTCTGCTGCTACTTTAGTTCCACCGATATCCTTTGGCGCACCGGGGGCACCGATCCTCCCCCTTTTTCACCGGCCAGGACAAAATTTGACCCAATGATTTTTTGTCGACCTCGACTGCGGTGGCACGTGCAGTTCTGCCAAAAGCGTGCGCCATCGCAGCTGTTAGGCACATCTGCGACATGTCATCGACCATCAAAATCCATCTAATGAAACGAAGACCTCCTCAACTTTGGAACAAATCTATTGGTTTTGTGCTGTCGATGGCATCCCATCCGCATGCAAGGGCTCGTTCGCGAGGTCGCGATCTTTGCAACTCTCCACACCAACGGCTTCAAAGCGAAGGTGGACAAGTAGACGAAACACCACATCTTTCAAGACTTCGCCCCACCGCATCAGACCACCATCCATTTCAATCCCAAAAGTGCGCTTGGATTGAAGGTCGATACCACCATGGGCGACTTCTTTGATAAGAAAGATTCTGCGCTGCCGCCCGTGGCGGAAAATGCCACCGCAGTAAGACCGACGTCTCCTTCGAGGCGTTCCGGCGATTTGTTAGTGTTTGGGCCTTCGTCCACCGTCGCGACTTCTTCTTCGTGCCAAGATCTCTTTTCACGACCGTCGACGGGTCGGAATCCCGAACTGATGGGTCCCCTCCTTCGTCGCAAAAAGGTTGTCTCCATGCCGCTGGGTGCCGGAGGTGAGTTTGAAGAAATTATGCCGTGCCGATGATGAAGCTCTTTGAGAAATGATTATTCACATTTTATTTTCCATAAAACAGGCGATTTTTTCTTTCGTGACGAGGCGCAACCTCAATCCTTCTTTGATCCTAACGGAAGCCAGCGCATGGTGCCTCCGGAAGGTCCTCGTCGTGTGAAGCAGCTCAGTCACACGGGCCATGCGTCCAAGGTTAGCAACTTGGCAGAAAAAGCCACCACACCTCCTGGTACACCTCGTATACGCTCGAGGCAAAATAGTGCGGCTGGTGTTATGAGCGGTGTTCTCCGTCGTAAGCAAGTCAGTCTTGATCTTCTTGGACCGAATGACTTTTTTGCTGCGCCAGAGGAGATTGTAGAAGTGGAGCCGATGCCGGTTACACACGAGGATGAAGGTGTTCTAGATGACATTGAAAAGAGCGAGGAGAAGGCGGCGGTGGTAAAGCTCATTCGGCCTCTTCGTTTTGCCCCCAGAGTTGTTCTCAGATCGCGAGCTGCTGGTGGACATGGCGCGGGCGGTGCGGCAGCGTTGCCTCCCGTAATGGAAAATGGCGGCGCTACTATTGACGATGAAACGACCGAAGCCTTTGAAAGTTACACACGTGCCAGTGCGGATTTGAGATTGCAACTCAGTTCTTTCTCCAACTTGCTGAAGGAAGAGGGCGCTGCATCCAAGTCGGTCAATGAGTTCCTTGAATGTATCAACGAAAGTCAATCCAAAATGGAGTCAAAGGAAAAGGTTCTGAAAAACAAGTTAATTCATTCAACGACAACGTCTACTCACACGTCAGAATCGACGATCTTTGGCAACGGGAAGGAAGAAACTAGTTTCCTGGTGACTGAGCCAGATAATGCCGAAGGAGAGTTGGTGGTGGAGGAAGAAGAAGATGATGGAATCATCCGTGCTACTCGCCGCGACAAGATTAAGACTGGAATCCTCTTTCTTATCATGTTGACACTAACGGTCATCGTTACTACATGGGAAACTCATTTGGACGAAGACAGCTTTATTCAAGGCCCAGTTGGTATGGCCTGCGTAACGGATTGCTACGGCAACCTTGAGACAAAGGATTTTTTCCGCGGACATAACCATTTTGAGGAAGGCCAAGTGATTCAGCTCATCATGCACATGGATCCAAACGCTGTAGGCCACGAACTTGAATCTCATGCCAAGGTCGAAATCTACGGAAACAAGACGGGAAAAGTCAAAGCAACCCGTGAGTTTGGTCCGCCGGGTGATGAAGAAAGACATCGTTTCGAGGAGGCAATTGTTGTCGACTTTGAAGACCCACATGAGCCACACATCATCAACGTGTACGGTAGCGATGCGAATGTTACACTCTCCTTCACTTTGAGCTCCCACGTCCAATCCCCGCTTGCAGACAACAGTGAGTTGGTAGCGGCCCTTATCATGATTTTTGTGTACGTGTTCATTCTTCTGGAGGTCATTCACCGCACACTGGTTGCGATCTTTGGGAGTATGATTGCCCTGATGTTCTACTTCATCATGCAGCAAGGCGAGACGGAATCTACCAGTCATATCATGTTACACATGGAATGGAGTACGCTTGGGCTCTTGTTTGGGATGATGTTGTTGGTGGGAGAGCTGTCCCACACCGGTATTTTTGAATGGTGTGCTGTGCGTCTTTTGGTTGCCAGTAAGGGGTCCTTCGTGCGACTCCTTGTTTTACTGTGCACCCTCACTGCCGTAGCCAGTGCCTTCTTGGATAACGTGACAACAATGTTGCTGGTGGCGCCGGTCACTATTGACATGTGCAACATTCTTGATGTGGATCCTCGACCCTATTTGATCGGCGAGGTGCTGCTGAGCAATATTGGTGGAACAGCTACATTGATTGGTAAGTGAATCTATTATCCAATGCGGCCATGAAAAGACGTACGAGGAGTCAAAGCATCTGATCTGTTTTGATCTTCCAGGTGACCCACCAAACATCATCATTGGTAGTTCGTTTGAGGAGATTGGATTTGTCGACTTTATCATTCATGTTCTGCCATGTATCTTCCTGTTCTGTATCCCCGTGGCTCTGGTGATGGTTTGCTACATCTACCGATACTACTTGACGGTATCGAAGATGCGAGTTTTGGATACTGCCAAACTCAAGCAAACGTACCCGATCTATGACCAACCTCGCTTAATGATTGCCGGCACTGCGACTTTCTTTGTCATTGTGATGTTCTTTCTTCACCCTGTCCACCACAAGGATACTGCATGGATCGCTTTGGTTGGTGCCTTCATCACGATCGCCTTTACTAACCCCCACGACGTTCAAGAAGCACTTCGAAATCATGTTGAGTGGGACACCCTCCTGTTCTTCGCAGGCTTGTTCGTTTTGGTTGAAGTTTGTGCTGCAATGGGTTTGTTACGGTTGATCGGAAGTACATTGGCAAAATACATTGAAGCTCAGCCAGAAGAAAATCAGCTAAGTGTGGCTATAACTCTCCTGCTCTGGGTCAGCGCAATTACCTCTGCGTTCCTCGACAACATCCGTAAGTGTTTTTCATGCCTATCGCGTCATTGCGTTCTTGTCCTCGCTCAACGATGGTTCGTTTTTTGGTCTTAGCCTACACTGCAACGATGATTCCGATTGTCGAAATTCTCTCCGATGAGCTTCCTGACACTCTTCCCATTCAAACGCTGGCATGGGCTTTGAGTTTGGGAGCGTGTCTAGGCGGAAACGGAACTTTGTTAGGTGCCAGCGCCAACATTGTGACGGCTGGTATCTCTACCAACAAGGGATTTCAGATCTCCTTTCTCAACTTCTTGTACCCTGGCATGCTTGTCATGATTGTTACTGTTGCAATTTCCAACCTTTACATGATCGTTCGTTATGTTTGGGTATAATTACACTTGACAGCTGCTGTAAACGCACAACTGTACCAATTCATATAACTATATACTCTAATCGGACTTTAGTGGTGTTTTGAATTCATATTGGATCTGTACCAGCGCTGCAAGCCAATTCTGAACCAAACGGACATCCTCTTCTTCGTGGTAGCCGCGCTCATACAGATCTATCCAAAGCTGCTCCATGCGAGCTGGGAGACTGTCTTCGGTGCTTCTCCAGTTGTGTAGAAATGTTGTGAGCTTATCCGACTTGAAATATAAATCTCCTTCCGCCTTCATATCACCGATGTACGTGTGGGCGGTACGAATCTGAGTGATTCGAGGAGGTGCAAAGAGAAGTGAGACTCCAATGTCACGGAACAACGGAGCTGCATAGTATGCCCTCCAAATGTCTGAGACCCGGCTTTTGACAGTAATGGGCAAGAGCGTGGCAAATAAGGCGGGAGCATGATGTATTGTGGCTTGTGCATTATATGGAGAGGCGGTGTTGGAAGGAACCAAAACAGGCGATGAATTCGATTCGTCAGCAAAGTCCATGGGCAAGGGTTTCGTCATGCGGTGAACAGCATCAATGTCCGGATTGCCGTCCGCCACGTATTGAATAACGCCCACACTCTCCATGGGAACACTTTTGGTTGATACAACTTTCCCCCGCGTACTTTCTTCCAATATTCTTTCCAGGGGAAATCCACGCGCCCACGATGTGTCAATGGTGGCTCCCATCAGCTGGTGATGGTTGAATGCATGGGTCTCGACTTGAAGATGACGGACATTCTCGACTTCCTTCTCGTTTGGAATGAGATTCATCGGCTTTCCATCCGCCCCTTTCTTCACGTAGTTGTCATCGTCAAAGTCGTAAATGAACTTTGCCCCGCGGAGAATCGCGTAGAGAAAACCAAAATTCTTTCTCGCAAAATGATTATAAGGCAAAGACCTTACAAAAGCCCCGAACTCTCCTGGTAGTCGACTCCACGACTCTTGTTCCGCCACATCAAAGTAAAAGACAGAGTCGTTTTCTTTCAAGTTTGAGTTCCCAGTCAAGAAATTGGTGGGTGTTTTCTTGTCACCCACAACGACAATGCACCAGTCATCACCAAAGTTCGCGGCATCCAAAATTGCGTCAGAAGGATCAAAGATAGTGGTCACTACGCTCCACTTTGTACATGTCTTTGCGGAACCGGCCTCGCGTTGACGTAGGAATTTGCCGATTCTTTCATAATTCAGGGGTGTTGTTCCCACTCGCTTTTCCCATCCTTTAGTGAAAATTCGCTTTCCAGAAAACTTCCGAAATGCCAGTCCTTGAAAGATGGCCCCTGACACCACTCCACCTTGCGAATACCCCGGTTCCACCACCGGAACGGCAGGAACGTCCAGCGATCCATAGGACGGAAGCTCTCCAAATCCGATGACGAAGATTGCGATTGCCGAGAGAATATAAGTTGCCTTTCTGCCTTTGAGCACCTCGAGCAATAGTCGAAGTGACGTAGAATCCGTCGATCCTCTTTCTTTCATCATCTTGCCGATCAAACAGAACAGTCTTCTCTGTTACGAAAAGTGAACAAGGGGAGCGACGATTGACGGGAAAGAGACGCATGCAAGTAAGAGCACGGGCTAAGTCCCGGTCAGACGGCCCGGCGTAAAAATTTTTCGAACTCTGACCCGCGCGCAAGGGCTAACTCCCCGATAAATTTTGTACGGAACAGAATCTGACGTACAGATCCGACCATCTGAACGAGGGGGACAGATCTCGCGTACAGAATTTTGACTCACACGACAGCAACAGCACAACGAATATTTTCACATTATCGCATTTAAAACTCATCTCATCTCTACCACTATCCTTGCATCATCCACAATGATGAAGACCCCAAGGTCACCACAAGTAGTTAGCGGGTTAGGAGGTCAAATAAGTAGCACAACTAGCTAGGCGGTGATCGACTCGTTTGACTATGTCGCGCAGTTTCGACGCGCGAGAGCAGTTTGAACGAGCCGTTCTGTCATGGAGCGATAGCACCTGCGCGCCCTCGTTCGAATTAATAGGTTATGAGACAAAAAATCGTGGTCGGTTGATTAGTTTGACCAAGAAACCGCGTACAGAAAAGGAATCAATCTGTACGCGCAGTCTGACCGCGAGAGATAGCCCGTGCTCTAACGAGAGCCGTTTGCGGGCGCTCGCATTCTCGGCATCAACGGCGCTACCGGTTCGTAGAACAACACAAACGGGTCAGCGCGCTGTTCTTGCTCGCAAATCGCGATGACGCGACCCACAGCGATAGAGGTGACGGACGGACGGTATGTCTGCCCCTCCCTTGAATTTCGCCTCTTCTACGCGTGCTCTCGCTTTCTGCGGGGTTCGCACAATCCAAAAATCCGAAGTCGGAAGACGCAGAAAAGATATCCCGAAAGTCACAGCGGGCGCGCCAAACTCACCATGTTAACACATCAAAAGCAATCAGTAACATTGATCGATTCGAGTATTGGCACTATTGAAACTCACATATACAAACACGATGGGCTGTGGATCTAGTACTCCTGATGAAGAAATCCAACCCGGGGATCCCAAGGACAATCCTGTCGTGTATTTTGACATTACGATCGGTGGCAAGGAAGCTGGACGAATCGAGATGACCTTGCGGGCCGATGTGGTTCCGAAAACGGCAGAAGTAAGTTTGATGGACGGAGGGGAAGTTGTCCAGTTGCGCCCAGTTTTTGCGCTCCTTGTGTTTCGTAATGATTTCGAACAACGCCCCTCTGACGCCACCTTCTTTCGTTGTTTAGAACTTCCGATGTTTATGTACTGGAGAAAAAGGAAAGGGAAAGCTTGGAAAGCCATTGCATTTCAAAGGATCTAAATTCCATAGAGTTATTCCTGGATTCATGTGTCAAGGTGGAGACTTCACTGCTGGAGATGGAACAGGAGGAGAGGGCATCTACGGCGATAAGTGGAAGGATGAGAATTTTAAACTGAAGCATACCGCTCCTGGCACCTTGTCCATGGCGAATGCAGGCCCCAACGTAAGGAATGGCCAAAATGTGTGCATGTTTATTATAGGAGTAGAAATGGCTGGTCTCACGTGCGTTCTTTATTTTTAAATGAAAGACCAATGGATCCCAATGTACGTGCGGGCTGCCGGTGTCGACAGTGGCACGACTTCACTAAAACTCACCTTCTTGTTCGACATTGAATTTTTGTCTCGACAGTCTTTTTGTGCACAGAGGTGACAGGCTGGCTAGATGGAAAGCATGTGGTATTTGGACAGGTAACCAAGGGCATGGATGTCGTCAAAGCTATAGAAAGAGTTGGATCGGAGTCGGGGAAGACCAAGAAGAAAGTCGTGATTGCGGATTGCGGCCAACTCAATTGATGACACTTCATTGTATTACCTCAAAGTTGGAGACAGTGAGCGTAGGTCAAACTGCCTTGGTGGCGGCCGGTGCCGCCGGTAGCTGCTGGAAAGGCTAGGAGAATGTAGGAAAGGCATCAAGGTATGCTATGGTTTTTAGTTTCCGTTCCTCTCCCGCCCCCACTGTCAATGCTTCCATTCTATACGAACACGACTGCATTTATCTGTAGACTGTGGTTTTGAGAGAGTGCTCCCTTTTCTGGGAGTACGAGTAGCGAGCAGATGATACTCTCTACTAGTAGAGAGAGTGAGGGATCAGTGTAATCCGCCCTCGTCGAATTAGTCGCGTGAGTCAATCACCTTTAGTCGGATAGGTCGTCGGCTTTTGTTGATGATGATGCCGATGGATGCCTTTGCGGCGGCGATGAATGGGCAATTCACCAAAACCAACTGTATTCCTACCAGGTAACAGCTTGAGACAACGGGCGGTAGGTAAACTACATAGTCATGCTAGCAAGATTATAGCTCGCTATTGTAACTCTCTATGATTATTCGGCGCTTCGAATGAACAGAGGTGAAAAGCCGCACAACACAGACTATACAGCCCACTACTGATAGCTACAATATACCCTACAGTTCTTCTGCTACTTCATCAACCGTTTCGTTGCCCTCGCCCTTTGGTCGTTCAGTATCTTCGACGATAAATGGCACGACATACCATTCAATGACCGCCCCAGTGTTCGAGCATCGCGTCGCAATCAGCTGTTTCCCTTCCCACTCCGAAAGCGGCGGCAGACCGTCGAGATCGATTTCCGAATTCTCGTCAACATCGTCCTCTTCCAGAGAAAAGGTATCCTGGTCGATTTCGTCCACAGTTTCGTCTTCGTCGCCCGAGTCTCCTTCGGTTGTTTCGTCTTCCTCGGGTGTCCGAACGCCAAGCCAATCTTCCTCGTCCATGTTGCCTCGACCTGCAACGCCTAAACACATGTATGCTTCTTGCTCCCTGCCAGTCTCTGCAATGCGACGTCGAGTATGCAGGGGCACGTTGGTGTGCAGCGTCATTTTGGGAGTTTCCACGCCATTTCCAAACGACAGAAATTGATTCCATCGTTTCGTGCAGGGATAGACGTGCACCGGTCCGCCAGGCTGGGAGTCCAACGACTCACCGTCGAGGCAGCGACCCGCCCTTAAGCCATCCATAATTCGAAAGGTACAACGAGGGCCCGTTGGTGTATACAACCCAGGTGTAACTTCGATTTCCCCACTCTCCCTGTTACAGCCGCCCGCGGACGAGAAAATATGTTAGCGCTGACAACACATGTTACTGTCGATCTCTTTCCACAGCAAATTTACTTACAATCGTGTCAGATTGCCATCCGAACTACAGGGTCCTATCTCCCATCGATTGTGCGGAGGAGTCTCTTCCAGAATGACAGCTCCTGTATGCCAGTTTGGTGCTAGCGTTTGGGGAACCCATTCTTCGAAACAAGGAACAAGACGGACTTTGTTCTGTGTTGGACCCAAACCCAAGCAAAGTGGCATGCTAGAATTGACAGTAGCCTTGGCCACAAACAATGTGCCGTGTCCGTCGAGCTGCAGGTTGACCCGGGAGTGTTGTTCCGGTCGCGGCTGGGTAATATTGAGGGAAGTCAATTCAAGTTCCTCTTTCATTCGAAGCGTATCAATAACATCCTTGATCTTGGAATCCACGTCATCGTGAAATTTCCTGGCATACAAGTCACCACTTAGCTCCAGAATGTCGAGGTAATCCAGGGTCATCGTCGTTGGGCTTCTGCCGCAGTGGTTCGGATCTGGCATGATACATTTGCGCTCGTCCCGTTGCGCTATTTGTCGTTCATTCTCCCACTGATCAAATTGCAAGTGTAGGAAGTTCCAGTTGTGATGTTTGTTGCAAAAGGGCGTGTGCCGGAGAACAGTCCCAAAGAATGATTCATCTGCCACAACAACGTGCTCAATGTAACCCAAGAATTGACTGAGAAATGACCCTGGCCCTGGATCTGCAAAGTAGCTGACGAATTCCCGACTGATGATAAACCACTGCGATGTCGTGTAAATTTCAGCATCGTGGGTTTCTTTGTTGATTGGGGTGAGTCGATAGATGCGATGCAAACGTTCGTCGCATTCTACGTAGTAATTCCAGATTGAAGGGTGGGGTCTAGCCGGTTTGAGAATGACATGCATGAAGTTTGCATCTTTCGGGTAGGAAGCCAGAGTATTTCGGATCCGCCGATTGGAAGCAATGGGATAGGCAGTAGATGCCATGTGCACAAAATGAGTAAAGTTGAGGCGATCTGCAAAATGAAAGAGCTGCATTGTCGCGTTGACCATGCTGAATCCACCCCAGTTCACTTGAACCCGATAAGGGTGATCGATAACCTGTATTCTGGGTCGTTTCGCCGCATATGCTTTCATTGCCTTGTGAGTCTCTTCGTACTTGGCATCGATATGGACAATGAATAGAGTCGTTGGTTCGTCGACTGCCTCGATTAAACGTATCGTTGCCGGGGCACTGTCATGAGCCAGAATTCCATAGCAAAGGACAACCTCTGCCGACGAAATATATTCTGCTTCGTCTGGGGGCGGTTGATAGGTGCGATTCTGAATGATTCCCATGTGCTGTGCAGAAACGGGTCAGAAGATTCCAATGCAACAGTGAGAACAACGAAAGAAACTGCAACGTACCACGCCTTCAGGCAAGTTGTTGAAATCCCAGGGTTCGTTGTCATCACAAGTGTTGTTGAATTTTGCAATTTCCGAGAATGGCAGTGGCTTTTCCAGACCAAACGCCTTGGTGAAATATCCGTAGTGCTCCGCAATCTTTCGCCGGCATTCTGGCGTTTTCGTCTTCTCAAACAGCTGAAACAGGCGTCGGTCCATGTCTTCTACCAGAGGCCCCATGGCATTGGAAGCTGCCTCATCTTGATCCGAGAAATCGACGCTTGTCAAGTCAACTTTTGTTTGGACTTTTTGCTCCTCGCGCCGGTGGCACTGCGTCACCAATGACATGCAAAACTGCAGCAACAGGATCAGCGTGACGCTCAGACGAGTCATCCTTCGTCAATATTCAAATATCAAAATTGAACTCCTTATCTGTCGTTCTCTTTTATCTTTCTAAAAGACCTTCAGGATTGCCGTCAACACGATAGTGATGAGATGATTAACTTGTGGGAGAGGCGGTGTGGGCGTTGATGGGCACCAGAGAGCGGTGATGGAAAAGGAAAGGGTGCCGACAGAGAGAGAACGGCGAGAAAGACAGCGAACGGACCGCGGGACGGCGGGGCGCGCGCGGCTGCCGAGCGTGGTCGGCAAAAGTGATTTATTTTGATCAGTCGTCAAAAGGTCATAGAAGTCGAATACTAATGTTCGGATTGGTCAAGCATATATATCGTACCTGGTACGCATCTACTAAGCTTACATACATACCGGGACGCAAAACTAAAGTTTGGGTCTCGGGTCTACCACTGCGTACTCTACGCTGCTTTAACTTTACACTATATACCGGTTGACTAGCTAGTAAGACCGAGTATTGTTGCATCATACGAGCAGGGAGGCGACAAGTGCTTCGTGGAAGAAAGGAATTTGTGTCTGTGCAATCCCGATACTTCTACTAATCTTTACCCTCCGCCCGTCTCTTTCGGACATCCCAATTGAAAATACGAGTCATACTCACTTCCGAAGTCACAATCTGATCCCTCACAAACGCCAGGTCTTCCTTGACGATCTTGAACTCTCTACGTGCTGTCTCTTCGTTTTGAGACAGAAATTCTATTGCTTCTTCATAAGTATATTCCAGCATAACATTGGCACCCAGCCATAAATTCACAATCCCTGCCGACGTGTCCACCTCGGCCTTCCCGTAGATACTATCCGCCAGATTATAGCGAGTAATGGTGGTTTCATTTTCTTCCTTCTTCTTTTGCAGTGTTTTGACAAGCGATAGGGATTTCTCAAGATCAGGGATTTTCAGTTGATAATTGGATTCTAATATCCGCACCAAGAAAAACGATCACGTGTTAGTATACATAGACAATGATAATTCGTTCCTTCGCAATGGCCTGTCGCCGCATCAGCTCGACGTACTTTTTTGGGTCAAGCTGGTCTCAAACGTTTTGAATTTTTGATGCAATTCCGAGTAGGCTCCAATGAGGAGTTCGGCACTAGCGGGAGGATCAAACGTATTGGCAAAAGCTTCGACATCGTCAATGAATTTCACGAATGGAATCCCTCGTTCGTTTTCTCCATCTGTGATTGACAACAAACTCATGTCGGCTTGGGGCGTCGCTCCTTCTCCTGGCAACGGGTGAACTATTTTGGTTTCGGATGTTTCTTCGCCCATTGTTACTGGTGCAATCTTCTAACGGCACGATCCAAACTCTTAGTGAACGAACAACTGTGTGTTGATGTGGAGCTCACTCTCGGCGACTTATCTCTGTGGTTTAAGCTCTGAAAGAGTGTGGCGCTGCAGCGCTCTCAGCGGCAATCGTCGGCCTCGCCCACAGCCGCCCATGGTCACCGAACCTCGGTCGGATTTTGGGGGGATATGTTGCTGGCTCTCCCTGCATGAACCTGCAGGCGCGCGCGGGGAGGCCAACAGCACTTTTGGATCGCGCACCAACGTCACGGACATCTCACAAATCGCATTTTTCCGTCATCGTTTCTCTTATTATCGCGTCGGCACACAAAATAGAAATCCAATCCTCTCGGTGGAAAAGACACCTCGAGTTTCGTTTGTTAATCCACCCACTGGCAACTGCCCGATTGAATAGATCTTCATTGCAAAGAATGTGGTGCTCTATGGGAAATTTGGCGTTGCCATTGGCAGTATGTCTTCTATCTGTCCAACCATATGATCGGACATCATTGGCGTTTCAAGTTGCCCATCAGTTGCATGCCCCTATTACTACGCGGCGACTATCAGAGCAGTCACCTTGTCGAATTTCGACAGTGTTACACGAATCCACCATGCCGCTAGGCGACGATGGTGAGGACGAAGATGAAGTGGAACCTGGCAAAATGCGGGTCTCCGAAATCAAGGCGGAACTGGATTTGAGGGGAGTCACGTACGGCGATTGTTTCGACAAGGAATCTCTGTCGCAAAGGCTGCTACAAGCACGATCAAGTGGAAAGGCTAACCCAGAGATTCTGGACAAGTTTAACAAAGCGAAGGTATGGTTGTGGTGATTTGAGTAAACGGTGCATCCGCAATTTGCATTTGATTGCGACTACATTCTGACGACATTTTGGTTATTTTCTTGGACTGTCCTACTTTCGCAGCTGGAGCAAACATTCAAAGAAGAGAAACTCGAAATCAAGGACGAGGATTTGGAGAAAGCCGTAGCGAGCGACGGGAAACTTCCTGGCGGTATGGACCCAGAAACGTTCAAAAAGTTAATCGGCAATCCCGAAGTTATGGCCCTCCTTCAAAGCCCCAAAATGCAAGAGGTAACGTTGCGAAACCAGCGCATTTGAGGTTCCTACGGAATGTATTTTGTGATATTCTATTTTCTAAGATTAGTTGTTTTGCTGTTCCAGGCTATGGAGCTCATGATGACCGGCGGACAGGGAGAGCTGGAACGGAGAATGGGAGAAGATCGTGAGTTGCAAGAGGTTGTTCAAAAGCTTGGTGGTGTCATGAAGAAACTGTGAAGATGGCCACCTGGTAGTATAAGGACAAACAAAACATGCCCCGCACTACGTCAGACACACGAATAGGGGATTCGGTACGCAGTGCTGGGCCCGAAAATTATCTAACAATAGATGTACGCTATAGCGCTAGTTCATCTTGCCCTCATTTCCTTGCTAAAATCACTTCAATCCTGACAAGCCGATGGAGCTATCGCAGCGACCTAGTACCACTCTTTTTCATCCATGCTCCCAGAATTTCCAAACTTCTATCATTGGCCCGTCGGTGCCCATCAAAAAAATCGTCGGAAAGTTGGGCGCATCCCCAGACGTGAATCTTAGCGAGTTGATTTCCAGTCTTTGACACCAAGTACCCCAGACCCTTGTCGGTGATCAAGGGGCAGTAACTCACATTCAGCTCCGTAAGAGTATTGGCAGAAGTCTCCACCAACTTTTCAAGCATGTCGTCGGTCACCAAAGCAGAGCCTTGTACGTCCAAATGGCTCAGGCCTCCACTTCGAGAGATATACGAGGCAGAAGCCGCATCATAGTTGGCAGATGCACTCGCTGTAACCAAGTCCAAGACTTCATCTGTAACCGCATGGTAATCACAGGATCCCAACTCCAAACGCTTGAGCTTAGGTGGAGGCGGCAGGCTTTCCACGGGGTGAAGAAAAAGCGTGACTAGGCCCGCACAGGTAAGTTCCTTCACATAATTCATGGACAGGGAGCGCAAACGTCCATTGTATTGCCGAATTCCCGACAAACAAGCATCCGATAGATCGTGATTCTGACTGATATCCAACGTTTCAAGCGAGTCACCAGTAGCACGTAAAATGTCGGTCAAGATTCCATCATTCAATCCGGCCATGGAAGTCAGCGTCAAATTTTTGACACTGCTCAGCGCATCCGACGAGCTCGCGAGTTTCTTCAAGCAATCTTCCGAGAGAGGCAGCTCTTGCAAGGACAACTCTAGAAGGTTAAGGTTGGTGGTCTTGATGGCCTCCACAAACTTGATGCCGAGTAGAGGGCAGGTATCAAAAGCCAGAGATTGCAACGACGGATTGGCTCCGATAAGTCTAGCCGCATCTTCGTCCTGAAACAAATATGCTCCTCCAATTGACAAACACACCAAATTGGATTTGGACTGGATAAGACTGTCAATACATTTCGGTCCAAACACTCTACCAGCATGCGTGAGCAACAAGTAGCGCAAACTTTTCAACTTTGCGATCGTCTTTACTACCGCATCCTGCGGAATGCCAGAGCAGTCCACAAGCTCCAAAGTTTCCATGGATGGTTCCACCAAAGCTTCAAATGCCTTGGCGTCCAGTTTGTTCTGAGCGGCAAGTTCTGTTGTAGAATGGAAAAGGTGTGATCAGGTCACCGGAAGCTGAATCCTTCGAAGATATTCCTTACTCACCCTTGGAAATAGCCACACGAATGTCGTTCCCTATGTCACCTAAGCTTTCTACATGTTCAAAATTCGAAACGACAAAATCCACACACAGCTGAAAAAGACTTGGCACACGTCGTTGTCCATGCTGAATTTCGGCACGCTTTTGCCGCTTGGCATAGATAGAAGCTGGAGCTGCGGCAACGGAAAGACTCGACTTCCAGGAAAGCGACGGATGCGCCTTGCGTTTGAGTTCCATATTGCGTTCTTCCATCAAAGCATCTAGCGGGTGCGTTTCGTCGTTTTCGAGTGCTTCTTGTTCTCGTTGCCGCTTGGCTTCTTCGCGTTTGGCGATCATTTGGCGTGCCACACTCCACGGGCCACACCATTCCTCCACTTCTCCCTCGGCGGCCTTGGGAAGCGTGCTTCGGTGGACACCAAAAGGAGTGGAGGTTACGGCACTCTTTTTGCGGTCGGCATGGGCGAGCTGAGCCACGCGAGGTTGTTCTGGACGGGCCAAACGAGATGCCTCTCGTTCGGCGACAGCTCGTTGGCGGTCCCTTACGTGTGCAGCGACGCTTCGTTCCTGTGGCGGTGCTTGGGCCTCCTGACGGTCGCTGCCACGGGATCGATTGCCTCGTTTTGCCATTGTCAATTCTGTTACAATATTTGTGGGTAAATCGATCGATCGCACTCTTCTGGCAAGAGAATGGCGAATAATGGATGCTTGGCGGTGGTGGCAGCTCAAAGAAGCTGGGCATTGGTGCCTCGAAACCCCGCGTGTGGTGGGCGCCGATGCCGCTCATTCGGAATTCCGTATCCAACGCGAGAATAGGGCGTGCGCGGGGCCTCTCGCCATCGCAGGTGGCAAAACTTCACACCAACCACCCCCGCCGGGGCGGCGAGAAAAAGCGCGCGAAAATCGAGGCCGCATATTAATAGCCAGCCGAAGCGGCAGGCGCGCACACCCACAAGATGGATTCGTCAAAGATCTCTGTTAAAATCCACGATGACCGGTGCTTGGCTAATCGTAGATTTGGGCTTTTTAGTAAGGTGTTGCTAGGTGTAAATGTCGATTTATTATGAGCTTGGTTATCGCAGCCTTTGCCATCTGCTCTAGGTCCTAATTGACACTTGTAGATGTCGGTTCTCTTTGTACGCGAACGCCTCAGTGTAGTCTTGATACGAATGACTCCATGGAGAGTGATCCGTGTCCACCCATTATCCGTGTATTTGAACACTCCCTCTCACGGATCGCTTGGAGTGAGAGTCTACCAACCTAGAATGACGCGTCGGTGCTTGACGAATGCATCCTCTGGTAGCGGCTTGGTCAGAATGTCCGCCGGTTGATCTTCGGTTGGAATATGATGGGTCTCAATGTCACCTCGTTCCACATAGTCGTAGAAATGAAATAGTCTGTTGTTGATATGCTTGGTTCGTGGTCGTGCCCTTGGGGTGCGAGCAATCTCCACTGCTCCCATGTTATCCTCGAATACTTTGCAGATAACTTTGGCCTTGTCGAACTCGACCTTGAATCCTCGTTCTTGCATCTCTCTGAGTAGCTCGATAATGGGAATTGCTTCCCTCAATGCGTAGGAATATCCAGTGATCTCAGACTCACAGCTCGATAACGCGATCTCCTGTTGTAGCTGAGATTTCCATGTAATAGGAATGCCGGCGAAGTAGATAATGTAGCCGTGTCTGGAGCGAGCAGTATCCTTGTCGAAGCCTGCAAGCTCTTTGTCCCAATTGCCAGCGAAGTCAGCATCCACAAAGACTTCCAATGATCGCTTTGAATCGGCATTGAAGATGATGCCTTTGTCCTTTGTGCCCAATAAGTATCGTGCAATCCATCGTATTGCGTCACCATGTTCTCTCTTTGGATCAATGGAGAACCGTGCGCATTGGTGCACTGCATAGGCAATGTCTGGTCTGGTTCCGCGCTCAATGTAGTTGAGTTTTCCAACGACACTGCGATAATTGAATGAATTGTCGAATGACTGTGACGTCAAGTGCCTCGATAGCACACGACTCGACGCCATGGGAATTGATTTTGCCTTGACATCGCTGCCGGTCATGCGCAGATCCGAAATGACCTGCTCTATCAATTTCGGTTGCGTTAAATGTATCGTCCCATCTTCTTTTCTGTCGATGTTTACGCCCAGAAAGTCAGTCAAGTCGCCTTCGATGGTGATGTTCAGATTCGCCTCCTTCATCTGTTGCACTGTGCGCTCAATCTCCGCCTTGTCGGGTCCAGCGAGAATCGAGTCGTCGGTGTACAATACGTAGATCATTCTGCCGCGATAGAATACACACTCGTCGTATCGTGACTGAACGAAATCAAGTTTGTTGACGAGTTTGTCCCTGAGGAATTGGTACCATATGCGGCTAGCGGCTTTTCCACCATAAAGGTTTCGGTTGACTTTTAAGCAGTACTTTGTGGGATCATCGACGCCGTCGAGGGTAAACCCCTTCGGCAAATGCATGTAGAGGTCACGATCAGCTGGCGCGTGTGGATACGCCAATACATAGTCGAGCTGTATCGTGTGCCACTTGAACAAGAGTACCAGTGCAAGTAGTAAGCGTATAGAGGTCCATCCAGCGACCGGTGCATACGTCTCGTCGTAGTGCTCGCCGTGTTTCATGCGCGAGCCGTCGATGTTGCACCGCGCCTTGTATTTCTTAATCTTGCCGGTACGAATGTCGCGCTTTCGGCGCAGTTGCCACACTGCAGGCAACACGGTAGCTCCCTCTGGAACCTGGGACAGTAGGATTACAGAGTAAACTCCCATGTCGACCTGTTGTCGTATCTCCAAGTCCATAGCCTCTGCGAATTGTTCCCAGTCGTCCTCTCGTTGTGCTTCATGTAGATACAACGTGTCGGGATCCGCCTTTGCTTTGTAGGCTAGTAGTGGGTTGAGATCCTCGTCTCGTAGCGTGTCGTCGCGTGGGAACATGGCTTGGAACGTGAAGATTTCTCCTTGTATCTCTTGTTGCGTTAACTCCGCGTTCATCGCTTCGATCAGTCGCTGTGCTGGTCGCACTTTCCTCTGAGAGCGTCTGGTGGCCATTCCAGTTGTTGCCCCGTGGCGAGGTTGTTGTGTGTCTGTCCTTGTTCGGTCAGTCCCTAGTTGGGTCCCTTTTGAGTCGGAGGTCGTACCGATGTCCACGTCTGGCGTGGTGAGATCGACTGTCCGCGGTTCGGGTGGTACCGCGCTGGCTCCCTCTGAGTCTGAGGTGCCGTTGCCCTGTAGTTGCGGAGCTGTAGTGGTTGCATTGCCCTGCGTGGGAGAGTGTGTTGTTGCATTGCCCTGCGTGGGAGTAGTTACTTCGCGTCGAGTAACAAAGCCCGCTTTGATTTGCCACAATGACGAATGATTGCTGGCACCGTCGCCTTCTCTGTAGAGTTGGCGAATGGTATCAAAAGCAGTGTCCATCTTGACATGGAATTGTGGTGATACTAGTCCAGTCTTGATGTCCAGCACCAGTGCCACTGAGCGTGAGTGTTGTGGCGATCTTCCCAGGTAGATGCCCACTCGTGACCTCTCAGTCCACTTGTGCAATGGCTTGCTCGCCTGTAGTTGCTTGTCCAACACGTAGACTGGACATCCGAAATGCTGCCACCTTTTGGCATTGGTGGTGACCTTTGTGCTGAAGAACAGTTCTGCTGGAGAACGGTAGGCAGGCTTGTCAGCAAGATTCGGGGTTGCGTTGTTCGCATCGTTGGCAATGCGGAGGGCATATGGCCAGAGGTTAACTGATATTTCCTGCGGCCATTGTCGTTTTGCGTGCGCTAATTGTGCTCGAGTTAGTTCTTGGAGCCTACGAATTCGCGCTTCTGCCCTTCCGTTCTGATGATGCGCATTCACACCGGCGAAGGACAGACCTTGTCCGTTCGCGTAACAGTCCAGTACCCACTTGTTGGCTTTAAAGATTCCGTTGTCGGCATGATAATGCAGTACGCTGAACCCGTTGTTCCGACAGATACGCTCGAACGCATGCTTTCCTTCCAGTGTCTCGTCCGCGCCCGCCGACTTTTGCAGATATACGAAACCGAAGGATGAGTAGTGATCCACATAAATCGTGGCATACTCGTATCTTTTGGTCGTGAGTATCCCCGTCATCTGGGCAATTAGTCCGGGCGTTGGTGATCTCATTTGATCTACCGACACAACTTCACCGGGCTTGGTCGGATGGTAGCTTTCGTCCGCATTGTTCGGTGACTTCTGTCGCCATTGTCGCTTCGTTGCCTTGCCGTACATGCATGCGGCACAGACAGGGATGCGGCATTTGGCAAGTCGTCGCGGGATGATGCCGAAGCGTGCCATGATCTGCAGTTTCCGAAAGGAGACGTGGGCAAACCGCAGATGGTGAGTAAGGAGTTCAACTTCGTGCCTCTTTTGCTCCCTCTCAAGCTCGGATTCGTTGACTAACTCGTCGTCTCGGATGCGTGTAGGCGACGAATTCGGGGTTGTCGGCGTGAGTAAGTTGCGCTCGTCGTCAAGGGGGTCCAGATTTGAAAAATCGTCTCTAACATTATTGTCAATCGTTGAAAAATCCGCAGGATCATCATCATCCTCGTCGTCCGAGACGAGGTTCGAGTCGTAAGCAAGGATCTCGCCGCTGGAGTCGTCGTCGTCGAAGCCAGCCTCGGCGCAAAACGCCTCGAATTTGGAAAATCCGGGCGCTGTTCGGCACGTCGCCACGTTCGTCACAGGGTCGAGAGGGATTGTCTTCTTGAAGTTTCTCGCGTGGAGTTCGACCCTGTCGTCGTAGGTGATGGAATAGGCGGGTCCGCGGCGTTGCTTTCGGAGTTGCCGTGCCCAATGTTGCGGGCTGAACAGTCGAACGGCGCAGCCAGGTACGTAGTAGGAGCCGTCGAGGTAAAAGTCGTGAATTTCGCCGCTGTCGCTCTCTAACCGCACTCTTGCCTGTCCTGTCGATACATCGCCTGCCTTTTGATCCATGAATCCGCGAACCACGCGATCGGTGGGCCATAGAAGACCGGGAAAGTCTTCGATGTAGCCGCTGATGTACGCCGTCGCGCGGTTATCGATGCCGAGTAAGTAGGAATCCGTGTCGACCACCACACTTCGCTCACCCTTGTTGATATTTGCCTCCATCGCTAGCAGTACTTCCCAGGCCTCTAGAGTCATCGGTGGACCCGTAGCTGGCGAGAGACACTCGCATGAGTGCAACTCTGCGCCCTGGTAAGACCGTGCGATGCTTTCTCTTCGCCAGTACTCCTTGCGTTGCCTCCTATGCTTCATCCACAGCGTAATACTAGTCCAAATAGCTTTACTCCATGCACGTAGGTACGCTAGATAGCGAGTCTTTCGGGCTTGGAAGCGTAGCCTTTTCGGTACGTAGTATCGATATCCGTCGTCCGCATAGAATACGACCCATATGAGTACTATCGTGTACGCAAGACCAATGTACGTCCGTACGATCATGGTATCACGTAGTACCTTCCAATAGGTTCGGACTCATTCCTCGGAACTTTCGGCGATGTCGGCTAGTGCCGTCATTGCCTTGGCGAACTTAGTCTCCTTGTTCGGAGACGTTGAAGTTGAAGTTTGGGGCTTGTTCTCCCGTTTTCCCAGTCCCTTTTTCTCACATTTGTCCGTCGAATGGCGGCACCACTTCTGATGGTTGGTGCAGTACCACCAATCCTTTCCGTCGACCGTCTTGTGAGTCGGTTCTCCTTCTTTGGGCTTAATCGAAACCCATGCCGGAGGATCCTTTTTCTTCTTCTTGTTGCCCTTGCCTTTGCCAGCGGCCGCTTTGTCGTTGCTGTCAGTGCTCCTAGACTTATTGGCTCTCTGTTGCTGGCTTTGCATTCGCTTGAGTGTAGCTTCGAGTGCGAGGATCTTCTCTTCTTCGGCGGAAGGTGCGTTCCACTGTCCTTTCTCCAACAACACCTCATACCTGTTCTTCGCCAGGGCCATGAGTGTATTGGGAGTTAGCGGAGTAGTGCCATCCTCATACTCCTCTTCTTTCTTCTCGATGTAAGCTACGAATCTGCGATCGCTTGCGGCATGGTAACCTTTGAATAGATTAACTAGTAGGTCATTCGTCGTCTCGCCGCGCGCGGCCAGTGCCTCCACCTTCTGTTGGACATACAGATTGAGCTTGCTGATGTCATGTCCAATGGTAGGTAGGTAGGTATCTAGGGATGATAGCTGCGCGCGTATGTGCGCGGTCGTGGCATTCGTGTCTATGGATGATTCACGAATGAGAACCTTGAGAAGACAGATGCCAGAAATGACACCGTTGACAGTGTATTCGTCGCGGTGAGTGGTAATCTTGTTACGACCCACTGCTCCGAGGCTGTTGAGAATACACCCCACGCACTGCATGGAGTCTTGCGCTGCTCGGTTCTGGGCCGTCACATATACAGCCGCCGCCTGTTGAAGATGTTCTAGACTGTATTCTCCAAAATGACGAATGAAGTACTTGGTAGGGCCTAATGGATTGACTGGATTGTCAGGTATCGCCATGATGCTGTTGTCCCATCCGTTAAGTGTACTGCGGAAGTCCAAAAGATCAAGGAATCCCAGTAGCTTCTCTGGTTCGCAGTTAAACTTTTCATCGTCCGATGGAAACAGCGATGCCGTTGCCGACGAATAGATCTTCATTCCCTCGCTCGTAGTGTAGTCGATGATGTTCGCCTGGGCCAACGCTGGAGATAGGGCGAAGGCGACGTTGGGCTGTACCACCACCGGAGGTGGGGGATTCTGAGGCAGCGGCGGTTGGGGAGCCGGCGGATTAGGAGGTTGCGGTACTTGAGGAACTTGAACGTTCGGAGGGTTATTTGCCATGGTTGCAGAGAATCAGCAAAGATCGAATTGATAAGTATTTGACTCTTTTGCGCAGAGGAAGCGTGTTAAAATCCACGATGACCGGTGCTTGGCTAATCGTAGATTTGGGCTTTTTAGTAAGGTGTTGCTAGGTGTAAATGTCGATTTATTATGAGCTTGGTTATCGCAGCCTTTGCCATCTGCTCTAGGTCCTAATTGACACTTGTAGATGTCGGTTCTCTTTGTACGCGAACGCCTCAGTGTAGTCTTGATACGAATGACTCCATGGAGAGTGATCCGTGTCCACCCATTATCCGTGTATTTGAACAGATCTCTCGATAGATGGGATGATGCCAATGTTTTGGTGGTGGCAGCCATTCCTATTGTTGTTGCACACGTTTAATGGCACCCCGGATTGTAGTAGTATAATGAGTTCCGAAAACCCAGTGGTGTTTTTTGATGTATCCATAGGAGGATCGCTGAAAGGCCGCATCGAAATGGAATTGCGGGCAGACGTTGTCCCTAAGACAGCAGAGGTTCGTGATAACAGACGTCGTGGCACAGGCAAACTCTTTGGATTTCTTTGATCTCTAACAGGCATTGATCATCGTTTGTCGTTTTTTAGAATTTTCGGTAGGTTGGCTCTGTGATTGTACTTGTGTGGCTTGCTAAATCTTTGTCGCTCATCAAGCCTATTTGTGGACACTGTGTTCAAGGTGTCTTTGTACGGGCGAAAAGGGTTTGGGAAGATCGGGCAAACTCTTGCACTTCAAGGGATCGGCGTTTCATCGAGTGATTCCCGGATTCATGTGTCAGGTGGGTAAACTCCAGGTGATGGTCTTCTATCGGGATAATCTCTTTCAAAGGTGTCTTACTGTCGATCTTGACTTTGGAAATAGGGTGGTGACTTTACGCGAGGAAATGGGACGGGAGGAGAAAGCATCTACGGCGAAAAATTCCCAGACGAAAATTTCAAGTTGAAGCATTCGGGTCCTGGTACCTTGTCAATGGCCAACTCGGGGCCGAATACGAATGGATCCCAATGTATGTGAAAGAAAACACACGTGCAGAGTTGTTAGTAGTGTCACGAGGAACTAACTTTTCACTCTTTCGATAAAGTCTTTCTGTGCACAGCCGAAACTTCTTGGCTAGATGGCAAGCATGTCGTGTTTGGAAAAGGTATGAGAAATTTGGTAAAGCGTGACTGAAGCATTGCAAGGAACTGAAACGATTGGTTTTGACATTTGTCCTGAAGTTATTTCGGGCCACGACGTAGTCTCGGCCATTGAGCAAGTAGGGAGCGATTCAGGACGGACGCGTGTCCATGGTAAGTGCTACAATCTCTTTTAAAGGTTGAAGTCACAGTATGGATTCCTTACATTTGTTTCGTGGATCGCACGGCGCATTGCTCATTTTGATCGAAGTTGTTATTGCCGACAGTGGACAACTACGTTAGTTTGGCTATTACGGCAACAAGGGTTTTTGATCGTCGTAGCATGTGCTGCTATCCAGATTCATTGCACTCGGTTGACAGAAGTATAGCACGCTGATGCGGGAGATGAATGAATCACCATCTGGTGCTATCTTGGGACGAATGAGGATGAAAAGTCGTGAAATGGGTATTGGGCTCGGCTGTTGTCAAAAAAGGAGTCATGTAGCTATTTTTCAAATAGTCTTTACTTCTATTGGAGGCCGGGATCGTTACCTGTAGATGTGCTGAAACTCTCCTTTAGGACAGAATGAATGAAAGTAGTCGGAATTTGGACTAATATGACACGACGATTTCGTTGCTTCAGGTGAACTCGGATGGGTCGAATCGTGAAAACCCCGTCATTTTTCAAGATCGCGTTTTGCGAACCCACCCCCACCTCACCCATCGGCTCATCCCGCCACAACACCATTCTGCATCCTATCCTCAAAATCTTCTGAGATCATCGTGGACGCCACATTGTTCCGCACCCCATGAGCATAGCAGTGAAGGATTCTTGCAACCGTTGTTGAATTATTTCAAGTACAATGCCGAATAAGGTTTTACCCGACCACTTAGTCTTGGATTTCTTTCATTCGGCCACCGCGGCTCTCGAAGAAATGGACTATGCGTCTGCCCTCCAGGAATCGTCGTCGGGTCCGAATCTAGCTCTTTCAGATTGTCGTCGGGGTGTGTTGGGGAAGCAGAAGTCAGTACTATCGACGATTGTGCGTGGGTACAACGAACAACATGGATCGTCGATTTCCGTCGACGACGCTCAGGGCCATTTGGCGGGACTCAATGGCACGACTGACATCACCGACAATGTAGCTATCACAGAAGCAATGACTGCTTTGGAAGAAGCCGCTCGGCGTGCAGTTTGTCGACTCGTTTTGTATGCTGAGACGCACTGGAACGAGGAAACACCGAGAGAATTACAAAGTGAGGGAACGTTGGAGCGATCCAGGCTTTTGGACTACATGGCGTTATGTCTGATGGCTGTCAAGTTGCCGTTTGTTCAGAAACATCTGGCTGATGGGTCGCCCCTGTTCTCAGACCAGTCTTCGGGACGCGAAAATAGATCATCGGTGGAGGATGAGCCAACACCGATGAAGTTTCCACAGGCTCGACTAGAACGGATTCAGAGATACCTTGCCAGGGCAGTCGGCTGGCATCCCGACTTCACAACGCAAGAGCTTCGTCGGCTATTTTTCATGCAGCCCATCGCAAGTCAGTATGCAAATGATTCCGAGGTTCTCAATCGAATTCATCAGGTTGTTCTACAAATGAATGCGGCGGTGACAACGGCGTCTTTGCAGGCGTCCAAAATAGAGTTGTCAGACGGAGTGACAAGAGTCGTGTCTGTGCAGTGTTCAGATGTTTCACTCACTAGCAACGACGACATGAAGTCGCAAGCTGGTATGGCTCCCACGAAAGTCACCATTGATCCTCATTTAACGGAAGACGAGCAGAAACGACAAATTCGAATGGCCAGCGAAGCCACGAGGCTTCAGCAGGAGCTTGTGACAGAGATACTAAGCATGACGGAAGAGCAGCGAAATCGTCAACTGGACGAGGCGCGACGTGCTTCAGAAGATTTCTTGAAAAGGGCGATGGCATTGCCACTCGGAAGAGAGCGCATCGAGTATCTTCAGAGCATTGATCCGCAGACTTCACGTCTGTTAGCCATTCACAAGCTCCGGCCCGCCATCGAGGCAAGCCAGGGCCGTACTTACTAAACATACAAATAATTAGGAATATTCCTGACGCACAACTTTACTTGTTGTCGGAGTACCATATCTCATCGCAAAGCACAAATTGAAGTTCCTCGCTAGAATCTTTGTATCGATCTACGAACAAGCTTGACCTCGGCTTCAAGTAAAGATTGCGTGTTCGAATAACATTGATATCCTAGCCATCATCGTCACTGCTCTCTTCTTCCGAGGAATCCTGTACCTCCAATCTCGCTATTCGATTTGTATTGACAAATAGGTCGTCGTCGGCTTCATCGTCGTAATCTTGGTAGACTATACCGTCGTCCTCTTCTACGTTTTCGTTCTCCTCGTCTTCTTGGGCACCAGTACCTTTGGAAAATTCTGGATCGTCATCAGGCCACAGCCCCTTTGATTTGAGGTGTTTGACTTGATCCTTGTACAAAATATGGGAAATCATATGCCGAATCCCGCCACCATCCTCGTGATGGTTGTCGCCCTTGGCTTTGCCCTCGTCTGCTTCAACCTCATCTCCGACCTGGACTAGCACATAGTCCCCTCGTTTGACCCAAACAAGCTTATGAAATTTCGTTGGTAAGATAGCCAAATATACAGTATCATCATTGGCGACGCAAATATCAAATTGATTTCCTCCACGAGTGGCGACTACACGCGCGATCTTCTCGTCTTCTTTTGGTTCGGGTAGATCATGTAGTACTGCATCCGTCAAGTGTTTTCGGTACTGAGTTCTCCTAGAGAATAAAACCACCGATAGATGAAGAGAAACACATCAAGTCAGAACGGGTTTCTTGAGAAGAAAAGCAGGAAATACACGGAACAGCAGAAATCTGGCTCGATGTTGGCACTACATAACCTTGGTAACGGCAACTTGAAGAACCTCGTCGACGTACCTTCCCAACCCTGCCATTTAGTGAGATTTCGTCTTCAGGGATGTTTGTAGTTTTGAGTTGGCAGTGCGTAGCTGTTTTAGGGAGACTTTCGACGACAGTTGATGTAGCATGATTGCGATTGTGTGCCGCAGAAGTCAGAGAAGAGAAAAAAGCCGAAAAAATTTCATCGAAAACCGAAATCGCAAAAAAATTCTCTGGCCGACAAACGAAGCGCGACTCAATGGACTCGAGATGCAACTCATGCTTTCTCCTGGTTTGATGATGTGCACCCACTTGAAAACCCTGATAATTGAGACTGCTGATTGAGCATTGTGACGAGTGAACATCTGTGTAAGATATTGCTACTTGGATCACTAGAAGGAGTGAAAATGAGCAGCACCGCTGCCGGTAATCGAAAGGGCCAGAAACGAAAAGAAGCTGGAGGTGGTGGTAATGGAAAAGCCCCCCCGACAATGAGACAGCTTTCACACGCCCTTAGCTGGGCACTTCGACACGCGGCCCCCGACATTGGATTGCCTATGTCTCATGGTGGATGGGTCCCCGTGCAGGAAATCTTGAATTCCAAACATCCACGTTTAAAAGGAGCGACTCTCGAAGCCATGAAAGAAGTGGTGGCCACAAACGATAAGCAACGGTATGCCCTTGCTATGCGCCCTCGTACAGAGTTTACGTCCCCACTCGATTCTGAAAGAGACGGCGACAACCAAATCCTGTGTATCCGAGCCAACCAGGGGCATAGCATCAAGACTATCGATCCAAGCTTGCTACTGACAAAGCTATCTGCGGAGGAGTTGCTGAACCTTCCATGCATTGTGCACGGAACATACCTGGAGGCATGGGAATCGATTGCAACATCTGGACTTTCTAAGATGAACCGCACCCATATCCACTTTGCTACGGGATTGCCCAAGGACAACGGCGTGATTTCAGGAATGAGAAGGAGTGCGACAGTATACATATACGTTGATCCAGAAGCCTGCATACGAGATGGTATTGAATTCTTCATTTCTGAGAACGGGGTAGTCTTGACGGATGGTATCAACGGTACACTGCCGAAGAAGTATTTTTTGCGCGTCACTGGGTCGGACGGGGATATGCTAATGACCAAGAAAACAAATAACGATAGTTGAAACCAAACACAGTCTCAAGGCAATAAGCAATTTATTTGAATTCGATGACTAACTCGCTTCTTCTTCGTCATCATAGTATTCGTCCTCTTCGTATTCATATTCATCCTCCTCTTCTACGCCTTCCTTGGCTTCCGCTGGAGCAGATTCCTCAGCCGGTGCTTCTTCTTGATCGCCTTCTGCGTCCTCTTCTGCTGTGACTTCTGTCGTTTTCTCTTCGCCATCCGCGGCTTCTTCCTCCTTTGCAGTAGTAGAGTCTGCTGCAGTTCCTTCAAGTTTGAGCCCCTTTTGAAGAATGTCCTGCGATACTGTTGCACCCATTCGAGAAGGCAAGAATAGACCGTACGCGTCAAGTTTGGGGGTTGTCTTTTTGACCATAGCTCGCGTTTGCGGAGACAACTCCTCGCTATAGAATTCGCACCACTGCCTTATCAAAGCGGGATCCGCTCCTTTGAGGTCGTCGTCCTTGAGCGCACGGTTGATCGCCATGGCTACAGCGGCCGTCAAACCGATAAGATCCGAAGCCACTCGTTCAACAGCAATTGCGGTGTTTTCGCATTCCTCCCCGTCCTTCAACTGACACGCCATCCCAGCCTTAAGCAACATTTTAGCAGCATCAAGATGCTCATTTCGTAGCGCCGTAGAAGTGATAGGTTTTACAGCAACCTTTGGAGCTTTCTTCTTGTCTGCTGGAGCAGGTGGCTTGGCAGAGATTTCGTCGAACATACCACCAAAACATTGAGCTCGAAGGAGAACGTAATGAGCATACCGGGACATGAATGCCCTGAACTTTGCCGTATCCGGCTTGTTGTCTCCCGCGAGCAATTGTTTCGAGTTGAAATATTTCTCCTTTCTTTTGGGGTCACGAGTACGACGCAGTTCACGCAATCTTGCCTATGAATCGAGGGCCCAAATGTGAGAAATGATACCTCATTTACAGACTGCAACCAGGTTTGGGTTGTCTTACCTTGAGCGACGCGGCGTGCTCGGGGGCACCGTCTGCCGAAAAGCGGTGCAAGATATAAAGCGCCTTGATTGTTGTACGCCAGTCCTTTTCAGCCATTTTAGCCCAGAGCTTCCTTAGAACAGCATCATAGATATCATAGCGTGCGCTAATCTGATACGTGACCCCGACCAGACGCTCGACGTGCTTTCCCTTGACAGCAGTATCATCCGGCCGGGTGGCTTTCAGCATGACTTGTTCCAGCTCTGAACTTGTGAGGCCCTTCACCTCACGATAAAGATTCGCCGATAGACCGGACGTCGCTTCTCTGGCAACGTTGAGGGAGTTGACGGCAGCCTCGCGGACTGCGCTGGGGTCTGGAATGGAATTTTTCAAGGCGGCCAGGCCTTTTGTGAAAGTCGATGGAGCAGGATCCCTTCCATATGGTACCACCCGACCATTACTCCCCCGTCTGGAAGGCGGTGGTCCGCGACGAGACGACTTCCTGGAGCTAGTTGGCGGGCGTCGCGGCCTGTCGTAGTCATCCTCAAAATCGTCATCGTACTTGCGAGGGCTTTTTCTCCCGGAAGCCGAACTGCTGCGCTTCGGTGGCGGTCCCTTTTTAGATGGCGTCGGCCGCTTATTTCTGGGGCTGTATTCGTCTTCGTCCTCCTCGTCTTCAAGATCCTCTTCATCGTAGGGATCTGCCGGTAACCCAAGCTCTTCATCTTCATCGAACTCATCTTCCGGTTCAATTTTCCGCTTGGAAGGAACGGGGCGACCCGATGGTCTCGTTGGCCCCGATCTACCTGCACTACGGCGGCTTGAAGGAGGTCCACGAGACGGCTTCTTGGCGGCAGCCAAAACTGTTTGGTCCAGAACGGCGAGGCACACGAACACCAAAATCACATGTGGTGATAACCGCATGATGAGGCGTTGATTCGAAAGTTCCTTCGATTAGTCTTTCAAACACGAAAGTGAACGGGAAACTCCAGAGAACCGATAATAAAGGATCCCACCGAACGAAAGAGAGAGAGAGAGTGAGACACCTCGACCGTCAAGCTTGAAGCGGGCTTCGATCGCCATTGATGGATTTGCAGATTGGACGGTCGCTTTGCGTTGTGGAGACTGACGTTCACCTCGTACGCAAGGCTCGCGTAGAAAGATTGTTTACACGTGGCTTTTGAAGCGTCTCGTCCGTCGGTCGTGGCGCGCCAGATCACGGGCAACGGCATTCGGCGATTTAACGTCTGATTAACAGGCGGGCCGATTTGGCGGTGTGGACACACTACGCTGACGGACGGTTTCGTCTGACCACCAGTCCGTCACGAGTGAGTCTCCGAAGCCACCGAAATTTCCCTCCGGCCGCCCACATGCCTTCTTCTCTAGCTATTAATAGTAGCGAGACGACTGGAAGATATTATGGTGGTGTGGAGTGATCATTCCTTCCACAACACTCCAGCGACCAAAGTAAACTGTATGGTATTGCAACTTTTCCATTTTCTTCGAGGAGATGAGTGAAGACGGCCCCCAAAGAAAAAAACCGAACATTCTCATTGCTGGAACACCAGGAACGGGCAAAACTAGCACGGCCTCACTGCTCGCCGAGCGAATTGGGTTCATCAAGCACTTGAATGTCGGGGAGTTGATCAAGGAGCACAAGTGCTACGAAGGACGTGACGAAGAGCTCGATACTAATGTTTTGGACGAAGATAAATTGCTCGACCTACTGGAAGGGATACTCGATAAAGCGGTCGAGAGCAACGAGGGTGTTGTAATCGACTTTCATATGCCGCTTATCTTCCCCGAACGGTGGTTTGACCTTGTCCTCGTCTTGAGAACGAAGACTGAGATCTTGTTCGACAGACTCACAGCCCGAGGATACAACGAAAAGAAGCGCAGCGAAAATATGGAGGCTGAGATCATGCAAGTCATTTTGGACGAGGCTCGTGAAGGCTATGCCCAGGAAATTGTTCACGAGGTTTCGTCTAACACCGTGGAGGACATGGAGCAGAATGTGCAGCGTGTCGAAGCATGGTGCAAACAATGGATGGAGGATAATGCAGATAAATCGTGACAGAATTTAAGCATTTGAATTGAATCTTTAGCTTTTTAGATCTGTTGCCTCGGGGAAGCGGGTTTGGACCATTTCTGCCCACTTTCTCACTGAATCGCTAGCCTCTGGCCCGAGCGACTTCATCGATTGAATCGCGGAGGCGCAAGACTCGACAGTAACTCCAGGAATGTCGAGCCCACCTTCAACAATAATTGATGCCGCACGCCCAGCTGACTCAATTCCTGTTTGGACCAAGCCCTCCGCAACCGCAACACGATATGGGAGCGAAACTGCTTTCCCGTCGGAAATTTGTTTGGCAGCATTGGAAACATAGTCCTTAACAGATGCGCCCTGCAGAATACTTTGAAACTCATCTGACAGAACGCCCTGTGCAGGACCAGAGAGACCTTCCAGATTGGGGACTTTCAATGCAAAATCCACCAGCCGCGAGAAGAAGCCTGCATTGGAGGCGTCCAGAGATCGCATCTTATAGAGTGCTTGTAATGCAAGAAGCCATTTCTTTCGCCGAACTGCCACATCATACTGCAATGTCCACGTTCCGAACCTTTTCGGACAATGCTTCGACAAAATCGACGAATACTTCTTTGCTTCCTCCAGTGGGTCGAGCTTCAGCAACTCTTTGCCCTCTGGATCTTCCTCCACAGGCGAGGTTTTACCCTTTTTCTTACCCGTTCCGTTCTCCAATTCCTCAGGTTTGCTTTTATCCGTAGACTTTTTCTCTGCCTGAAGTCGCTTCTTCCTTGCAATCGCCTTCGCCTTCTTTCGCTCTGCCGCAGTCATCGTCGAATAGTCAGGTTCCTTGTCCTCTTCAAGTAATGAAGGATTGTCCGAAAGGTGAAGATAAATACGAATGATACCATGGGCTGCAGTGAAATAGTATTCCTCGCCCCAAAGATTATCCTCGAATCGGAGAACTTCTGTGTATGCTCTCAACGTCACTTTCCGGACACAGTACCCATGGAAATCGAACTGATCTTCCTGAAAATCATCGAAATGCTTGACTACAGCGCCTGCGAGAACAGAGAGATAAGTGAGCTGCCTGACTTCTCAAAACAAAACGGGTGGAATTCGACGTACTGTACTTCTTCAAACTGCGCCCCCAGTCTCCTTTTTTGGCGTAACACGCCGCTAGCCCAAGCTCGTACCATGAGCACTGCATGTCATACAGATTCACTTCCGGATTTCCTTCATGCTTCGTGAAAAGTGAAATTCTTTCCAGAGCTTCCTTGTCCATGCCGGCATCAAGCATGTACTTAGTTGTCTGGTTGTTGATGTACCGGTCCTGACGATCCAAATCTCGTCCTTTGTCAAGGCAATCCACAGCCGAAGTGATATCCCCAGCTGACTTGAGCAATCGAGCTTTTAATTCGTAAACATCTACGGCGGTTGGTGTGTGTTCAAGGCATTTATCAAGCCACGCCACGCCCTCGTGGTATTCGGCTGCCAACTCGTGAAGGCCACCCCGCAAATACCATGTCCATAACTCTGTGGATGGAGGTTCTTCGTATTCATCCGTTGGAAGTAATTTCTTGTTCTCCTTGAGCGAAGTAATGTATTCATCCACCATTTGAACGATAAGCTTGAATGTTGGGTGCGCCTTGATATCGACAGGATCCTCTGCGATAGTAAGTCTCCCATCTTTCTCCAGCAAGATGAAGGTGCTGAGTTCCAAGCACAAGGAAGGAACGCCTTTGACGAGAGATTTCCTGATAAAGACATCAAACGAGTTTTTCAATCGTTCTCCTTCCACAAGATTCATTGGTATTCTTTGCATCGCTGCTGAGTAACTAAATTCTGGGAAGAGTTCCGTCTTGTATGCCTCCAGTAGGGTGTTTTTCTGGTCTGCCGAAAGTGGCATCATCGAGGCAAGCGTCCGCGTTCCAGGGAGACCCCAGGCTTCTTCACACACATCACCGTCCAATTCCAGGAGGGAGCACATGTACATTGAATGTAGTTTGTAGTTTTCGGTCATGCCACGACGAAACATTTGCAAGACGGTTGACTTTGCATCTGAAAATCTGCCCAGTTTCAGCTGATACTGTGCACGCGTGATCAGCCACGAACTTCGGTCTACAACAATCTTCTCACAGGTTGATAGGTGCTCCAAAGCCTCGTTCCAGTTGTCCGGAATCTCCGCCAGGATTCGGTTTCGATACAGCGCCAACTCGCTCGCTTCAAAACCCCGCGATATTTCCGGGGCACCATCGGTAAGAGTGCTCAAGTAAATGTCAATGACATCGACTGCCCCACGTAGATCACCATTAAGATGTTTTGCTAACGCAAATGCGAGCCAATTGATCTTTTGGTTTGGTTTATGGGTAAGAATTGTATGACGCGTCACTGCAAAGCCAACGAGATCCCTCATTTGAACCTGAAGCATGCTAAGATCCCGCAAGATCTGGAGATTGTCGGAGTCGATTCGAAGAGCCTGTTTGTACGCTTTGATGGCTTCGATGTAATTACGGTCGGATCGATGCAGTAGACCATACACGTGCCAGCAGACATGGGACCTAGAACGAAGGGTAAGCGGCCCAATGCTCACAACGTTGCACACCAGCAAAATCAGAATTGGAATGTCCAAACTCACCTCATGTCGTTCATTAACGCTTGCTTCGCCAGAGCATGAGCCTCGTCGCGTCTCGAGAGGCAGTTGAGTACGAGACCTTTCATCGCCAGAGTCTCTCCGTGGTTGGGAAACTTCTTGAGGATTGAATCGGCTTGTTTCATGGACTTCTTGTACTGTTTGAGTTCATAGTGTTTGATGACGCTTTTGAAGAGATCGCTCTCCTTCTTCGGCAAAGGTCGACCATGCCCCGCCTGGGGATTGCTGTCAGTGTTGGGAGCCATTGAAGCGATTGGATTGTCGGCCTACGATCGGTGAAGCACCGGGACTTGGAAATTTTCACAAGCGAGGACTGGCGCTGCCGATCCCTGGTTCGTGCTGATCTCCTGACCCCCGACTACTACGAAGCTACGAACAACACAAAAGCCAAGAATCTTCCGAGAAGTCGATTGAACCCTCTAACAAAGCTCTCTAGATGGCTTGTTTGTCCCGCCCTCTCTCATCTTGTGAGGCACTTCCTCCATCGATCTCGCACGGCTGTTCTCAGCCTCAAATCCGATGGGGTGGTGGGGACAACGCGAGATAGCGCTACTAGCTAGTAGTACCTCTCAAGGCATAAGTGAGAGGTCTTTGGATGCAGTAGGCTGGCGTGTGAGGAGGTCGCAAACCCTAAACAAAATGTCGTATGCGACACGAATGACCATTCGGACTCTCCCAGCATCCGACGCATGTGGGAGGGAAAGCGCGCCACAAAGATGCGCGTTCGATAGATGAGTTTGCCGCCATAGAGCATCTACATCACACATGTGATCAAAAGATGCCAAATACTCGACTCAAAGTCCAACCAAGAAAAGCACTCCCACAATCCGCTTGTGATTCTATCATATTAATACACACGCTGTCAAAACCGTGGAACCAATACCTTGATCACTGGTAGAGGAGAATGCCACCCGCATTGGCCACCCGCACCAAAGTATTATCGCTCTATAGAAAGCTGCTGAGAGGGGCCATGAAAATGCCGACACCAAATCGGCAAAACTTTGTCATTCGAAAGACACGGACTGAATTCAAGGCAAATGTCGGCTTGACTGATCCAGAAGCTATCAAGCAGTGCATCCGCCTGGCCGATACAAATTTGGATACTGTTCTCGTACAGGCCGAACATCTGACAAAGCTATTGAAAGATCCGAACTATCAGGTGGACATGTAGCATGCGACGACAACATTACGATTAAATGCTTTAGACTTTTATATAGAAAAAGGACAAGATATCTCTTTTCCCTTCAAACTTTCCAAACCTTCGCCACCATAACTGGTAAGCGGCGCCACTTCGCAAATCCCATCTTCCGAATCCCCTACCAAGATACCGCCTGCTCGCGAGACCCAATGCTTCGCAAGTTTAGAAATATACATCCGTGCGGTATCTGGGCTATCTGAAGGCGACCCTGGTGCATTCTTGACTGGCGCAAATTCTTCTTCGCGCACAACGTCGAGAACCGCCATCCTCTCAGAGAATGGGAAGACATCGAATATGAAGGATTCCAATTTGATCCCATTGTTGCTTTCTGGTTGGACAGTAGATTTCGTTTTATCGTCGTAGCAAGGGATCTTCTTTCGCGCAATATGGTACATGTTACCAAGCTTCGGAAGAACCACATCTTTCAAAAAATCCATGGTGTAATAGTGGTTGCAGATATTCCCAGCTCCAAAAACCAATCGGCCGCTCTCATCCGTTCTTTCCGCCATTTCTTTCGTGATATCGGAATATTCCACGACACAGGGCTTCCCCCCTCTCTCTGCGATCACTCCAACTTTTTCGTGCGCCCCGGCTTTCCATACGACTTTGTTTCCACAATCGGCATTTTGAGATATGCAATGGCCGATAAAGACGGGATCTGCCGGCTTTGTGAGTGCATTATCAATGCTGAACACATGGAGATGTTTGATCTTGCGTTTATCCATATCCGACAGCATACCAGAGTTGTATAGTGAAGGATAGATACCACCGTTTCCATCGGGTGCCATCGCCACCTTGCAGGCTGTTTCCATAATAATCTTGCATTCTTCCGTGAGACATGGCAGCATGCCTTGTTTGAAAAAGCAAACATCGTCTTTTGGCAGTCCAAAGTAGTTGTTCGTTGCGAAAAATTGCACAGTTTCATCATGATTCAAAGGCGAAGTCATGATATAAAACGGTAGTGGCGACAAACCATCCGAAGAATCCGATGCCAATTTGCGCAACTTTAGGATTCGTTCTGAAATCAGCTGGAACAAAGTTCTACCGCTCTGTAATCCAATATCATACATTCCTTTGGGCCCCGAAAATCCTAGACGAGTACCTTGCCCTCCAGCGAGAACCAACGCTGCCACTTCTCCACGGCCAATTGCTTTCAAACCGACTTGGTAGCAATCTGATGCGTTCTTCTCGTCGGTGGATCTTCCCACAGTTTTTGAGAAAGGAGTAATATCTTCAGAAGCACCTATGGTTTGCTGATCTTCCATTGCAGCCTCCAGAAATCCCTTCAGTTTCTCCACCGGAATGGACGCTAGTTCTGCCAGCAATGCTTCCTTCTCACTCTCCGAACATTCAGAAAGATACGCTAGAACATGATCTTGTCCCGCCTTTTCAAATCTCGCCCTAATTTCGGATTCTAACGGCATGTTTTGATCCTTTCGAATGCCAAATGATTCCGACTCGCCGTCCTATTCTACAAAAGCGACTGAGTAGCGTTTTGGGCGTTATCAGACCGCGTGTTGTTTCCTTTAGAGGCGGCTGATGGGTTGAAGTCATCGTTGCCTTCAGCAGAAGCTGTGAAAGTTACCAGTCGTCATCGCCTTTTGGCGGTGCTACTTATCGCGCAGAGTCCGATGAGTCGTCCGCATTGTGCGTGACGACTGACTGACTCGACTACTCAAGGACTCTTGGCGACTAATATTAACGCGACTCGTTAACGGCGCACGGATGGAGGGGGATAATAGGTATAGAGGTACCTGTAGAGTGTAGTGCACATCCGTACCAGGTACAGACGACTTGGTCCACACGAAAGGGGATAATCCGGAAGTGCCTGAAAGGCTGGAAAACGTAGAAGAACGTCCGCTGATCGATTTCTCATCCTAGAAAGGACTATTGCCCTTCAAGTGAATTGAAAGTTATTGCGACATGTCAATGACGTAGATTGATGCATTGAAACTAGTAAAGTACAGTCGGAGAGACAATGACGTTGCGAGTCCAAATTAAGTTTTGAAGACACCAAACCCGTTCGGGTTGCATATTTACGTCACACGAGGTGTGCATCGCAGTGTAACGAGCCAATCAGAATAATGTTGTTGTGTGCGTGGTCGTGGCGATTTCTACTTTTCTGTACTCCATTGCCTCTTTTTCCAAAGGAATGGTCCCAAAGGGAGAACGCCGCGCCCGCACTGCTCCCGTAGCGGCGCAGGAATTCTGCCTCCGAGAAATGCGGCGGCAAGACCACCTCCCCGCCGACGGGACACTGTCCTTGCAGCACTCTCCACGTAATGGACCACGTCTTCCCCCCTGCGGGCCAGCGGGAGCGGCAGTTTGTCCTCCCTCGTTTTTTATCATGCTCGGTTGCAAGCACTTTCCCTCTAACGAAAAGGAAGACCGTGCCACTAATACGACTGATACATCTCGATTTCAATTTGCATTTGCACGCAACAAGATTTGCAATTTGCTTGTTGTGGTGGACCGTTCAGCAGTCGGTTCTAGACTACGAGTCGCTTGTGGAGATTGAATTGTTTACTTTCATGGGTGAAGGTCTCAGCGCTACTTTAGCGGTCCTCGATACGTAGTCAACATCCGATGAGCGAGAGTTGTCTCGTGATTTCCCCACCAGCAAGAAACGAGGGTATGCAACAAGAGCCTAGGATGGGGATCACTTCTAGAAGCGCCGTTGGTGAAGTTGGGGCTGTTCTGGACCCGGAGATCGCGCTAAGAAGGAATCAAAACCCTTGCGCAAGAAGCAACAACACGGAAAACACGGGCATCAAGGCTTCGAAGGCGCCCAGGGCAGTCACAGAAAGTGCCACGGAAAGTGAGACAAGCGATACGGAAATGAAAGGTGCTCATGACTCTCCATTGACGGATCGGGAGTGTGGAACCACGGACAGGAGTAGAAATCATCAAAAGAGGAAAATCGATTCTATGGGAGAACCTGGGGAGAACGAGGAAGAAGGGAAGCAGGGGTCATCGGGGACAAGCTTCGATGACAACCCTTCGTTACCACAGCATGAAAGAATACATCCGGTGGAGCCACTGGATATTAGCTACTGCGCTACGCCACAAACGATAAGGCTGAAGGAAGTTTTGTTGGGCCGGTTAGACTCCTCAACTCTTGCTGGAAGAATACAGGTGGTAAGTTTATTTCGTGTTTTGCATCGTCACCGTAGGACACAGCTGACAGCAACTCTGTTCTTCGGCGTTATGGTAGATTGATCTATCGCGGAGAGGGCTTGTAGACAGTGATGGCGAGCTTATTCGGGCCGCGCTGCGGCACAACCCACAACTAGCTGTGCTGAAGTTAGGATACAACAGTCTCGGCGACAAGGGAGCAAGCGTTATTGCATGTTCCTGTTCAAAGGATGGGAGACACCACCCGCGGCTTACAGTTTTGGATTTAGGTTTCAATGGCATCGGTGATGAAGGCTGTACTGAACTCTCGCTTCACATGGTGGCCGGAAATCACACCCTTCGTAATCTTTACCTGTCTGGTAACAACATCAGAAAGAAAGGTGCAATGGCGTTAGCAGGGGCAATTTTACATGGATGCAGTCTTGCAAAGCTGCACCTGTCGGCAAACAAACTTGGCCCCGCTGGGCTCAAAGTCTTGTCAGGGGCTGTCGCGGAGATGGATGCAAGGAGGCAGCACCTCATGCAAAGGCAGGGCGGGATCGTAATCGCAGCAGTGAAGCCTCAAGCAATCGAACACCTACTTTTGGAAAATACGGAGATGCGATCACAGGGTCTCGTTACGCTTTCTAGCATGCTGGTCTCCAATCAAAGCCTTTCAATACTTGGGTTAAGCAACAATGGGATCGACGACAGTGATATGGCGCTCCTTTCGCAGGCACTGGCGCAGAACAAGAGTATCCCCTTATCGTCGATTACACTTTCGTTCAATAAGATTACTTGCGTTGGTGTGGAGTGCTTCATGAATGCTATCTGGGGCTCGCAGACTCTCAAGGAAATCAAGCTCGACAACAACAAGATGCAGGACCGCGGTGCACAGCTTTGTTCGGTTGTTTTAGGCGCGGTGCCATTGCAAGTCCTTGACATTAGTTTCAATCGAGTTTCGACTGTTGGAATCAAGGCACTGATGAAGAGCCTTTCCGAGAATGACTCCTTGACAGTTCTTGCGCTGAGTGGAATCCCGATGGACCAGAATGCTTCAAAGGCGGTATCATACGCCCTTGCATACAACCAGTCCTTACAAAGATTCAATATCGATAGTTGCTGCATCGGGTATTCTGGCCAGAGGCATATTGTTGCTGGGATTGTTTCGAACAGACACGTGAAGCTCCGTTCCTTTAGCGGATTTCCGCTCGGTCGTGAGTATGCTTTTGATGATTAGGTGTTTCGAGATCGGGTTCTTTCAAACCTTACGTTGTTTGCTTTCCTCACTCTCACGTACTCACGTCAGCTATCACAAAAACGCTGGGCCTACCGCAAGTCCCAGAAGATTGGGGAAATGACCGTGTTTTGAGTTTTGTTCGGTTCATGTGGATTCATTCTCACGGTCAAGATCCAGCGCATGCGTCATCTCGCGGTCCGGCGCCCCCCTCAGCGGTCGCAGCTTCGGGAAAGAAAGCATTTGCGGCTCTGAGTGCCTCGGATGCGAGCAAAATGCAGTTTCAGCAAGAGCACGCTGCTTCGCACGCCGAGGACTCGCCAATCGTAGCACCTGATACTGCAATCCTTGTTCGGTCCGAGTCCGGGCAAAACTTGCAGATTCCGATTTGGGGCGACGATCTCGAAGATGAAGACAGCTGGTCAGACTCGGAATCGTTCGATAGATCTTCCGTGTCCGAATCAAACCACGCAGGGACGCTGAGAAACTCAGTGGCTACAGCGAACCCGGAGAGGCGGAACAAGAATTTGCAATGGCTAAGGTCTCATTTCCAGTCTTTGACAGAAATCGGGAATCTGGTGTTCAACAACGCAGATCTGTGGCAGTTGCACCAATACTTCTTTTCTCCTGCCTACACAATATCGGATGATGCCGATTCTGATCAACCGAGCGAAAGCGTCGACACGAATGATGGCGCGGAATCCCAGGCGAAGGGGGCGACAATCCCGTCCTCTCCCGCTTCCAGCCCGGCATCTTTTCAACAACGGGAGAAAATACTGTCGAATGGGTGTGTCTCCTCTGAGCTGGCAAGTGAGAGTGCAGATTCCGGAACGGAGAGAGATACCAACCCCAAGAATCGTTCTAACAAACGCGGCTCTCTTGAGGAGGCTCTAAAGGATGCAGAACCATGCGCGAAACGAGCGAAGAATTTCAAACCAAGAATCGCGTACTTTCCAAGGATCAGGGTAAGTTTTACCGCTATCGACAATCTCAGTTTCGCACTGTCCACCCTGACATTTTTTCTTTCTCTTAGCAAAAATTGGAATCTTTGGGTACCAAACCATCGGCTCAGACCTTGTCACTTCTGCGCCAGCTGAAGTATATTGAAAACGTGATGTTACAAGGGAAGAATGTGTACACAGACGAGCCCGTGGAACCCACAGAACCGGATGCTTCGGATGTTGAAATGATCCTTTTGGATCTGCTCTAGACGTCCGGTGCGCACAGGGCGCTTCATTTCACTTTTGGTTTCGTTAAGATCGGTGAAACACGAGGAAAGATGGGCCGAACATTCTCCTGCGGGATCGATTCGCGTTGAGTAGATCCTAGTGAGACCTCGCTGTTGATGGCGGCACGGCAAACGAATGAAGTGCTGTCAGTTTCAAACACGAGCTCATCTTGCAATAGCATAGACTTCCGCAGGTTATACAGCGTACAGTTGCTGAAATTTATTGCTCTAGATACAGCAATAGCAAAAACTGCATGTTTCAGTACTCCATGCAGAGCCGTCACCTCACAAGATGGAACAACTGCTAGCCGGCATGGTAACCTTCCGTTGTGTTGCCACCATCATGAGCAAGTAGTAGTATCGGCAGTAGTATGCAGCGATGGAGTAGTTGTAGTATATTTTATCACAGCAGAGTGTTGGCTATTTCTACTGGTGCTGCCTCCACTATCCTTGGTCTACTAGCTAGCGAGCTACGTTGTCCCCGGATACAACAGAGGAACAATTACCCACCCCATGAAGATGTCTAGCTACTCTAGTAGAAGCGTGGACAGTGGGACGAGAGCAAGTGGACTGAATCATCAATCGAGCAGATTCCCGAAAGCAGTCAAAAAACGGGGGCAAGTTACGTACGGTTAAGGGTACGCTTAGTACTGATTACAGTATCTTGTACAGCTCCGCGCGCCCATCCGCATGTAATGAAGATATGCTGGCCGCACAATTTTGCTCCCGCCACCCAAAACTGTAAAGAAACGCCCAGTCCACATCATCGTGCCGCCCACTGCATCCATCCATCCAATGCCAACAACGTCGATCGCGGTCCCTCACGCCAAATGACTTCTTTTTTTTCCTCCATAAAATTGTACCAAGGTAGTGCAAGCTTTCGCGAAACAAACAAACTGCAAGGATGGAACGAACCTGTAAGTATTGGCTGTCTTTCGAAATCTCTATGGATATTTCGCTCTTGGTGACAATTTGTTCTCACGATTGTGTGTACTTTTCCTTCATTAGACATCATGGTGAGTTAACTGGTTCTCATCGGACGAAGCTCCATGTGAAGCTCGCGACACCGTTCAACCGCCATATGAAGTATCTAGCTCACCCATCATTTCTTTCTACAGATCAAACCGGATGGCGTCCAGCGTGGACTCATCGGCGAAATCATCAAGCGTTTCGAAGCCAAGGGTTACAAGCTTCTTGCGATGAAGTTGGCCCAACCATCAAAGGAACACATGGAGACCCACTATCAGGATTTGAAGGAAAAGAAATTCTTTCCCGGCTTGATTGCGTACATGACGAGTGGACCTGTCGTAGCTATGGTTTGGAGTGGCAAGAACGTCGTTGCTGAAGGCCGCAAGATGTTGGGTAAGTCGCTCTATTTGTCGTCGGCGGAGGCGATTATTGTTTTTGCTTAATGTTTGTGTCTTTTGCTGATTATTCGAACAGGCGCTACTATGCCCAGTGAAAGCGCTATGGGCACCATTCGTGGAGATTTTTGCATCGAAGTCGGTCGTAACATTTGCCACGGAAGCGACGCTGTCGAAAGCGCTGAGGCGGAAATCGCTCATTGGTTCCCCGAGGGTGTGACCTCGTATGAAAGCTGCGCTCATTCCTGGATCTACGAGTAAACTCTTGGTGAGAAGGCTTGTAACAACGCAGACTAAGATTCACTACCACACTTCGGAAAAAATTGTCTCAATAGTTTCATTAGAGAGACTAAGGTATTGCATCAGCCTTGTCATACGTAAATATGTTCCGGTTCTGGTACGCGAGAGCAAACGTAAACCGACCCATGGTGGCCTCGCATAATTCGGAGATCTTCATCCATGTAGACAATGTCACAATAGGCGCAACCGTGTCCACCGATGGGATTCTTGAGAGTGAAGCTAATTGTACCGTCATCTTCCATCTCTGCCGGGAGCAGAGCACCCAGAAGCAATCGGGCTGCTAGAATGCTTGCGTATTCACGCAAGTTGCGTTCAGGGGCGCAAGCAAAATCAAAAACTCGTTTCCATTCATCGAGGTCAGCAGGTTCATCCTGAACTTCCAAAGCCCCTCCTGAAAACCAAATCGAAAGTCGGTTTGGAACATTTGGGTCAGGTAGGGCATATCCATGGTTGGTTAGAATTCCCCGTATGGGCTTTGGAACGACATAATCGCCTTCAGCTTCTTCTTTCTTGTTGCCCCTGCGATCCTGCCCGGGCTCAATCGTAATTGCCACGACAATACTGCAACGGCAAAGAGATTGGTGTGAGATTTGATATGCAATATTGGGAACAAAGGGGTTCGCGAAAACTTACTCATAGGTCCGTAGGTGAATGTTGCCTGACTGGATTTCTTTCATTAGCTTCTTTGGGACGTGGAGAGGTCGCCCTGGATTTTTCGGGTCAATCGTCCGGACTGTGTTGAAGGAGGCCTGCACTGAACACAACATATTGGTGGGCCGGAACATCCCAAAGCTCATCCGCCCTAGCGTATACAGTAGCTCATCCTTTTGATTTCGCCCTTTGCATTCATCATAGGTCGGCTTGGAGAGCGTTAACCAGTTTCCCTCCAGAGAAAACGGCGTCGCCTTACACGACCCGCGCCCGTCCCAGGATTTTGATCGGTAATAGGCTTCCAAGACTTTCATTGAATCTATGAAGTCCGAAGACTCAACGTCTCCTCCGGATTTCTTGAGGTCCTCGATCAGTCGCAATTTTGCAGCGGCGACTACTCCTCGTCTAGAAGGGCCCAGGAGAGTAATCTGTCGGATGTTAACCGAGCAGTCATCCTGGCCTTCGGGTATTCCACGTGCAGACGTAGCGCCACTCATTACGCTAATAACATTTGTTGATTTCATGGATGACTCATCCATCGATATTCTTCTTCGCTTTGCTTCGTTGTCGTCGACTTGATCAGTAATTTCCGCTACTGAAAGTGAAACTTCAGTTTTCTGGCTGTGGCTGTTTAGAATCTCCTGTTTTCGCTTTTCGTTGCGGGCCGTCCGGCCGATCCACCATTTGTCGTACTGGTCTTGAGCATCCTTGGCCGCGCAATCAGCGTCGAGGGGCTTGATCCCTCTAAGAAAGCATTCGCTATAATATAGCGCTGAGGTGTGAGCTTTCTTGCGCTCCGTTCGGTCAAACGGCGCTGTGACTTTTGAGAGTAGAGGAGCTACCGCGGTGTCTAGCGAAAGGCGTTGCATTGCGAACCGATGGTCCACAACTTCTGGTGATGACATCCGGTGGAAAGCGTTGTTCCGGTCACTAGCAACGGTGTTCGAGTATGATGCACCTGACCTTTCAACGTTCATGGGAAGAAGGTACTAAATAGAATGGGAGAGAAATCAGACAACGGATTGCGGCCACCACAACAATTTGTGACTCCAAAAGGATCTTGCCCTCGTGTCAGCGATAGGCAACCGCAATTCGAGCAATGTCGAGAAGCAGAAAAGATGGCTCAGAATACTGTCAATGTTTGAAGCAACGGGGAAAGAAGACGGCAGGATAATTGTAGTGGAGTGATGGTCCCAACTGCAAACACCGGAACTCCAAGCAAACCAGTACTGGCTGATGCATGTTAACGAAAGTCGGCGAGGTCGGTCGGTCGGTCAACGATCGGTGTGGCTAATCTCAATACAGTCAAAAAGTACAGTCAGTAAAATACGACACACATCATGATGGCGTCGAGCGGCTCGCCCATGCTTCAACGTGCAAAATTTAATTATTGCACATTATTCACAAAGGCCCCTTCTTCGGAAGAGTGGAACACGAGGAACAGAACATCAAACGAAGAATTACGCATTCGAATCGATACGATTGGTCGATTGAACTTTTGACAAATGCAATTTTTTACCGAAGAACATGGGCATTCGGCTGCAACACGATTACAAGGAACGAACGAAGTCATAACCCGAACCGCGAAGCCCAAAGAATCCCCCTAAGCGGTCGATCACTCTACCGCGGTACGTGTGGGCGTCGGCGGGTCGCTTTGGTCGCTTGGGGTCATTCATAGAGGAATACACAGCTGACGTCATCGTACTCCCACACGTGACAAATTCTTGTGGTCGTTGTCGCGCCGCCCACTGAAATGCTTTCTCTCGGTTGGAAATTTGTATAGATAGTACTACTTCGATGGATTGAGATGCCACAGTCCTAACCTACCGGCATCTACCGTAGTCCTCATGCTATTGCTGGCACTTTCTGCTGGGGCTGCATGGGGGACTTTCGACTATGGTACTTCTTCACAGACGCGTTTTCCCCCGTAGTACCACTATCTAGTCTTAGCTTGTATGCTTTTAGCAACGGGAGGAGCGAGGAGTACTACCGGACCTGGTGAAAGATGATGTGCGCCACCAACTGGTTGATTACTACTTGGTGGTGTGCAAACAGGAGGGTCTGTGCCAGTCCTTCGTGAAACGTAGTAGTAGAGTTCAATTTGCTTGTGCTTTCTTGTTGTTGCGTCGTATAGTTAAACTTGACGGCCGACCGGCAGCTTCTTCGCTCGGCAAGGGGAAGTTCTTGAGGATTTGTGTGTGACGACTCGTATGGTAGTTGTGTGTGACGACTCGTCATAGTTGACTGGACGCATGCAGGGCAAGTTCCGAGGATGCAGACCACCCATTATTACGATACGATTCTCGCTGGACACCATAATCTGGACTTGTGACCAGGTCTGAGAAGCCCTACTTACGGAAATGTTTGCTTTAAGTAATTTAGTTACTTACATCATCTGTATATGCCCTTGTCGACGAGGCGCACCTGTCACGCGCATTTGTTTAGGAAATCGCAGCGATAAGTTTCGTGTTTAACCCTAAGTGACCATCTAAATAGTACCGCTAACACTCGCCCGCGGTGCATGTATCTTAGAGAGGACAATTTCTTGTCACAATTTCATTTTCGTTCCAAGAGTGTTACGAAATTGTTTGTCACATACCACAGCTTCTCGAACCGATCATTCGTCAGGGGACAATACAATCGACCCACCATGTACGGCCAATTCGATAACCATCGAGGGCAGTTTATGAATCGCCGCGACGGTAGCCTTGCTTTGTCGGAACAATTTGCCGATATTCAAGAGAATGAACCACTGCCACCAATCCGGAGAATTAACAATCATCTACCTCCGAGGCATCTGAGGCCTCTGGGAGCCGTTCGTCCACCAGATAATCAGTGGAAAAATCCCCAAAATGTGGGGAGACGCAAGATAAACATGAACTATTCAGACGCTGGAAGTGTCATGAACCTAAGCTCTTCGATGTCCGACAGCCAATCGTATACCGATGAAGATTATAGTAGCGACGATGCACAAACAACTTACACATACACCGAAGATGATTCACCAACCGTTATGAATTGCATGAACTCCTTGTTCTTACCAGCGTCAAACGACCATGACGGGAACGACGCAGGAATCATCCGATGCCATCGAGTCGGGCCTACGTCGGCGGCATTGGAGCTAAACATTACGTTGCCCTCTCGCTACCTGAGACATCTTGCTCCAGTCCCAGAAGGGGAGCGAAGCACATTCTCTGACAATATGTGTAGAGGACCAGGGTACAACTCTGCGCATTATGACCCCTCTCTTAACGAGCTTGTGGTGGAAATCGACCCCTACAAACAGTTCCGGGAAAGGGTTGCGCCGCAATTCTATGAGTCTCTCATTGAAGAAATGTCTGACGAAGAAACAGACTCCGAAAATTATGAGGATGAGGATGAATATTCTCGACAACGAGACGATTCACAAATCTTTGGTGAGCTTGATGCTTATCGAGATGCCGTGTACAACGAGATGTTCCACCCCATGAGGTCGCCACCAAGCCAAATTTTTGTGACCGAATCACAAGGTTCAGCTCCTACTGAAATGACACAAAATGCTGATGAAGAAAGCCAGGGAAATCTGAATGCCATCGAGTTGAGCCTCAATGGATCGTCCGATGTTTTCTCTCGACCAGAAGACGGACATGATGCACTCTTGAACAACCACCTTCGTGAATCGGTTGAAGCCGGCAACAATACCCTTGTCCTCAAAGTATACGATACTTTCGGATTCGTGTCGGAGGACCACCCCGAACCTCGGGCTGAGACAACCAATGTGGATACAGCACCAAGCCAGGACGGATCGGCAACGGACGCTGTTCTCGAAGCGCGGTCGTCCGCGACAAGGCCTGACATCAAGTCTATGCTTTCAAATGAGCAAAACGACAGTGGTGAGAAGAGCACAAACCAAGACCCCGGTCGCTTGTCTAGTCCCTCGAATGCAATTGCGGCTGAAACTGAGAAGGAGGTTGTCACTTTGGAACAGTCATCGCCTAAGACATCTGTGAAAGACACTTCTGGTCCCATGTTGCACACATTTCCAAGCGTTGATGATGAACCTGGAAGGATCACTGTCCACCGCTCGACAAAACTTAAGCAATCATGTGTACCGGATCTGGTAAAAGAAGATGAACAGCAGTCGCTAGCGCCCAAACCCTTCGAGCATGGCGTTGGCGTTATGCCTACTTTCCATGTTGATGATGGTTTCACAACGGAAGATGATGCCCCAGATGATGAAGGCATGGGTATCCCAGCACCCAGGTTTTCTTTGGGTTCATCAATGAAGGATCAAGAAGCCCCAGTGGATCAAAACGTGGGACGTTTGGCGGTCAACAAAGGCAGGGCGAGACGTCCTCGTCCGCTTAAGTATACAACTCCTTTTGACCTGCAAGCCGATTTTTCTTCAAATTTTGCCAAAAATTTCGTTACGCAGTCGGTCAAAGAAGAAAGTATCGATGAACCCCTGGAGGAGTCAAAACTCTTTGTGAATCAGAAATCAATGGTGGGAGAACGGTCACCATCAAGTACTAAATATCTCTCTCAAGAATACATGCAAGGCCAGGAAGACGTTGATTATCCCTTGAAGAAGGACACAGTGCTTGTGAAGCCTCCAGGAAGCCGATTGATCTTGGAGGAGACTTCGAAGACAAACGTTCGGACAGAAATTTACCAGGCTAACCCTTCCTTCGAAAAGCAAGGAAAGACTGCTCGTGAGCTCCGAAAGGATCGCATCCGACCCTTTGATTCAATGCCTCCTCCTCCGCCGCCGCCGCCTCCTCCGCTGGTCGAGAAACCACTGGCGTCAATAATGGACAGAGCCAACAACGAGGCGTCGACAGCTCGAAACCTACTCAAGATCTTGGAGGATATTGACGACCTCCCTGCTCTTGACACTATTGATGAACAACCTGATCTAGAAGATTTGCTCGAGTTTCACAGTTGCGAGGAAGAGGGTTTCACCGTGCACGCAAGAACTGGATTTTCTACCGGTTTCGCCTCCTCGAACTTCTACTAACTACGCAATTGGCAAGGTCGTCCTCAGCATGAGACTTTCCATGCGTGTTCGCTCCTCCATCCATCACCAGAATTAAAGCCAAGGCATTTCTTCGTACAGCTTTGTTTGTGTCCCTGTAAAGTCTAAACTACCTATTTGCAACTTTGTTCCCTTGATTGACTTTAGAGAGCAGGGCAGCAATTGGCAATATAGCTCGTCCTCCCTGGTATAACTTCAGTACGGATTTGTGCGGTAGAAAATCTACAGTTTTGTTGCTTAAGGTATTGTCTATGATGGCGCTTATTCTCTACGATAGTTCCACGGCCACTATTCCATGCATTTTCCTACATTAGTTGTGGCATTGCATAGTCCACGACTGAGAAGGAGCAGACCGGCGGCGGACAGGTTTTTCCCGCGTTTTTGTTCTTGTAGATTGATTCCCGTTTCTGTCCCATGACCGGAGGGGTCCCGACTGGGACTGAGAAATTCTTCGTTGGCGGGCCCGACGCATGAGAACGAGGCGACCGGTGCTTTGATTGGCATCAAATCCCGCTTGCTCCCGATCAAACGTGAGCATTGAAATTCTACGGGACCATAGTTTTCAACCAGAGTCTTCGCGCGGACCTAGAGCTAAATTTGACGAAACACATTTTGTTTGTTCGCCTCCCGCCGCTCTCGTGCACCCGCCCGACGACAACATTCGGGGGAACCGAAGTGCTGGTATCATATGATACTCTAGCACTATAGCTCTTACTATACCAGTACCACTGTTGCATCTTTTCTTATTCCTTGGTGCATTAGTCAGTCTGCAGCGCTATACTCTCATCTAACGAATGGTACGATACTGGTGGTTATCATCTTGGCTGAAGAGACGCTTGGTGCATTGGTCGTGATCACCACTAGAAGATGATGATGAGATACGTACGATACTTGCACGAGGGGTATGATATTGTGCCGTACCGTGGAAGATGTCACGCTCTTGGGGGGAATCTCGTGACGTCAGAACACATAGCTGAATCATGTCACAACACATGGTTCCAACATGATGAAATGTAACCAGTATTGAATAAAAAAATGGCGCGAAGACTTGACCCATTCGTGAGGGAGATTTGAATGGAGGCGCGAATTTGAATTTACATATTGATGGCCGAAGTACCTAAATACGTGTTCCCGCGCAATGATCAGGTAAAGTCGTGGAAAAATCGGAAGCAGCGTTGGCAGCAGCGGCTCAAATTGGCATCGATAAAAGCTGAACATTGGTGTTGACAACACATACCTTTAGAAAGAAATCAATCAACAAGCTTCGTTTCTTTTCTGTGCATTCCTTTCACCAAGAGAGTTCTTATTGATTGATTGATTGTTTCTCGCATCGCGATCGGACTTGAGGCAGCAAAGCGCAAATTCGTTTAAAAAGCAAGATGTCCACAGTTTCTCCAGCAGCAAGCACCCCTCCTCGCCGCCGCGGCGAAGGCAACTGGGGAGCTTCCTATTCGTACGACTATGATAACAGTCCGCCCTACGGCCATGGTGGTCCACCATCGGGTGGTCCCCCGCGTGGCCCGGGAGGGTACTACGGGAACGGCCCGCCCCCACCTTATCACGGCCATGGCGGCCCACCTCCACCACAGAATGATTATTGGTCCTACGATCACGGGCCCCGCAGTGGCTATTGGGGACCACCGCCTCCTTCCCCTTACGAAAACTACCCTCACCCGCCTCCTGGCGATCGTTCCATGCCTCCTCCAAGTCGAGGACCCCCCAGAGGCCCCCCTCGTCCGTCCTTGAGCCACGAAGAATCGCCTCCAACCCCGCACTTGAGAATCCCAAATTCTCCTGGAAGTTCCTACAATCGAGGCCCGCCTTTGCAGCCAAGGCATGGTGACTTTATTCCCCCTCCGCCAAAGAACAACACTGCTTCGAGCAAGGACGAAACGAATCCAAAGGAGAAGAAGAAAGGCGATCCTCTGAGCATTCTCGCGAATGTGTCTGCTGGCATGACTGGCAAGGACAAGAAAAAGCAACAGCAGCAGCAAGGGCAGCAACCTCCTCAAACGGAGGCGCGGCCTGCGGTGCCCATTCCAGCGCCAACGTCGCCCTTGCAACGTCGATCTAGGCCCAGTCCTATCACTCCGAATCAAACCTCCCCTGGAAACAAGCTAAGGTCGCAGAGACACCAGGTGACGCCCAGTGGTCCCAGTGGAGCTGGCCCTAGAACACTAGAACAACCTCCTAGCTGGGACTATGGTCCGGAATCTGGCTACGGAGAGCATCCTCCCCCTCCAGCTTATTACCCTGCAAGGCGCAGGTATCCTGGGTATGAATATCCTCCTCGCCATCCAGATGGTGGCCCGCCGGTTCTTGTGGAACGAGGCTCCTTTGATAGCCAAGGAGGCGATCCTTACCGGGATCGCCCGCCCTACGGTCCACCACCGCCACCGCAGTATCACTACGAAGAAGGGTATGGTTACTGGGAGGGAGGCCCTCAGTCGTATCCTCCACCAAGGTACAATCATTACGAATGGGGAGGCTATGATGGCCCACCACCAGATGATGGATACTACCGGCATCCTCCTCCACCACCACCTGCTCCCATGGCGCCCTACACCATGGTACAGCAGCCACGCCTCGAAGAGAAGACAATTCTTCGAAAGAAGTTCTCCTGGAAACATTATCCTGAGGTATGTACTGAAAGTACCGAAAGCGATCCGAGCTGACAGACTCTGACATTTTTTCTTTCTTTACCACAGCTGGAAAGATTCTTGATTTCCAACAGAGACGAATACCTGAAGCACTCTAACATGAACTACACGGCGGAGCAGAAACAGTACAACAATTGGCTAACAGAACGTCTCTTGGAATTGGCTGGACAGCACAATTACATCTTTGATCCCGAAGACTTCAACTTTGTGGCGATTCGGGATCGCATCCGATGTTACTACAAGAGCTATGTGCAAACAGCGCGAAAGCGGGGGCTGAAACTGCCTGAAAAGAAAAAGGAGTAATCTTCGAAGTGGGTGGGATGTTCCAGGCAGAAAGCTAAAATACAAAAGGGGTTGTGCTTTTCTTAATCTGTGTAGTATCATCTTGGATTTGCTAGATAGCAGGCGGAAGTCACGCCACTAATTGACTCACTCTACGGCCGGACCACCCAAGCCGCAAGGAGATCTCCGACCGCGGCAGATTGAGGGGTTGAAGCGTCCTCGGCTTTGAGAGACATGTTGTCAAACATGGATGAAACATCGGGAGAGATAGCTTTAGCGCAGCAATGATATGAAGCACCGTGTAACAATACCAGAAAGATAATGGGATCCGGTAGCCCATTACTTTTGGTCCGCTTTCTGGGAAACTAGGTAGCAATAACAAAGGGATAAGTCGGCTAGAGGCATTTTAAAGGATACCTAGTTGCTCTCTCTAGTAGACAGCGCCGTAGGATATGATACGATACTCTCTCTAGGAAGGACATCGGCGCGGTGGTGTTGCAGTAGTTTCATGATCGAATGAGTCGCACGTAGCTGGACACACGGACAGGCCGGGCTAACGCACGATTTTCAGCACGTGGAACTTGAGAACTTCTACTTCTTTGACGGCGACGATGGCGCACAAAAAATCATCGGAAGACATCATCGTCATCAATTCAAGGATCGAGCTGCTACAAAGTTTATTGATCATCTTCGTGTCAATAGGCGGAAATGATGAGCATGCTATTTAGAATTCTTTTCCTGTTGATCTGCAGTTTGGCGAATGTTTCGGGTCAGGGTTTTCTACGCGAAGGATTTAGCAGCCAAATGAGCAGCGACGCCCGAAACGAGATGCGGCTGGACGATAGCGGCTCTGCAAGCGGCTTGTCACGTGAAATGTTTCTGATGAAAGAAATGGATTGGGAACTCCACCCGGCAGATTTCTCTGGCATCAAGGATGCCCGACTTCGTCGCCATGTGGAATCTTTCTTCAAGCAGCCTGTGTTGGTGAAGCTTTCACCACGAAAGGGGAAACACGGTTTGCGGGCAATGGGTCGGGCTCCCTCTGGCAAGAAGCTCCGAGGTTTCTGGAGGCAGGCAAGTGGAACAGCAAACAAGGCCGGGGACTTTTTGGACGCCAGTTACGACGACGCCGTAAGAACGAGATTGGCTACGATGGAATTCGAGGTTCAGCTCCCCCCATTGGACAAGAAATCCAAATCCCTTCCCTCCGTCATTTACAGCGTCGCAGTCGAACCTGGAACTATGAACGCCAAAGCGATTGTTCCGAGGGGCGCCGGACTAGTACGTATCTTACCAAATGGGCACAGTCCTCAAAGCAAGGACGAAGCCTTGCATGTCGGGAAAGCCCACGTCAGCCTTCCTATGAGAGCTGGTATAGTGGATCCATCGTGGGCGAAAGGGAGGTCTGTGTTTAGGAAAGGTCGCCCTACTGGTCTTGTGTAGAGACCGCGACGGTCATCAGAAGGCGTCGGTCCCTTGACATGGTGGAGAATTGAATAAAGTATATTAGACTCCATTATAGTTATTTCTGCTCAAGGGTTGATAGCTCGTATGTGATCGTTTCAAGTTCTTTTTCCAGTTGAGCATGGATTCGTTGCAAATCGTTACGTTCCCCGGCCCACTTCTCCTTGACCTCTGAGTGTACCCTGCTCTTCGATTTAACGTGACCCGAAAGTTGTTTGTATCTTGCTCCAATTTCCATGGCCTTTTCCCGCATGCGAGAGTTCTTGGCTTGAAGCTTTTCAACTAACTTTCCCTGGCGCTCGTAGCTATGTTCCCATTCTTCACATTTGATTGTAAGCTTTTTGACGTATTCCCTCAATTTTGAACATTTGGACTCCAAAGTGTCAATCGTAGATCGAAGTTCCTCCTCCAACTTCTGCTTTGCAGAAAGTTCCTGCGAAAGCTCCTTCTCAGTTTGTGACGCACGCTTTCTTTCGGAGGAAAGATCATGTTGAACTTTGAGCAGATCATCACGTACTGAATCAGTTTCTTCTTGGGCCGATCGAGCTTTGACAAGCAAATCTGATTCTTGCTTTTGCAGTTTAGAGAGGGCATTGGACATTTCGCGTATTTGATTCGCAGAACGCTCCATTTCCAATTCAGCCTGTCGAACAAGTTCAAAGAGTTTCTCATTCTGAGTCTTTCCATCTTCCACCTGCTTCTGATATTCTGTGCCCAAGTCTGTGGCACGCTTGAAGTCGCCCTGTAGGCGCAAGATGTCTTTCCGGAGAACACTGATTTCCTCGTCCCGTCCGTTGACATCATTGAGAATAGAGGACACAAATGGAACAATCTGACCCAAAAGGGACCAATCAACGTTTTTTCTGGAATGAGGCTGGTCTTGAGGTCTTGAGAATGAAACTATTTCTGACCTTTCGAAAAGATCAACGATATCATGGTAGAAGCTGGAGAAACGCTGCAGATTCCGCTGCGACTCTTCGTGTTGTAAATGGAGCGTCTCGATAACAGCATGCATCGCTTGCACTTGTTCTTGAGATTTTCCTATTTCTTTGCCGTAGTTCTCCTTCAGCGATTGCACTTCGTTCTCGCTTTTTCCGAGCTGAAGTTTCAACTCTGCACGTTCTTTGCGCATGTCCTCCTGTACGCATCGTGACTCTAAGAGCATGTCTTCGGCCTCCGAAGCACGACCCTCGACTTCTTCCAAGCGTCGTTTTAGATAGGTGAGGTCCTTTTCCCTATCTTCAATTGAGACATGCGCAGCTTGAAGCTGCTCTTGGGCTTCCTTGACTTCAAGACTCAAGCTTGACAGTCTGTCTTCCGCAGCTGCTTTGTCAGACTCGCTTTTCTTGAGAAGAGCTTCGAGCGAAAGCTTCTCGTCCTCAAGACGGTCACAACGGCGCTGTATTTCACTGCGAATGTGCTCCGCCTGCTCCTTCTTGTCCAGAACGTCCTCAATGTCGCTGTGAAGTTGCTGGATTTGTGACTTGGCTTCATCCAAGGCATCTTCCACGAGTTTCTTCTCCTCTTCCTTTTGAGAACATTCCAAAACTAGCCGTCGATTCTCCGTCTCAAGCTGGGCAAACGCAATTTTCTCGCTCCTAAGTTCTTCTTTCAGAGCGACAGAGCGACTACGTACACGTTGACATTCACGAATCGCCGCCTCTAAAGGCTTCTTCCAAGTCTCGTATTCCCAACCGCCCGATTTTTCCGATGTGGCAGTTCTCAATATGGATTCAAGGGTGGAATCGTCGGACAAAAGGAAATCATCCCAATCAGACGACATGTCATCAGATGGGTCATTCTGCCGGCTCGGACTTCCCCTTGCCTCCTCCATTCGAGAGTAGACATCATCGTCATCGACAACATCGCCGTCGTCGGTTTGCCACACAGAGCCTTGTCGGCGAATAGGACCAGCTGGCGATGTAGGTGCCTCCGCAGTGGAAATCGATTCCTCCTCAAACATCAGAGAAGAACGGAGGAAGGCGACTGTCTGAGTCAAATTCTCGAGTCTGCTGCAATTGTTTTCTACGACCAGGTCAACCTTGGCATTGAGAATGGCAAAGTTTCGCCTCATTTTCTGCACAAAAATTGCAACAACGTTGGCAACTTCAGACTCATGCCTGGCAGATGAGTTGTGAGTCAAAAAGTACTGCTCTTTCGACAAAAGTAGTTCCATGTCTTCCTTGAAAGACATGAGACAAGACTTCACGTTCAATATTTCTTGTTCCGCGTTCATAACGTGAATGCCCAAGGCCCTTGGGCTATTGATCCCGCTCTCACCATCCGAACTCGGTGCTGTCAACGACTGAGAGGCTTTTTCCAACTTGTCCTCAAGCATTCGGATCTTGCAAAGATGACCTTTTGTCTCCTTTCTCCAGCGACTGTCGTTGCAGGCAAAATTCTTCTTCTCCTGCTCCAAGGCCTGACGCGTTTGGTCAAGCTGTTCTTGAACCCTGCCAAGCTGTCGTCCCAAAAAATCGTTTTCCTCCTGAGCCCGTGACAAATCTAAAGCAAGGTTTGCATCAGGGACATCGGTGTCCTTTTTTGCATGTTGCCTTTCGAGCTCCAAATCAAGTTTATCATTGCGGGATTGAGCAGCTTTCAGTTGTGCCGCAAGTGCCTGAGATTCCTCGGTCATTTTTTTCTGCTCTTTCAGCAAACGAACTTGCGCTTGCAGCGCTTTAGCAAGGCATTGGGAGGTGAATGATTTGTCGGGCAAGTCGGGGCTTTCATCGGCGACTTTGTCTAGACTGGTATCAATGTCGGATAAAAGTGTCGTAGCCACGGAAACATAGGGATCAGCTGATTCTCTAGGCATCCCGGCTAGTTCTGCCTTCAGATCGCCCATAGCTTGTCGAAGAATTCCGTCTTCGTCGACAAATGTCTGGGCAAAACCGATGGACGAGAAAGAAAATTTCATCGCTTCCTCATTCCGAGAGGCCGAGTCCGACTTGATCACCTGTTCGTAGTCACGACGGAGATCCTTGTTCTCGACTTCCAAAGTTGCAACTTGCTTCTGAAGAATTTCTTTCTGGGCCTCCAATGCCGATACTTTCGCAGACAATTCAACACAGGTAGAATCTGCAAAGCGCACTTCTTTGACTAAGGTCTGATTGCGGTCCAAGAGTGTCTTGAGCGGGTTCTCTTGAAGGATAGTGCCCCTAGGTGTTGCGGCGGATGCACGAAGAGCTTGCTCTAGTTCAACAACCCGTTCTTGTAGTTTCAGCTGCATCTGATTGGTGTTATCCTTTTGCTCCTTTAAATTTTGTTCCAGCTGTACAATCTTTTCCAAATGAGCAAAGTCAGATCGATTGTTCATGAATGGAGTGATATCGGTCAGAGGCATATGACTGAACGGCCCTTGAAGCAACTCTTCAACTCTTGAGCTGTTCACAATCTCCGACAAAGCCATGGCAGAGTCGGTAGAACCCTGAAATGACACCTTGGAGAGCTGTGTCCTGCTAGCGTCGTCCACCGGTACAATTGCCTGGTGAGAGCTTTGGTCGTTATTCTCGTCGACAGATTCTTCCACGCTCTCCGTTTCTGAGGGAACTGTGTGAAACGAAGGAAGAGTGCTACTGTTGGCTGCTCCCTCGGACATAATAAGTGACTCCTGTAGCAACGACATTGGTGGCGATTCAGCGTCACCACGTCTCTTTGCTTCATTCCAATGCTCCTTGAGGCGAGCAGGCGTGTGACGAGGATCAACCTTCGAGCCGTCTGGTTTCCAAAGAACAACCAATGACGATTCCGATTCCACGTCGGAGTTTCTTACATCCTTGTTCTTGTTCATGAAGGATGAGCGGGCGCCCTTAGTGTGATCCACATTTTCAGTCGTCGCGATAACTTGCTGAGTTGCTCGCGTGATAGTGGATGGAGTGGCTTGCGAAGCATCGTCTTTGGACTCAGGTGACAATTGAAGAGATTCTTGCTCAGGCGCGAAGGACTTGTCCCAGGCGAACGAGGAATCCCTGATAAGAGGATACTCTGCTGAGCCGTCAGCGACAATTAAATGCCCACGAGGACTAGATCCAATCTGGTAGTGCTCCATCATGGCCCATGCCGACGCATTTGCCAGGTCGTCGCTGTCGGCATCGAGGGGCACCAGGTTTGCAAACGGACTGTAATCGCGAGGAGTACGGCTAGGAGAAGCTTCTTCTGCCTCTTCGCTCATCGAAATAGCGATGGTCAGTTGTGGACGTGCTGCGTTCGATGGGCTCTGATCTTCCTCTTTGTTGGATGACTCATCATCGTCATCGTCGCCCTTGGCGTTTTTCGCTCCAAACCTTTGCTTCTGTTCCTTCATACGCCGCCGTAACTGCTGGGCATTGAATCGCTTGGCATCAACCAGCCACTTGCTTTTCGGCTCGCCCCCCTGGCAGTTAGAAATCATATTATGAGTGACGAAATGATTTGCAACTACAACAAGGAAGGTATTGAGCCTTTGTACTGGTACTCACAACTGATGATGAATCGCCTCGCTGAGTAACTTCCATTTTCGATATCTCGTAGCAACGAAACTAGAGACAAGTAGTATCATATGATACATCAAATTGACAACAACGGTGCCGTTGTTCGTGCTGGTTAGCGGCTGGCGAGGTGCAAGCAATGCTGTCTTGTCGCGCGGTGATGAGAGGCTTTGAGCCAACTGAAAAAAATTCAAAAAATTCTTTGAAAATGGCGCGGGTGATATTGGGGAAATTTCACATCCCCCTCTTTTATCCTCCTTTTCCGGGGGGTTTTCGGTGATTTTGCGCAGAGGTGTCATGTCACTTGTTCCTTGTCTGGCGACCGCAGGTTGATGCTCCATTGATCGATCTGGTGTCTCATGGCGTCCATTCTGTGGAGCGGCTGCAGATATCATTGTTGTAATTGCTTTGAGGCTTGTCACGTCCTACAATGGCGAACAACAAGAACCCTACGCTGGTAAACCGGAAAGTTGCGGTACTCGGTGCTCGGGCCGTTGGCAAGTCTTCCTTGACCCACTCCTTTGTGACCGGCAGCTTCTCCGAAGCATACGATCCAACAATAGAGAGTACGCATCACAAGACGATCCGATTCCGCAAGGTCCATTTCGCTACGGACATTGTGGATACAGCGGGCATGGACGAGTTTTCGAGGCTGTCGCGAAATGCCTCGCTTGGCGTTCATGGATACATTCTCGTTTTCTCCATTGCCTCGCGCCAGTCCTTCGACACGATCGATCAGGTCAATGACGCTCTCTTGAATACTCTGGGAGATGCGCCGGACGTCCCCCGCGTGTTAGTGGGGAGTATGAAAGATTTGAGTGATAGCCGCCAGGTTAGCCAGGTTGATGCTCAGTCCTTGGCGGACTCCTGGGGCGTTCCTTACATGGAATGCTCCAGCAAGACCGGAGAGAACGTGGCCGATGTCTTCCATATGCTACTCAAGGAGATAGAAAAGGACGATGGTCTTCTGGCGGAAAATGGTGATGGCGGGTGCCTGATTCTTTAGCGAGCTCGCCTGGTTGTCAATGCTCGAGTCTCATACCGCCTTTTTGTCTTTCGTGCCTTGAAACTACCTTCGAGAACTGTTTGCAATACAATTTTGGACGCTAATCTTGAGAATATGTGCTCCCATTTCAGATCGAATTGTGGAGAGTGGCATTGTGGAATTCTTCACGATGTCTTTACTCTGCCGACTCATCCTCGGCAGTTGTTGTTCGCATCCGTGGCCTACCGGCCGCGTTTTCCTACTGCTGAATCCGTTCGGTATTGCATGGGGAAACCCCGCGAACTGGCATTGCTTGCCAACAATTTTGAACTTATCTATAACTTGCATTCTTTTGTGCATCGAGAGGAATTCTTCAGTAACCAATAGTCCCTCCAATGAGACATTGTTGAGAACTTTCGCTCTCTGCGTGCCGGTGAGACACTTGACTAGAATTATGTTGCGTGCTGGTAGGGAGGAAATCAGCTGCTTTTTCATAGGTGAACGGCGTTCAAAACACTCCTCGCAACAACGGGCTCGTTATGGACATTATAATAGTGGTGGCATATCTTATGCAGACATCCCTCAAGGAAACCACCAACCTTCTTCCTCCTGAAGCAAGTTAGCACTGCCAAACAGCGTAGTACGTCGCCATGCAAAGACTCATAAGACGACAACTCCGCGCAACTATACTACATGGCTCGTGCTTTGTTTCAATTTGAAAAGAGGACTGCCGTTTAAGAATTCGGTGGTACTGCTCTTGCGTTCTTAATTTGCTTTGCTCTTAATGTGGTGGTATGTGCCGTAGTAGGCTTTACTAGCTATTACTAGATACATAGCACAGTTCCCAGCACTCTACAGTCAACGGCTGGAAGAATGCGGAAAGCAAAGGTTGTTCTGGTACGTTGTTGTTGGTAGCAGGGTATGATCAGTTCGACTGCTAGAAATTTCGCTTTTCAAGCTCAAGCTCGTCTCGGAGCAAGCCGCAGAAGCCGATCTCCTCAATCTTGCCGCCGACGCAATTTCCGCCACCCATTTTGACTCTTGGACGACTGAAGAAGAATGAAATCATTTTCGTCGACGAGCACCTGGATCCTTGCCGACCAATGATCATTAAAGTTTCCTTTCTAAAACGTTCGCGAAATACTTGATCCTGTGAAAGTCACACTCGGTTGGGCACTTTCGAGCCATGGATGATGCCAGCGATAGCGACGGCTCGGATTGCGGTTTGGTTTTCGAAAACCTCGACCTCGCTGGGGTGGATTTTGATCAGCCGGGCGACGATCCATCACTGAGCGACGCTGATCGATTTGCACTAGGGATTGAACTGGACACAATTGCAAATCAATGGAGCAATCGATCTTCCAACGAGGAGAAAATCGTACCAGAGACTGCAGCAAGAGTCGCCGAGACTGCGTCACTCCTCGCAAAGGGTCAATACATGGAAATTCTTCGCGGTGATTTTGCGACTAGGCTTTATGGTGAGACCACACCTGAAGATGAGTGTGCTTCGATATGGAGTTCCGTTCGTAAACGACTGGAGACATCATGCAAGACTGTGTCTGATTGCGTGGAAGCCGAACTTGTGGGAATTGCCGCCTTCAATTTGTTTCAGCAATTGAACTACACTGGCCCAACCTTTGACGTGCAGGCGAAACTGGTCGGCATCAATCCACATCCATCCTTTCAGCTCGTGCTAAACGCGGGTGAAGACGATAATGTTTCACATACCATCACTGCCAAGCGGCACACGCGGTACCACAACACAGTGCTTTCCGAACTTGCCTGTGAAGGCCAGTGGCCTTGCCAGGTTGTCGAAGCGCCCTACTTGCTTTTGTTGGCACGTTGCATATTTTTGGCTCATGCGGATCCTAGTCGCGGAAGCTGGGGCGCATCGCAAGGGGATGAAGCGAAGTCCATGTCGCAGTCCTTTGTTGGTCTAACGTCTCACTTGTCGGCCGCGGCGGTTTGGAGTGCTCGAGCTGTCGTGGCACATGAACGACTTTTGCTCACACAAGAACCGACCGTCACATTATGGAAAGAAATAGACAACATTTTTCCTCGGTGCATTCGTGCCATGACTGGAAAGAGCAGATATCTGCGCGCTATGGTTATCCTCGAGTTTGGGCTGGCTTGTCACCATTTCAATCGCCCCAAACAGGGAAAAGCACTGTTTCTTCAGGCAAAAGATACATCGGGACTCTTCTTGGAGGTGACAGGAGCGGAAGGAAAACGAACGAAATTTCAGCAAAAAGCCACTGCGCAATTGGTTGTCCGTGCTGCCTCAGTGAAGGATAGTGAGGACGTGCAATCCGCTCAAATGAACGGCGACGAACAAGACAAGGTCAAGTCACAAATGATTGGTTTCTCCGAAGATGCGATTCTTCACGATCGAGTACAGTTCGAAGACGAAGACGAGAACAAAGTCCGAGCACTGACTATTCTGGACCAAGCAATATTGCTTGGTCTGTGTTTAGACATAAAAGACAGCAACCCGTCCGACCGGCTGACGGCGGAAGAAATGTCGGCTTACTTGGCGCGAGTACTTTGCCACCACGATGACTGGATTGTTTACTCTACGGCTCTCCTCGAACGAGCATGGCTTGAATTCGATGGTAATCACACGAAAGAGAGAGCGATTCTGCAGATGCAGGCACTTGCTGACCAGCACACGGATAGACTGACGATCACTCAGTCCACACGAAAGAGTATCGAGGACTCCTCGCCGGTCCAAGATCGATTAAAGAATCTCCACAGTATAGTTTACCCCCCTCGGTGGCAAATGCTTCGGGATGTTGCAGAGAGATACGCACAGATCGGGATTGTTACAAGTGCTGCAGAAATTTTCACGGAAATTGAGGCTTGGGACGAGGTCGTCGACTGCTATCGTCGCGCTGGACGAGAGAAGCGAGCAAAAGAGATCGTAACAGAACGATTAGCTATCAGCGAAACACCTCGAATGTGGACGGCTCTTGGAGATATCACCAATGAACCAGAGCATTATGAGAAAGCAATCGAGCTGTCCCGAGGTCGATTTTCCCAGGCGTACATTGCCCTGGGCAAGTACTACTTTGATGCTGGCGACTTGGAAAAGTCTGTTGAAAACTATCGAAAGGCTCTAAAACTGAGACCTTTGATTCCAGCTGTGTGGTTCAGAGTCGGAACAATTAACATGCAGCTCGAAGATTGGGATGGTGCCTTAATGGCTTTCACGGAAGTAGTGCAGCAGCACCCAGAAGAAGCTGAGGCTTGGGCGAATGTCGCTGCCATCCACCTCAACAACAAGAAACCCGGGGAGGCATATCCTGCCCTGTTGGAGTCACTGAAGTATAGCCGAAATAATTGGCGAGTGTGGGTCAGCAAGCTCTACACGTGCCTGGATCTGCGCAAGTTTGACGAGGCCGCACAGGCGTGCAATGTGCTTCTGGATTTGTCAAAATCATCTCAAGGCGTACCTGAACTAGAAGAGAAGTGTGTTAGGGCCATTGTTGGTGGAACCGTGGAGCATTACGTGTCTGCAAAAGAAAAGGTCGATAAGGTTGCTCTAGACTCAGCCCGGCGGAGCCTAGTACGAGTGCAAGAACTACTTGACAGACTTGCAGCGGTGACTAGTGCACCATGGCTATACGAAACACGCGCCTTTTTATCAGGTCAAATTGGTCTCGACGTGGAGGTATTTGAAAACCTGATGAAGGAGTATAGATCGCTGACATCAGTTAGATCATGGGAGAAAGATGACCAGCAAGTCCAGCGAGTTTGCAGAACTATTACCCAGATCGTCCAATATCAGCAGAACTCCAGAGAGGACCTAACCAAATCCAAATTTCTTCTTGCTGGCGTCTTGAAGCGAATCACTCAATCCAGAACTCACGGCGGCAGCATGCCCGAAGAAGTCAACAGAATTGAGCAGTTGCTCACCGAGATCACCGCTAAGCTGCAGGATCAGTAAAAAGGGCAATTTAGAGTTCCTCGTGATAATAATGGATATTGGATCCACGCTCACTTGTACTTTCCTCCTAGCTCTGAAACTACAAATGCTTGCTACGACTAGAACTGTTAAGTAAAATAATATCCAGTACTGGTACCAGGTACTATACATACTACAAATATCTTCGACTACTGCGAATCAACCGAGGACTGACATCATCGATCCTCTTCTCCAACACTCGACACACTCGACACTCGCGGCTGATGCGATGCCTTTTGCTTCTCCCAGCCGTCATCGGTCGATCCTCATCATCGATCCGAGCGATTTCCTTGCATTGACGGCATCCATTGACGACATTCCTTGCAGTAAGAGAAATAAAAATTGCTTTCATTTTAAATTGCCAAACATTCGGCACAAGTACAAAATGAAAATCCTTTCGGTTGCCATTGTTCTTTCGAGCATCCTTGGGCTGGATGCGTTTGCCGGTAATACCCGTGATCCGCCGCTACTTGTCGGCACCAGGCTAAACATGGCGCCGAGTGAAGGTGTAAGCAGGAGGAACAGTCTTCTGTCGATTGCTGTAGCATCGGGCTTCCTTGTGTCTTCTCAGCCCGCTTCCGCTCGTCTGGAATCAGTCAACCGACCGGATCTCCTTCCTTCGGAGAAGGGGCTCAACGTCATTCAAACCGAGAAATTCTTAACATCAGGCCAAGCCAAACGGATGGATTCCATGCTCGCAAGCCTGGAAAAAGACACTGGTTTTCGGGTTCGAGTTTTGTGCCAGAACTACCCCAACACCCCAGGGCTAGCGATTCGTGACTATTGGGACCTTGGAAAGGAGGTAAGTCCTTATACGATCGCGGCTAGAAATTTTTCTGTTGGACTTGGCTCGGCATCCTACTAAAAGCGCCCCATTTCCTTTCGAATAGGGACAAAAAGACGATAAGTACGTTGTCTTGGTAGTCGATCAATTTGGTGGCCGAGGTAGGTTAACGTTAATGACGATTCCTCGCCGAAGCATGTACACGCTCAAGTAGTTTCTTTGCTTCTCTTCAGGAAATGTTCTGAACTTCAATGTGGGGGATGGGGTCAAGTTTGCTCTGCCAAACATCTTCTGGACTCGTCTGTCGGCAAAGTATGGAAATACTTTCTTCGTGAAAGAGAATGGCATTGATCTGGCGGTAACCAATGCTATAGAGGCCATAGTTGAATGTTTGCGCTCTGAAGACGGATTCTGCACAGCACCACCTGATGAGGGTCAAAGTCTAAGATCGCTTGGAATGTAAGGAAACAAATGGGTCGGCCACTGTGTGGCCAGCTACCCTGCTAACAACAGATCGACGCTGCCTAGACCGGCCCGATTACGTCTACCGGTAGTAATTTACGACTCTCGAGGCTTTGAATAGTTTATAAGATCATTTCTTCCAGCAGCAGTGCGGAAAATCAACTGCAAATTTCTTTTCTAAAAGCACTATGTCTATCGTGTGACTGTGGGGTTGGTCTATTTCTTGATTGCATCTATTAGTTGAAGGCTTCAAACACGAATCTTACATCTGCTAAGTCACGAATGACGTACTCAGAAGAAGATATTACCAGGGCCGGCAGACAGACGGCACGCGTACGTCCGACACGCGGCATGCTGCCCTTGATGCCGACATTTATGTGACGAAAAAGTTGAATGTGTCTCAATCGAAAAAAATGATGCTGGCATCCATCGGGCGAAGTCCACATCATGATCCGCCATACTATCAGCGTACCTCAGGTAGTTCTTGAGCTAAGTAGTGTTGTTGGGTGTGCAGAAGTCGAGCATCATGGATCACCCTCGAAGTCGATGGCCGGGGCTTTTAATCATCCTCTGCTGGGCGCCGTCGACGGTGTCGGGGTTTCTGCCGCCAGGCAAGCCAATCACGACGTCATGTTCCAAGATACGGCCGCAACGTGAGCTATCTCGGGCTGTGAGAGAACTCCAAGCTGTCAAATCAGATGAATATTTCTCCCCAGATGACACGAAACGCCGTCAATTACTCTTTTCGATGCTGGCAGCGGCGACGGGATCGGCCACGCTGACACCGGCAACGAGTGCCTACGCAGAGGAAGCCCGGCACACAGCCGTTTCCCCGCCCCTTGTGGACTGGGAGAACATCAAAAAGATCATGAAGCCACCTTTGGATGACCGAGATTATTTGGCCTACATTATGGACAACGGCCTACGCGTCGTCCTGTGTTCCGACCCGACTTCCAACGAAGCTGGGGCAGCTATGGATGTTCACGTCGGTGCATGTTCGGACCCGAAAGAAATTCCTGGCTTGGCTCATTTTAACGAGCACATGTTATTTTTGGGTACCAAAGAATATCCCAAAGAAGACTCTTTCGAAGAATTTTTGGCTTCCAATGGAGGTAGCTCCAACGCGTACACAGCCAGTGAGGATACCGTCTATTATTTCACGCTTCAGGCTGAGGCCGATGAGAAATTGGTAGAAGGCCTCAAACGGTTTGGGTCCTTCTTCACGTCGCCTCTTTTTACGGAAGGTGCGACGGGACGAGAGTTGAATGCCATAGAAAGCGAAAATGCCAAGAACTTGCAATCGGACAATTTTCGAGTATATCAGATTGAAAAGAGCCGTCAGAATAGTGACCACCCACATTCCAAGTTCTTTACGGGGAACAAGAAAACGCTGCTTGAAGGGAGTAAGCAAGCTGGCTTAGATCTTCGCTCGGAGTTGATTAAGTTCTATACCAAGTATTATTCGGCGAACCAGATGACATTGGCCGTAGTCGGTCCTCAATCGCTGGAATCACTTAAAAAGATGTCCGATACAGCATTTGGAAATGTGCCGAATCGGAATGTACCAAAGCCGGAAGAAGAGTGGAAACAACGTATACCGCCATTCAACGGAAATAGTGTCATTCCATCGTATGGACACATCGTCAAGCTAGTTCCAGTCCAAGATCTCCGACAGGTCACAATATCATGGCCAATTGTGTACGCCGACGACGATGACAGACGCGTTGCTCTCTTGACAAAGCAGTCGAACTATGTCGCCCATCTCATTGGTCACGAAGGTCCTGGGTCCTTGCTCTCGTATCTTAAGCGAAAGGGATGGGCAAACTCGCTGGAGGCTTCTTCAGAGTCGGAATTATCTGACTTTGAGACCTTTGATATTATAATAGGTCTTTCTCGAGCTGGGCTTACCAACGTGGACACGGTAATCGAAGGCCTTTTTTCATATCTGAGGATGCTGCGTGATAAAACCATTCCCTCGTACGTGTATAATGAAGTATTACAGCTGGAGGAGTTACAATGGCGATACGCTTCCAAGGGGGGTGTTAGCGGGCATGTTCAGACTTTGGCCTCCGCCTTGCAGAAGTACCCCCCTTCCCTGTGCGTGGCTGGTCCTGGTCGGCTGGCTCTCTCGACAGATGCGACCACTTTGGAAACATCCAGTGAACCGCGATCGGCATTTACTTCCGCCCAGCTGGATTTTACACGATCTTTGACTCAGGAATTGGTCAACAAGCTGACAGTCGAAAGGGCCTTACCGACCCTGATAAGCAAGTCGTTCCAAGGGCGAACCGACAAAAAAGAGAAGTGGTACGGGTCGGACTATTCGGTAGAGCCCATTCCAAAGTCGACCATGGATCAATGGATGCAAGCGGCGAAGCCTCAGTCCCTTGAGCTCGACTTCCCTAGGCCAAATCAATTCATTCCATCCGAAACCGGACTGAAAATCAAATATCCTCCCACCCCCAAAGATCGTTTCCGGAAACGAAGTTTCGAGGAGCGCATCGCACCGTTACCTCCACCAAAGATTATCCGAGATGATGGTCCAGAGGGTCGCTTGACCGTTTACTACAAACCTGATGATCGTTTTGGTCAACCGAAGGCGTTTGTCGTGTTCCAGCTTTTGACTAAGGAGGTTTCTTCGTCTGCCAAAAAGGCTGCCTTGGCCAATATGTACGAGTTTTCCTTGACAGACAAGTTGACCGAATATGCCTACGATGCTGGTCTTGCAGGGTTGACCTACGACGTTCGGGTCGTACCTCGCGGCGTTCGTCTCACTTTTGGGGGGTACAATGACAAGCTACAGAAGTTCGCTGAGTATGTCTCAAAAAAGGCTTCGTTGGATTTCAAGGACGTGTTACCCAAGGATGAAAATGAGTTTGAACGATACAAAGATCTCTTGAGCCGAACCTTTGCTGCCTTCGACGTGAAGCAACCTTTTGCCCATTGCACTAGCTACAGCCAACTTCTGATCAACCCAAAAGCCTTTCAGTACTCCAACAAGGATCTGAGAGATGAAACAGACAAGATTACGTTGGATGATCTGAAGGCGTATGCCGAAAAGCTGTGGTCCTCTGGAAAAGGTCTTGCGTTAGTCCAGGGAAACGTTGACCAGAAAGAAGCCGAGTCCTTGGTGGCTTCCATCGACAAAACCCTTGGCTTTCAGCTAATCAAGCGGGAAGAGTTCCCACCCGAACTATCCCCGCTACCACTTCCAACCAGCTCTAGTAAAGGGCAGCCTACGAGACTTGTCATCTCTGAGCCCAACCCCGACAACAGCAATAGCGCCTCATACGTCATGTTGCAGAACTTGTCAGAGGATCCGAAGGAACACGTGCTGATCGAACTCCTCTCAAGCTGTGTTTCTGAGAGGTTCTATGAGGACCTAAGAACAAAACAACAACTCGGTTACATAGTGCAATCTGGCATTCGAGCTCTGGGCAAAACCAGATTCATTGGCTTCATTGTACAGTCTTCGGTCGCAACCAACGAGAAACTGACCAAGGAAATTTTGAAGTTTCTAGACAATGTTCGACCGAATGTGCTGGAGAAGCTCACGAAAGGCGATTTTGCAGTATACGTTAAAAGCCTGATTGACAGCAAAACCGAACCCGACAAACAACTAGCCAGCGAAGTGACGAGGAACTGGGGAGAAATCGGATCTGGTCGATTGCAGTTCGATAGGACGCAGCGGGAGATTGCGGCGGCACTAGATCTGACAAAGGAGGACTTGCTTGAATTCTGGGACAACTTGTACGTCAAGGATGGCCGCCGAATTCTCATCACTGAAGTAGTTCCTCAAGTAGGAGTGGCATCAACGCAGGCACCACCCAGGAGCACGGGGTACAAGTCAGCGGAAGTTCCCACCGGAACTGGCCCAATCCTGGGTATCGATGACATCGACGACTTTCGGACTGATCGTGAGAAGATTTTGCTTACTACGGTCGACTTGGAAAGATTGGGGTAGGTTAACTCATTTAACATGGAAGTTACTTTTAATTCTTTTTGAGCATCGAGCTGAAAAAGCCCAAGCCGGCACGTACAGCACCGCCACCCACTCGATCCTGGCGGCCTTCGCTGTCGTCTTTCTCTTTGTACTTGTTGCGGGCCTGAACACCACTGAGTGTACGATCCGATTGGATCGGAAGCAACGGAAACCGGCAGGAAGATGCCAGCGGGACGTACAGCAAAGGATTGCTGCCCATCCCGGGGGTAGCTGCACTGCCCCCCAAATCACCCAACGGGACCGACATCTCGTCGTCCTGGCCGAGAAGTGAGGAGAAAAACAGATCACAGACTTCCATGATATGGCTGTGATTTTCCTCAATCTTGGTCAAAACCGACTTATCGCAAGAACGCCGTAACAGTGCATCTACTTCTTTGGACAACTTGCGTAACGCTGCCTCGGAAGTCGTCTCGGCCCCACCCTTACCAAAACCATACCGATTTCGTCGGAAAAACGTCCTCCCAACAAATGTCAAATCACTCTTAAGCTGGACTAATCCTGAAGGACCGCAGTTTCGCAAAGTCGAATCCCCCAGAGCTGCACCGATATGTTCAGCCAGAACTGCCACGACGGCAGACAAACCTTGTGACAAGAGTGCCCACCGGATGGTGGTCATCAAGCAAGGAATATCCGTGCTATCGACACCCATAGAACTAGCATACTCCTTTGATGGGACGGGCTCCAAAGAGTCCGACGGACACACGGAACGATTCAAGGTAAAGGTGACTTGTAGCAAAAAATCAATCACATGCGGGGAAACGTTGTTGACGGGGGTATTGCCCGCCATCGACGACTGATCAACCAAATGGGAATAGATCCGTTGATATTCAGCTTCGCTGCAAGTACAAGCCGTTTGGACAAAGTCTTGCACATGTGACGAGAGAGTATTTGCGTGGGGGTGTAATACTTCTGCCGCCCACTTTTCAAAACAGGAAGCAATAATCTGATTCAAGGATTCCTGGATGGTACCCAGAGCACTTTGCCGGCCCGAACTTTCGTGCCTTAATCCTCTCGCCAACAGCAACGTCAATTCATTCAGGGTGACATCCTGAGGAGCCCGCGATCCACCCGTGGTTGGGACCGCCTTTTCCCCACTAGCCGCAAGCAACAGGGTCTCTCTTACCATTTCGGCCCCATGGAATTGCGTCCCCGAAAAGGCACTGTCCACGGCTTCCATGGCTTCTTGAAAGGTGATCAGACCATCGTCATTGTCGTCGGCCAAATCAAAGGCCGATGACAACTCTAACATGGAAATCATTCCACTGGTCCCGTGGAGGACTGCTGGGGAAGAGTTGGGATCTAGCAGAGTTGGGAGGGCCGTCAATCTGAACTTCAATAGATGACAAAGGCGCCCCACAATTAACTCCTTGACCGCATCTGAACTGTCCGACACCAAAAGCATGCGGCGAAGCTCACAAATCAGGCGTCCCATGATCTCGCACGTCTGTACATAAAGGGACTGGCGAAGACGGGTTTCACTTTCTTCGCGTTCCTCGGCATGAACGAGGAGTTCATGTGCGTCATCGCTGACTTTGAGCAAGGCGGCATCCAATTCTGATGCAATGTGCAGGGTGTTTCGATAGGCCTGATGAGGAAGCATGCTAGACAAGGGCGGGGCATTCGTGAGTGACAAGCGGAGTGCCGAGACAACCTTGGTATGTACTGATTGAAAGGACGTTGTCAACAAGGAATGCACCAGAGAGGAGAAAGTATTGCTAAAGAGTGCACTCCAAAGAGAAAGCTTTCGGTCGCTAGCGACTGTGTCTCGATGGCTTGTAAGAGAACTCCCTGCTCCGTGACTGCTACTGAGGACACTGGCAACGTCAACGACGCCACTAACGGCTTCTTCCCACGTGCAGGCTCCATTGGCATCCAACCGTTCGCGACAGTCCACGCCGTCTGTTTTATCATAAAGAGACTGCCGGATTTTACCCAGTGCAGAAGTTGTCGTACCAGCAATGTCCATCAAGACGCTCTTGACCTTGGTTCGAATCAGAGGCAAGTGGGCGGACAGAAAATTGGTTGTCTTTGTCTGCACGACCGATGCGGGGAATATGGGCAGGGATCTGACAATAGTCTCTGGGGCAGAAATGGACTGTGGGTGCATGGGAAACTTGCGTAGAACAAAGATCTGATATGGGTGCAATATAATGTCGTACTGTAAAATCAAGACAATCTTGGACAAGATTTCTTCGGCATTCCCCGCGTCAGAATCGTCTCCTTCATCCGATGACCTGCCCGCCGCACTGCTGTCCTTGGCAGTAGTACTCAGCTGACCCAATAGCCCTTGCAAGAGCTGCGCTTTGGCCTCAAAGTACAGATCCAATAGTTGAACAGGCCGATCCCGTGTTGGGGAAATATCCAAAAGATCCAGGGTAGACAGTGCCGACGCTGAGAGCTGCGCCCCATATTGCGGATTCGGTCCAAAGGAGGCTGCAGAATTGAGAATATGCTTTGAAATGCGCGTAATCTTCGCGGGCAAGGTTTGGACATGCAGAAATGTCATGCGCATTTGAGCTCTCAGCAAGGCATCCATCGATTGCAAGTTGCTGGCAGGCGTGACGCCCGATGCCAACGCCGTTGCTAGGGGATATTCGTCTGTCTGCTCGGCAATGATACGAAATAGCTGTAACAAGGATTCAGCAGCTTCGTGGACATCATTCTTATCGAGCGCACGATGAATGAGCCTGGGCAAGTTTGACAGTTTGTGTCTCAGCACGAGCACATTGCTGCTGTCAGTGGGTTCCGCGTATTTCGAATCCTCCCTGGTGGAGGGCAGCGGTGCGGCCGTCGAGTTGACTAGTTTCTCCATCAAACCTGGAAGTGCGTGAACGAGCTCGTGCAGTTCTTGAGCTCTTTCTCGCATCTTCGTGACTTCATCGCTACTTCCAACAAGCTCTCGATATCGCGAGGCCAGCACCAGACGCAACTCGGTTTGTTTTGCTTCAGCCTCGCTCAACGCTCGGCGATGCAGCTCCCGCATTTCATCGATCGTCATACTTCTCGCCAAATTCTGAGCATAATTCGTTTGCTGTGCAGATTTGTTCGTAGTCACCGCGGGAGGAGGCGGCAGACCCACCAGAGACCCCGAACGACCGGCCGGTTGGGTCTTTCGGGGGGACAAGGGCGAGGGGTGATACGAGCTGCCTCCGCTCGACGAGCGACGGCTCGTTTGCATCGACGGAGGCTGCGGCAACGATGACATAAGTGATGATGTAATGTACAAGCGTCAAATGCAACTACTCTACTCGTTCGTTTCGCTGCTTCAATAGTAGTACTCTACTCGTTTGTAGAGAGGTTTAAATGGCATTGTGTGTATCACAGCAAAATGCCAAGATCCCTTCGAGCGGTCATGTGATGGACCGTTTATGGGCAGTCGGCATACGCATCATAGTATGCATGCAGCATACTTAAGTCTACTTGTATCCCTAGCTGGCGCGCGCGCGCATGAACCGTATCATACCGACATCTTCGACTGCAAATCGCTTTGGGTTTATCACGTAGCAACTACCGGTATCACTTTCGGCTTCTACTACTTGCTAGCTCTTGTCTCGTCAAGGACGCATCCCGAATAAGGGCTTCTGCGAAGGCTTCGGCTTCTTCCATTGCCATGTCCCCGGAAGCCATTCGTGCCAATTCTTTAATTCTTTTTTCGCCTTCTACTCGATGGGCAGAAATTGTGGAGACACCTTCTTGCGATGGGGGCAGCTTTTGGATGCAAATGTGCAAATCAGCAGCAGCCGCCAAGGACGCACTGTGTGTGATTGCAACTACTTGGCACCATTCGGACTGCTCTGACAGCATGTGGGAAACCGAGACGGAGGCGCGGCCACCAACGTGCGCGTCAATTTCGTCGTAAATGACGGCGACAGGGCGACGATTATTTCCTATACCGTCGTCCGAAGAATCGTCCAAGGAGGGAGCCACGATTCCACAGAGGGCTCGGATCGACCCCGGGACCTGACATTCAATTGCAAGCAAGATCCGAGCCTTTTCACCGGCACTAGCAACCGTTTCCACCCTGCCGCCACGCTTTGTGGAACCCGTTTCCTTTGGTTCCTTCTCTGAATTTTCCAGATTATCATGATAAAGAAAAAAGTCCACTTCATCAATACCGAGGCCAGAACCATAAACAGGTTGTTCTGATTGACGAATGCGAACAAGAAATCTCGAGTCCATCCCCAAGGATGGCAATCGGCCTGACACCGACGACGAAAGACGTGTAGCAACCTCTGATCGAGCTTGCGACAGCAGTTCACATTCTTGTTTTAACATGGCCAGTGCCTCCTCTTCAGCAGCTCTAGCCTTGGGAAGTAGCGTTTGTGCTTCCACATTGCCATCCAGTTCTTGACGCAAGGAGGAGTGACAAGATGGTAAAAGATATGGTGACATACCGTGTTTCCGCGCTAATGTGTTCCATTCCAACAAATATTCCCAAAGCCCTTCGGAAGAAATAGAGCATGAATCTCGTTCCCTTTGAAGTACGGCCAGCAATCCATTATCATCATCATCCAGAAAATCTGTACACTCGGTTAGGGCCAGTTCTATTCGGTTCAGTAGATCGTGGGCCATTTCTGTCGCCGCCATAGCTACCGATTTCCCCGACGAAGTAGATGTTGCCTCTCCAGCCGCATCAAACAGCAACTGACGCGAGCGCTCCAGGGCTGTACGAGCGGAGTCTTTCGAGGACAAAGAGCCCAGCGAATCTCTCGCCTGGAGAGCTGCCTCGATTTTTTGATCCATTGATTTCAGCTCCTCAGACAATTCCAGTAAGCACCGATATAGAGCCGAACTGAATCCTCGTTCAGTTGTATCGCTATCCATCCAATCCAAATTCACAATTTCCTCGAGTATACGACCAACTCCAGACTCCCCATCTGGGATTCCTCGGGTCAAAGATGCAACAAGCCCTAATATTCGCTTTTCGAACCCATTTAATTCGTCGATCCAATGCTGGAGCAATTCCAAATCTTTGTTATTCTCACTCCCGGTCATGGATGCTGGCAAATTGCGACTTGTCAGCTCGTGTTCCAAAGTTTTTCGCTCTTTTCGCCGCTGATTGTATCGCTTGGTAAGTTGTTGGACGGACACCAATAGGTCCGATGGGACACCTGCATCAATCATAGCCAGTCTGGCGGGTGCTCGTCCCAGCGCACTAGCAGCCAAGGGTGCATTAACGACTGGCAAGAAGGGGGCACCAATTCCCTTGAGAACTTTCAGTGAAACTGGTTGGTCATTTATATAGCACGCGGACTGGAGCCGTCCTTGTTGCTTCCCTGGACTCGACGAATACCGGAGGCACCGCTTCAGACTCAAAGACACAGGAAGCACAACCTCATCTCCAAAGATTGCCTCGGAACCAACCTTAAAAGCGTCGAGGCCCTTCACCACCATTTCAATATGGTCCGGAGAGTCCAGGTGCAAAACAATTTCCACACTTGCCGCGGATCCTTCGCGAGGATTGTGCAACAGCGACGCCGAGGCTTTCCCGCCAGTCACCAAATCCACCACTTTGGATATCAACAACGATTTGCCGTGACCCGTCTCCCCGCTAACAACCACGAGATTGCAGACAGAATCTGTGCTTGGTTCAAAGTCCAGTTCGAGATTCCCGTTATTGTCTCCAGTCACCCCGGCAAAGTTCTGACATCGAATGCGTGCGATGCGACTCGACGGGAGCTGCGTTATTTGGGAATCAGCAGAGGCGCCAACTTCATCATGGGGGGAAGCGACACTCTCCCAGCGCGAGACCTGGGGTCGCAGCCGACTTGATTTTAATCCACTTTGAAAGCACAAAGGAGATTGAACCGCATACGTGGAGCGATGAAATAGCGCCCATGAGCAAAGGCCGACAACCACCGAACCAAACCTGCCACTATACATTTTCGTCACGTTCCTATTTATCAACCCATGTACATAACGGCTGACAGTGCGTCGATGCGGCAAAAACGAGGTCAGCGGGATGAGATCGGGACGCCCGAGAGGTTGAAGGGACTCCTTCAATCGATTTAATAGAATTGTTCCGACCATCGCACCTAACTTCTTTTGTTTGCATGTGAGGTCTCGTTCAGTCCTCTTTGCGCGCGCGCCACAAAACCGTTTCTGAGCGATCTGGTCATTTTAGTCAAAGATCACATGGTACGTACTGGTATAGGTCCCACCGTACCCTATGTCGTATATACATAGCTATTGATTGGCCTGCGCCCGCCAGTGCGTTGGTGTCGTCGTTGCGAGTACGATAACTGATCTCTATGGAATAGCTATCATACGATCGATACATAAAGATGTCATGTGGTTGTTCATTCAAAGCATAATCTTTCTTGTTGTCATAACTGATTTGTGCCGGAGCTGGATCTTGGCGTACTGGATGCTGAGCAGAAAATGCTATATAGCGAAAAATGGCAAAAGCGTCAATTCTCGCCACACGATCAGAAGTCTAGATCATCCACTCGGAGATTCTCGGCATTGGAACTGATGAAGTTGCGTCTCGGCGCCACCGCGTCTCCCATCAGAATACTCAACGTTTGATCCGCAATCGAGGCGTCATTCACCGTCACCTTTAACATCGACCGCGTCTTGGGATCCATAGTTGTCGACCATAGTTGTTCAGGCATCATTTCTCCCAAGCCTTTGAATCGCTGCACTGTAATTTTTCCACTTGCCACTGCTTGCTCCATTTCCTTTGCGTTGGTGCTTCCCAGGAGGTCACTGATGATTCGATTCTTTTCAACGTCGTCGAAAGCGTATATCTCTTTGCGCGAGCGGCCTGATCCTGTAGAGACCTTGAAAAGTGGCGGCTGTGCTATGTAGACATGGCCCTGCTCGATGAGCTCTCGCTGATAGCGGTAAAAGAAGGTCAAAAGCAGGACCCGAATGTGGGCACCATCTTTGTGGAACAAAATATGTGAGATGACAATGCAACTTGAACACCCTCATCCCGAGTCTAGAAATACGTATACTCACCGACATCAGCATCCGTCATCAGGACGATCCGACCATATCTCAACGACTTTGGATCAAATTCGGACCCCTTCAGGGTGAGTCCAAGAGCTGAGATCAAACCTTGAAGTTCGCTGTTTTGATAAATTCGTTCCGTCGCAGCACGCTCAATGTTCAATATTTTACCACGCAGGGGCAAAATGGCCTGGGTTCTTCGGTCTCGGCCCTGCTTTGCGCTCCCGGCGGCAGAATCGCCTTCCACAATAAAAATTTCTGATTCAGCAGGATCACGCGAGGAACAGTCGGCCAATTTACCCGGCAAGACCGTAGAGGTTAAAAGTGTTTTGCGTCGCACCATGTCCCGTGCTGCCCGTGCAGCTGTAGCTGCCGCTTGGGCGGCAGTGGCCTTTGCGTAAATTGCATCCAACAAATCTGGTCGAAACTCAAAAAGTTTTGTCAATTCACGAGACAATATAGCATCAACGACTGGCCGAACTTCAGGATTTCCAAGTCGTCCTTTGGTTTGGCCTTCAAATTCAGGGTCAGGGACCGAAACTGAGACGATGGCGGTCAAACCTTCGCGCACAAACTCTCCTGGTAGATTGCCCGTCCCTTCCTTGGCGTTGCCAAGTTTCTTCGTCATTTGGTTGACCGTCCTTGTCAAACAGGCTTTAAGACCATCAACATGGGAACCTCCATCTCGAGTGCGAATGTTGTTGCAAAAAGAAAGAATAGATTCAGTATACATATCCGAGGACCACCTCAAGGCCACTGATACGGACACTGAATTGGAACCATCTTCACTTCCCGACGTGCCAGAACACAAAATGGTAAATCCATCGTCTGATAAGAGACCTTCTAGAGGATCAACACCCTCGGAGGCGGACTTTGACTTTCCTTTCGTTTTTGTGAACGGAAAGAGGGGCGTTTTTGTCTTGCAGAGTTCTTGCACGTACTCAGCAAGGCCACCGGCATGATAAAACACCTGAACGGACGGCACCTTCTTCCTTTTATCTTTGAGAGATAGCACCAGCCCAGCATTCAAGTACGCGATTTCGTCCATGCGTCCTCGAAGTCGTGCAGTTTCTAAAGAAATGTCGGGGTTGCCTTTCTCTCCTTTGAACACCTTGATATCGGGCAAGAAGGTGACGGTAGTCCCTGTCTTTCGTTTTGCCTGGAGTTTCTGCAGGAGTTGTAAATTAGCTTGTTTTATGCTGATAGATTGTGTAGTATCAGAGTCGTCATCTTCTACTTTTGTGGCCTTGAGATCTTGCAGAACGTTATCAATGTCGGGATCATGGACACTCGGCGGTTGTTCTTTGACTTGTAGGGGGGTCGTGGCCACGCCCCTTTCAAATCTCATGGAATGTTCTTGTCCTTTGCGATCGACATGAACGTCCACGAATTCTGACAACGCGTTAACGACAGAGATACCGACTCCGTGGAGACCTCCTGAAACTTTGTAGCCCCCAGCACCCCCCTGATTATCAAACTTGCCTCCCGCATGCAGAACTGTCAGAACCGTTTCGAGTGCACTGACGCCAGTTTCTCTGTGTAAGTCTGTCGGAATGCCGCGCCCATCGTCCACTACTGTACATGAACCATCCGCGTTGATCGTGGTAGAGATGAATGTGGCATGTCCCGCCAGGGCTTCATCTACACAATTATCGACGACCTCCCATACAAGATGATGAAGGCCATCCGGTCCAGTGGATCCGATGTACATTCCTGGCCGCTTTCGCACGGGTTCTAGCCCACTCAGAACTGTTATTTGACCAGCATCATAGCCAGTAACGGACTCGATTTCGGTTTCGTTCAAAATGGACGAGGAATGTATCGTCCAAGGTCGATGGGTGATCGTTCGATGCGTCCGCTGCTGCTTGAAGACGAAGGCTTCACATTGAATTGAGGTTGCGAGGGCCAGAAGCACCACAACTATTACATTTGCCATTCTTGCGTAGTTGCTTCCTTAAAGCACGCTGCTAACTAGTCTACCTGTCGAATACAGTGCTTTCTGTCTGAAGAAGTGCCGCAATTTGTTTGGTCGAAGAAAATGAAATGCCAAACGATGGCATCGCATCCATTGGTTTTGCCTGCGGCTTCTTGGGGGGAGTTTTTGCTTCCGATCTTCCATCCCCCATTTCGATTTCAAATGCTCCAGTCGTGCTGGCTTGCCTCGCGCACATCCGACCTTCCAGCGCAGCGCGCTCGCGGTGCAAGTCGCGGCAGCTTCCGAGCAACCACGTGTTGTGCTTTTTCAATTTTTTGCCTTCGGTTTTGCTACAGGACAAATGCGATCCGCGTAGGGAGATTGCATCGCCAACAACTGTCTTCTTTCGTCATTTATTGATTTGTCTGCTGCATCAACAAACGCAGCATTGGGACAGGAAAAGAAAAGATATTTCCTTACCCGTTTGCAGAGACCTTGACTGTTGCATAATCTTACCATCGCATTGAATTGACAAAACACCGCCATGGGCCAACGAGTTTCCACGACCGAATTCCACCGAGTTGGTACAGATGAACCCCATCGTTCGAGGCGCAAGGAAATCCTCGCCAAGCACCCCGAGATCAAGGAACTCTACGGAAATGACATTCGCCTGTTGCCTGCTGTGTTAGCGCTGATCACGATGCAGCTTTCTCTCGCTGTGTATGCAGTTCGTTTGGAGGGGTTCTTGTGGATCTTCCTTTGCTGGAGCATCGGGGGGACACTGAACCACTCCCTTGCACTCTCAAACCACGAGTTGAGCCATAACCTGTGAGTTTTATGGAGCCATCCATGCTATTTGTTGGTTGATCGACTCACACGTGTTGTCTCTTGATCTGTAGATGTTTCAAAACGCCAATTTTCAATGAAATGCTTGGCATGCTGTCAAATTGTGCCCAGGGCATTCCGTCGTGTGTCACTTTCAGGAAGTACCACCTCGAACATCACTATTCGCAAGGCGTCGACGTTATTGATGTCGATGTCCCATCAGATCTTGAGGGCAAGATCTTCAACACCACCTGGAAAAAAATGATTTGGGTATTTTTGCAACCAGCATTTTATGCTCTCCGTCCTCTCTTTATCAACCCGAAACCTATGTGCTTGCATGTGCTGGCAAACATTGTTTCTACCATTACCTTTGATATTGCCTTTGCATACTTCTTTGGAGTCAAAGCACTTCTGTTCAACGTGCTGGCAACTCTTCTTGGCATGGGGCTTCATCCCGTTGCGGGACACTTTATTTCAGAGCACTATGTATTCAAGGAAGGCCAGGAAACATACTCTTACTATGGACCGTTGAACTATGTTACTTTCAACGTTGGGTACCACAACGAGCACCACGACTTCCCTCGTATTCCTGGATTCAAACTGCCAATGGTTCGAAAAATCGCCCCAGAATTCTACAACGATTTGCACCACTACAACTCGTGGAGCGGTGTCATTTATGACTATATTTTCAGAGTTGATATTGGACCCTATAGCCGTGTCAAGCGGCCCAATAAGAAGGCAGCCTAAACGGCTCTCACCTAGTTGTGACGACGGGTATGTCGTAATGAAAGCATCAACAAACGTGACAGTGTAAGTGTAAAAATCTGAATACTGTAGGAACATTTTCGTGCTGGACTTTTAAAATGTCAACCCATCTGCTGCTATCAGTTGATGTGGTCGGATACCAGGCACAAGCACTGTAGACTCCCAGCATTACTTGTTAGAGTACAACCGCACGGCACAGGAGAAACCCGGCAGCGGTGGCTGTGACACACAATGTGTCTGTACACATTGCTTATCCGCCATTCTTTCTGCCCAGAACTTCGTGTCCACGTGCTATGACAGAGTACCCCCGTTCGATCCTTCCACCAGTTCCAAATCAAAAGCTTCGTCATAGTTGGTATCAAAGGCTTCATCCTGAGCCCGAAGCAGCTGATGCGTTCGGTATTCGTGCCATCGAGCCAGTTCTTGCCGCCGTTTCAGGACCAAAATAACAAAGGCCAACACTCCGAACACCAACACACCCAAGATAATTTTACCAATAGAGAGGCCGCTTTTGCTTTCAAGGGGTGTCAGCTGGGAGGATTCTGTGAGTGTCGCTGCTTCGTCGTTCGTCGAAGATGCCTCCGTGGGAGCCGCCGTTTCTAAAGAAGTGGTATCTTCCTGCGTCCGTTGTTCTTGGGAAGTTGAAGAATCGCTGTCGTTGCTGGAAATATGACTTGGGGGCCAATCCAAAGCTCCAGTCACTTGCAGACTCCGTTTCGACGACATGAGTTTTAGCGATTTGAAAGTGGTAGCCCCGCGGTGTGATGCCACACCCTGGAACAGAGAAGAAAACAAAGCGAGTAACATAGCGAGAAAGGTAGCCCAGTGGCGGCGACGTGGCCCACAAGGAAGGGTCATCTTGGCGGAATACCTATGGGGCAATTTGAAGTGAAGTGCCGGGTGAAGCAGGCTGAATTATGCTTTCAGGAGAATGGAGCTCACGGGCAACAGGGCGTTCCGTCCAAGGAGAGATGAAGGGAAAGCGAGTTATCGAAGAAGAGATGGTGAGATTCAGATCAGTTGGGTGATTGTAATCGCAACAGCGGTGACATTTTTTTACGGAGAAAGAACAACGAAATGTCCGCGAATCTTCTCGACCTTTTTTCTCCCACCGCGGTGCTACTTGCTTGCCCCGATGATACCGGTTTCTCAACGCAACGTTGACGAGAGGTCGACTTAATCCATCAAAATTAAATAGTTATCGAATTAGTCAATTTTGACAGAATCATCATATTTAACATAACGCATTATCATACCTACAAGTAAACATACATTAAAGAAGTACTTGTGTAGACGCGACGGACGGACGGCAGCCGACCTGTCCGCACCTACCTTACCGCTCACCTTTTACTTGAATTTTTCACGGTGGCATCATGCAGTGAGATCGTGGCGTGGAGTCCACTCGCGATCCGCCCGAAGAAGTCCCTACGGTAATTGATAGCGGACCTGTCCACGTTGTTATCATCTTCGCATCGACCATCCTCTCCCTGTAGATTGTCTTGGTAGAATTCAAGAAGTCACCATGGTGGACGCTGTCATTATCAAGACCCGTAAATTCAAGCGCAATGCACTTCTCGCCCGCAAGCAGGTGTGTGTTTCTTCGTCTTCGCTAGTTGTTGTTGGGGGGCGCTCTGGGACAGGGTGTTGTGGACGTCGAGTGGACTTTTTTCGCCTTGTTGAGACCCAGTTTGTCAGGAACGATTCTCTTTGATTGCCTTATGTGTACATTCTCACTCAATTTCCCTCCTCGTGTTCTAGATGATTGTGGATGTGATCCATCCTGGTCGCGCAAATGTTGCAAAGTCGGAGCTTTGCGATTTGCTTGCTGGTATGTACAAGGCGGATAGCAAGCTTACCCATGTTTTTGGATTCCGAACCAAGTTTGGTGGTGGAAAGAGCACAGGATTTTGCGTTATTTATGACAATGAGGAATCAATGGTAAAATTCGAGCCCAAACACAGGCTGGTACGGAAGGGAATTGTCGAGAAGAAGGAGCAATCCCGAAAGGCTATCAAGGAGGCCAAGAACAAGGGAAAGAAGATCCGAGGTACGGGAGCATCGATCGCCAAGCACAAGGCCAAACGTGCTGCCAAGCAAGAGTAAATACCTCTCTATTAGTGAACAAATTACTTTCCATTTGAGCGCTGTCCATTGTTGGCTCTGGTTATGGCTATGGCTAGTAGGGACTCTAGAAAATCGAGTATGAATTGACTACGGACTCGTCAAGGTCTACCAGCTTGACTTGATTTAGTAGCGCCGCCCAACAAAATTTGGGAGGTGGGACTATCAACCAATTCGTACTGGCAACTAGCATCAGCTAATCAAGTCTACCGTTCATGTCCAAGCGCCATGCTTCAGCGTCCCAACACTATTTCTCTTTGTCTCCCTCTAGCCATTTCTGCCACTATAGTGAGTCGGAATTTTATACACATGGTGCATATTGTATATAATAAGACTCGACTTACAAGACTAAATGGATGGCGCGCAAGCATGGCTAATAAGTACTGGCTTATTTCAACGGGTTTTAGCGTAGACTTTCCGCTTTGGAAAATTTCCGCTTCAACGATTTGAAGGACTCCAAACTACACCTGCGGTGCCCTGGACTTAAGAGTATAAACGACGAGACGACGCAACAGCTAACACTAGTTAGTTACTACTTTGGCGTCGGCTCCTTTGCTGTTTGACATTCTTTACTGCAATACATGTCAAGCTCATTGACTGTAGAAGTCAGACCATTTGCCTGGGCACACATATTGTGGATACCAGCAACACTGCAACCATGGCAACGATGGTCAGGGGCCAAATTATTCCACTGACAGCCTACAATGGAGCATTGTCCAGGGCTTGTTGACAACGGTACTTTTCTCGTTTGTGGGACATGTTGTGTAAGGTGCTGCTGCGAATATGCATGTAGCTCAAATGTTGAAACATTGCCACGATTGACCTCCACGCCAGTAGCTCCAGTCGGTCCAACATAGAGCCTGGATCCGTCAAATCCAGCAGCATCTCCTACTCTAAGTTGTTCTGCCCCAGCAGCTATCATTTCCTGGCGCATTTCCTGGTTGGCTTGCTCTCTGATCTCACGGTCACGAGCTGCAATTCGTTGGCGTTGTTCTTCGTCAAGATCTTCCATGCCACCAAAAGAATCCCGAAAGGCATTGTTTGTGGTGGAGGGGGTGGACGAATGGTTGCGGCGTCTTCCCCTTTGAAGCTGATTGGTTGGTTGCAGATTTCTTCTTTTCTGTCGCTGTGGATACAAAGGGGTTGTGGTACTGTGTCTTTTCTTTCGGCTGCCACCACCACTTCGGGGCTGATTCCTGAAGGAAGTTGCCTCGGTGCCCAGCTTGGCTTTGTCCTCTTCCGTTCCTGACTTTTTAATAGACGATGGTTGAATCTTTGTAGACCAACTAGACACGTTCCAATTTAAACACCCACCAGTCTTGAAACAATAGGCTACCTGGTTCTTCAAAATGCTAAGGCATTCGGTGTAGTAGGCCTCAACAGCATCATCACTCATTGTCCGTGTGTTGGTTGGTAGCTGTGTGGTTGCATGTTTTTCCAAATATGTAAAAATTGGCACCCAGTTGATTCGATAGCGATTCTGAAGTTCTTTGGTTGGCCGAGCACTCAACAAACGAAATGGACGAATGCATTGGCTTCCATTTGCATTCACAGTCTGACCCTTGAGCCACAACTGCAGGCCTTGTCGTAGGGTTGCCGAAGGGAATTGGAATCCTTGTGGAACAGGATGGAATTTCCCACCGTATTGGAAAATATTTGCCTCCTGAAAAGTAGGAGTGTGGCTAGTGTATCCTTCTTCATCTTTGTCATCATGGTTAGCCCCAGCATCTCGCAGTCTCCTGATTGAAGCCTTGATGCTTTCAAATTCTTTCTTTGTAGCTTCCATCTGATCGTTCTTATGCCTCTCTAGAATTTGTGTGAGGCGATGACTTGTAATGTGACCTGCCTCTAAGGCGTTTTCTTCAAGAGTCTTTACCATGGATGCTACCAAGGTTTCGTTTTGGCAGTCGATATTTGCCATCAATTTTCCCGTTTGCTCGACTAGCTTTTCAAGCTGACGTGCATGCATGACATGTGGTGGAATGCCAGTAGAAGCTTCAATAACCCCTGCAGTTTTTTCAAGGGTCACTAGACTCTTGAGTTCCTTTAGTAGTGCTCGATCATGTAGGATAGCGACTTTTGTAAAGTCGTGCCCAGGATGACTTGTCATCTTTCTGATGAGGGCATCGGAATGAAAAACAAGGCAAGCAAATAGACGCAAAATGAGTGCAGTATAAGCTGGTTTGTTTTCCATAAAATTCTTATACGTCAAGTTCATGCCTCGTTTCACAAACTCGTTTGACATTGGGTCGGAAATATTCCAATGTGGTGGCAAAACATCAAAATTAGGCGACATTGGATCCAAGCCAGCTAATATTCTGCCAAGGTACTGATCGCCAACACTGCCAAAGTGCCAGTAGACATCCAGCATGGAGCCAATGCTCCATTCACCCCGGCGAGCAATGGAGGGAATTGATGGTGGCATAGTAGTTCCTGATACTGCATGGGTTGCAGATCCTTTGCGAGTGCCGTATGGGTTGAATTTTTTAATATCGATATGATTGCCAACTGTCGCAAGATGAGGTTGGATCATTCCTACAAGCTGTTCAGCATACTTCTTTGAAGCATTTCCTTCTAGGAGGCCGTTGTGTAGAAAGAAGCAATCGCCAGTCTGCCCTTCGCCTTCACGCAAGGCTAACCAAACTCCCATCCCCGTCCAGAAGCATTCCTGCCACTGGAAGGGATTGGCAAAGATATTCTTTTCCGACAGCTTTTCACCCGCCTTGTCTGCTTTAGAATCGTCATATTTAACTACTAGGGAGTCAACGCCCAATTTCACATTGTGAAAACCAAGTGGATCAATAGAAGCGCACCGAGCCATACAGTTCCATTGTGCAAGCGTCCAGACCCACACGAATATATTGTTGGAATCAATAGCATACTTCAGGAGCAGCCTGTATAATGAAATTGAAATAGGATCAGCATCGGTCTGATCGACATTCCCTTTCTTCTTTTCTTTAATGAACTCCTTTTTGTACCCTCCAAGGAATTGGTCAAACATCTCGAAGAACTTCACTGGTAGTAGCACTCCCGCCATCTTGGATCCCCACATTATGGTATCCTTGTACTTCCTTAAATCTTGGAGGCTTTTCAGCTTGCTGCCATCATCTTTGTGCTTATTGCATACAAGAAAGTGTAGGACAAAGCGCTCATTGAGCCCTTCGTAGACAATGTCCTCTGTCTTGCCGAAGTGATACTTCGTAGCATCTGCAAGATCTGCTTCTGATACTTTGCAAACGCCTACAGCATAGTATGTAGGGTCATTTTCCTTCCAGAAAGTGATGATTCTTTTAATTCGGTTGCGGTAATCTTGCCGAGTTTTGTCATTGTGGGCAAATGATGCCGTTTCATTGTATCTCTCCGCTAGATCTGCTGGTAGTGCAAGATCATCGCCAATGGTTGGTGCAGTGTCATTGGTCTCGCGTTGTTGAGAATGAATGCGACCACCTCGGTGTCCTGGTTGCCTGGCCGACATGGTGATGGTGGTGCCTGTTGTTGCTGGAATGTGGCCAATGAGGAGGAATGAAGCTGCTACTCGTGCTGTGACGTGTTGGCCAGAAAATTATACATCGTGGAACCAAGAGTTGTATAAATTTCCGAAAATACCCACGGTAGCGGCATCCCACCCGTGCAAATAACGTGGCAGACTACTGCCGGGTAGTGCGGAAAAATATACACTTTCTGTATAATGGACTTGTATGACTAATGAAGTCGTGTATGTAATTCCGACAGTCTGTAGGGTAGTAGGGAGTTGGGAAAGTATGAAACTACAGCCTGCTTCGGCAGCGACAGGTAGAACTGTAGTTGGTTTAGCCTTTGGGCTTGAAAGATAACAGGTATTCATCGTCATAAATACAATAATGGTGGGAGCTCGCCCACCTCACCGAAAGCGAACGGGGGCGCGCTCCCGCCGTGGGGCGGTTTTGTGACGTTTGGAAAACAACTCGGAAGATCTTGCCAACCACGTGAAAAGATCGCGTGTCCATCATGATGATCTCGCACATGCCGATTGTGACGTCCAATCCGGATCCGAAGCTAACTACTGTAGCGTCGAAGTTATCATTCTTCTCGTCGTCTTCAACAACCGACCTTTAGAAGCAGCCACAATTGTCAACTATACGATGGTATCAGCATCTCGTCTTTTGTTCTCTCACATTGCCCGCCGAGGAGCCACCGCCACACGTCACCATGGTGTGGCGGCACGGATGGGAGTTCGCGGTTTGTCGACTGCTCCCCACGTTGCGACTCCCAAGGTTGTGATTGATCGATACTCTGCCATGCCCGCGAACTCTGCGGACTCTGCCCAACGTCTTCCTAATGACATGATCGAGCGCAACGCTCTTTATGAGGATGAGGAAACTCGTGAGATGGGAGGAGTGACCGCTACTGTCCGCCATAATTGGACCAAGCAGGAGATTGCAGACATTTACGGTCTCCCCTTCCATGAGCTCATGCACCGCGCAAGCATGGTGCATCGCATGTACTGGGATCCCTCGGAAGTCCAGCAGTGCACACTCTTGAGCATCAAGACTGGTGGCTGCACGGAAGATTGTTCCTACTGCTCGCAGTCTACGCGCCACAACACTTTTGTCAAGCCCACGCCCACCATGAAGGTCCAGGAGGTTTTGGAGGCCGCGCGTCGTGCGAAGGAAGCAGGATCCACTCGCTTCTGCATGGGGGCTGCCTGGAGAGAACTGGGAAACAAGAAGAATGCATTCAATCACATCCTTGATATGGTCCGTGGAGTCAATGGCATGGGAATGGAAGTGTGCTGCACATTGGGCATGTTGACCGCCGAACAAGCCAGGCAGCTCAAGGAGGCTGGTTTATCCGCCTATAACCATAATTTGGACACTTCTCCTGAGCACTATCCGAACGTAATCACTACTCGGTCCTATGAAGATCGCCTGCAAACCATCGCCAACGTTCGTGATGCTGGCATCAGTGTCTGTTGTGGTGGAATTTTAGGGCTTGGGGAGAAAGAGAATGACCGTGTGGGTTTGCTTCACGTTCTTGCAACACTCCCAGAACATCCAGAGAGTGTTCCGATCAACGCCTTGGTAGCAGTCGAAGGAACTCCCCTGGGAGACAAGGATGAAATCGACAAAGTGGATGCGTTTGACATGGCTCGGATGATTGCTACTGCGCGCATTGTGATGCCACGCACTATGGTGCGGCTGTCGGCAGGTCGCATGTCCTTCAGTCATGCGGAGCAGTACCTGATGTTCCAGGCGGGTGCCAATTCGATCTTCAACGGTGACAAGCTGTTGACCACGGCCAATCCAGAGTTCGACGAAGACCAAGCCATGTTTCAAAAGTTTGGATTCAAGGGAAAGCCTGCTCACAAGGGGCCACTTCTAGCTCCCGCTGAAAGCTCTGGTCAAGTTATTATCACCAAAGTTGAAGCAAGGAAGGAACAACAATTCGCATAGGACAACTTGCACTTTAATATAGTAATGGCACACGAGTGCTGGAATTTAAACAATAATGGTCATTTCGCCTTTAGTTTGACATGTTGTGTTCTACGCTGTCGACATCGTCTAGCTCTTCCAACGCCTCGATGATCTGCATGTTCTTGTCGAAGTCCTCCTCACTACATTCCACCGGGGCCTTGCTCACGTAGACCAGTGACATTTTGCAGTCTGTGTGTCCCATACCCTTAATCGCTTCTGCCATGGCAGAGGAATCCGTTGGTTCTACGTAAATCACCGATGTTCCTTCAGCATCACCCTAAATAATACCAATGGGTACAAAGAAAAATATGAGCAATTTATGAGGTCGGGCTATAGAATCGCATCTCCTTTCGATTGCAAGGACGTACCTCTTCAAGCAAAAAATCATCAATTCCCGCCTCAATACAGACATCCAATAACTCTTCTTCTTGCAAAGCCGCAGGTACCTCGACTTTTCCCTTTCTGTCGTACATAAAAAGAACGGAGCCAGGCTCTGCAATTTTTCCTTGTCGTCTGTTCACAGTTGACTTGACGTCGGCACTAGCACGATTTGCATTATCGGATAGGACATTAATCACAAAGCTGGCACCACCAAGTCCGTAAGCTTCAAAAATTGATTCGGAAAAATCACCAGCAGCACCTTCAGTTGCTCTCTTGATGGCACGGTTGATGTTATCGACTGGAACATTGTTGGCCCTTGCCGCCTTGATGACATCGGCCAACATGCGGTTGGCGTTTTGATCATCCGAACCTCCCTGTAATTTTTGAATGCACTTGGTCAGAGTTTCCTCTCTCCTTTGACAAAGCTGCGTCTAGCTCGCAAACATCAGACACCAGCCACACCGTGGTACGCAACAGTCATACATACCTGCTTGACTGCCATGATGATTTTCTTCCCAAAAATGGCATTAATTTTGGCCTTTCTTGCATCCGTCTTCGATTTCGTGGCCGCTCGCACCGCCGCAGCACGTCCCATGAAAAGCGGAGATAGCCTGGTCACCTGTTGAGGAGTCGTCGATTGGGTTCGGTGCAGGTTCTTCTGCGAGATCGCGACAGAAAATCCTGCTGATCGGAAGATTCCGACCAAAAGGAGGAGCAATGTGAATCGAAGCATCCTGGAAATTGGGATCAAATGAAATTGATTAAACTGCCAAATAGTTGGACTTGGGGAAACTCCACCGTGTTGTTGTTGATCTATTCAGACGACACTTCGCAGTCATGAACTACTGCTGCTACTGAAGCGGAGTGGTGGGAAGTCGGAGGTGTAGAGGCAATTCTGTGGAGGCGAGCTGATGGGTGCGTCAGTGGTGGGTCAGCTCGTCGGTACTCGACGTACGTACCCTATGTACACGAACGCGAGGCCTGCAGTGCGCACGAGCCTGCGCGGACCGTGATCCATTTGGTCGGCCCGCCTTCCGAAAAAAAAGATCGCGGCCGCACCCCATCCGACCATCCATCGCACACCTGCATCCTTTTTTCTATGCACACGCCCAAAAGTATTGCCGACGACGAACAAGAACAGAAGGAAACCGACCGGGGCTGCCCCACGCTTGCCTCGCATTGCACTCGTACTTCAGTGATGCATAGAGCGTCGGTCTGGTGCACTCCGCGAATATCCGGTTTCGCTGTCCTCATTTCCATGGTCCTCATGCTGTCATCGGGAAGCAAAATGATGGCTTCCGCATGGGCGACGAGTGCTGGCACTGCCATCGTTCAACGGACGACAAGAAGCCCATTGAGGAGCAATCTCCGGCGATGCTTGTCGGAAATCACGTCTCTAACAAAGGAACGAGTCAGGGCTATTATGGAAGGCATCCCAACTCAGCCAGTTTCTGTACCCGCGAGGGTGTCCTCTCCTTCTGACGGTTGTTCTAACGAAAATCTATACAATTCCAGCTTGACGATATCCGACTTGCATAAAATGAAGACATCCGAAATTCAAGCGGAACTCTACTTTCGTGGCTTAAAAAGCAAGGGAGATAGAGTTCTACTTATAAACCGCCTGAAAAAAGTTCTCGACGAAGCTGCCTCAGAAGACGGCGATACCTCCAAAATCGACGCTCTTCCGACCATCGACCCAGGCCACTTATACGTGCTTCGCACAAAAGGAAACACGACACCGCAGAGTCGTGGGATGGGAGTGGGTCTTGTACTATATGATCCTGAAAACAATTCCGAGGTGTGGACTGGGCGAATTTATTTGCCCGGCGACCGTAGTCCTTTTGAAGCGGAATATTCGGCGGTGATTTTGGGAATGGAATATGCCTCTCAGTCGCTGGGAGTTCGACGGCTACTTGTACAAACGTCAAGTGATGTCATTGTTCAACAAATTCGTGGTGTCTATAAAGTCAATAAAATATCGCTACAGAAGCTTCTTGCACGAGAGCAAGAAGTTGAGAGAAATTTTGAGGATTTTGCCATTGATCTGATCTCGGCAACCGCAAACGAACTTAGCAGGGAACTTGCGAGCAAGGCGCTTGCAACTCGCAAATCTTTCAATGTGTTGCTGGATTCCGATGGAAACCTGAATCTACGAGATCCCATAGAAGTTATCGATCGCACTCCTACAGAAGATGGGCGCTGGAAACAAGCGGATCCGCCGTCATTTTCTGCGGCCATCGATCCAGCTCGAACCTATTTGCTTCGATTTGACGGGGGATCGCGAGGCAATCCTGGATTGGCTGGAGCGGGAATGGTACTTTACGATGACCAAGGCCAAGAAATTTGGTGTGGTTGGAAGTTCCACGACGGCGCAGCGACAAACAATCTAGCGGAGTATCTGGGTCTTCTTTGTGGTCTGAAATGTGCAAAATCATTTGGTATTGAAAAATTGATTGTAGAAGGTGACTCGCAGTTGATCGTCCGACAATTGACTGGAAAGTACCAATGTCGGGAAGAATCATTGAAGAAATTTTTCACTGCAGCTCGCGACATCGCGCATAATTTCGAATATTTTGAAATACGGCACATTCCAAGGGCAGAAAACAAACGCGCGGACTGGCTAGCGAACCATGCTATGGATGTAAGTCTTATCCTGGGGACCTAATTATTGTTGATATCTGAAGTCCTCCTTACACCCAACCACTGTCGTTGTTAACTAGCTGCAGGAGTCTGGTGGGTTTGATCAAATTCAGACGGAGCTATGATGGATGTAAACAGCACTGCAAGAGATTTGCAGATGAGGCTATAACTCTTCCTCTGGGGTAGAAGAACATATTTTACCGCTTGCTCATTTCTTAGACAACAATCTTAGCCCCCTCCGCGACCCTTCATGTAAGAAACACCTGGACCCAACTGGCCACTTCGGGCTCCACCGCTGTTGGCAATATCCATTGCATTTCCCATCATATTTCCTAGGGGTGCACCACCGCCACCACCCATCATTCCTGAGGCTTGAGCATTCGGATCTTGCGAAGGTGGACTGATAACAGTTTCATCGATGGACAAAATGACGCACGCAGCTTCTGTCGCCGATTCGAACGAGTTCATCTTGTTGTCACTGGGCTCCCAAACTCCCAGCTCGAAAGTATCCGTGATTCCGCCTTCTTCGATGTCGACCCCATACCAGCAAGCCGCCTCGCCTTCTTGGGCGTGCTTGCGGCGTAAGGCCGACAAAATGTCTGTCGAGTCCAAGCCCGCATTGTCGCACAGCTGCCGCGGAATGACTTCGAGCGCCTTGCTGTAGGCACTAACAATGAGTTGCTCCTTGCCTTCGATTTCAAGCGCTCGTCGGCGCAAGAAATTGGAGACACACATCTCAACCGCCCCGCCTCCGGCGACCACCGATCCTGATTGTATGGTTCGTTTGACCACCATCAACGCATCGTGAACACTGCGTTCGCTTTCAGCAATGAATTGTTCAGTGCCACCACGTAAGACAATCGTACAAGTTAACGTTGAAGGACATTCCGTAAATATGTTGAATCGTTCATCTCCGACTTGGCGCTCTTCGAATACCCCACAAGTTCCCAAAATAGCTTCCGAAAGGCCATTCGTAGTGGTTTGAATGCTTGCATTTGTGGCCTTGGCGACCCGCTTCAAGTCTCCATCCGGCACCCGGCCCGCACAGAAGAGTCCTCGGTCCGCAAAATACTGTGTCGCCAAATCACCGATCGGCAGCTTGGACAAAACAACATTGGCACCTGATTTCACGCAGGCATCCAATTTGTCGTAAATGACTTGCCATTCCGCATCTACAATCGATTGATACTCGGAAGGAGACGAAATTCGAACTTCTGCATTTTCCTTTTCAGATTTCAATTCCAGTTCGACGTTTAGAAGGAGAATTTTGGGGTTTGTGAATTTCTTTGTCATCTGTTCGAAGCCAGCGTACGAGAATGTCTTTTTGAAAGCCACCCCCTCGACCAAGAACGACTGTCGCACGTCTCCTCCTGGAATCCGCTTGATGGCAATCCACTCTTGAATTTCGTCCAGATTCCCTGTTGCATGCAATTTGGTGACAGCGCTGACCACCATGGGGGCGAACAAATCTTGGTGGCTCGAGATGAGCTTGCTATTGAGGGCCGTACTGGCGCATTTCAACAACATGGTCTCCCGATCGGGCTCCACGGCTAATTCGGCTACCTTTTGAACCGCTTGCCTTCCCGCTTTGCGAATGGTTTGAATCATTCTCGTAGGACTCATGCCTTCTTCCACGAGCGGCTTGAGCTTGGTCAAAATCTCGGCTGCAAGCAGGACAACGGAAGTAGTTCCATCGCCTACACTGACATCTTGACTCATGGAAATGTCCACTAGGGTCTTCGCGGCGGGATGAGCGATTTCCAGCAATTTCATGATCGTGGCGCCGTCGTTGCTGATGACCGTTTTGGGGCCAGTGGCCACGAGTTTGTCCATGCCGCGAGGCCCCAAGGTAGTTCGGACCGCGTCGGCAACGGCCTGGCAAGCGTTGATGTTGCTCACCAGTTGAGGAGTGCCCTGAAGAAAGTGACAACAGTGTGAGCGATCGCTACGCGGATGGCTGTAAACAACAACGAGATTCTCACCTGCGAGGTGTCCGTCCCCTCACGAAGGATAATGATCCCTGGACGCATTCCCATTCCGGCATTCATGGCGAAAGTTTGATGGCAGGTGGATCACTCGAGAACGCTGGTTTGTATCGACCTAGCGACTCTGCGTTTTGTGGCAACGCGACGTTGAATTGCTATGTTATTGTGCGGCCACCAGCAGCCAGCAGCCAGCATTGGAGGCGCTCATCGTCTGCATCTCCCGTCCATCATCTTTTGCATGGAAGAGGGAGGACGACGAGAGGTAAGCATGATTTTCGCGCGAGACCTGGCCGTCGTCCGCATTTTGAGAGGAAGCTTGGTAAGAAACACGGTATGCGTGGTATGTATGCACGGTGAAATGTTGTCGACACATGATGATGGGAGGGTTTTGTTCCAACGGCAACGTTCCTCTACTATTACTACTTGATGGACACCTTGGCTGCATTCAACTACGCCGGTATACATGATGCCGTGATAGAGATAAGTTTGTAACTAGTCCTCCTTCTGCGAAATTCATCGGTCGCTCTCCCGCGTTTCATTGCAGAAAGTCAGATATCCCCAATGACCAAAGTCTGCTTAATGCTGCTCGCCATGGTCTTCTTGTTCCGTGCTTCTTCCTTGCTTCAACCATCGTTGCCCATTGTAAGAAAGAACTTTTCGCACTCGCTTCCAGCGCGAATGATAATGCGGGACAAAGGCCAACATTTTGGTCCCTGCGCATCATCACCCTATCGAAGAGTCGGCTACGAGACCAAGACTCCACGATTGGCTCTGCACCTATCCACTTCCACAGGCGAGTTCTCCCCACTTACAATACGGCTTTCGATTCCTACAGCAGAAGACTTGGAGGAGGTTGGCGCTTTGTTGGCTGTCATGTCGCACCCCCCAGACTCGTTGTTTCTAGATGGTGGTAAGTATCGATCAGTAAACATGCGTCTCGACAACTTAGTGGTGTTTCTCACGATTTCGGCATGGCAACTACTAAAGACCTGGGTGCTGGGAAGACCACGTTGGCACGTGGGTTTGTACTTGGCAAATTAGGTTTGGATAACCATGACGCGGAACAAGCGATACGAGTTACTTCTCCCACCTACTTGCTTTCCAATACTTACTGCTACTACGACGATGATCGTGATGAGGAACTTGAGATTCACCACATAGACCTTTACCGACTGCCGGGAACGTCGTCCGAGGAGTTCGAACCCCTGCAACTCGGACAAATTTTCCAGAAGTGTATCTCTCTAGTGGAATGGCCGAGTCGATTGGACAATACATCAGAACTTCTCCCCCCAAGCTCTCACCGCTTGGATGTTAATATTGTGATTGTACCTAAAACCGATACGAGGCTAATTACGCTAACAGCGCCCGTGGGTTCGACCTGGAAGCAACGGCTCAAGATACTAGTTGAGGGAGGAATGGTGGATGATTTAATCGACGACGAGGAGGACTGAGTGGCATTACATGACTATGAAACGGAACAGGTTAGAGCAATTCGTGAGTGCTGTTGCATGTTTAGGATGACTTGTTGCCGCGACGAGTTCTAGGCGTAGACCGCTGTGCACCGGTCTGTCGTGGACCCTTTTGGGGGGCAACGGGAGGAGGAGCTACTACTGCTGTCGGGCTCGACTCGACAGTTCCAGCGGACTGCAACGACGACACAGGCGCAGCCATGGCCGGCTCTGGCTTCGGTACCTTCTTGGAGGGAACCTGCAAGAATGGAAATACACCAAAGTCAATGACGTTCTAGAAAGTGAAAAAGAAACCCAACTTCGAAAGAGCCAACCTACCTTCTTGGCGAGTCCTTTTTCGATACTTTGAGCGGCGGCATCGGCCAGCCTACGGACCAGAACATCTTCTCCGGGCAAGGGTTTCTTGCTTATGAATCCATACCCCCTTGACGCATCACCTGGTCCTCGTGTGGCAGTGATCCCATTTTCAGTCACTTCTAGAAGCATCTTTCCGACAAAGAATGTCTCGAAGTTGACAAGTTCTTGCCATACTATTTCCACTTTGGATCCTTCCACACGGTTTGCAAAGACTGGTCTTGCACCAATGCGGATCGCCGCAATGTCATAGGTCCTCATAACTGCTGGGGCCCATTTCGTTGCCAACCATTCCGCTAGACGCTCAGTGTTATCCACAATCATTTCTTGGCTGAATAGTGTGGACGCCTTTCCGCTAGCGATCAGTTCCTTTACCCGGTCGAATTCTTCCTCCCATTGATCAAGAGTCCACACGTCAGTGCCCGCTTGCGACGAGATACTCACGTCTTCCGCTAACGCTTGAAGGGTTCCCGTTGCGAGCAAGGCAGCGGCTTCCCCAACTGCATGGCGACACGCCTTGCGGGAGGTAGAGGCCATAACATTCCCAGAAAGGACGAAAGGGTCCACTCTTACGTTGCGCATCGTGTACTCCTCTGTGATAACTGGATCTCGACGAGGGCCGCCAACCAGGGCTGAAAAGTCAGGAGACGACTCTGGAGTGCCAAATAGTTCACCGTGACGAATGACGATTGGTTTGCCTCCCAACGCTTGGATCAGAGTCGCTGGCCCTTTTTTGCCGCCCCCGAACAATGACCCAACGAGGCCTCCCAGCCCTTCTTCGGACTGCCTTGCACCGTCATCTTCGAGATCTTCCTCGGCCCCAAGGATAGCAACTCGTGGCCCATTGACACCTTTTGCAGCCTCATTGACCGCTACCAGAATCGCTGCTTTAAACTCGTTATTGGCATCACACCCATCGAACGAGCAGACAATTCCATCCGCCGACGAGCACCATTTCGACACAGCTGCGACGGCGTCGCCCCCAGCCTTCAAATCCTCAATACTTGAGCCTGCTAACCCTAGGGATCCAGATGCATCGGAAATATCGGATAAGGCTTGAGGTGACAGCGTCACGGTGGACCCTGCTTCCTTCGAAATTACAAACCAGCGAACGGTGTTTCCGAGGCACGCGGCCTTCACAGCCGCAACTTCCCCCACTCCTCCGGGAGGTGACACCACAATCACCGACCTTCCAGAAGCCATTCCGACCCTGGAGAGAGATAATCGGTCGGAGACATGGCCAACGAGGGATCGACGAGGCACAAAGCCCCTCGACGACAAGACGAAAAGTCCAAGCAAGATAGTTCGTAAAAGACCTTGATGCGGCATTGTAATATTCTTCGTCCAAAAACTGCCTTTGATACCTGTTGCGGTTTACAGCGTTGGATGTACGTCAACGCTCCAGCTGTATCGTAGTTGATTCTTCCTCTACTGGGAAATGTTATTTGTTCAATTGGACGTGTATCATCGTCCTTTCTTGGGTGCGCTTGCGGTCGATGATGATCATCCGCGTGGAGGCGCGATTTTCAGATTTCCACGATTGTGGGATCCTTCGGACGAAGTGTGACGTCACCTAATTGCTGGCGAGCGCACGAACTACGAACCAGATCGACGAGATGCGAGGATGATGATCGCCGGCGCGCCTCCTCCCCTCCCATGCATGTTCATTCATTTTTTGTGATGGATATCAAGGGTATCCAAACGTGCCTCTCGATGAAGGCAACAAAGTCGTTCAAATTGCACGACCATCATGCCTTATCGGCCAGAGAAAAGATTACTATCCCGGTGAAGAAGCAAAAAGAAAGGTTGTGCTCTTATGACGTTTTGGGAAGATATCATCTCAAATGCGCTAGGTTCCGCAGGCGCTGGGATTTTTAGTCGACTTCTCACGCATCCGCTAGATACTATCAAGGCGCGAACGCAAGCCGCCGGCCACCGGTATAGTGGACCTCTCGATGTCTTCAGAAAAACATACAGTATTGAAGGAGTGAAAGGTTTCTACCGGGGCCTTGGTGCTGTAATCATTGGGGGAACTCCTGGCACGATTATTTACCTGTGCAGCTATGATATTTTCAAGGCACGGATAGCTTCTCTTCAACGGACCGAAGAGAAAGACAGTTTTGGAGTCCATTTTGCAAGCGGGCTGCTGGCAGAAGGTACGTCTAGTCATTGTTAGGATCATCCTCTTCGTTTCGCCATTCAGCTCACGATCGCACAGCCGTGGCTTGCATAGTCTATGTCCCGGTAGACGTGATAAAGGAGAGACTGCAAGTCCAAGGCATTGATGGTAACAATGTGAGATACAAAGGTAGTGCCGATGCGCTAGCAAAGATTTTGAAAACCGAAGGGATTATGGGGTGGTACAGAGGTTACGCAGCCACGCTGCTTTCTTTTGGGTCGTTTAGTGGCTTCTATTTTGTGTTCTACGAACGTATGAAGTCTTTTTCAAAGGATGTCTCCGCATCAGACAATCTATCATTACCGTGGCTTATACTCTCTAGCTCTGTCGCGGGCTCGCTTGCCTCATTTATCACCAGTCCTTTGGATTTAGGAAAGCTACTTCTGCAGCTTCAACGTGGGGACAAGTTGGCCAATCCTACAGTGCCGTCATACAGGGGAGTCATCGACTGCTTGCGACAAACATACATTCAGGGCGGTTGGAGTGGCCTTTATCGAGGGGCTGGGGCGCGAATCTTACACTTCGTTCCTGCAACCAGTAAGTGCACCTGAAAACGAAACAGGAAAACATCATTTTTGGACTCTGACTAATCAAACTTGCGAGACATTCCTTGCCACCAGCTGCGACAATGACGACCTATGAATTCATGCGGCATTTTCTGAAAGATCTTCTTTTTGGATCTTCTTCGTAGTCTAGAGTCCAAGCAATAATATAGTACAATATCGTATTGAACAACCTTCCAACTAGCGATGCTCTACGATACACGTAGTACTATCGTTCTGCATGGTGCGGATCTCTCCCAAAATCAATTTGATGGCAAATTTTCCACACTGACGGATGAGATTTTGATTAGCTCGATTCCGCGCGAAGCGCGGAATCATTTTCTGGTAAACTAAGATCCTTGCTACTCTTCTTGCCGAGACAGCCACGAGGATCGCCTTGGATCTCTCTGAAAGATCTGTAAGCTGCATGCTCCTCGAGCTCCTGTATGACTACATTCACTCAACGAATAACACCACTACTCTAGCTAGCTAGATCTGCGAGAGCAATAGCGATGCCAGCCACATCCTCACTGCTAATGTTCTTGCTCTGTCTTGTTAGGTTACTTTATGACTATAGCGGCGGGGGCATCGGCGTCAACGACGCCAGTGCTAGCCAGAGCATTATCATTAACATTACGCTAATTCACAGCCCCAGTAGACGACGCAAGTACTATCGGTAGCTAGTAGAGCACTGCGCGTCACACTAGATTTCACAATGCACGCTTTTCGGAACACAATATTTCATAAGATGCGATTTCGCACCACTCGCTTTTGTAACACTATGCAATTTCCTAAGACTTCACAAGCAGCAGGGAAACAGAAATGCCACAACAAGCAACGACAAGGGATTGATGCATGTCAAAATACTGTTCAGCACAATCCCTACTTGGGATATTTACAATTTAAAAAGAATTGGAGAGCAATGATAAGGGGCGCAAAGGAACGATAAATCCATTGTAAAGGAAGGAATGAACGAATGAAGAACAAGTAGAAAGAATGGGGAAGGAATCAAACAAGGTTGGGTGGTGCTGGTGGAGTCCGGTCGAACGACGGACGAGGACAACTACCAGCAGGATTACAGCCAGTAACAAAGAACTCTAGCTTTTTGTTTTTACTGGTCAACTAGCTACTCTAGATTATTCTTAGAATGGAGGCGCAGCTGCCATTTGTACTGCCTATGGTGTCGGACGAGTTTGTTGCTTGTCTTGCTTTCTTGCAGTATCGTAGTAGAGGGGGGTGCTTCTTGCACATCGCCGCTGTGCACAAGGAGAAATAGCGGATGGTTTGCTACTAGCGGCAGCGGCGGTGACTTCGTAGAAATAGTGGTGCCGACGATTTCATAGTAGCGGCGTCTTCGGCGGCAGCGTGGCTTTGTTCGCATTAGTCGTGTCGTATCATTCGTGCCAGTCATACCAAGGGGCTGGCCGGGCCAAAGGGGAATCCCAAGTCGGTATAATTTTTGTCCCGCCATTGATTATATCATGCAGGGAGTACCTCCAGGACTCCAAAAATTCCCATGAGATTTGCTAGGTGGAACTCCCTCCTGGGATCCTTGCAAAATATATGGTTTTCTTATATCGTTCGCTGAGTCTACGTCAGAAACATATGTACATGCCTATATGATGCAGGACTAAGTACTGGCTGGCTGGCTGATGGCCTACGTATCATACAGTCAGTGGCCTGTCCTGGCCTGGCTCAATTAATTCCATCCATTCCATCCAGTACGAGTTAAAAACTGTCTTGAACCATTTGACTGAAATGAACCACTTACGAATAAAACATTTCCCAAAATGTCTCTATGGGCACACTTAGTAACCGACAATAACGCTGAAAAGTTTGTCAGACATCAACGGATATGTGCTCCATGCATCCTGTTCTTCAGATCAGGATATGATAATGCAATATTTTGCTCTAGCATCCATTGCACCTTGGAGGTGGAGTCGATTTAGCTCAACGCCAAATAAAACATTTTTTCGCTAAGTATGTGCGCCTGCCAAGCCCACGTAGACATGGTATATTTTCTACTCACACCGAATCGCCTCCCAAATTTCTCCCTCCAGGGTTCACTCTCAATGATGACACTCCTGTCTCTCATTCCTTTGCCTCATTTGAACCTTGTTTTTGGCAACTCCATCTGCCCAAATTTGTGGATTGCTGATTGCTGTCTCCGACCACCAGCAAAAGACATGGCTGCCATCCTGTTGTGTTGGCCCCTTGTTGGCATAATTTGTCCACCAGCATCGGCATCAGCATGTCCAACAGCAAGTTGAACCCTATCGTCGTGAACGACGACGATACCCTTACCGATGATTCATCCGTTGTCCATATTCCCACCCCTGCTGGCAAAGAAAACCCTGCCAAGTCATCTACCCAACCAAAGGTTGTCTCTGCTGGGTTGGGTGCTGTGAAGATTAAGAAGGAGCCCATCAACGAACCAAGGCCCAAGAAGAAGCCAAGATTCATTGGCGGGGTGGAAATCAAAACCACATTGATCACCTTGCGCACTGCGAATGAATGTGTATGCTTGGACCGGGTAGCTCCTAGACTTTGCAAGGCATGGGTTGATGTTGACAATGCTGTTCGTGCTTTGAAGGCTTCCACGGCAAAAAAGGGTGAACCCGAGTTCCTTGCCCTCCTTCCCAGTGTGCAGCGTTGCAGGACCTACAAGGGGGTCACGGAAATGCTTGGTCTCAGTTCAACCCAGGAGCTGCGTAAGTGTCATTTCAACTGTTGCCGTGATCATTTCCCACGCAGTGAGGATCTAAAGAAGGCTTAGTGCTATGAAGTTGTTCATTCCTATGGGCAACCTCGTGTCGAGTTATTGTGGGTTATGTCCATGCTCTTATGATTTCTGGTATATGATCTACTATTCTAACACTAAACACTATAATGGCTGTCATTATTTGCCACCAGTTATTACTAGAGGTCTACAGTGCAATTTTTGCAACATCTTTGAAAGGACTCGACTCCTCGCCGCCGCTGCCACCAATATCGTAGTCGTCAAAATCGCACCCCTCTTCATCGCTCCCATCTCTAGTACTACTACTCTCGTCTGAATCAGACTCTTCATCACTGCTGAACCGATCTAGTACCGCCTCCTTGTCTTTGTATCCATCAGGAGGCTCTGGCTTCCTTGGATCCGCCCTGGCTTTGTACACAGCCCACAGTGCCACGAGACCGGCTCTGTCGGTTGGAATCCGACAACCAACTTTGGTAATGCCAGGACCTAGCTCCATGACTTCACGGAGCTTCTTGAACTTGATCATTATGGTGTAATCTGCGTTCACCCACTTATCTTCCGCCTTCTCCAATACAATCTGAGCAAGGTTGTAAAGCTTGATGCGGCAGCGATACTCGTTCCCGATCTTCTTCTTCGCTTCCCTTGCCTGATCTGCTGCCTTCTTGCGATTCTTCTCAATAATAGCGGGAGCAGCCTTGTTCAGATGGTAATGTCCAAGTTTACACAGCACTCCACTTGTAATCCTCTTGTTCATCAATGAACTTTTCCTTCATAGCCTTGTACTGACATTGGGCAGCCTTAGTGGCCCCCTTTGGCCTTCCACCAACAAGCCTTGTCGTTTGGAACTCTTCAATTGCTGCTGTGATAACATCATCGACATCGTCATCGTTTCCACTGTCGTCATCACTGGAAAAGCGTAATAAAATAGCTTGTTTTGCATTCTTCTGTTGAGCAATTTGCTGTCGGCGCTTCAATTGTCCATTGATCATGTTTCTGGTTAACCAGGAATGGACAGGTCGGTGTTTGTCCAAAACTTCTTGGATAGTCCCATGCTTTTTTTGTCCACGTTCTGGAGGTTGACGCATTTCAATCTCATCAACTACTGCCTCCAGAACTTTATCTTGGACTTCCTTGCGGATGCCCTTGAACCTCGGCCCACGTTTTGGGCGTTCCGGTGACACCTGTGCTTTCTTCTTTCCCATGCTGGACGAAGACTCTCAAGGCAATACGATGGTCTTGAAACATTTTATGCGTGACCATGATGGTGAGGATAAGGTGTCGTCGCATTGCTGTGAAGTGGAGATGTTTCGCAGTCCAACAGACAGTTGGAATGAATATCTTCATCCTTCGTTCTCGTGGGAATCCACGAAACCAAAATGCTTTATTACGATCACGTAGACTCTACGCAGAATTCCTGCTAAAAATAAGTGGATGGAAATGAACCATTTGGCGAAAATCATGTGATCTTGCTGGCACTGTTGTGAGCTTATTATAGAGGTTACGAGTCATCTGAAACGTCAGGAACTCTCTACGACGTATGGTCTTTAATCATTGTACTTGGAAGTGTTGCGACAGAGCTTGTTTTGGGGGTTGACTGTTGCTCTCAAAAAAGGGGAAAATGTTTTACTCGAAACCAGGGCCAATTGGTTCAAGACAGTTTTTAACTCTACTCGTACCAGGTACTAAAATAGGCGTGCACTCCTTTTTATCGCACCACGTCAGTAAGTGTTCGCCCGTTGTTCTGGGGTGGCGAAAAAATGCGACTATTGTTGGCCAATAGCCCCTGCCGTCTTCGTGCCTTGTCGCGTCGGATTTCGCTGCTGCTTGCGTAGATTTGCTCTATAGGTTGGTTGTGGTGTGATCCGGAGTTGATTTACTCGACTCCGGAAACCCAGCGCAAGCCTCGCGTGCCTGCCCATACCATGGGCTGGCTGGCGTGAGGCCTCACCGGGCGGGTGGGCGGGAGATCAAAAAGGCAGCAGGTTGGCAGCAACGGGTGCGAAGGCTGAGTCTCGAGGAGACGAAAGAATGAGCTCTTCTGCACCGATGCTACCACTTTGCTGATGGGCAGCATTGGTTTCTCCCATCGTCGTCATCTCTGACGTACGCTTTCCCAATGCTGCCCGTTGGCTGACAGACCAACTACTGACGAAAATATCCGACTGGCAGACAGACTACTTCCTAGCTCTGGCCTTGCCTACGTTGGACTATTGTTGGCCGATAGCCCCTGCCATCTTCGTGCCTTGTCGCGTCGGATTTCGCTGCTGCTTGCGTAGATTTGCTCTATAGGTTGGTTGTGGTGTGATCCGGAGTTGATTTACTCGACTCCGGAAACCCAGCGCAAGCCTCGCGTGCCTGCCCATACCATGGGCTGGCTGGCGCGAGGCCTCACCACATGGAAGCACCCGTGCACACCACAATGAACAATTGAGCGATAATCAGCAAGTGAAAGCCAGCCTACGACCGAGGAGGGCGAGGGAAGAGAGGCTCACATAGCAGCTGACGAAATGAAAAATGACTGCAACACGAGTCGATGGAACCTCGAGGCGATTCAGGAGGTAGTTTGGAGCAACGAAGAGGGGGGACCGGAAAGACCGACCCAAGAAGATACAAAGAGAAAGGAGAGGGCACTGAAGAAGAAGAACCAGATATGGGGACTCGTACGGTGGACTCGACGAGGACCCAAGGAGTTACCAGCAGGACCAGCGCGACCGGCGATCGGACAGCTGTGCTTAATCATCGCTGGAGAGGAAGAGAGAGGAAGAGTGGGGAGAATCCTCGGGTACACGACGCAGCGAGTGCGTGTAACGATGCCGACCAAGAGGGGCGGCTCCAAGGTGATGCTGAAGGAAATGGCATCCCTGGCCATCATCAAAGAGGGGGTCCGAGTCTACAACGATGCATCAGGGATACTGTGGATAGGACAAGAAGAGAGGCGCTAGAAGAGAAAAGAGAATCATGGAGCTTAGCATTAGAAGGCTGAAGTGGTGCCAAACGCTCCTTGTACCGTGGCGACCAGGTTGCGACCGACGTTCTGATAGGCATCGCGTAAGTAGGTCTTGACGCTGGCCTCAGACCATCGCAATTTAAAAGCTATGTCGGGAAGGGAGGCCCCACCAAGATGCAAGCAGACGGCGGTGGTGACTCGGTTAGAATGAGCAACGAGGCTGAGAATATTCCGTCGGAGAACATGGTCCGGGTCAGGATAAGCCAAAATGCAACCATGGCGTAAGGTAGAGGTAATGTGATAGTCCCTGAGAAATGCGAACTGAGCGTGAGTAGAGCGCAAGCTTACCGCTGCATCGTTGTACACCCCCAGAGGCTCGTACTCCTTAGCACCAAGCAAGTGATGCCTTCGAATGATCCGCGCTAAAGCCGGGAAGATATCGAGGTAACGGACCCCTGTACGAGCAAATTGCCAGATGGAGAAATTTTCACGGGATTTGTCGAACCGAAAGCGGATCTGGACGACCACCAAGGATGGCTCGATGTCGGTGTGTAGAATGGCCTCGGCGGAAAAAAGACGCCGATGATGATCCAGAAAGGTAATATCTGAAGGGAGAAATGCAAGAGCTTGACCGGCCCACTCACCGGCCTCCCCGTTATCGGGAATGACTTGGAAACACTGACCGGCTCTCAAAGAATGCTGGGCGTATTCACTGACTCGTGACCCTGTAAAGAGCGAGAACGTAATCCAGTCGACAGCAGCGGCTCGAGAAGTGAAAAAAGTACGATCGTCCGCCCAACAACAATCAACCAGCGCCTTCAGGATATCGAAAGTGAAGGGCTCTTTCTTCGGTTGTGGGCGATGCCACGCCTGCCGGGCAGCAATCATCTCCTTCAGAAATGGGTGAAGTGCCGGACGAACTTGCAACAGGGTAGCGGGATCTTTGACGAGGATATCTCGGCAGAGGAATGATCGCAGAAAATCCGCAGCCACGTTCACGTAATTCCGGAGGGTCTGCGCTGAAAGAGTGGTACTCGAATCGAGATTTTCTCCCCGCTTGACAGCAGTCAAATATGTACCCAGGATGGCCAAGAGACTGTCATTACTTACACGTTCGAGATGCAGTCTTGTAACTCCGAAGGTCTCGAGCCAAGAGGCAAAATGACGAGCTCAAGACTCATGAGAGCGGTCATTTCCGTCTCGGACGTGACCACGGGGTCGCTGGACGAAAGAAGCCGCTGTAGATGCAACAGCAGCTTGTAAGGAATCAGGCAGATCCGACAGGACGCCAAACGGGGGTGCTGCGCGATAACGCAGTCCCATGTCGGGAAGGTCCGTCGGTCGGATCGGCTCAAACGATCGGCTTCCTGATTGTGGCGACCCGCCAAGTGGCTCCCTTGTAGCCGAGTAAGCTGCAAAGCCGCGTGTAAATGAAGAGAAGACAAAAACCGTGAGAGATTCCGAGCTGGCGCATGACGACAGGAGGCGGCCACCCGGAACCACGCCAGAGCAGACGTATTGTCCGCCAGAAAACCAAGGATGCGTCCAGTAGCTGGAGGGGAAGATGCTGCAAAATACCGAAGAGCAATCCACACGTTGATGGCGAGTCCCAATAATTCCAATGGGTTGATATGAAGGCCCGGGGAAGATGGAGAAAGCGGCTCATCGCTCCAGTCCTGCAGGTCCTTCATGGCAAAACCCAAGGACAAAAAAGCCGTACGAGTAATCCGCCACATGAGCCCGGCCTCGGCTGACCAGCCACCCACCCCAGCATATGAAGCGTCCGAAAGGAAGATGGCCTCAGCACACCGCTCGATGAGAAGACCTATAGGGCGGCTCCATAGAGGCGAGCTGTCAGGATCCAGCAGCCAACTCGCGAGGAGACTCAAGTCTGCTCGAATCTGAGGATTAAGCCGAAGGGAGTTCTGCGTCCAAAACCGCTTGAATCTTGCGGCTCCACGAGCATTGCGAACCACCTGAGCCAGGGCTTGGGACACCGTCCAAACTATGAAAACTCCCCAAGGAGAAACGTCGGCGGCAGCACGGAGTTTACCAACAATACGGGCTGCGTCCACATAAGTACACTTGCCGACACGTAAAATGCGATCCAGCAGATCCTTGAGGTCGGCCCGTTTATCTCGAGGCCAGGTAACCATCATACGGTGGAAATCCACAAGCATGCCCAAATAATTAAAAGTAGGACTCATGACTTTACCCCACTTCTCTTCATTCATGCTAGCAGCACGTCGATCTTCGTGAGCGTAGCCAAAAAGTTCGTGAGCTGCGATAACACTCTGTAGTAAGCATTGCCGAGCTCGGGAACGTTGGGCTGCCTTGCCATTATTGTCAACGAACGTGGCTTGAATCCAATTAGCAAGTTCATCCGCCGTCAGCAGAGGATTGAACTGATCCGAAATGGCAGGAGCTAGCGGCACATTGGTGGGCGAAGGCGCAATAACCGTGGACTCCACAAGCGAATCTGAAACCTCTGACGGAACCGTACTGCAACTGGCAACATATGACCGTAGTTCCAAGAGAAGAGTAAAATTAGACGGGGCATTGCGAGCTCCAAAGACTTGGCCGACGGCAACCAGTAAGAACGCTCCGAAAACATAAGAGAAAGCAGTAGCCATATCAGGGTGGTAGAGTACCCGTTGAAACGCTGCATCAATGTCGTCGCAGTGCCCCAAGATATCGTCGTTAGGACAAGTAGCTCGCAGGTGCCAAGCATAGCGAAGCAAGCGTTGCCATGCCGAGGCATAGTACACCTGGGGACATTCATCCTTATCGTCTTTTGGGGGAGGAATAAAGGTATTGGGCGAGCCACTGCTACCTTTCCCATGTGGCCCATTCGTACAGTCCACACAGATACGGCCTTTGCCGTGGCGAACAGCCCACTGCAACGGATTGAGCATCACCCCTGGAACGAACCACAAGAGGAAACGTGGGAGCGCCACATGATACGCCTTAAATTCCTCCTGAGCGAACTTTTTATCCACAGCTGCCATATTCGACCGGACGGGAGGATGATTATTGTATGCATCCCGATCGGCCAGGTCCTGAATAGTCGGAGTGTCGTTCCCATTGTGGCGGTGGCTGATCGGAGAGAGGCGGTCGAATACACATCTTCCAAAGAGTCGTGAACGAACGAGACCAGTTCCTAAAACGATTCGTGTACTCCCCGCTCAGCCACCGCTGAAAGTTGCCGTAGATAAAATCGAAGCGCAACAAAGTGCAAGCAAAAGGCTGGGCAACGGCCATTGAAAGCGACGTTGGCGTATTGTCAGGAGTGGGCGGAGGACGAGGCTGCCGAAGATGAGCAATGGAAAACCGCGTTGCTCGTAAGCGTAGCGAGGCGTACAGATCCCAGTAGACGTGGGCAGATGCCACGACTGCTCTTTCCGAAGATGACAAAAAAGGCCAAGCAAAGTGGACAAAAAGAAATCCACTAGGTTTATCCGGCGTAATCGATCGAGCACTGCTCACGGTCCCGAACCCCCAACGACGCCGCCGAAACGGTTGCCACGGTCGAGTGAGTGGAAGGTCGAAGAACCGCAACGGAATGGCAAAGGTAGAGCAAGTGCCACGAAGCTGAGCGTGATCGTCACTAGAGCAGTATGGCCAGACCCACGGAAGCACGGTTGAAAGGGACGGGGCCCGAGATTGGTCCCATTGGTAGTCGCCAGAGCCAGGCCACCGTTGGCGAACCCATGATGGCGGCATATGGCGAAATTGGAAGTCCGGCATCGGATCAGAAAAAGTGGGCCTGGATGGTGACGGGTCGTCAAGGAAAGCCAGCGGAAGATCAACAAAGGCATCGGGGACATCATCGCCTGCAACATCAGGCAGTCAGGAAAATGTGCCATCAGGCAACAGCGCGAGGAATTCGGCGGAAGGTTTAAGTACTTTCTTGACCCCGGGATTCTTGAGGAATTCTATGACAGAATTCCAATCAGTAGCAGCCGACCACTGCGAAGAGGAAAGGCAAACATGAAGCCGAAGCGACCTACCATTCTTACTCTTCGCACTAGTACTGCAACAACCCCCTGAACAAGTCATAGAGAGACCTCGAGTAGTAGCTCCGTAGCAGATATGACGGAGAGCGCCATCAGACGCCGGGTCACGTAGCTGGGGCGGCTTGTAGCTGCGATCCAACGGAAGCTGTTTCACCAAGAAGTCCTGAGCTGAGATAGTAGAACCGTCGGAAGGAAGTTCAACCAGCTCGAAAAGGGGTTTGCTACACGCAAAAGAGAAAGATTGAGACTTGGCAGAAGGAGCAGAAGAAGACGAGGGCGTACCACTAGGAGCGGGAGGCCGACGATCTGAGTAGAGCTGAGTGCCACTGCTGCATTTAGAACCTGAAGAAGGGAGAGGTGTAAAATGATCCCCGGGAGGCGCCCTTTCCCAGATCGCAGAGAAAGGAAGAACCAACTCGTTATACCACGTCGACTGCAGGTACTGCTTATGGCTCTCAATAGCCGCAAGAAGACCCTGGGAGTGGGTGTGCACAGCAACCAAGGTATCCACCCGAGTCATCAATAAGGAAGTATGATCGTCGCAAAGCGCCTCATAAAAACCAAGATCCCCGCCAAATTGCAGGGGCTGCATCCACTGACGAAATATATCCAGTAACAAAGACAAAGAACGAAAGAACTCAAAAGTGAACCGCCGAGGATCCAATTTCCATCGCTGCGAGACCTGAAGATCAGTCATACGTTCCGTCCATCGCCCAAGTAAATCGCCCAGAAGAGTGGTATCGAAGTCGCCGCCCGTGAACGCGTCATGAGCCAAGAAAATACTGAACATACTGGTGAGAGCAAAACAGATAGCCCGGGCATCTGTATCGGTAATGCCACCAGCAGGCAGAAGGCGAGTAGCAGGGCCAGAATCACGAAGAACCTGCAGGAGATCATACGGGTGAAACATCTGGGGGAACTTGCCCGTGGAATCCATCTGATTCCCAACCTGCCAAGCGGCCGGGTTAAGAAGGACAGTAAAGGTAGCTGTGGAGAAAAACCCGACGTTAAAATACTGCCGTAGCTCGTAGCCTTGCGCCTTCATCCATGTCTCCATCAGTGGGAGAATCTGATCGGGTTGGGCACTAGGTGCCAGAACAGGGGTCAGGATGCACTTCACGGCCAATGAACGCGGCATACTGGGACAGACTTTGTAGGCATCCGGGATGGGATTTCCCGTGACAGCATCATACAACGGAATATCCAGAATATGATGAGCCAATAGCCGGCATGCATTTAAGTAGAGGGCCAGAGCCTGCATCCGAAGCTGCGGGGTAGCAATTGACAGCTCCTCGACGCGCACAGCAGAGTGCGAGAAGGCTGCAGGAGCAACAGACCCAGGCGAGAAGAGAGGCGCCGCCCGAGGCGCTGTCACAGTACGGGGCGGAGGGCGCACAGAAGAAGGCGAGAAAATAGTAGACTGCCCTCCAGGCGTCACCCCAAAGCCCACAGCCCGAAATGGGTCCGGAGTAGCTCGTAGAGCAGAACGAATACGAAACTGATTGTCAGGCAAAGGAGGACGACAGTCGCCACCAGACAAATCCACAGTACCTCCGAACATCGCGCCACGCGGCACACCCAATGGGGGCAACCCGTCTGGAACGACCATCCCAGCAGGAGTGACTTGAGCGGGAGGCGCAGCATCAGTAGCTGGCGGAGGATTCGTACCGTCGAACAGTCCCTTAGTGGCCAGACGATTCTTGTCATAGCTACTTCGGAGCGGCACAGCAAGGGGATGAACAGCCAGCGACGAGACCACCATGGCCTCATAGCGTTGGCAGTCCACCGAAGCCAGAACGCGATGACCGAAATCGCCCAGAGGATCTTCTGGAAAGTTCCACTCATCGTCAGTACGGAAATGCACGCCAAAACCCGGACACAAGTGCGGGGGCAAGGCAACCCCGTACATCGTGTCGGCGTCGAGAGCCAGTTTGGCATTGAGAAGGAACTGACGGAAACGAGGTCGCGTACTCCCATCAGAGAGGAGACAATCGCAATGGAGGCGCCAACAGTACAAGTTACACAACTCAATGAGACGACTGGCACCAGCGTCGTCCAGAACTGTGGCGGGGTACAGACCATCAACGAGGGAATTAGTGATACTATCCCCGATGAGGGACCAGGAACAACAGGGCAGAGCCATAGGGACATCGGGAGTAGCGGCACAAGCATCCAACCACTTCTCAAGAGTGGGCCTCAAGCGGTCTAAGGCCAAGACAAACGGATCAAAGGGCTCACCAGCATGGATAATCGAATCCCGAATAGCCGAAAAAGTGGTCCCCACGGGCCAAAGCATCCCCACTGGGGCAGAGGGAACCGCCGAGAAGAAAAACGCTCGAGGGTGTTCCTGCTCACCATGGGACACCTTAAGATTCAACAACTCTCCCGTTGGGAAGAACAAAGGATGAGTCGCCTGAAGGTATGATGACATCAATGCTGTAGCCACATGACGAGAGGCTGCACCGAGACCAGCCAGCATTGCCACGTGGGGCTCATCCACATCGCAGCTATCCGCCGGAAAATGCCCACTCAGGACCTCCGGGCGCAGGACATCAGAATAGATCGTGCCCTGAACGTCATCAAGGGGAAGATGCCCTTCCAAGACCACCGTAGGGGCACCAAGGACAGCAATATAGACGGCCGAGTGCACGGAATCCGAAAAAAGGCGCAAAGCATCGCTCCTGGACCCTTCTCGCGGACATAGGCCAACTGATCCTTAGCAGCCAAAGCCGCCTTCACGTCCGCCACAACCAACTTCTTCGCATCCGAAGCGAGAGGGCGAAACTCCCCAGCATCACCTCGCAAAGCCTGGCGAGTGCGAAAGTGCCCGAAGAAATCCTTCACATGGGGGGGAGCCAGAGGCGTCCCCGATGAAACAACCAAGCGAGGAGTCAACGAGACACTATCCGCCGCCAAGGGCTCAGGCAGGCTAGCCGAAAAAGCATCCCCAAACAAACCATTCCCGCCATAGACTTCCGCAAAAGTCAAGGTAGTAGAACGATCCGCAACGAACTTAGGAGCAGGAGGCATGATGACGTCGACGAGAGACGAAAGCAAAAGCAGCAACAGAGATCAAAAAGGCAGCAGGTTGGCAGCAACGCGTGCGAAGGCTGAGTCTCGAGGAGACGAAAGAATGAGCTCTTCTGCACCGATGCTACCACTTTGCTGATGGGCAGCATTGGTTTCTCCCATCGTCGTCATCTCTGACGTACGCTTTCCCAATGGTGCCCGTTGGCTGACGGACCAACTACTGACGAAAATATCCGACTGGCAGACAGACTACTTCCTAGCTCTGGCCTTGCCTATACGTTGGAATCCGAGGCCTCGCTCTTTCCCACCCTTTTCCACGTTTTCCGGGTCCTTTTCAAAATTCAAATATGCCCTATTTAGACCGATTTTTGACCGGCCAGCGCGAATTGGAATTCAATCATAGAAAGTCGCAGAACACCACGAAACGGTATTTTCGTCAATATTAGTGCCCTTTTTGACGGTTAATTTTGATGAATAGAGAAATTGGTGTCTTCAGTGTGACATTGGACGTCTTTTCGAAACGGTTGCGACACAATTTAACGCATATTCTTGAAACATTTGCGTAAACTGCCATTTTGTTTTACGCATCCATGATCTGGAAAAATGAAACCTCGAATGCGTAAAATTTTTATATTTACTTTAACGCACGTGTGATCGGCAAATTTATAAACGAAGGTTAAAGGCACCTTACATTTGAAGTGAATATGACAAATGCTTAACTTTATCATTACTCAAGGATTCAATCTGTTTCTCAAACGCTCCATCATTGCCAAGTAGTCAGGATCTGGGGTAAACGAAATATCTTCTGGCATAGGTTTCATCAGAAACAAACCGTTTCGAGTTCGTACACGTGAAAGAACCACATAGGCCCAATTGCGGGTACGGCTCCAATCCATTATCACCAAGCTGTCCATTGATTTACCTTGGAGTTTATGCACAGTTGTTGCGTAGTTTAACACCGCTGGAACATGTTTTAAATCCATTTGCGCCTTCAGGAGGCGCCCTTCGAACGGCATTTGTACTGTCAACTTCTTGTTGGTAGGTAGCAAATCGAAAGTGTCATCTAGTCGGAGATCACGCTTCTCCTTGTATTTCAGTTTGATAAGATTCACATCATTGATGTCGACGGTATTGACCCAACGTTGATGTACTTTCATTGGTGTCAATTGTGCATTCGGTTTCAAAACAATGTGGTCAAACGTGCAACATGTGCCATTGGCAATGCCTTTGGACACATCAATGTTGTCACTCACCATCAATTCGCAACCTCGGAACAGCCCAAGGAACGGATCAACTTTGTAGGACTGTTGTTTAACGTGCGCATCGGAACAGTTTTCCCAAAGATAGTGTTGCGTTTTCCCATCAAGCTGGATCTTTGAATCACCCCAATTTCCTGAACTCCGAACGATGATTGCGCCATTTGGTATTGGCATAGCTTCGTCTTCGTAATGAAACCTCTCCAAGTAGCATCGAAACACATTTGCGTTTATTGCGGATCTTTTTCGATTAGTGTAAACTGCATATCGAGCAGTAAGATCTTGAGGGATTTCCAAGTCGTTATTTTCAATATCACGAGTTGCCAGAATTTCTCTTAGTTTGGTTGGGTTCCCATCCCGTGCTTGTGCCATTGCTTCTCCGAGTTCCGGATCATCCTTGTAGCGATGAGTACCATCCAGTTCGACCATCACATTCAATGCAAGTTCCCAGATGGGACTTGGCGGTCCTTTGTAAATTGGGGTACCTCCGAAACCTTCAAGTTGACAAAAATCCCCCAGAAAAAGAATCGGTATCCTCCCATAAGGATATTCTTGGCATTGAGATTCTCCTTTGCACCGTTCTGAAATGCGAGCCAAATTTCCCATATGAGCGAAAGAAATCTCGTCAATGATGTAAAGACGAGTATCCGCTGCTCTTTGAATATCCTCATTCGTAACGTCCCGATCTTTCCAAAGTCCAAACAATCGATGTGTTGTGTCACCCATAATCTCACTTGCTGCTGCACCCGTCATTGCGCTAACACGAATTGTATCTGACGTGAATTGGTGATCAATATTGGCACTGAAAGCTTTTGCATATGCAATCAATGATTCCAGAATGCGCGCTATAGCAAACGTTTTAGCCAGTGAATCCAACCTTTTTGCAAATCAATCATTCCAGTCATACAATACTTACATTTTCCTGCACCAGCTGGACCGGTGATGAACATTACCAAAGGTGCGTTGCTTCTATCGCGTCTAGCGATAAGTTGTTTCAGCCCTTCCAATGCAAGCAAATCACCAAAACCAGTCGCATCATCGTAAAACGTCTTGACATAGGTTGCTGCCAACACTTCAAATGCTCGTTGTTGCTTCTCGTCTAGTCTGTCGCGTCTGCCCCATGCAATGATGGAGTCTTTTGATCCCGTGGCGAATCTAGGTTGATTTACTGTTTCGTACGATGTACCATCCGTGGACGATACCAATGTGTTTAGGGTGGCAACAGAACAAACAAACCGTCGTTGCAGATCATCGACATCGGCAGTATTGCTGGTGACGGGTTGGGGGGGGTGGCGCGTAAGCGATCACTGTGCGTAAAGGTGTATATTGTGTCGCATCTGGCGAAATCATAATTGCACTTGATACTTCGTCATTACTGACAAAACTGGGTGCAATTTCGCGATAAGCTCCATTGATCAGTCCATACGATGTTCCGAAAAGATCACTTTCCGCTGCGATTGCATTACGCAGTTGGGCTTCGTTCGCCGCCGCATCAAAATCATTGTAACGCGCAATAATGGTGGGTTCTTCTTCTTCTTCCAAGGTTGTTTCATCTGTCAATGGGTTAGTAGGCAATCGAACTCGTAGCGATTTGTGAATGTCTTGAATGTGGTTCGCAATTCTTTTCACATCATCCGTGATGATAGATAAGTTAGCTCGAAATGCTTCTTGGTAGGATGCATGTTCTCCCAATAGTTCTTCAAATTTCCAAAATGGTTTGAACAACAGAAGAAACCGACGGCAGTATGTTTCTCTCTTTTCATAGTATTGCGAATCGGAGTTGACTGGTGTGGAATCCAACAACGACCCACCGAGTTCATTCGTACTTGTGAGAAACGACCAGGGAATGACTCTTACCTTTGGTTTACGGTGCTCAACAATTGCATGCGTAGTGCGTAATGGATGTCCTTCATCAAATTCGAATACTTCGTCTGAAACACTTGTTGCGACACTTTGACACAAAATCTCCGTTCGTTGAAAGAACTGAAAGAATGACATGTAGTGAAACTTTTCCCCGCGATAAATGTAATGCATTGGTCGTAAATAGAATGCAAGTTTGCCATGTACAACTCGAAAAACTCCACCAGTCTTTTTCTTCAACATCCAAGACTCTGCTGAATGAACAGAAATGTTTGCCGTGTCATGGGAGAAACGAAATCTTGATTCCCGCATTGACAAATAATGTGCCATTGGGGCTGCACATATATGTGCACGACAGTGGGAATAAATGCTTCCCAACATTCTTTTGAATCCCTCTTCATGTGGCGAAATGTCACTCTCCGTTTGTTGCAATCGCTGTTCGACCATCCTTGCCATTGTGTCAGAAACGTTTTTGAAGTCAGCGTTATCTTGTTTTTGCGTCGGCTTGGTGTTGTAGCCAGTAGTATAGAAGACTGCCGGTCCATTGATCCCTGCCCTGACATTTGTATTATAACCTAGAGACCTTGTCAAGAATGGAGAATGAACATTCATGAATACATCTTGAATTCGTCGAGCAGGTTCATAGATGAATAAACAGCGGGGATAGCGTCGCCCATACAGATCACACCAATCATCGTTTGTTGCTTTTGTCACAAGACAGCTAGAATCGTTCGGTTGCTCGGGCAAGTTGAAGCAACATTCGCATCCTTTCAGAAAACATCGTCTGGCATGAAGGTATCGGTGAATGTTGGAGATGACATTATTCATAAATCCTCGTTTTGCAATCTCATTCTCACTGTGCTCCCACCATTCAACGTCCATTTGATTGTTGAAGACGTAATGATCCAATCTTTTGTTGTCATCTTGATAAGTGTAGCGATCAGATTGCATGAGATATTGCACCGCTTTTGTCACGACATCATCCAACTTCAGCTTTGCTCCACATTTTTTACAAGTTGCAAGTTGACCTTCGATTTCTTGGCATTTGCGTTTGTGCCGCATGGCGCGTAATGTCGACTTGTCAACAGCATCAATTTTGTACTCATTCTGTCGACGTTGACGTACTATCATGTTTCCAGCTTCATCTCGGCGTCGCCGCTTGTACATTCGTTGCGAAGAACATTCATCATGAGCAAAAACTGAATGACTTTGGAAAATTCCATGCTCTAGATCTTCTTCCCGGAATAACTGAGCACTGCATATGTTGTCACAAAACTCCAAGATGATTTGTTTTGCTCTACTGCGTGTCCTTTTGTCAACACGCATGTCTTGAGCATTTTTCATAAGTTCAGGCCACCCCTCTACGAATAACAAGAAATGACCATGCAATGTTTTACGCCCTTGCTCTTCCGTTGCTAAACACCACGCGTCCAATTTTCCACATATGCCAGCACCTTTTGACTCGTTTTTCTCACAGTTCCACTGCAAAAGATGTTCGATAACGGCAGTAATAATACGGTCATATTCCTCTGCACAAAACCCAGGATATTCTGTTCGTATTTGTTGGCGCATTCGAAATCTTTTGAGAATATGATCATCGGACATCGTTTCTGCTGCTGATGGTGGCTCGTATTGAAACCGCGAATCAGGCGGTAGTGCGTAAAGCGTGATGCGATAGTTGCGTTCGTCGTCAGGAGTAACGGTGAGGAAAATTGCCGGAAGTCCGAAATGGATTAGATAAGCAAAATATTGACTTCGCGCTTCTCGTGCAGCTTCATTTGTATGCGGTAGTTTACTGCAAGTAGCATGAATTGAATTCAAAAACTGGGCATTCGTCCGTGTTGAATATTGGGAAGGATCACCTGCACGCACAGCTGCAATACCACGTTGCAACTCTTGCATTGTCATTCCTCCAACTGCATGTGCTAATGTGTTCCCAGATGAGTGCGTAAAGTTTGCCCGCAGACATACGTTCTTGTAAATTGTTTGTTTCATCAGAACGTTGAACACCACCAAGTTGAACAAAGCTGTTTGAAATGTTGGAATGCGTAATTCCAACCATTTACGCAGCACGGTTTGTAGCGTCCGTGTGAATGGTCGTCGAATTCGTTTAGTTGGCGAAAACGCTGTGATAACCTTGTCTACCGCCGGATCGCTGGGTAATCCGGAGTGGCCATAAGAGAATAACAGCGGGAATGCGCGAACAATGCCTTGTCCGTTATGATCTGCTAGGATGTTTGCATTCGGACGGGAATGTATGACAGCGTTGTACTTCCCATTGCGAAAGCGTTCCATCACAAATTTGCGGAATTCCTCTTGCGATGCAAATCCACCATTTGTTTCCTTCAGTGCATGTGTGTTTGGTAAAACAATGGTCATGTGCAAACGATTTTCTAACGTTTCGTTTCCCCCAGCAACTGCTTCCTCCCTTTTGCATTTGTGAGAACCAAGTATAATATAAGCCTGTCAGCTATCATCCCTGTGAACTTACCAGTCTTGCGCGATGACCTGAGGTACTGGCAATTCTTCCATGGAAGGAATTTGTATACCGTGGTATAATCGATTGTTTTTCTTCAGCCATTTGAAAGCGGGTATAACCTTTCGTGGATTGATGGACGTTTGCCGCATGAGCTCAGCCTTTTGAGTGGTTGTAAACGGACCACAAAGTACCACCAGCAATTGTCCTTGCAATCCTGCGTTAGTTAAGTTGGCAATGTGTCCAACTATAGACCCTGGATCATTTTCATATATAGTATGCCATCCTTGAATATGTTGATGGCAACCCCCAAAAAAGAACCAACTTTGACAAAACGTTCGTGCTGTACTTACGAGTGCCAATTCGATTGTGTTCAAACATGTTAACACTGCTGGAGGTTCGCCAATCATATAGGCCATTATGATTGCTCCTGGTGGGGGATAGCAGTGTGATGGGCGTTTGTCGCCGTTACTCTCAAAGTGCTTTTGGCAACTTCCACAGACAGCCACACTATCAGCTTCAACGTTGATCACCGTTCTTGGTGATAATACATAAGGTGCTAGTTCTGGACAGTTTTGCACTTTATAATGCTTTACTAACGGAGAAGGATAAACGGATGATATCCTCTCGCGTTGCATTCGACATTGTTCTGCGTACTTTGCTAATTGCTCTATTGGGATAAATTTGCATTTCTTTTGCACTGTTGCCATTGCATTGCAAACGGAACAACATAAAGGGTGCCGATTGCCCATTATATCGACGAATACGCAGGAATGGATTTCATTTTCAAAGTCTCGCACTAATGCTTTTTCTTGTTCAAACGAGGGGTATTGCACCATTGCTTAAGACACCGCTTTAGTTTACGCTTGCTCGTTCCATGTCCAACAATCTTGTGTATTGGTTTACGCATTGGTTGGCGAATGGGGGCGAATGTTAGTTCGCTAAAAGTTTGCGTAAACATAGCACTAGCGATTGTTTTACGCCGTCATTTACGCCACTACTATCGCCAAAACACAAGCCACAGGGTCAACGTTTTACGCTTATGCACATATTTATCATGGCAAGGATCAAACCAATTCCATCTCGCAGACAAACCCAGCAACCTTTGCGTCGAACACTTTCACCAAGGAATCAAAACGTCCTGCAACGTCATCGATTGAGACCAGGAACAATAGCACTTCGGGAAATTCGTCATTACCAACGATCAACAAACTTGCTTATACCTAAATTAGCCTTCCAAAGGGTGGTTCGAGAAATTACTTGCAATAAACTTGGAAAGCAATTGCGTTTTCAAGCAAAAGCAATGTTAGCGCTTCAACATGCATCGGAAGATCATCTAACGGAGCTGTTTCATAACGCAAACAAATGTGCCAACCACGCCAAACGCGTAACCTTGATGACTAAAGACATGCAGCTTGTCCGCCGCATCAGGGAAAAACGTGATTAACATCATATACTCTAAACTAACCATCATTATGTTTTCCCAATTTTTCCTGTAATATGTTGCTGTTCCACAAGGTTCAGTCAATTGCGTAGTAACAGGTGCTATCTCGTTCATCATAGTCATTCAAAACCTTTGCATTTTGCACAATCTCAAGCAGTCTATGAATTGTTTCGCCGGAAATCTCACTTGTAGCTGCACCTGTCGCCGCTTTAACTTTAACTTGGTGTGATGACCATTCACGTTCAACATTTTCTACTAAAAGTTGTGAACACACCATCAAGGATTCTAGAAGACGTGCTGTGGCAAATAACTTAGTGAATCAATGCCTTTTTATCACAATCCTCCAATCCAAGACAACACTTACATTTTCCGCCACCAGCAGGTACCTTCATGAACATTGTGCGACGTGAGTTGTTTGTATCATGTTTAGTGATGAGTTCTTCAAGAGCTTCCAATGCACTGCACTCGTCAACACGATTTCCAACATTCAAATACCGTTTCACATGCGTTGCAGCCAGCACTTCAATTGCTTCTTGGTACTTGTTGTCCATTCCAGCTGCCGCAAACCATATGTTAGGCAACACAGCCATTTCGTTGTTGTTTCGTTTCATATTTTGGTGCTCACTTTAATAGGCAAAACAATCGACTCTAACAATGCATGCTAGAGTCATTCAATCCATCCCCATCTGTATCACTTTCATCTCTGCCTTGCTTCGCTAATTAGCGATAAATAATTACAACGTGCGGCTTCACGGACAAACAAAATTGCGTAAAATATCATTTTGCGTTTTACGCACGGGGATGGTAGCTCAGACGCCTCCCTGCGGCAACAACCGCAGGATATGCGGGTTACCCCTTACACGCAACAATAACTATTAGTGTATGGTCCATTGTAACGCGTTGCAATGTCACGTACCCCTTCCAGGTGTTGAAACATCTACCATATCAACTATTACAACTCTTTAATCTTCTACCTTGCATAAATTAATTAATCTAAAGCAAATGCGAAATAGGACTGTCGATACTTGACGACATGTCATATTCCACTGCATCACTACCTTCCATCTCAGTTTGCATTGCAATTTGGTAACGTCGCGACCTATCAGCAAATTGCTGATACCACTCTTTAATTGCACGGTCCTCTGCGGATGCAGCCAATGCATCCCAACCTTGCGCATCGCGATCCCAAATGATATGCCAATAAGCACGATCGTTAAATTGGCATGTACCATCCGGGTTCACGTTGAGAAACAAGAACTCCATCGAACGCTTGCGGAACCATTTTATAATGGAGCGCGTCACGGGTATTTCAGAACTATTCATCAACATTTTCTCGAATCTGTTAACGACGTAATGATGGCGGTTCCAATCGAATAAAGGTTCGTTATCCACGAATTCACGATACTCCCACCATTCTTCCAAAGCGCGTTCAATAATTTCTTGGTGCCAATGTCGAATTTCCTCATGCTCTGTCGCTTTCTCAACTTTAAGCCCAATATCATGATATAGCAATTCATGTTCCAACAATTGGAACCGAATCATGGCAATGGGATGCGTAAACCCGTGCCAAAACAATTCAGCTTCTTCCTCTGACCAGTCCTCCCATTCAAAGAAGAAAGGATCCATATTGCGGTCCATACTTCTAGGTTTGCGCGAAAGGTGCAACTCCCATTGGTGACAATTCAATTTGTGTACAATTCATCTATGCATTTGCTAAGGGTGTCCCTGCCTTTACCCCATTCGTATTTCGGTTCGCCAATAAGCGAAAATAGGTATTTACGCTTTCTAAAAGAACATATGCGTAAATGCAAAATAGACTGCGCAACACTTACTGATATAAAACGCATTACGTGCGTTACGCACAAACATGAGACCAATCGCAACATTTCTTAATTCGGTAAACAGCGTCAAGATATTCATTAATTTTACTTAATAATCAATTGGCGACAAAAACCATCTTCAAATGCGTAATTTTTACATGGAGGATATATTATCGCTCAATATGGGTTGCGATATACTGCAAAGATTCATTGTCGATAACCATATTGTTGCTTTACGCACGAACCCTTCATTCCTTTTCATTTGGAAAACAACACATATTTTCCTTCCACCTCAATCAAACTCTACGCAACATGTCAAAGCCTGCCCCCATGCGTAAAGCCAAAGACAAAGAGCCGGTGAAACGTGCAAGCCCGATGAAATCTAAGAAACCTCTGCTGAGTCCTCAGAAAAAGCCTAACTTACGTGTTGTTTGCTACAGCTTTGCCGAAGCCATTCCATTTGAAATCTATTTGTACGAGAAAACGGAGACTGAAGACGGATACACTGCGGGATTGGCCAAGTATATTCGACAAGACTTCGAGGAAAGGCATTCCCTTATGGACGAATGCAACTTCATTCGAACCTTGAACCGCCGTCGTCCTAACACCAATGATCAAGAGATGACCAACCCAGGCGATGGGTATGCTCGGAGAGTTTTCCTCCGTCAACCAACAAGCGGGGAAAGTACCGCCGAAACCAGGCAAGCTGGACTATATGCTTTGCGCAGTTTCATCATGGATTCTCGATTCTCAAAATATCCGCCTAAAGAAGTCGACATGATTGATAAAACCGATTACGCTGCTCAGCCTCCAATTTCGATGGACGATTTCCTCAAGAATGCCGACATTGACTTCATCGTTGAGCATTCTTTCGATGAATCAGAATGGAACGATGGTTTCAAAGGACGCTATCCCAATCTTGCCAACACCATCTGGAAGCATGATCACGTCACCGCATTTGCGCGACGTTTGGGCTGGTAGAAACGAAATTCGTCATTACTATGACTTGATACACTCTTTACATCTAATAGTCACCAATATTATTTTTACGCATTCCGACTCTTCTTTACGCATTTCGACCCTTCTTGTTGCTCACACTAACGCTCTTCTTTTCAACAACTTTGCGCTTGGGGCGACTTTTTGTGTCTCCATCATCATCATTGATCTTGCCAAGATCGAGAATCGGTGCTTCCTTTCCAGACACCGCCTTGTCCTTTCCTTTACCCACCCTAGTTCCGACAGTTGATGCTTTTTCATCATCAGCACAACCATCTTTTGCCTTGACTCCGAGACTCAACGATACAACCTTGGCAAATAACTTTTGCTCATCATCTTCTCCTTTACCCTTGGACCCATCTGCCTTCCTTTCAACTCCAGGACTAATTGCATTGAAGTGAAACGAGAAACCCTCGTCAGCAGAATTCTTGTCATCTTCACTTCCAACATCTGCCTTCGAAACATTACGCGCAGCCGCCGCCTTGGGGCTTCCTGTCGTATGTGCCTTCGAGACATTACGCGCAGCCGCCGCCTTGGGGCTTCCTGTCGTATCTTCCTTTCCAACGTTTCTGCTGCCAACTGACAATTTACAATCATTGTTAGTCACAATTACGTAGCAATTTACACTTCAAAACACTTCAAAATTGCACTTACTCATCAACACTCCGTCTCTCTTATGATAGCCAACATCTGAGTCGATGGTCGTCGACTTATTGACCCGAACTGCCTTTCCTTTTTCATCCTTATTTGCCCTATCAACTAGTACAAAGGTTCCTTCCAAGTTTGTCAATTCGAATTTACCAGTGTCCTTCTTCTTGCAAACAACGCCACCTGCCACTGTCAAACTTTGAGTGGAGGAGTCATCGATAAACGCTCCAACCTTATCTATCCCCTGCAGTACTTGTTTCGCCATATTAGCAGACGCGGTCCGCACAATGGGGTTCTTTGGATCTTCTCCATCAGCGTTCCAAAGAATTTCACTAAAAGCAATTTCAAAATGTTAGACGGATTCGACAGTTGACGACTTCCACCATAATACTTACTTCTTCATGAGAAACTCCGCAATGAATATCATCTTCTCCATTTTTTCCTTAGAAATGCTCGAAAAGGCCGAAACTTGCGTTTCCAAGTTTGAACCTTGCTTATCGATCTTCTCAACAGTTTTCGTCAAGTTGTCAATTTTGTTTGCCATCTCCGTTACGATTTTCCTCAAGTCGACATGGCTTACGTCCACATTGTGCATCAACTCGAGTTGGTTAACGTTATCGATCTTCTCAACAGTTTTTGTCAAGTTGTCAATTTTGTTTGCCATCTCCGTTACGATTTTGCTCATCGTCGAACCGTTAATCTTCTCGTTCAGCTCCGAAATGCCCTTGCTCAACTCGACGTGGTTTTTGCCCACATTGTGCATCGAACCGTTAATCTTCTCATTCAGCTCCGAAATGCCCTTGCTCAACTCTCCATGGTTTTCGCCCACATTTTGCATCCAACCGTTTATCTTCTCCTTCAGTTCCAAAATTTCCTTGTTCAATCCAGCAACTGCTTCTTTTTCATTCGCCGTTGCGCCTCTTCCTTTCCCCCCACGTGCCGACGGTTTCAAGTCACCATCATTCTCCTTGACCGCCGTCCCGTCTCTTCGTTTCACCACACGCGCCAACGGTTTCGAGTCACCACGCAAATGAAGCATTTTGTCCTTGTCGCACTCTATCAACCAATTACGCAACGCGATGTCGTAACCAATCTTCGACATGATCTCCTTGCTCTTGGTCAAATATTGCAAGTGAATCATCTTAACTTTTGGATTCTCGAAGAACTCAGTATCCTCCTTGTTCTTTCCAATCCGGTCCATTAACGGGAGCAAAGCACAGTGCAAAAACAAAATCGAGGATGTTTGGATCCCACGGCATTGTTCCGTTTTCGGAGCACTTCCTTGCTTGCCATGAATTGCTCGTTTTGCTTGCAAATTCTGATTCATAAAATGCTCTTCGTTATTGCAAATTTTGTGCAGCTCCAAGATTTCAACCACACTTTCATCGGTGCAAGCTGACGCAAGCACAAACCCAAACTGTTTCAGCATAGGCCAGTACTTCTGCTCACTAGAAAGAACTTTAAATGCCGGTTTACTTCAAGAAGGTTAGCAACCTTTCCACCGGTCAAAATACATATCCCTCGTTTACTTACATCTGAGTTTCGATTCCTCCAGTCGTATCCAAAACGTTCGAAAGCGCAAAGTACCAAAGCAACAACATCACCTGTACCCCAGACGTATCCTTCGGTCCGTTCTCGGGCAAAACCTTCTCAAACTGACTCCACACGTCACACTTTTCAAACAATTTAGAAGTGAAATCCAACAGCTCTCCAAAGACTCCTTTGCACGACATGTCCGGACTTTCTCGAAGATTCTCGGGATCAGTCACAACAGACTTTACCAACCCTTCCATGATGCTTAAGTCCTGCGCAAAATCAATTTGATCCTTCTTACCCTCGCTTAGAAGATATTCTTTGACGCCACATTAGTTTCTTTTCTTACGCTTTTCACATCAATCGTCTTTTGCTTACCTACAAAAACCGTGATAGCCGTCCAAAAGTTGTTGATTTCCCCCAAACTTCGATCAACGAGGAACCGAATATCCACCATCCAATGGTTAAACATCTGAACAGCTTCCAGCATTTTCCGCTTATCCTGGGAATACTCGGGAAAAGCAATCGGAGCAATGCCCGAAACACTAGCTTCCTCACGCAGTTGCTTTACCTCTTCAACAAGATCTTCGTACTTCATCGCTTTCTCCAAGTCATCCTCGTACAAACCCTTTACTCCTTCTTCCTCCCTCACATCGTCCAAAAACTTATATTTTTGAACCCTATCGAACGCATCAGTCAACAACTTTGCCACATACTTCCACTTTGCCTTATCCGCCTCCGACTGTGGGTTTGCCACTGCCTCCGACTGTGGGTTTGCCACCGCCTCCGACTGTGCGTTAGCCTGTGAGTTATTCTGAGCGTACAACTTCTTCAATTCTTCCTCAGGATCCATGGTTTCTCTCGATTTCAAAGCTGCAACAAATCTTTGTCTTCCTGTTTCTATCGCAACCTTTACGCACTAAATCTCCCCAATCCCGGATTTTCCTGCAAACAGCTGTTCAGGAGGCACGGCGAATTTCTCTTTACGCACTTCCATTTATATGTTATTCGTGCTGTATTATCTTATATCTTTTATCCTCCAATCACAATGCTTTCTGTTGCCCCTGCAGACGAAACTGCACGCGTCCACCTTTACGGGCTAGTGGTACCACCTACACGCTCCCACGTGGCAAGGACATTATGCTCCAAGTCATGGTTCATTGCCCTCCGTGTCATGACGTCCCCAACCATACATACATTGAAGGCCGAGCTCCCTACCAATATATCAACTCCATTCATGTCATTCATTAGGTTTTGGATCATCTCCTTTACCCCCTTGACCATGTTTGCTCGAACCCTTCGCCTTTCTGCTCCTCGTTACGTTCGGTGTGCCCGTTCCTTCTCTGGTGGTTCTGGCGGTGGTGGTGCTGGCGGTGGAGGATTCACTGGAACGGTTCTTTCTGCCGTCGCTTTGGGTGGCGCAGCTTACGTTTACTATGACGCAGGCCAGGCGAAGGCATCCCTTCAAGCTCAGGTCAATGATCTACAGGTCCAGCTTGCCGGAAAGACCAATAGTGCCTTTGTTTTTATTAAGCCGCATGCGTGCAAAGGAAAAGAAGGGGCTGTTGAATCTTTAGTCGAAGGGAAGCTCAAGGCAGCAGGAATCCGCATTACCGGATCTGGAATTATCACCGCGGAGGAAATCGACAAGAATATGTACATCGACACCCACTACGGTGCAATCGCCAGTAAGGCAGTCAAGCTCAAGCCGTCAGAACTTAACGTGCCTGAGAAGGGAAAGGCAGAATTTGAGAAGATGTTTGGAGAGACTTGGGACTCGGCGGTGGCTGGGGGAAAGGTCTTCAATGCGAAGGATGCTGCCGAGAAGCTTCACTTGAATTCCGAGTCTCTCAACAACGAATGGTCCAAACTCTCCCGTGAGAAAAGATTGATCAAATTTGGAGGCGGCTTTTATTGTGGAAAAGTGAAGGATGTCTACGTGATCAATGGCTTCTACATGAGGTGAGGGTTTTGCTGACAACCTATATCTGTGTTTTTGACGAATCTAACATTTGTGCAAAGCATGCGATCGGCGTACACCACCCCTGGTGACAAGATTAAGTACTATCTTGTCCAATGGCCTACTGATGCACTCTCCTGGCAGGAGTTTCGAGGGCAAGTACTCGGCGCAACTGATCCCTCCGCCGCTCCGAAAGGAAGCATTCGGAGAGAAATCTTGGATAAATACCGTGCATTGGGGCTAAAATCACAACCCAATACTGGGGACAATGGCGTCCATGCCAGTGCATCACCTTTTGAAGCCGCAGCTGAAAGATCGAATTGGGTGGGTGTTGCCGTCGAGTCTGACAGCTTCGGCAAGGCGCTTTTGGCATCTGGAATTCCCAAAAGCACAATCAAAGAATGGTTTGGAGATGCCCAAGTTAGCGTAGATGGCGAGACTGCGCCAGGAAAGACGACTAGTGTTTTTGATACCTTGGAAGACTTGGACGCCGATGAGGTATTGGCCAAAGTTGCCAAGATCACCAAGTAGAAGGTCAACTCATGGCTCGTCACTTGCAACACATTTTGCAATGTTCGCACATGGACTACTATGTTATGTATACGTTACCACTGTTGTAATACCGATATGATACACATCCAGAGTAGCGATTTCTTGGAATAGCAAGGTGATATCCAAGTTGATGTAGTTAGCTACAGTCGAACTAATCATGCGAAAATGGCCCATCCGTCACCCGCCGCCGATGGATGACGTCAACTTTTCGGCGATCGGGTCATTCGCAGGGCGCGCATGGAGGATGCGGTGATAGGTACGGTAGAGTGTGATGGTGGTAGTTACAGTATACAGTAGTCGAAAGTTTTCTCTCCACCGTAAAATCATTTGCAGAACTTTTCTGCTTTTAGATATTCTGGGAGTCTGCCCGGATCCTTCTACCATGAGCAAGGCAACGCCTTCAAAGGGAAGATTGTTTCTAGGACTCGTTTACTCATCGATCTTCACTTTGGCGTATTTCCTTGCTCCTTCATACGCGTTTTGTGCGCTGGGTGCTTTGATCTTCCGATGGCCGTCGTTCAATGCGGCGATTCTGTTTGCCTTGCCCAGAATTCCATGCGGAGGGAATTCGGGACAGTGATTTAAACTAGGCGCGTGTGCTCCACCTCTCTAGTACAGTTTTCACGCGAGCCTAGCGTAGAGGCAAGCGAAAATGACCGACAATGGGACCCATCGGACGATGGATTTGGACGATGCCCCTAACGATAGCAGGACTCTAGGTGACACATCTCTCGATGATAACAACGACGACGATCATGTTACGGCCAACGGCACAAACCGGACCAAAAACGATCAAAAACTGACTGACTTCAATGTAAAATGGATTGTTCCTCCAACCGACGGACTAGATCAAGGCAAGCACTTGTTGTCTACAGTACTACTCACCCTTCTCGAGCAGTTTCCCAAGACGGTGACGATTATCGATTCTAATTGCCGCGAATGGACACGTATCGAAGCTGAAGACCATGGAAAGTGGAAGGATGATTTTTTGGCAAATGTTGGACTGACGATGCATCGCCTATCACCACGTCGCGGTAAAACAACCACACCACCACGATGGACCAGCATCCTCCTTATTCGCTCTACCACCGGAATATATGAATGGAAACGGGATGGCGCCTTCCGCGCTGCACTTCGTGATACCCGTATATACTTGCTTGACCACTCCTTCGATCTGAAAGAATGGGACATTGTTGATATTGGATTTATGAAAGAAATACACGTTCTCCACTTCCCAATCCGACAGTTGAACAACCTGATTGACACGATGCTAGAACCCCCCCTGACAAACCATCCAATGTTTCAATTTGTCCCGAAAAAGGTGATAGGCACCAACAAGCAAATGGCCGATGCATATGTGGTCCAGTGCCCCAGAGCAAACGCAGCTGCTGTTGAATCGAGTCTTACCACAGGCCAATTCCGCCAACCAGACCGAAATTATTTCGTTCCATTTAAATGGAAACGAACCAAATCCGAGACATTTGACGAATGCATTCGACTACAGCGACAGATGTATCAAGAAACGTGGGTGATCAAACTAGAAGGACTTACCGTGCCGATGATGGAAACGATTCAACAACCCATCCGTGAAATGTCCGGCGTGAAATGGCTACTCCCAAGCAAGCGTAACCCCTGGGGCGGGGAATGGACAATCCAGGTAGCGAAAAATACGGTGGCGATGACCTTCCAGGATTTGCAAGAAAACTGGAATGACCTGCTCTCCCAGATTCCTAATGAACTCGTGAAAGCCGCTCCGGCCAACTGGATAAGTCCATGCATCACGTCACGAAGCATCCGCGCTGCTCAGGACGACGACAACAGCACCGATTCCTATGCCTCGCTCGTCACGGTTGGTTCCGCCTACTCCGTTGCGGAAGCCCAGTCTGCCCCTCCCGCCTCCGCCACCTCCAGCACCAACCCATCTCGGAAATTGACCTATTCAGCTGTGGTTAACAACGGAAAGACAGCATCCCCTACGTCTACGATTACTCCCGAAATGTCCTCTGGATGCCCACATCTCCCAGCGGTTACCAATCCCATGGACAAGCAGACTTGGGAACAAGAGCGCAAGAAACTAGTGGATGAGACAACCCTGCAAATTCAACGACAACAGGAGCAGTACCAGCAGGACTTGGAGGCCTTGAAGGAAGCAATCGACAACAAGATTGCCAAACAAACAGACCTAGAAGAAAAATTGGCAGATAGCATCAATCAAAACATGCATTTGGCCGCCCAGATCCGAGTTCTGATGGCTCAAATGTCAGCGCTGACCCATCTGCCTCCGTCGCTGTCGCCCCTACCTCCAGCCAATCCCATGGACATTGACGAGCCCGAGTCCTCCTTGCTAGCAGTTCACCGCGGAACTGTCTTACACCGGCTACCCCCGCCGGCCCCCAATCCTTCTGCAAAACGCGTACGCTCATCTGAGCCCAGCACCGCCGAGCCCACCGCTACTACTACCGTGACCTACCCGATCTTCAATGGACGTGGCCGCGGCCGCGGCCGCAGCAGCCCCACCTCTCGATCCAACTATCACTCTCCCGCCACTCCCTCTCAGCCTTGGGACTGGCCGCAGAGTCTTGCACAAGGGGCCTCGGCAGCCCGATCTTCCGACGACGCTGACGCTTCAGCCAGTAGCGAAAATGAATTATAGCCAAGATCATTCGCTTTCTTACGGGTTCGATGACTCCTCCCGCCCGACGTCCCCCACATCCATAGACTACCACCACAACATCCTAGTCAATGCCAACGATTCCTTTGGTGATGAGCTTGATGAAGAGCGGTCCCCTGAGCATCTTCGTATATACTTTCAAAATATTAATGGGTTGAAATGGGACAAAAATGGAGGCAATTGGAACCAGATATGCACCATGTCTGGTGCAATCAACGCAGACATCATCGCTTTGGCCGAACTCAATCACGACACCAATCGTTATGCCGTCCGGAATAAGTTGGAACAAGTCACCAAGAAACATTTTGATATTCATCGCTTTGCCGCCGCGGCAAGTCCACTCCGCACCCGATCTACGTACAAGCCTGGTGGAACGGCACTGTTGACTACCGGTAGCCTAGTGGGGTTTATAAAACAGACAATGCGGGACAGAATGGGTCGATGGACGGCCATGAGATACTCCGGGAAACAAGGCACCAACGTCACGGTCATCTCCGCCTACCAAGTGTGCGAAGGCAAAGTGCGCGCGGGAAGCATCACTGCATCAAATCAACAACAAGCCCAGATCACTCTCGAAAGCCTCCGTCAGGAAACCAACAGCCGGGTGGCCCCCAGAAACGCCTTTATCCGTGACCTGCAATCCTTCATCCTGGAATTACAAGGCAAGGGCGACGATATCATCCTCCTCGGCGACTTTAATGAAGATATGGCATCTGAAACATCCGGTATCGCTCGCCTGGCCCAGGAATGCCAGCTAGTTGATGTTTTTCAGGAGAAATTTCACTGCAACGAGACCCCCGCAACATTCCAGAAAGGCCCCCGTTGCATTGATTTTGCTCTGGTGTCACGCCGTGTTTCCCCGCTTGTGAGATTCGCCGGTTACGATCCTTTTGGCTACCGCTTGCCTAGCGACCACCGTGGCTTCTTCCTCGATCTCGATATGCAGGCCCTGCTTCACTCTGTCCCCACACCACTTTGCCCTTTGTCCCAGCGCGACTTTAATACCCGCCAACCTGGAGTGATTGTCGACTATGTCCGAGCAAAAGTTAAATATTTGGACGACCACAACTTCTCGGCTCGTCTTCAACAACTACAAGACCTGGTGGCACCTGACCATTTCCTCGCAGAAGCCCTCGATCGCGACATGACCCGCGCATCTGAACATGCAGCGAAACAATGTGCCAAACGAAAGTCAACGCCTTGGAGCCCGAAATTCGCCGAAGCGTGGGCACACCTCCATTACTTCAAGATTGCCAAGTCTGCCGCCCTAAACTCAGTGGATTATACTGCAGCTTTAAATAAGCTTCGAACCAAGTGGAAGAATCTTCCGGATGACATCCCGACCCGTCTCTCAGCAATTCATTCCGGTTATAAGAAGGCCCAGGCTAAACTTCGCGAAGCCCGGTCCGAAGCACAAGCCTATCGTGACGACTACCTCGCAGCGAAATCGGCCCTGTACGCGGCCTTGGGGGACCAAGGAAAACAGTGGGTCGTCGATCGTCTGAAACGAGCCGAAGAAATGAGCCGAGTTCACTCAAAAATCGAATATCTCCGACGCGACGATACGTCCTCTGGTCTGAGCGAATTGAAAGTCCCAGTGGACCGCACCATCATCGATCCAGACACTATGAAGCGCCTCCCTGACACTCCCGAATATTGGGAAACAATCCGAGTCCCAGAAGAGATCGAAAGCATGCTGTTAGAAAGAAACCGGCGACATTTCGGGCAAGCTGAAGGCACGCCATTTACCCTCCCACAAGTCACGGCAGCAGTAAATTACAAAGGCACGGGCATTGCCGCAGAAATGATGCTTGATGGGGAAGCCGAAATCTCCAATGCCACCAAAGCAACGAGACTCTTTGTCAACCATCTCCAACGAAAAACAATTGTCGAATTGCCTGCTGAAATCACGGAAGAAGAATTTCTTGGCAAACTGAAAACTTGGCCGGAGAAAATGTCGACTTCCCCCTCAGGACTCCATCTTGGCCATTATCATGCCGCATGGCGGGACTGTGGACTGGCAGGCGACAACCCAATTCGCCAGGAAGTTACGACGGGACAGACATTCCTACGACGCATCCATGTTGCCCTTTTGAACTATTCCTTGAAGTTTGGGTACTCATTCGATCGGTGGAGCCACGTAGTGAACGTGATGTTGCAGAAGGACCCAGGTAACCCGCGTATTCATCGACTGCGGGTTATCCACTTATACGAAGCAGACTACAACCTGCTACTGGCAGTCAAATGGCGCCAGGCCATGCATCACGCCGAAGACCACCACCTACTCAATGAGGGCCTTTACGGCAGTCGCTCTGGTCGCTCTGCCCACGACCCCGTATTCATCGAGGTCCTGCAACACGAGATATACAAGTGGTCGATGAAGTTGGGTATCAACTTTGACCTCGATGCCACCTCTTGCTACGATCGCATCCTTGCTTGCCTTGCCGCAATCTGCAGTCAACGCGTTGGTATGGCAAAAAGCGTAATCATGGTCAACGCAACAACGCTTGAAGAGGCAAAATTTAAAATCAAGACAAGACTGGGCATCAGCGAGGCCTGGTATCAACATTGCCGTATATTTCCCATCCATGGCACGGGTCAAGGTTCTGGGAATTCGCCTCAAATTTGGTGTTTTGTGTGCAGCGTTCTGTTTGACGCATTTGCAGCCAAGGCTCACGGCGCGACGTTTTGCTCCTACGACCGAACTCGACAACTTCAGCTATTCATGGTGGGCTTCGTTGACGACTGCTCCCAACGCATCAACGTCTTCGACGCTCACCCACAGCCGTCTGTTCACCACCTAGTCGAGCTGATGACCCGCGATGCTCAACTATGGAATGATTTGCTTTGGACCTCTGGTGGGGCCCTCGAGCAATCTAAATGCTCGTTCCATTGTGTTGACTTTCGCTGGACGGGAGCCGGGGAGCCGTTCCATCGTCCCAGTAATTTCGCCCCCCCGGTGATACTACGGCATAATGGCATCACAACATCGATCCACCAAATGTCGAATTATCACAGTCACAAGACCCTCGGATGTTATGTGAACCCAGCGGGTAGCGCCACCGCCCAATTGAAAGTATTGAAGCGGAAGAACGAGGAGTTTGCTAGGCTACTGGAGTCCAACTACTTTACTCCACATGAGGCCCGGACGATGTATTGGTCTATCTATATTCCGTCCATGATGTATCCATTGTCAGTGATCCCCCTTCCCGAATCCGAGTGCGATGCCCTTGACAAAAGGTTTATGAAAGCGATCGTTCCACGTTGTGGGTATGGCCGCACGATGCACCGCGCTATCCGGTATGGCCCGTACGCCCTTGGTGGCTCAACATTCAAACGCTCGTATGTGGAGATGGGAGCCTTACTGTTACAAATGGCGATGAAATTCTTCAACCATCCGGATACTCAACCGGGCACCCAACTATATATCGCTCTCTCGTGGTTTCAAGCCTTTCTCGGTGTGTCATTTTCAGTCCTCGAATTTCCAACCCGTCCTATCCCACCGTGCGACATGTCCCTTTTCACCGTGCTACAACAATTTCTGGCCTCCATCGAAGGAAAAATAATGCTACGAACCCCCCATGTCCCAACAATCCTACGTATTCACGATCAACATTTAATGGACGTGGCTCTGAGCAACAAGCAGTGGAAGCCTATCCACTTGCGACACATCCAGGCATGTCGCCGGTACCTCCAAGTCCAAACTATCGCCGACGTGACGGACATGGACGGAACTCATCTCCGCGGTGTAATGCTCGACCCATCGCGCCCTCCGCAACCCACCGACGTCCGCGTTTCTATGTTCAATCAGCCCAATCCAGATCCCGTCTCGTGGCAAATATGGAGGTCGTTCCTTCGAACATTTAGCAACATCCGTGGCGAACTTCACGAACCGCTAGGCGATTGGGTCGTCCCACTGGATCAATGCCGCCACTGGCCTCAGTGGGCCTATAATTCTTCGGAAGATCGTCTATTCCGCCACGTTACCAATGCACGGTACAGACCCCTTCCAAGGGTCTCCAAGCAGCATTTTGAGTATACCCACACCGGTAGCACTGAAGACATAACCAAGGAATCCCTCCCTATCCGAGTGTCCATCAGGAATGACGACCTCCTTGCCCCGATCTTGGCCAGTGGACAACGCACTCCCGAGGCGCCTGCTCCAGCGGTCGCTACCTTTGCTGAGTTTGTCTTAGGTCTCCCACAATGGGAACAAGAATTGCTAAGGGAGTGTCAGCTTCTTCTCTCCCCCCGCGAGATCATGAACTTTCTGAATCAAGACAAGGGTGGGGTCTGTGGTAGCGATGGTTCAGTGAAACTTTTGGCAGCGACATTTGGCTTCGTCTTGGCTCATTCCGCCACTCGAACACTGTTAGCCAAGGGCCGTGGCCCGGCCCCGGGCGCCAAGCCGAATTCCTTTCGGAGCGAATCTTACGGGGTCTTGGCGGTGCTACGGTTTATCATTCGATTAATTGAGTTTACTGCGGTTCCACTCACTGTGGCGCCCATCATCTATCTGGACAATACCAGCGTGGTCAAGCGATCTAACCGTGCGACGACCCAACGCTACACCGTACCCAACAATTACCTTCTCTCGGAATGGGATGTGATTCAGAGTATAGCTGACTCCAGCCACCAGCTCCCATTTCCCTTTGAAATACGATGGGTTAAAGGCCACCAGGACGAACACAAACCACGCAGGAGCCTTCCTTTCCCAGCCCAACTTAACTGCCTGGCAGATGACGAAGCAACCGCCGCCGCCCAGCACCTGATTGCACCTCCAATTCCGCCGCTCCTACCCCCGGTTCATGCACTCCTCACCCTCGGCGGAGAATCCGTGACAAGCAAATTGAAGAAACGAGTCCACTATGCAGCAAACGCCCCCGCCTTATTCGACTATCTGGAGAAGCGATTCAACTGGTCGCCAACAACCCGCCAAACAATCGATTTCGACATGTTTGCCCAGATCAACAAAGCCTTTCAGGATAAAAGGCCCACTCTAGTCAAGCACTGCCATGCTATCGCCCCTACCGGTCACATCGCCCACCGAAACAACCAGAGTTACCCACGATGTTGTCCAGTCTGCCCCTGCACCGACGAAACCAACAATCATATCCTCCAATGCCCGGGCCCATCTCGAACACAGTGGCGTACCGACACAATCAATGCCATCCAGAAATACCGCCCGCTCCAGTCAGATCCTGCTATCATCCGCCTCCTCTGCTCCGGACTTGAGTACTTCCACCAGTGCCTCCCCGGTAGTCCAGCTGCTGATTCGATCCATCTTCCTACCAGCTATCGGCAACTCCAAATCGAACAGGATTCCATCGGGTGGGACCAGGTTTACCGAGGCCGGTGGAGCTCACAATGGGAACTCATGCACAACCAGCACTCGGCAAACCAACCTCCGCACCTCCAACAGTCCGGAAGTAAATGGGTCTTGGGTCTTGGGCGTCTGCTCCTCACCCAATGGTTCAAACTCTGGAAGATACGCAACGATGAACGGCACGGAGTCGACGCAGCGACGAGGGAATCAGCGCGCCTCCAGGTAGTTCAGCATCAACTGGCTGCTCTCTACTCACTCCGCACCAAAGTGTGCCCTTGCGACCGTCACATCTTCCTGGCTACCCCCGAAACGCATCTCCAACAATTTCAGGATCTCCAAACAATCGAGGACTGGATCACCCTGTACAGCGAGGTGATCCATGTAAGTGTAGCCCGTGCGAAGGCTCTACGGATCGGTAACACCCCTGCCATCGATGAAGCCCTCCGACAATTAACACCTAGCTCGGCCGATGCTTTATAGCATGGCCGAGATTAATTCCGCGCGGTTCCTAGAACCGCCCGGGCCGGGTTGGTCGGGACCTACATCCCGTCCGGTCGGATAAAATAGGCTTCTAGTTTTTTTTGTTTGCCTTGCCCATCCTAGTCTCTGCTGTTGTGCCTCCCCTCGCCTCTCCGTGGTTGTGCAGTACACTAGAATACCCCTCTAGATCTAACAAGTAGTTAGAACGTTAGAATGTTGTAACATTGGAATGTTAGAATGTTCGAACGATGAGTACACACAATGGCCTACGTGTAGTACCAACATACCTCAGATACATACCTGGCCGACGTCGACTTGGTCGAACGTCTGTGGACGCACGGACGGACGGGCAAGGCCGGCGCGGCTGACGAGCAATGACGACGACAACGGCGAGCGCGGCGAGCCGTCGACGTCTACTACTGGAATAGAACTTCCAACGGTATCTAGCTATGGACCTTGAAGAGATTCGAGAAGCTAGATCGGTGGGAGTTGTATCCAACGCATGTAGGATGCGTTGAGGAAAGACCCTGGTGGTCTAGGAGCGATAGAATCAGCGATAACTTAGATCTCACAATTATTTCCACTACAACTTTTTCATCGTACTTTCAGCGTAGTGCACAGTGTTAACACTCCACGTTACACGCGTGAGCTAAAGATGAAGATTGCAAACAGCATCCCGAAGAAGACCGCTGCCGAGAAGCAGGGCTTCAAATCAGCACCGGTCAGTATCGAAAGACCCGAGCCAAAGGAGCTCAAAGACGGGGCGTACAGTCAATACGACTTGCGCATTGACCCAAAGGATAAAAAGTCGTTGACGCGACGCGTCAAACAACCGCATTTCACGGACGGAACGCCCGAAGAGTGGTTCCTTTTCCTTATCGGACTTAAGGATGTGATCGCGGGTCAGGACTTGACTACGGGACCTCAGAAATTTGCGTTAACACGCAATTTGCTGAAAGGCCAGGTATTGGCCGCGTTCAACGCGAAGGCCTCGGAACTCGAAGCCGAAACTCCTGAGAGTTTTGAGAAAAGTTTGCACGCGGTTACGGCGTATGTCCTCCCAAAACGCGCAGTGCAACTTCAAAAGCGCTATATGCGTCGGATCTGCCGAAAGCCCCCGACGATGACAATGAAGGCGTATGTGGCTCGGCTCCGCGAGCTAAACGATTACCTCGCGCTATTCGACGAGAAAGGCGAGAAAAACAAAATTCCCGACGACGAGCTCATGGAGAATTGCGAGTTTGGAATCCCCGCCAAGTGGCGCAAAGAGATGATCCTACAGGGATTCGAGCCCGTGGACCATACGGTTCAAGACTTTGTAGACTTCTGCGAACGGCTGGAAGCTACTGAGGAGATCAATGAAGCCCTCAGCAAGAAGGCAGACAACAACGGCAAGTCGAATGACGAAAAACCCTCGAAGAGGAAGCGCGGAGGCCCGAGAGCGGGAACCGACGGTAAGGCCAAGTATGATTGTCTTTATCATGGCGCTAACAACACCCATGCTACCCATGATTGCCTTATTTTGAAGGATCAAGCAAAGAAAATGGCGGCTGCCCATTCGAATGTCGCAGGTCGTTTCAAAAAGGCCCGCTTCGAAAACAAAACTTGGCGCCGCAGCGACAGCGATGGCGATGGCGAAAAGAAAAAGAAAACAGGCGAGCTTCATGCCTACATCAAGTCGATGGTCGAGAACGCGGTCAAACAATCCGCAAAGAAACGCAAGGCCGAAGATCCTCCCTCGATGGATAATTTCAATTACGATATGGATGATCTCGACGGTATCGACTTCGACAAACTCAGTGTCAGCGACGGCAGCGACAGCGACACCGAAATGGATTGACGGTGTGAGCCGGTGACTACGTGTGAATATGAATACAACAGTAATAATAGTGGTGAATTGAACGATTACACTAGTTCTATCCAAAGGGACGATGTCCAACAGATGGAATCATTTTACAATAGCGATAGCGTTACAAGCGCAACACAAAATTCGCAAAAATCACACGCAAGTCGAAATTTCGTTAAACTAACGAAATCTCGAAGTTTCAGCTCTCTCGACGCATGTCTGGCGGAAGCACAGCGCGAGCGCGAGCTTTACTTATTGAACACGATTCGAGGTAGTCGAACTGTAGGCTCAAACAAACGACAAAAATCCAGTCATCTAGTACCGATCACGTTTGCACGTGTTAACCAACGCGGCGGACGTCGGCAACAAGTAGTAACCGTCAAAGCACTTCTTGACTCTGGCGGTAGTGGCTGTCTCTGGAAGAAGAGCAGTGCCAGCAAACTAAAAATAAAGACCCAAAAAGCGACTACTGTATTCACAACTATGAGCGGTAGTTATAAGTGTACTGAACGCGTGACCACGCAACTCAGTCTACCGGAACTACACGACGATCGATTGATCGAGTGGGACTTTCACCTAGCAGATGATCTAGGTAACTACGACATGATTATAGGCAGAGACCTCATGCAAGAGCTAGGTCTAGTGATCGACTTCAAGGCTATGGAAGTAGAATGGGACGATGCACGTATGCCAATGAAAGAAATAGATGCGACGACGGCGACGTCGTATCATGTACATGAACGCGGACACGTTGACGAGATGTCGGACCGCGTCAAAGAAATTCTCGACGCCAAGTACGAGAAAGCCGATGCACGTAGCATTGCTAGAGAGCAAGCTCACCTTAGTAAGGATGAGCAGAGCAAGCTAGAACAGCTACTAGCAAAATACCAGACACTATTCGACGGTACCCTCGGCCGATGGCGTGGGGCCCCCTATGACATTGAACTAGTAGAAGGTGCCAAGCCGTACCATGCTAGAGCGTACCCTGTACCGAAAGCGTACGAGCGTACCCTGCGCGATGAAGTCGAACGACTCTGTCAAGTCGGAGTACTCAAAAAGGTGAACCGCTCCGAATGGGGTGCGCCCACCTTTATCATCCCCAAAAAGGATGGAACAGTTCGATTCATCAACGACTTCAGAGAGTTGAACAAACGGATTAAACGCAAGCCGTATCCAATCCCGAAGATTCAGGACTTACTGATGAAGCTAGAAGGCTTTCAGTACGCGACGAGTCTCGACCTCAACATGGGTTACTACCACATAGAGTTAAGCCCAGACAGTAAAAAACTATGTACTATCGTACTCCCTTGGGGTAAGTACGAAATGCAACGCTTGCCGATGGGGCTCTCGAATAGTCCCGACATTTTCCAAGAGAAAATGGGCACCCTCTTTGAGGATCTAGAGTACGTACGAGTGTACATCGACGATCTACTAGAACTAACTACAGGCGATTTTGATGACCACCTAGAGAAACTAGAAGTCATTTTCAAACGTCTAAAAGACACCGGTCTTAAGGTGAACGCCCGAAAGTCGTTCTTCGCCCGTGGCGAACTAGAATACCTTGGGTACTGGATAACGCGAGACGGAATCCAACCAGTCGCAAAGAAGGTAGAGGCTATTCACGCTATGAAAGCACCTACCAATAAACGCGAGCTACGTAAGTTCATAGGCGTAGTTAACTACTACCGCAACATGTGGATTCGTCGCTCTGAAGTTTTAGCCCCTCTGAGTGCGCTAACTTCTAAAGAAGCCAAATGGCAATGGGGTCCGGTCGAGCAGAATGCCTTCGACACGATGAAACGAATTATAAGTAAGCAGACACTACTAACATACCCCGATTTCAACATACCATTCGAAATACACACCGATGCTAGTCATACTCAGCTAGGTGCAGTGTTATCGCAACGCGGGAAACCGATTGCGTTCTATAGTCGAAAGCTGAACCCAGCGCAAACGCGCTATACTACGACGGAACGAGAGCTTTTAGCTATCGTCGAAACACTTAAGGAATTTCGCAATATCCTTTTGGGACAGCGAATCAGAGTCTTCACAGACCATAAAAATCTTACGTATAAAGAATTTAACACGGAGCGCGTCATGCGTTGGCGCCTCTTAATCGAGGAGTTTGGCCCCGAACTCGTCTATATCAAGGGCGAACACAACGTCGTTGCGGACGCGCTTAGTCGACTCGATCTCGACGATAGAGCTTTCCCCGAATCTCACTTAAATGAGTTTTTGGCGGGCGACGAATTACCGCGCGATGCATTCCCCCTAACTTACAAGAACATAGCGCGCATGCAGAATGCCGACCGCGCCTTATTATCTAAAGTACGTACAAACCCGCGATATTCAGTCAAAGTCTATCGTGGGGGCGGAAAGAAGCGAGAACTAATAGTACGCGAGGACAAGATTGTTCTCCCAACGAGTCTCCAGAAGCGGTGCGTCAAGTGGTATCACGAGATGCTCTGTCACCCAGGAGAAACGCGTACCGAACAAACGATTCGACAACACTTCTACTGGAAAAACATCCGCGGCGATGTCGAGCGGATCTGCAAGTCCTGTCCGACCTGTCAGCTGACAAAGCGAAAGACAGTCAAGTACGGGCATCTTCCACCCAAGGCGGCAGAAATAGACCCTTGGGATACGCTATGTGTCGACCTGATAGGTCCATATAAGATAAAACAACTAGGTAGTAAGAAGACACTACAACTATGGTGTCTCACGATGATAGATCCCGCAACCGGATGGTTCGAGATGGTACGTATAACAAATAAAGAAGCCTTTTCGATAGCCAGTGCGGCCGAAATGGCGTGGTTTACGAGATATCCGTGGCCACAAAAGATTATTTATGACCGCGGAACTGAATTCATGGGAGAATTCCGAAGAATGGTGCGCGAAGACTACGGCGTAATGACCAAGCCAATCACAGCGCAAAACCCGCAGGCTAATTCAATTATCGAGCGAGTTCACCAAACCATAGGGAACATGATTCGCACTTTCGAGTTGCAAAACTCCGAAGACACGGAGTCACTGGACGGAGTCCTTGCAGCCACTATGTTCGCAGTACGCGCAACGTATCACACAACGATGCAAGCGACGCCAACACAGCTAGTGTTTGGCCGCGACGCTATCCTAAATACCCGGTTCGAAGCCAACTGGAAGTTAATTAAGGAACGAAAGGAATCTCGTATTATCCAAAATAACACAGCTGAAAACAAGACGCGAAGAGTTTACCGGTATCGCGTAGGACAGAAGGTAATGGTCCGTAATGAACAATCCCGTAAGTATGGGACGAATCCTTATAGCGGTCCGTATGAGATCGTGCACATCAATGACAATGGCTCTATTCGCATCAGAAAAGGAGCGGTGCAACAAACATACAATATCCGGAATCTGCATCCGTACGAGGAACGCGATGCTGCTGACGAGTGAGCTCTTAGAAGCCCTTGTCATGGGGGCGCATGCAGTACACTAGAATACCCCTCTAGATCTAACAAGTAGTTAGAACGTTAGAATGTTGTAACATTGGAATGTTAGAATGTTCGAACGATGAGTACACACAATGGCCTACGTGTAGTACCAACATACCTCAGATACATACCTGGCCGACGTCGACTTGGTCGAACGTCTGTGGACGCACGGACGGACGGGCAAGGCCGGCGCGGCTGACGAGCAATGACGACGACAACGGCGAGCGTGGCGAGCCGTCGACGTCTACTACTGGAATAGAACTTCCAACGGTATCTAGCTATGGACCTTGAAGAGATTCGAGAAGCTAGATCGGTGGGAGTTGTATCCAACGCATGTAGGATGCGTTGAGGAAAGACCCTGGTGGTCTAGGAGCGATAGAATCAGCGATAACTTAGATCTCACAATTATTTCCACTACAACTTTTTCATCGTACTTTCAGCGTAGTGCAGTTGCTCAAACAACTCTCCCCGATGTTGGACTATTTCGAATACGAACAAATCATCGAGTCCAGTCCCATTGACGCCAGAGAAAATCTGCGAAAGGGGCAGAATTATATTATTGCGGCGCAGCCACACGGTGTGTTGTCGATCTGCGCAATTTGCTCCGCTATTAGTGCAGAAGAAGACTTTCGGGGTACCATTCCGACTGGTGTAGCTTCGGCCGTGCTAATAACGCCCATTTTGAAGCACGTGATGGGCATTTTTAACCTCGTTTCTGCATCGAAGTCTAGTTTGAAGAAGCAGCTCAAAAGGGGGGGCATTGACGGGACGATTGTACTCTACGTGGGAGGAATGGCCGAACTCTTCCTTAGCTCTGAGAAGGAAGAAGTCCTCTATCTGAAAAATCGAAAAGGTTTCATCAAGTTGGCTTTGCAAGAAGGTGTTGACATCATTCCCATCTATCTCTTTGGCAACACGTCAGTTTTATCAGTCGTCAAGTCCGGCGCTCTAGCAAATTTGTCGCGAAAGGTGAGACGATTGTTGGCTCCTTTGTTACAAGCATTGAAGAAAACATTCTAATCCTTGCGAAGCTTCAGGTATCATTGACATATTTTTGGGGAAGGTGGTATCTTCCGATCCCTCGACGCGAGAAGGTACGTTGAAGTTGGAGTAAAGCAAATGTATTAGGCGTCTGACGCGGCTTCGTCTCATGTTTTTGTGTATTCAGCTGCTTTATGTGGGTGGCCAACCTTTGGGCTTACCGTGCATCTAGAATCCAACCCAACAGGATATCGACAGGTACCACGCAAAATACTGCAGTGAGGTGAAACGACTTTTTGACCAATACAAAGAACGGGTACCGAAATACAAGCACAAAACGCTCAAAATTGTGTAGCATACTTCCGTGGACAAATGACCCCAAGACAGCCACTGATCTTAGATATTTTTTACAAGTGTCAAGGTGTTAACATGGACCTCTTCGAATGTGCCTGATTCCAGGTCAGCACGCAGTGCTGGGGCATTTTCTTCTTCAAAAGCTATAGTGTAGCCAAGTTTACCTTCGTATAAGGACCTGGCTGCTGAATTCTTCTTTTCTACTAAGAGGGTGATTTGGTCAACACCCCAATCTTTGGCCAAGGCTTCCGATTCTTTGCATAGTATTTTAGCTATCCCGTTCCCTCTTGCCTCCGTGGATACCGCTAGATTGGAAAGAACGCACACGGCTCTCGTGTCGGGGGACAACAACTCGGCTGCGATAGTAGCAATCGGCGCATCTGAAAATGGGTCGGCAAGTAGATGAGATGTCGACCGAAAACGAAAGGAGTAGTCTTTCAATAATATCAGTGCATACCTTTGTATAGTCTCCTCTGCTTTGGACCTAAGGATGCGACAGCATTTTTTGCCATGGCTTCTGCTTTCTCAGGTTCAAGTATTTCTCCTCCGATCGACAGGCTAACTTTGACCGTCACCGCCCCGAGTATCTTTTTCGACTCTAGGTCAAAGGCACCAACAACGGTTGAATCACAAAGCCTTCTACCCATTGTTTCGCCAAACTTCTCCTGTAGGTCAGCACACTGCTCTACGACCAAGTTCATTCGCGAGGCGGAAGATATGGTGGATGGATCACCAAGCTGATGGTGTTCCGAACTCAGCCAAAATGAATCGACCAAGAATGATCCGACCATATTCAAAAAGTTTTCATTAGTAGATGCAACAAGTTCCACGGGCAAGGAGTGACTGGAAGGCTTTGTGCCTGTGTCTTCTGTTGGCGCCTTTCCAGAAAAAAACACCTGTACCCCAGCAGTCGCTGGCCTTCGCAATGGCGAAACGGGCAATGTAGGCCCCAACAGCAAGAATGCATTGCCTAGCAATGGCAAACATAAGCAAGCTAGCATACCACAAAAGATGAATTCCCTCTGCATTTTTGGCAGTCTTTTGAAACTATCAATAGAACGCAACCCTTTTCTTTCATTTTTTATTGAAACAGCTGTTGTCGATGTCGCCATTCCTGATTTCCCGTGTGGGGTTTTTATTTTATTTTGTGACGTAAAAGTATCGCCGTACACTGACAGGTGCCGAAAAGAGGGGAATTTGAAAACCGGTAGTCTGACCCAAAAACATGGTTTTATTAGCCGCGATGTTGCGACAGGAAAGGGGGACCGTTGTGCCTCCTACGATACGAAAGCTGACGTACGTACACAGCCTATTAGATTGAACATGACGAGCTCCTTCTCCTGCAATACTGACTTTTACTTTACGAGCAGCAAAGAGTGCACCCTATCCAGTTAGAAGCTACCTTGATGATCAAGAGGGACGATCTTCTTGCCATCCCCAGATAACGGCTACATCATGTAGCAACACCCCCTAATCGAAATTGGTTGTACTGGAGCAGGAGCATGACGGGAAGAACCACGACCAGGATGCCCTGGGGGGCTGCTGAAAACCAGCCTGTGATACTACATCTAGACATGGAGACATTGACAGCAATATCCTAGCCTCAGAAATCAGAATGTTTCTTCTTGTTCTCAAGAAATAGTAGCTACCTAGATTTCAAGAAAGCAATCTTTAGTAGGAAAAAGAATACATTTTTTGAAGTTTATCACATTGTCATTTCTTCTGTTGTTGCTTCAGGTTGCTTAGGTTCCACCAGCACCAGCAGCCAGTGGTAGTGCTGCTAGGGGAGCAGGTTGCATCCTCATCATGACGATGATCTCAATCAAGCCTTACCAGCATGTTATGGGCAATGTACTACGTTGCTTGTTGCTGCCTCCAACGTACCTTTTGGTACTATAATATGATTCCTTTTATCATACCTGGTAAGCTCTCTAGCTAGAGGTGTAGAATTTTAAGTAGTGCACCATATCGACTTGGGAAACGATCCTAACAACCGACGTAATGGCCAATATGGGCAACCCTATCATGTATAGGAACATTTTGGTGTGTCGCAGTGCGACATATTGTATATGCCTTTATTAGTGTTTACGCTGATTCGATTGGCTCTCCTATTAGTAATTTTGGTGTTTCCGCTGATACTATTGGCTGCTTTTTAGTGGAGCAATGCTATTGGCTGCTCTTCTGGTGGAGCGCGTACCGCGCGATTCCCCTCAAATTTGTCGGGGGAAGGCTTGCCACTGGGGTGGTCAGTGTAGCTTTTACTTCTGAGACAGTCACGCTTGGCTGCTTGGAATGAATCGTTGCTACTCTTCCCTGCTTTTTACACACTAGTAGGTGGAAAAGTAGCAGCAGCTCAAGTAATAATAGCTATTATACTGCTACTACTAGCTTCTACTACTACAAGTGATGAGCAGGATGATGCTCCTCGTCGTCGTCCTGCTGGCCGCGGCTGGTGCTGCGGGGAGCGGCAGCAAGAGGAGGACGAAGAGGACTAGTGCTGGTGCTGCCTCGTAGTACAACCCCTGTTGGGCTACTCCTTTGACTAGCTAAGTGTACCAGCAGCACTCCTAGCTACTACTAATCGCTCCGGCAATTTGGCAAGAAGAAGAGGAGGATATTTCCTTTCCTATCGTCCAGGTAGCTGCTAAATGGATAGCATGCACTTTTTGCTGCTTTAATAGTACTACTGGCAATTTGGCAAGATCATTGTTCCTTTCCAATTGTCCAGGTAGCTGCTAAATGGATAGCGCACACTTTTTGCTGCTTTAATAGTAGTAGTACTACTACTGCTGTAGCTAGTGGTATCATGCTGGTGTTGTTGTTGTAGCACTAGTAGAACTGCAGCCTACTGTAGCTACTTGAGTACTAACTACTGCCACCTTCAATGCATCATCCTAGTACCTGCGGCGGTGGCGCTCATAGGCACTATTAGTAGTACTAGTAACAGCCCCACATCATTATCAAGAGCGACCACCACTTCTTCTTGCTTCTGGCTGTATCTCTAGTAGTAGAATACTAGCAGCTAGCCACTAGTACTACTACTGACACCAGGTGTCTGGTGAGCTGTGCTGGTACTATTACTAGATGTAGCTATGAAGTTTACTGCTGTATTGTACTCTAGTTGCAAATAGCAGTACCTGGTAGGCAGCCTTCGGCGCACCTGCGGTGCACCGCCCCTCCCCCTCCCCCACCCCTAAAATTTTATTATAAAGTTCCTATCGAAAAATTGCCCCAAGTATGTGTATGTGGATAACAGGTTTTGAGCACATGTGCGCACTAGACCCGCGCGCAAAAATCTGCGGTTTCACGCCCGCCGCACAATCACAATGGTGAGAGATAAATCCGCATTACTGTATGATAGGAGGCGCGGCGGCACTCTCGCATTGACGACCACGAGCTATAATAATACACAGTGTTCGAAGCTTTGGCAATTTCCCTCATTTCAAATCACCCTTGCCATGTCGCGTGTAGGTGCATCAACGTTGGTGAATGTTACTGAGGATGCCGAGCTACGATTAGTCCGACATCTCGCCGAAGCAGCCGAGTCGACATCGCCGAGTTTCGTCCAGGACTGCGAAGCCTGCATTTCTCACGGGGACGCGGCCAAGCTGATGGCGACCATTCTTGCAGAGAAAAGGGCCATTCAAGCTCTTTCTTTAAACGAAGAAGCGATTTCAGCGGTGTCTTTGCTGGCTGCTCTCCTCGATAGAGCGAAAGATTCTCAACTCGTAAATCAGCTTGCCGATTCTTTGATCGAGGTGTCCACAGATACGACGAAAACTGTCTCTCTCCTAGCGACGCTGTACAATATGAGATCCGATGCCTTGGAGAAGGTCGGACTTATGGTCAAAATGATCCAATTGGCGACGCAGCGTCAGCCGAGTTTGTTAGAATCTCATGTTACTGTTCTAGGCAAATGGATGGATGCCACCAAGCTCCCGATCGTGTTGGACGAGTGGAAAGTTGGGCTCGCCGCACGGAGACCTTTGTACCTAGCAGCTTCGGAGGGTGGTGCTACACCAATGGCAAAGCAACGATTCACTTTGCTGGCCCTCGAAACCTATAAAAGTTCTGTAAGTCTCGTGTGAAAAATTTGTCTTCGTCCAGGGAAAAGAAATACTCACCCCATGTAATCAGGACGTGGACTCTCAAGGACTACTGATCTCAGAACGAGCGGCAATCGGTGCTATTCGTGACCCTATCTCTCTTTTTGAGCAGCAGAGAAATATTCTGTCTTTGCCAGCCATTCAAGCTCTGGAGCAGAAGTCTGCACCTCTTCTTGCTTTGTTGAAAGTTTTTCAGGAGGGAAAGCTCGAAGATTACTATTCGTTTATTGACGCTAATGGTGGGGAAGGCGTACTTAGTCAATGGGAGGGAGTCGCGCCGGACGACTGTGTACGGTACATGCGAATTCTCAGTTTATGCACATTGGCTGCTGAACACGAAGAGATTCCATATGAAGTTGTCGCGGATACTCTTCAGACGAGTTTGGATGACGTGGAAAAATGGGTGATTGCGGCTGTATCCTCGGGCTTGCTGTCAGCGAAGATGGATCAATTGCAGAACAAGGTGGTCGTTGAAAGGTGCGTGGTTAGAAAGTTTGACTTGGACCAATGGAAAGCTGTGCAGGCTAGACTTCATAACTGGAAACAAAACGTTGGAGGAATCCTCGAGGCCTACAGGCAAGGGCTACAACAGCATCAGCAGTAGAAAACTTCCTATTAGTCCATGGTGAATAATGACTGCATCTCATATGAGTAGAGCTTTAGCGGACAAAGGTTCAGCTGCCGTCTAAAGTTGAAGTACCTCCAGCCTAGCCAGGTTCCAACACGATTAGGAACAGGCGGCAAGATCCTATTCGTTGCAGAGTTTTGTCCTATTCTTCGCGGAATTCAGTCTCACAAAAGTTTGGTTTGGCCGACCACCCCTTCAAGGAACCGACGCTGTTCGTGTCGCCACGAGAGAAAATCGACCGACCGCTGCTGTGTGCCTCAGAAGACTTCCGACCTCGACTTCTTTCAGAGGAGTTCACGGTCCAGATCGGCTGGTCGCGGTGAACGTGGTGCTTACCATGGATATCTGGCACGACGAAGTCGATGTAGGTCCCAGCCTCGCGCTCCAGATGCCTCACACCGTATCGAGTGTGCTGAAATCCCTGGATTTTCTGGCTATTCGTGGCTTGCATGTCAACGACATCTCGGTTTCTCCGGAAGTTTGGCTCTCCCTTGGTGACGAGCAATCGGGAATCCTGTGTTCCCTGAAGCCCCAGGAGGTGCTTCAGCCACTCAGAAAAAAACATGATGATGGCAGCAAGACCATTTACGAAGAAATGGACGACATTGAACGATGTCACATCCCGCGTTTGTTGTTTCCGCAAATTCGAGGCCGGCAGCAATGCAGAAAGCTTGGCTAGGCGTTCGTCGAAGTGATAGTCGCCCTCGTCACCATCAGGATCGTGCAAAACGTAAAAATCGGAGCTCGGTTCCCTACGCTTCTGTCTACTGCCGCTGCCCCATAAACTTCGATCCAAAGTGTCGAATGTCCCACCTGGAGGGGCAACTACGGGTGTATCCATTGTCAGCATGGTATGAGCAGAGGTCAAAGGCGTCTCAATTGTGGTAGTCGTATATGAAATTTCCAACGGTGGCGCGGTTGCCAAAGAATATGAATCACTAGCTCGACTCTCTCTCTCGCCAATATAGTTTATCTCCACTGCCTGCGATCGAGCATCTATCTCGGACACAAAACGGATCTGTTCATTTTCGTGGGCAACTGACTTCGTACCATCACGGCTTCTCTCTTCAAGTGGCATATCTTGACAAAACGGATCCAAAAATTCGTCCGCCTCAGATCCATTTTCATCTTGCCAGCCGTTCCTTGAATCTTCCGTTTCGCCCGCTGTTATTCCCCCGCAATCCCTGTTCCTTTCGCCATCGTATTCACCTTGATCCTCTTGGAAGGGTGGTGGTTCGAATGATTCTTCAGTACTCGGAGTGCTTCGCGTTGCTGTTTGAAGCCCGCTTTCCTTTCCATGCTCATGTGTTTCTGTCCCAAGCATTCCATTCATAGATTCGAGACGTGCAGCGGCCGCGCATTTAAGCCTGGCAGGGAAGTCTTCTGATATGCTGGCTTCGCTCCGGCTCTCAGAGATTTCACTGCCATCATCAGCGATCCGAGCTTCGGTGTTATCAACTGGAGTGGTCTTATCGGTTTCCCCTTGAGTTGAGTCATTTGCGCTCTGGAAGGAGGTGCCGTTTGTGATGCAATTGGATTGGGGCGATATTAGAGATCTACTTGCGGACGCGCCGTGGCTTACTGATGTCTCCTCGTTCCCCTGCAAGGACAAAGCCTCGTGCTTCGAGGCTTCTGTGCCCGGTTCATCTGTGGCAAGATCAGCAACGTCCCCCGTAGGGACAACATTGCTCGATGCTGCATCAACTGAAGTCTTCAGAACTAGGTCCCTCTCCCGGATTTTCCGTGAAGGGTCATCCAAGTGTGAAATCACTTTTAAGTCTTCGATATCATAAGAAGTTGCTACGACTCGTGCCTCGGGAGATGTGGGGTTGCCTAAGGACCCTGGCTCGGAAGAAGAAGTTCTTGCTTTCGTTGATGCAGTCGACTCAGTTGGGCGAGACATACCCGTAGACAATGCAACTCGATTCTTGTCCGTAAGCTCGTCCAGAGGGCCCACCTCATGGCCCGGTGGAACTTCATCCAGAAGCACTGCTTCGCGTGCTTGAGTTTTCTGATCGTCGCCCAATTCCCACAACTTGTCTCTCCGCCCCATGAGCTCATCGCCGGATGACATCGATGCCGCCGGATTATTCTGCCAATTTGAAGACTCTTCATTAGGCGTTGGTCCTTTCGAATTTCGAGGAACCGTCGCTCCAAGATCACCAATATCGGCGTTGCTTTGGTCGGACATGGACAATGTCTGGATTAGGGGGTAAGTCTTGTCAAAGCCCTCTTCGTCAGATGTCAATTCGCTGCATGAGACACGGAGATCTCTGTCATTTGTTTCCGCGCAATAGCGCACAGAGGTAGGGATACCACCATAGAGCGAACTAACCCCGATCGTGTTTGATTCGGCTTTCTTGCAGAAGGCATCATCACCATTCTTTCGGATCTCATCGTCCGGAGCATCAAAGCTCGGATATTCTCCGTCGACCAAATCTAGCTGTTCTTTTTTCGCAGGAACCCAATCCTTACTCACAAGTGAGCCCAGCTTGGATGACGTGCTAAATTTTGAAAGAGCGTTTTTCTCTTTTACAGGCTGCCTCCATTGGCGATCGGCTCTGCCCGGGTACTTCGTGTTTTTGTCTTCGTCAAAGCTCGGATGCTCCTGTACACAGTCGGAGCCTAATTTGGCTGAAGACGCGTTCTCTTCAAGAGAGAGCTGAATCCCTCTTTTCCTGGGTTCCACCGTGTTGATCAACGCCTTCTGTGCCTCGGTGGAGACACGCGACGCAATGAGGTCACGCATGCTGGGTTGAAAAGGTGCAGAACTCTGCATGGCCCCTCCCCGAGCCGGGGGGACGTCAAAGCTTGGTTCGCTGTCCAACATTCCAGATGCTTGCATGTCCTTATCGGGAGACGACGTGTGGGGTGTCAACCTTGTTCCCTTTCTGAAGTCATGTGGCACCGGCACAGACTGGGCCTGAACTTGAAACTGCCGTTTCATTCCAAAAGGCATCATTTCAAAGCTATCTTGGGAGCTTACAAACGAACCGTTGCCATCAATTACAATATGACTTGGTAACGACCCTGGCCTTACTATGCTTTGCGACGAATGAGAAGTCTCCATTTTTGGAGGGACGGGCTTGAACATGTTGGGATTGGGGGTGAAGGCAGAAGCGGCTGGCTTCCGACAGACTGGGCTGATTCTGGGTGTCTGATGGACTGATTCATCTTCCTCATCGGAAGTAATTTCAGTAGGAGATTCAAAAAGAGACTTGTAAAATTGTGGCATGGCAGCCCCCCCAACAACTTCGTCAATAATGACCTGTTCATCCAACCGGCTGTAATCAAAATCGCACTTTTTGGCAATTTTGTCACCATTGATCCTAAGGTGATGAATGGCAGACTTAACTTCTTGTCTGCTTGGAACTAGATTGTCAAGCCCTTCCATGAGTTGCAGAGGCAGTGGAAGAGTCATCCTCAATTGTACTTCGGTCGCGGAAGGACCCGCTCTATCACATCGGATCAAATTCGACGAGGACTGCTGAGCATCCTTGCTGAACAATGCATTCATACAGTTAGCGTTGAGTTGAAATCGATCATCATCCTCATCGTCGTCGTCGTCATCATCATAGGAGGTATATGAACCACTTGAATCCGAGCTGCTATGAGATTTTGAGTCGCTGTCGCCAGAGAAAACCTCGTCATAGAGGTTTGCCATATTTTGCCAATTGTGCTTTTTGCCGCTTCCATGCTGGTTGCGACGCTTTTGGGAAGGAACATCGGCGGCTTGGCTATCACTTTTATACCCCTCGGTTGCCTCAGGTAAGCCGCCCTCGCTATCCTCGTCACTTGGTTCACTAATTCCTTGTGTGTAGGGGCTTTCTCGGGGAACGGACGACATGCTGCTGTACCTCATCCCCTCATCCGGGCCTCGCGAGTTCAGCTCATGGCTTAATTCACCACCTAGCCCCCTCATATTTCTTGAATCGCGTCTCCGAAAGGATGTCTCGGCAGGTTTCTGATTGCATCCCCGTACACGGAACGCGTCGTCGCGACGAGTCGACTCGTCCTCCGAACTTGGAACGGAATCGTCGTTTCTTCCACCACGGGTAGGGTAGTACTTGTTCTTGGCTTCCGCAAACGAACGACTTCCTCGAGAGCGAGAGTGGCTTCTTGTCTCATCAAACCTCATGGTCAAAGATTCTACAGCTACTTTGAGGGTATGTCGTCTCAAAAGCTTGGCAGCAGTTTTGTCCGTCGGATGCCGTGCTTGGGGAATCCGATATTCCCATACTTCCATTATCATTACTTAGGTCAAATCGAGTAATGTGGATAGGCGGGCGCGCGTTTGGCGGGAATGGTGAAGTTTCGGAATATACATTTCAGTATGCAAATTATTTGGTGTAAATAGGAACTAGATAACGGCACAGTCCAATTCTTAATTGGGAAATTGCCATAGTTAGCGATGTTTGGCGGAGACGAATGTGCTAAAATTAAATATGAAAAATACTACTTGGTATAGTACCAAGGTACGGGGCCACCAAACTGCGATAATTACTGAGTGCTTCATGCCACCAACGAGGAGGCCGAGCCACTTCCGTCCACACTCTCTCCTTCCATGTAGTCTCTAAACACAGATCCTGCTGTGCTCCCACCAGCGAGCGACGACGCTCTATCAATCCAGCTGGTCCAGTAACACAGCATGGTCAGGACGGATGTATCTACGATATGTGGCGAAACCGACACATTGCTACGTACGTACCGTTACGGGTTGTGGAAGAAGCGAGGAATGTATTCCTAATAAAGTACAGCCCCCACCACCAGCTGGTCAGACTCACCCACCACCCCCGGAGGAAGCATCATGGCCGTGATGATACTGCTGGTGAGGAGGAGGACGATGCAACAACGTGCTGGTGAGTACTCCTACTACTTAAATTTAAGAGTGGTTAGTATCTAACGTGCAGTAGTACTAGATACCTGGTACTACAAGACCCCGACACTTGTAGAAGTTCTAGGGCTGTTCCGCGCAGCAGAGGCAGTAACAAACATGGACATTTACAGTAGCTGGTATCGTACGAGTTTTTATTACACAGACAGTACTGTAGCCCAAAGCAAAATGCAGTGAAGGAGAGTGGCTGGTGTCTAGTATATCAAAATCTACTCCGGCGGTTCTTGGTGCATAGAAGTACTACCGGTAGTACTAGTAGGCCCATCATCGAGTACTAAAGTGCTACCGTAGTAATGATGTCTCTCAGAGCTTTCTCAACTAGAGAGGGGAAGACAGATTAGTAGTGGTCGATCTTCGTGATTTCAGAACGTGAATGAATGGGCGCACCAGGTAAGACAGACCGGCGCGAGGGTGTAATTAATCTCTCAAATGACGTTATAAAACGTTAACCATTTTGATTTCATATATACAATTCTACATTTATTTCAATCCAAGTTCCCGCCAAAATGGAAAAGATCTTCGCTGATATTTTCTTCTTGATTTTCCCGTCGCACGGATTTGTCTGCAATACAACAACAAGCCATTAATGCCAAATCGTTCAAGCATCTTCCCCGCAGTCTGCCTTTGTTTCCCATAGGGGGAGTTTAATGATACCTTCAGCGTAACATGGTTGAAAGCGAAACTTTTGTTTCCCACAGGCGAAAGCCCGCTGGAAGGAGAGCGCCTAGAAAACTGTTCACAGCGAAAGGGCTCGTAGGGGGCGATGAGGGCACACGGGATGGCGATGCTAGCAAGCAAAGCTTCTCCGAAGATCGAAAGAATAACGAATCCTCCACTGTGGACACATGCCCTCTTGACAAATCATCGGATTTCACCAGGATCGAAAACTTTAATTACAGCCACGACTACGACGACTCCTCGAACTTACAATCACATTATAATGGGGACGTTGACAACTCCTCGTTCCACGAGGGCTCAATCTCAAATGACTTAGAAGAGGTGCTTCAAATGGGCTGCATGGATGGGTTTTTCTTCTCTGCTCCAATTAGAAACCGCACAACCAAACACGACAGCCGATGCAAAGAGGTTCTACGATTGCCGAGTATCAAGGTCAATCCAACTACATTTCCTCGCCACCGCAACTCGGCATATTTCGGCAATATAAAAGTTGAGTCGACCTTTCCTAGAGGCCTTAATTGTCACCTGCCCTATCATTCGAACTACGTGATGGACGACCACGTATCCACCAATTTTTTTGATCGACACCTGTCAGTTTCCGATGACAAAGGAAATGCCGGATATCATGGACCATTCATCTTCTCAAAAAACACAGAACCAAGAGTGCGCGATGAAGGATCACTACCTGGTTCGAATCAGATTTCGCCGAGTTTTTCATCAATGTCCATTGAGGCCCCACCCAGCCAAATCTACATTGGTTTAGAACCTCAATTCAGTGAAGACCTGATTCCGGTTGACGACCTCCCACCACCGGGAATCAAGTGCAACTTGACCAAATACCACCCTCGGCCACTAAGTGGCCGTCTCAATTTCGCGTTCGGAAAGCCAATGTTATCCATAGACTCGGAAGAAAGTGATGCCTCGGAGCAAGGTCATTTCCGCACGAACGATCAGGATTTTCGTCATCCTCAACTCACCCAACAGGACCAAAAAGGTCAAGCGCACGTTACCAAAGGCATGTTGGGAACATCAAAGTTGGATGATACTTGTATTATCTGTCCAAGTTTTGACGACGCTGGACCCAGCTTCGACAATAATGAGACAACGACGGCTATAATCGTCAACAAGGACGCAAATCACACGGGACGTAATGAAGTCGTCGCCATCGAAACTTTCGATGCCCACCAGTTACCAAGGGCAAGTTGCAACAGCGCAGACTCGGTGGCAACGGATAACGCCATATCAAACGAAAAACCAGCGAAGAAGAAGGTGCACGCGTCGACCAATGATCCCTCACACGCTCAAGGAACGTCCTGCGCCCTACAAAGTGAAAATCCCACCGCTCTCGAACAACTGGTCCGTTTCTCCAGTGCGACTACTGAGTCTGTCCAACAGAGGGAATCCAATTCAGCACATTCTGCCACTTCTGGAGACGACGTTGATTCCTGCTCTACTGTCCAAGATGAAAACAACACTCCGGCGCGTACTCCTTCGACGTGTTGTCCAAAGCAAATTATAACAACGGACAAAATGAGCGAGAACTGCCTTCCCTTAACACCGCGTAACGCTCTGGCTCTAGTACCAAGTCCAACCTATCGATTAAATTCACCTCATCTTATATCAAACGCCAGGACAGAAATCAAAAGGAAATCGATTGGTTTGATGATAGGAACGAACTCCCCAGCGTCTCCCCGCGCACACGACGATGATGAGTTTTTCAGTCCCAAGGCCACGACTCCCATGCAACGCAACAATCTTCGAGGGGGTCAAGTACATCGTTTCGCTTTTGATGATAGCTTTGATGACGCTGAATTTTTCGATACATACATGGCCTGATGGGCGCGGAAGATTCGGCGGGAGAGTAGTTCTACGTGTGTCAGTCGTTTGTCTATTGATCGATTTGCTGGCCCTCGAGACTAGAAAATTCTTATAATGCATCGATAGCAATTACCCAAAAGATTTATTTGATTACATAAATCCACAGGCCTTTACAATGGACCATTCTTCAGACACTTGACTTGAGTCGTTGCGTCTGTGCATAGTTTCAGACTAATATCAGGGTCGTTGTTTTGGCCAACGTAGGTGCAACAAATACTGGTCGGCTACTACTAGCGTTTGCGGCTACTCTCAGACGACGGGGAGTCTACTCCTACTAGTTTCCTTCAGTGTCAAGTTCATCACAAAGTTTTTGCCAAACCATCACGTTGAAACATATGATACTGCACCAGGATGTGGTCGAACGGTTCGCCAATAGTTTTTGTCCGTTGTTGTTCGTTTGAGGGTGGCGTTGCTTTGATGCCTGGTACATTGTGTAGTCACGTATTCTGTTAGATACAATCATTGTGCCGTCTGAGATTATTTTCGCGATACTCTCTGCATCCATAAAATTGCTGTCGGGCCTCTTCATAATATTGTCTTCGACCTCTCACGCAACCCTCATCAGCGTTTCATGCCTTGTTGGTCTTCTCTCCTTATCCTCGAAGTTATCGGAGCAGTAGCTGAAGGTAGTCATTTCCAGACCGAAAAGAGTTTACGATAAAGGAACGAGGTTGCAAACAATTTCAGGTGCGACAAAGGTTCCGTTGGTAGTTCTTGCGAGATGACAAACGGGGTCGCCTCAGCACCTCCCACGGAGGCCATTTTCGTCCCAAAGACGCCCAACGGCAAGCTTCCACCACCTGCTGACACTTTACATCGCGCTGTTCATCGGATAAGTCTTTCTGCGCTGTCACACAATTACTCTGAGGTGGAATCAGCGGCGCATCGACAACGATGCGACGTCATTTGTGTCACAAAGGCGGATTGTGAGTAGCTCTTGTCGAGTATGCGGTATTTCCTAGTCAAATAAGCTCATCTTCCCTCCTCCCACGCCGATGACTCAACAGCCTACGGCCACGGCGCGATTGCCACAGCCCTGTATCTCGCCGACAGCATGGGTGCCGATGCGTTTGCAGTGGCCACGTTGGAGGAGGCGATTGCGCTACGGAAAGCCTTCCAAGAGACTGCTGGAGGTGTCGGTTCAAACGGTTTGCGACCAAGCAAGGCTAAAATGTCGTCCCTTTTCCAACAGAGTGGCGATGATAGTGCCACATTCTCCACTTTGCCTACAAACCCGAACTTTTCAATCATGACCGGGCAAAGACGGAGTAGGCGGCCGCCGAACATCCGAATTCTAGTGTTAGGACCACCCGTTGGTTTCCCCCGTTGTTTTGATGACTATTTTCACCACAATATCGAAGTCATGATTTCCGGGCCAGAATCAGCCAAGGCACTTTATCAGTGGGTTCATGACCCGGCGGAACGGAAAAGAACACAAGTAGAACGCGCAGCTATGGAAGCCAAGGAGATGGCGCTCAAAGACCGTCCTCCACCAGCACCTAGGACATTACCCAATTCAGTCGCCGAACAGAGAGAATCAACTGTTTCAGATGTATCCACAACCGAGAACTCTCATTCATCCGATAACAACCCGACACCTCGCTATCATCCACCGTCTGCGACCCTGGGAAACGTCACAGGATCAGACCTGGCAAAGGAACTTCGGGAAATCCTCAAAAACCAGCAATTGCACCCGGAGATAATACCTTCTATCAAACCAAAAAACCCGGGTCATCAAAGGATGAATAGCGGAACCATCACACCCCAAACAATGGAATCTTTGGGTTCTACCCCGGTTCCATCGGAGGCCGATTCAGTTTCCAAAACACCTACCAGTGCTGTGCCTTTCGCAGGAATCGAAGAAGCAGCGAGAAAGTCTAGAATTGTTCAAAAGGCGGTGTCCAGTGAAGTTTTTGTGGACAATGGCGACGACGACGGAGGCGATTCACCGAAGTCTCCAGTTGAAAATGTCAATGCAAGCGGAAGGCCAAGGGCGCCGACGAACCGCAACAAAAAGGCGCAACCACTAAAGGGGATTCAAGGGAAAAGGCTTCGATATCATATTCTTGTCGACTCGGGAATGGGACGGCTTGGATTTAGAACAGATCCTTTGACGAAGGGAGAACAAGGAAAGCGTAGGGACTCGGTCGAAATTATCAAGGAGCTAGTCGATCTTGAAGTCAAACTCGATTGTCCGATCGAATTCTTCGGGATGGTTACTCACATGGCTGAGGCGAATGCAACATCCACTTATACAAACGCCCAAATATCCAAATTCAAAGATCTGCTCAATCGCGTCCGTGCGGCTGGGATCTCTGTTCCAACTGTGAGCACTGATAATTCGGCCGCCCTGCTCACCCCTGAACTTACTCATTTTGATCCGAAAGAATTATTAACCCAAGAATTCGCCGACACGCGAGGCTTTGTCAGAGTGGGGGGTGCCATTTATGGACAGCGCCCGAGCTTCCCACAGCTACGAGCAGTTTCTACACTCATGGCGTGGGTGCGACACGTTGCTATCCTAAAAAAGGGAGATTCCGTGGGATACGACAGAGCATACGTTGCAGACCACAATGTTCGAATCGCGACACTTTCAATTGGTTTCGCCGACGGATATCCTCGTGAGCTGGGGAATATGAATGGTCATGTCGCCATAGGAGGCCACATCTTTCCGGTGGTGGGAAATGTGTGCATGGACATGCTGATGGTGGAACTTGGCAATGCCGACGACAAGGAGAGCCCAGGCGCTCAAGTAGTAGTGGGAGATACAGCCATTTTGTGGGGACCTGGTGATGATGAAGAAGGCGATGGCCTCATCCCCCTGAAGAATATTGCCGAACGGCTGAAAACGACCCAATCCGCATTGACATGTGGCCTCGACAAGGACAGAGTCCCTCGACAGTACGCATAAAGCCTCTATCCAGAAGGATCCATGAGGAGAGTGGTCGCCTGCGTCGGTAGCGATGCGTCTTCAGCTGCCGCACTTCTCATAGATGAGCGTCGGCTCAACTCAGATAACCACAAGGAAACCAGTATACTAATAGCCTTGCGAGAATCGGCAGGTCACTACTGGCAGCAGTGTGTTGAGGACGGTTCAAGTTAATTGTAAGATCATTCTGCCATCAGCATCAGATGAACGCAGGAAAGAGGGGCTGTCTACTTATGAGCTACCTCAACCGATTGAGACCAGCCGGAGCGACAACCCAACCTGGAACGCGAGATAGTCTTCCGACCAGCATTAGACTGGCAGTCAGAGTAAAGCAAAAACTGCAGTAGACACATGGAGCATTCCACTGGCACTACTTTTTGTTTGGAAGGCTGGCTAATCAAAACGGTAGATTGCAGCTCGGTCGACCAAGGTCGCTATAAAACAGAGTACCCCGACAGCCACTCTTCGCTACTCTTGACTCCTTGTTGAATCCACGTAGAGAGATCGACGACGGGCGCAAGCACAAAACACGGTTCCGTATTCCCTGTAGATGTGCAGACTACTAGCGCTGACGATCTTTGACACATGGAATAGTCAAACGTTCCTAATGGCTTGTGACACCTAGAGATATGATAGATGGCGAATGTCGTTCCGGCGAGCGAAGGGCTCGATTATCCTCGTCGGTGGTCAAGGTAGTTGCTAAGTGGATAGTACTCAACATATTTTACGAAACCATAGCACCAGTCACACGGTGGTCTTTTCTCTCAAGAGTACGGGCTTATCGTTTTACCAATACGTAGAGAGAACAAAGATATAGGTTATATTAGAAAATGCGTATCAAGTCTTGTACTTCAGCTACTGCACAGCAGTAGCTACTCTATCCTATGTATGATAGGAAGCAGAAACTTCCGTCGGTCGGTCCGTCGGCATTGCGATTACTGATCTCGTACATATTGTGGGTTTGACCGCCCGTTCAGTAGGTATGATAGCAGGTATGACGGCCAAAAAGATTTTCGCTTTTAAACCGCGGTCTCGGCAATGACTCTCGATCTTCTCTCTGTTTGCGCCATTTAACGACTGCCGCTCTAAAGTCAACAAAGGACAACACAAACCTTCCGCAAAGAGCACGCAGTGGACCAACCGTTCACCCTCCGATTCCGACTACCATAGGACTACAAGAAATGTCGTGGTGGAATGATCCAACTAGTAATCACGCGTTCATCCTGTCGTGGGTGAGCGTCGTGCTAACGACTATCGCGGCAGTCGCCGGTATATCGTTCTACATGGTGAGTTCGTTGGTGCGATCGATGGGGTTTCTTTTCGCGCTGGATGTTTGTTAGAGAATTTGGAATGATGAGAATCTTGATCCAATCTGGAACACTGATTTTTGTACTCAACGATGAGGTCATTAAGGAAGACGTAGATGAGCCAACCGAATAAACCGAACACCACAGCATTTGTTGGGCATGCGGACAACAACAAGTGCTTTGTTCGCAGCGAGGGACGTTAATCAGTGCGGGGTCTTCGTATTTCGTTTGAGGGCTACATTTCTCCAAGGAATCCACCTTGGCCATTGTGTCAGCAAGACAACGTTTGCAATTGCTAACTTAAATTCTCCTCGGATAATATCGCAGGCCTCAGGATCAGCACTGTGTTTGGTGTTTGGATTGGAGAATATAGTCGATTTGAGTAAGTGTTTGATCATCGATGGCCGACAATTTCTTTCAGGAATCTTATGTCTCCTCTCCCTCCAACAGCTTCGTCAATCATTGTTTTGTGGAGGTTCTATCGCCCTACGAAGGAACGGGAAGCCCTGCTTGTGAAACGCGAGAAGGTGAGTTGGCCATCGTGCTTGGTGGACGCAGACTGATCACAGCCGTGTACTTTTTACTGACATCGCCATTTTTTCAAGCGAGCAAGCACGGCCATTTCATTTGTTCTTGTGCTTCTCGGAATTGGAGTGTTTGGTGCCGCGGCGGACGATTTTGTAGGCGGTGCCGAAACGGAGAACGACCTTAAAATTGTTACGGCCATCTCGTTCGTGAGTATTTTCGTCTTTGGTTCTATGACAGTTGTCAAATTCAGATACGCAAGCAAGTTGAATTCGGCATCTCTACATAAGGACGGCCTTTGCAGTCTAATCGGGACTGTTCTCGCAACAGGACTTTTCGTCACAACTTTGGTCGTCGAAAAGGCTCCTTCGACATGGTGGTTGGATCCAGTATTCGCAATGGTATGTGGTTTTATTGCGATGATGCTGGGTCTCCATGCAATCTTTGTTGCGAGATATGTACAAGGCCTCCCAATTTTTTCGATAAAGTGGTGGATGGTCTCGCAGGGGGATGGCATGGATGAAATGGGGGGACGGGACCTCCAGTCCAGTGACTTTGGAGAGGAGGGCGACAAAACAGTCGAAATGCCGGGATCTGGAGAGAAACGCGACGATACCAAACTATCTGAAGTTGTTTAGAAGCCATCGCGTAGTAGTAGTAATCAACGTTCTCGCTAAAGTAGGTGTTGGTACTCCTATTGAAATGATTCCCAATCATCGCTGTGATAATATTCTGCGAGTAACCTGTATATATAGCTGGGTTGGAAGCTACCGATATTGGTAACGTACAGGTTGATGAGTTCGGGTCGAATGTAGTCATGGACAGGGTTGACAAAGTCCACTTCTGCCATAGCAGGATTCTCATTCCATTGTGAATACTCAACCACCGCATTAGGGCTCAATAAGTCATTCAGCGTATCCTGTCCTTCATGGGGGAAAAGCGGCGTCAACTTGAACATTCCAGTTAGACATACGACCGGAACCGAATTCTGACTTGCTGCCAAGGCCACCATATTACAGCCACTCGGGGCAATAAGGCCTCCATTGGCTAGTACTGCGTGAGCGGGAAGTAGCACCTTGTTTACACGTGCCATCATGGCAAAGAGAGCGGAGTCGGGAATACAAACGCATTCTATCCCTGCATCTGCAAGGAATCTTGCCATTTCGTGGCCTTCATAATGCGGTGCCCCCTCGCACACTACCACAGTAAAGTGGAGCCTTTTATCCACTGCTGCTTTCAAAAACTTTTAATATATCAACAAACCCATTGCATGTGAGAGGGTTAGATCTGAATTACGCATGCACAAGAACGAGAAAACCTACCATCTTAACCGTATGGCTTTGTCCATACGTTAGTATCACTTCCCCTGCGTGAATGTGATTCGTGGCTTGATCATTGATGTTTTTGTGTAAATCTTCCAGATCCGATGTAATCTCAACGATTGCTTCCATGATTGACTGTTTGAGGTCAGGTCGGTTCTGATAGAATTGAGCTGGCAATTCCGTGGAAGATGCATCAGTCTCCATAGCGTCACTAAATGAATCCGACCGCTGGTGTTGTTGGGCCGCCGTGCGCCTTTGTGAGGAAGTTGCGCGACTGGGTTTGACATGCTGGGGCAGCGCCCAAAGCATACTCTCAAGGGATCGATCATGGGACTTGGTGCGAGAGGGTTTACTGTTAGCGGCAATCGCACCAGCAACTTCCGTTTCCACAACCCCATTCATGACCTCTTCCCGGACAGCTGCAATGATGCGCCTAACTACATTCCCAATCGCAGGTTCCCGGAAACCGCCAGCGGAATGGAGTTCCCGACCCAACCCTCGCAATAAGTTGACCAACTCGGCCGGTGTCTTCCATCGCGTTGATCCAATCAAATTTTTCAAGAGCTCCACCGTGCGTACAGTAACGGCTCGACGGTCCATGCGATGAGGAGCTGCATTTGGGGCAGCGCCAGACGACGCCGTGGCGAGACGTCCCAATCGCAATTCAATCGCGAACTTGTCCAAGAGCGCCAGCTGCTTCGTATGGTACGGCGCAGCGAGCCAAGCACGGACTGCCGAAGGATCGGACATGCATTGCATAGTGGGACTTTCGTTGTTTGGAGCCATCAAAGGTAGCGCCGTGTCCTTCTCGATTTGTAATCCGATGCAATAATTATCCTGCCGTACAAATCAAATGCCCTCTCCACAATACCTGCACACAGGTGATACCTGTGGAAGTGAGTCAGTCCTTAGCGTTTGCTGGTTGAATGATGCGGGTCTCATACTTTTAGTACGAGAGATACACGCTTTTTTGGATCGATTCATTCGGCCAGCAACACACCATAGGAGTATTCCGTGTAGTCAACCCACGCAGACTTGCACCTCTTTCTTACCCATCAGAAAGGGTCAAAATCGAGACTTTTGTCTCAAGACTCGGCTGGTTGCCTTCTACTAGATAGCCGTTATCGTTCCGGCGAGATCGCTCCTCTCAATCGTCAAGGTAGCTAGCTTCTAATAGCGCGCAAGAATCTGCTATAAACATGCATCGAAGAGCTGCGCGCCATCCAGATAAACTACCTACCTACAGTGGGCCTTTCTCGTAGGAAACTGCTGTAGAGCAAAACTGTTGATGGCAGCTCCCTCCTACTATTACACCATAAAATAATGACAGGCATTACCTCTATGATACAAACTTAAAAGCAGCTTCATCAGCAAGCGTGATACCGCACCATAAATCCACAAAGAGCTAAACAGTCTTGCGTGCAACGACAAACTCCGTGATAGCTGGGGGACTTTGGCTCCTGCGTAACCCCTTTTACGGTAGCCTTTGGCAACGAAACATTTGAGTCCCTTGAATGTAAATGTACTCTACCGGTAGTCAAATCCGGGAGGAGGGGGCGCTCGATTTCTTTGCAGCCGACACGGCCTCAGTACTTTTGCCGCACTCGACACCCCATGACTCCATGTCGTCTTGGATAACAACCACGACACTAAGGGACATCAGACAGAATCCTTTTGCCAATTTCATATGACGAAAGCATAATACCACAGGCAGGTGCCACTTTTATCATTCTTGCCTGGTTTCCCCTCCACAAACCCGAAACGCCTTCCTCTGAAAGAATTTGTTTCATTGTAGCAATAGACCCGGGATGCGTTGGCCCCGGCCTGGACTGATAAACGATTGCACCCTGGTGGTCGCATACGGCCGAATCAATCAACTCCACGGGGAGCGTTAGTTGATTCCTCGTTTTGATGACGTCCAAAGGCGTTGTCGTTGCAGCAGCAATCATGCCTGCCACGGAACCGTTGATCAATGCATGAGCTGCCTGTTCCATCGAGGATACAGGTGCATCTCCCCAAATGGTGCGAAAGCCTTCGATGCAATACCAATAAACTGCAGAAAAAGGGACATCCCTCATAAGAGTTGGCGACAACCCACGATAAAGAGACAAAATCCCCTCGTTCCTCACCACATTCTGCAGTTCTACCACGAGCCCCCCTGCCGACCCACCTCCCCCGATTTGGGCAGCTTGACGCGTTCTGATCAGTTCCAGAGGTGCGGTGGCGCAAGATGCCACCAACCTCGCCGAGGCCCCAGCCAATGGAGGGATAGAAGCCGGCGAAATGACTCCACTGGACGAAAACCTATCCATCCGTTCCTTCAATTCTTCGTAGCTTGTGAAATATAGAACCGTGTTTGGGATTCCCATAGCAAGTGTCGGTCTGAGTCCAGCATAGACGCCCCTGGGACCTTCAGTCCTCCAAATATTGCGTAACATGGAGAAAGTTCCTGTCGAATTTGAGACTGCCGGATTCGGTGTCTTAAGTAAACCTGTCGAGGGATCGAAATACGGGACGGCACTCCGAGGAAGAATGCATTCCTTGAGACCGTTATTGAAAACGAATACACCACAGGAAGGACACGGGGAGACGAACTTCGGAACAGATACAGGGCTACTGGCAGAGGCCAAAGAAGACTGAAACTGCTGACGAACTTTCACGACCTCAAGAGGCGTTACGACAAGGGCCGTAATGATCGATCCGACACTCCCGCTGGTGATTCTCACGGCGAGAGGTTCCTTCACTGGCTGGGATGAGCTCATGGTTGAAAAAATTCACGAAAAAAACCAAATCATTCGAAGTTGAGATATTAATATGCGATGTACACGATCGGGTGTGCTCCGAGAGGGGTGGCGGCAAAGAAAAAGGAAGCAGACGTCGAAGTTCTTGGTGATGATTAATACTCGAAAACCGGGAAAGAAACAGGGGAACTAGTCCCCAAAATTTTCAGATCCATTTCGCGATCCCTTTCGTCCCTATCGCGCGCCGCAGCGATAAAAGATTGTATCTTTCAAACGACGGATATTAGCTCAGAACCAAAAGAACTACACTTTCCCAATGTAACTGCTCCCGATTCCAATGGTGAGACTAAATCACGTCAAAGGGCTGTCAGGGTGGTATCTCGTGGCCTCCGTCCTTAGTGCAAACAGTATTCGTGAAGGCAACGCCGCGGTCACCCCGACGAAAATTGCAATTGTAGGTGGAGGCGTGTCGGGCACATTTGTAAGCAGATACCTGGCTGATTACGACCAAGAATGTCTATTGGAGTCAATTACGCTGTACGATCCATTGCCTGTAGGGGAATACACAACCAAGGCGAGTGGAATTAACGACTCGTCTTGGCAAGGAAATCGCGTTGCGACGCTGAAGCTCGACGATGGGCGACTGGTGGAGCTGGGAGCTTCCATCCTGAGCCCCAAATTTCGATTCGTCAAGGAAATGGCAGAAGCCGGCAATCTTACCATGGGCTCACCATTTCAAACTGGTCTTCCAGAGCCGAACATGAATACCGGCTTCTTGATATACAGCGGGCACAACCACAGTTCGTTCAGCACAGCAAATTTGACTTCCTTCTGGAAAAAGATGTCCATGGTGTGGAGGTACAATCTAGAGCTTTTCATCGTCGTAAGAGCCATGACAAGCTTCATGCAAAAGTTTGAGGATATCCAAGCACGGTTGGCAGATTTTGACAAAACGTTTTTCACGTCGCCTCAAGAAATGTGGGAATCTGCCGGGCTGGATTCTGCGCTGAAAATTTCACTCGCTGAATTCTGTAGGCGGTTGTGCGTACCAGATCGTCTGCCGTGGTGGCGGAAACTGCTATACGGTCAGGGATCATTGCAGGAAGAGCTTCTTGCCGGGATCAACTTGGTCAACTATAATCAGGACAACTTGTCCATAAATGCCCTTACAGGACTCGCGTCCTTCTCGGTGGTCAATTTGCCGTCCTTCAGCATTTCGGGTGGTAACGTCCAGCTCACCAAGAGTGCGTGGAAGCAAGCTCAAGAGAAGCACTGTTTGCGTTGTCCAGGCAAATGCGCTGGGGTCCGACACGTACGCGAGCGCGTTGCTACAGTTGTTGGCAGCTTGAACGGCTTCGAGCTGTTTGAGACCAATGGTTCCTTGCTGGGTACTTATGATATCCTTATTCTGGCAACGCCCCTGTCCATGTCCAGAATCAATTTTCTCGTCCAAAGTCACATCGATAGCACCGTTTTGCAACCAATGCCACTTGGAAAGCTCATCGAAAACAGCGAAGATCCAAGTATCCCGGACGGGCACGAAGGCCACGAAGTCCTACCAAGGAGTCTGCCTCACGCAGTCAGCCGGCCCTACACACAGGTAGTTACAACAATTGTGAGAAATGGGACGTTACAAACAGATTTTTTTTCCATCGATAAGGAAAACGTCCCAAGGGGAATCTACATGACCGTGATGGGCAAAGCTTCAGTTTTTAATGTCACAGCGATTTCACAGGTTTCCGCTCTTGCAGGGGTATACAAGGTTTTTTCATCGGAACCTTTGCCGCGGGTAGCGCTGGAATCATTTTTTGGTCCTTGGGTCTTCGTTGAATATGAAAAGGTTTGGGGAGGTTTCCATGGAGGGGCAACACCTGATTTTAGGGGAAGTGGGGAATCGACTGAGTTTTTGCTCTTTGATGGAGCGTTAGGTTTTCATGGCCATACGACATCCGGGGCCTTGTACTATGTCAACGCTTTCGAACACACTCTATCCTGCATCGAAACAAGCGCCATGGGGGCAAAGGCAGTTGCAAAGCTAATTGCGAAACGATTGCGTTGGATAAAGCCTGCCTCGGATGGCTTCAAGCTTGGTGACGAGCTCTGACCATACTGGTGAAATGGAAGAGATAACGGGCTGTGCTTTCCAGCGAAGAAACGATGCAGACAACAAATCTTTCTAGAGTGTTACTCTAGGTAATGCTTTTCTATTGTATTGGCAGATCGTGCTGCACTTGGCCCTGCTGAGATAGCTTCAGTTCAGATGACTACGAGGGATCTCTTATCATAGTCTTGTATCATAGCTGTTATATGATATTTTTCAGCGGGGTGGCCAAGGCCAACTCATATGCTCCGATGGCCAGAGAGGAGTCGCGCTTTGCTGCCTTTCATCCACCCTCCTCTGTGTTATGATACAAGGCAGTACGGCAGTGAACCACCTGGCGCGCGCAGTGCCAGACCGGGGTCCAAGGCTTGCAATAGCAATACAAAACCTGAAATTCACTCCAGAAGGACTTGTTCTATCTAGAAGAAGTCAGTATTGAAGGAACTCGTCGTGAAAGTGCAGCTAAAATAGTTCCGCGTATCCGCGGTACTATGAGTAGAGTAGTGTGTCCCATTTGCTACCCTCTCTAGGTAGGTACGATACGGGGTATCGCCTAGACGTACCATCGTCCGTCCGCGCTCGCCTTCCCGTCCTCCCCGCCCGTCGTCGTGGTTATGAATGAGACGACCCCGCGCGCGCGTTCAAATTCAAATCCAATTTCTTTGACTCGGAGGTCAACAACAAGAACAACAACAACAACGACGACCAACGACTTATTTTTCCTTTTCTTCTATTGTCAGTTTGTTCAAAAAAAAGCATGAAACGATCTTCAAACCCTCGCCGTCAAACTCTCGGGCCCGTCAGCGTGAATGCGAGCGGCGATAAAGTGTCGCTGCGAGAGTCGGGGACAGGGGTACCATCAAGTGTTTCCAAGGCACGGCCTCCCACCGGGCGTGCTTCCATGATCCCTCGTGTAGGGCGGGAAAATCTTGTTCCGCCAACTCCTCCTTCCGCCTCTGTTAGGCAAACTAACAGCGCGTCTCGACGCACTAGTGTAGGTCCAGATCGGCGCCAGTCCCTTCTTCCTCCAACTGCAACCTCCAAAGTGGATCCGCGTCAAATCGGGGAGAAGGGATTTCAGCAGAACTGTATCAAGAAGCTTCTCAAGCATCTGGTCGATCACGGGTATGACCACCCGATTACCCATAAGAGCTTGGCTCGCCCCTCAGGAAAGGACTTCAATCACATTGTGACGTTCATGTTTCGACAGATCGATTCGAATTTTCAGGATGGGACCATGAAGATCGAAGATGAAATCGCCCTGGGCTTCAAGGCTCTGGGCTACCCTTTCCCCGTTTCGAAGACTTCGCTGGTAGCTGCTGGTTCACCACATGCATGGCCGTCCTTGCTGGCCGCTCTAACGTGGCTGACCGAACGGATCCAGTGCTTTCAAAGCGTCACGAACGTTGTCGAGGAATCATCTACTTTCGGTTCCCTAGAAGAACTAGAGATCAAGACTGACAAGGCATTCTTTCGGTATCTGAGCGCCTCGTACTCTGCTTTTCTCCGTGATGATGAAAAGGCAACCGAAGAACTAGAAGTTGCTCTGGCGGAACATTTCGAAAAGGACGATGAGATCATCGAAAAGGAAATCGAACAAATGACGGACAAGAATGCTGTTATCCTTGAACAGATCAACAATCTCACTATGGGAGAAGAAGAGTAAGTTCATTCGATCACTTGTGGAATCTGCTGTCCCCGTCGACTCTCCTAACATGAAACGAAATAGTCTTCAGGAATACCAGAAGAAGAGGGATGGGTACAAAACTGACCTGGCGCAATTTCACGATCTCATCAACCAAATGGACAACCACGTGAAAATGCTTCATCAGAAAAAGATTGACCGCAGTACAGAGCTCAACGAAAGCAATTCGAAACTGTCGACAACCAATGCCATCATTGTACAGTTGAAAAATTCGATCCGTTGTCAAGAATTAAACGTCGAGGCCGCTCGTAGTCTTCAGACTGTTTTTAAAGGTGTGTGCGAAAGCATCGAACGCGCACAATGTTCGAACGAAAATAAACGAATACTCGTGAATCAAAGCAGTGTCGAGCAGCAAGCGCTCTGGCATCGGATTGAAGAGCTTGTTTCCATTTACAACGCAGGAATCAGCGATTTGTCCCCATTCGTGCCCAGGTCAACGTTCGAGTTGGCCCAAGTCAACGTCGGAAGCACAACAGTATCATCTGGTCCCTACAACCTCGGCCATGACTTAGAAGAGATGGTGAAAGGAACCCTTGCGAGCCTAAAGAGAGACTTAGCCGGGGCATTATCATCATCGAAGAACGACTATCAGCAAAGGCTTGATGAACTGGGAAAGTGCGAGGGTAAATTTGCTGAAGCAAGAGAGCACCTGAAAATCATAGCGGACAAAACGTCTTCCAGGGAAAGCACTCTCGAAGAGGAACGCGACGTGATGAAGGCAAAATGTGGCGTACGCTTGAGGGAGGCCGAGTCATTTGAGACCAAGATTTCGTCTCTTCGGGACCCAGTCGCACTCGAAGAGCGGATGGCGCATTACGAGCGCCAGTGCGCCGAACTTGAGTTGTTGAGGTCTAAGAACCAGGAATCACGTAATATTTTGATCCGGAATATCTTTGCAGAGATTGAAAATGCGTGTTCCGCGATGGATCAGTTCGAAATCTTTCTTGCATCCAAGGCAGATGAGATCCAGAAGTATCGTTCCGTCATTCATTCTTCGTATGAGGACCTTGAATGCTTTGGCTCCAGCGTTTCAACATGAAGGACCATCACACCGCTTGATAAACCTATGAGTCCGAAAAAATTTGCGGGCCGCCAGCTTTTAACTATGGAGCACACTACCGCCAGTATTTTTGCGACATGCGACCCCAATCTTTTAGCACTCTAAATTTAAAACATCAGCGTATGAAACTCTTACATAATGTGTACCCAAGAGTTGAACAGCTTTTCTTGCCAAGCCGACGAAGACACCGTATATGTAAGGAATCTCTGATGGTGTTGTTCGGTTGAGAGGATCAAACTTGCCTGTGCGGGGACTTTGATATCCAGTCGATGTTCTGTGCTTCCGTCCTCTGGATTTCAAAGCGAAACGTTTGGAACGTGGATCTAAAGGAATTGCCCTGACTGCATGGATCCAGGAGATCAACTTTCGGGCTGAGTCTCGTGGATTCGACACATTGTTTCGGGTCTACGATCCTAATTTGCTTACTGAGTTCTACCTATTGGAACGTTGGGGCGATGTGTCCGATAAACCTTTTGAAAACGAGCTTGGGTAATTGCTGGGATAAGGAAGGACTGCGCTTGTCTGCCCAAACAAAAGTGAATGTTCTTCTTGTTTTAACACTTGACAGCGCTGAAACAACTCGTCCGGTTCTCTATGCGATAGCAATAGAGTAGCCGTTGCCAGTTGCGTCCAAAAGGTTCGGACTTGATTCTTGTTTTCGCCGATTGTGTAAGCAGGTGCATCAACTTTACTTACTATCAGACAACGAGCACATAATTCACGACTAACTGATTTAGTGGCTTGTATTCGGATACACCTGTTCGTATGTACACAGAGAGAGCCGCGACTTACCCCTCTTCGCAACTACAATAGGGAGTCGAAAACTATTTGAACAATGATGAAACCCGAGGTAGGTAGTTCCAAAATATGAAATTGAACATGAAACACGTACTCATTAGCCAATAGACCTACCCTAGTGCATATGGGATGATGGAGTGATATCCTTGCGTCCTTGCGAAAAAAGGAAGTCGAAAACGACATGGTGTACCGGTGATGTAATGATTCACAAGAACTGGTTAGCGACAATGCTACTAGACATTTTCCTACTTCTATTTGACTGGTATAGCTCGTTTACTCCGACTTTCCATTTCTTTCATCTTCGCGATTTTCGTAGCTTGCGAGTTGCTGCCGATAAGACTCGTTTTTTCCGCTCGTACTAGAATGGACTATTGGACTGATGATTGGGTGCGTCGCCACATTAATTCTTGTTTACAAGAGCTAGCTAGCGTATAATACGTGACCCTTTGCTTCACACGATAGATAAAGTTGACGATCCAATAGACATTCATTAACGCCAATCAGAAGCCATGCCGCTATAGCGGCACGAAATAAATTTCGCGCCGCTATAGCGTCACGAAATTTTATCTTCGTCCAATCGTTGGCCTAACTCTCTCCAACGTCGAAACAGATCCGACCGCACGAAAGAGCGTGCAATTTTACCTAGGGTCGGTCATGCCGGTGAGTTCCATGCTTTCGGTTCCCGCCCTCCTATCGGACACGAAAAGTGAGCCTGTCGGGACGAAGTTTGCCAAAAAATTAAAACCCCACCATGTCGGCACCCCCAACGGCCCCCACGGGCCACCAGGATTCCTTCCAACCAATCCGGGCGGTTCCTAGACGTGTCAGGGAGCCTGATGACTGGTCTCGGGTTAGCGACGACCATATTGATGAACTTGTCCATGCCGAATCCATTTTTGTCTCAAATTCGGACAATTCACGTGATATGGGCCCACCATCGCCGAATGAGACAAACGACGCTGCGACCGACGGCATTGGAGTCAACGAGGCTACTGCAAACGAGAAAGATGATGCTGCCAGTGATGGTTCTGCAGTGGAGGAGGCTATTGCAGGTGTGTTGGCACTTGACCCTGGCGCCGCCGGCAAAGAGCGTTCGAAAAAATTTTCATACAGAAAGAAGAAACTTCTCGGTGACGCCCAGCTCTACTCGACAACTGGCTTCCCAATTCCAGGCATTTCTGGGCGGATTGTTGGTGTAATTGTCGAGTGTCCCAACAAGAAGCGGAACAATGGCCAGTTCAGGGTCGATTGGATCACCCATTCCCCGGGCATGCCTGCTACCGTCGACCGTTCATTTCTTCGAGAATGGTTCCCGGCCAACGATTACATTCGGTCCCATTTCCAACAAGCAGCTCATGACTACGAGCATGCAGGTCCTGCTGGAATTCGGCAACACCTCCACATGTCATTTGGTACTCAGGCACCAGGTCCAACAGCCTCTCCTATTCAAGCCACGCCACCTCCACAGGCCACCATTGTACTCACGACTCCGGTGAGGTATGCAGCACGGGCGGCGATGATGACGGCGGCAGACTCTGTCTCAACGATGACAAACAGCAATTTCACGGGGCTATCAGCGCTATCAACTGCTAGGTCGACTAGAAGCAATGCTAGTGGAGGGAGCTATGTTGACTCGGATTCCCAGGACGGGGACGACTTGGACGAAGACGACAACGCCTGGCTCAACATTCCCGACGAGATCGAAGTAGAGCTAGAGGAGCCATCTGATGATGAAGATGGTCAGAACGACAACGGCATCCCCGGTGGACAGTTTGTTTTTAATTTGGTAGACGAAACTACCGACATGAATGCGTGTCCACCACTTTACCATGGCCCAACTGGACTCAAGACGGGTGTTGCCCAATCGTTCAAGAACCCGACGGACTGCCTGCGACAGTGTGGTGGTCTCACTGTGCGTTTTGTTTCGAATCTTGCAAGGCAAACGAACCTGTATTTCAACAATAAGATTAGGCCCAACTTGAACCGGAACATGAGTTACTGTGGCAAAGAGTGGAAGAATGTTACAATGAAGGAGATGCATGTGTTCTTGGGAATTCTACTGCGGATTTCGATGCAGGAAAGAGACGGTGGAGGCTACGTTGCTTACTTCGCGGGAGAAGACAAGAAGCTAAGCACAGGGCTGGACTCCGACTCAGAGGACAAGACGCTGGAGGGTACGAAAGGGTGGGCGCAGAAATACATGTCGCTTACAAGGTTCAAGCAGATTCGTGGGGCCTTCCACCCCATGGACAAGGTTGCCGGATACGGGGGCGACAAATGTTACCAGCTACGGGAGGCGTTGAACAACATCAACGCGGCTTCCAAGAGGACATTTCATCCCGGTCCCAACTTGGCATTTGATGAAGGTGGAGTCTCTTGTCGCAGCCGTTTGTGTCCTGTCAGGCAATACAACAAATCGAAGCCACAGCCCTACCGTGTTGATTTCTTCATCCTCGCAGACTCAGTCACTTACGCAATCCTACATATGGATGTGTACCAAGGAAAGAACGAGTGTAACTCGTTCATCGAAAAAGAGGCACAGTCGCTGCCGACAACACAAAAGGCTGTGGTAAACGCAGCACTACAGAGGGGACTCCACGATGAAGGTTTGGAACATGGCTACCGGACTCTGAGTATGGATAATCGCTACCAGTGCCCAGAACTGGCAGTCAGGCTACGAGATCGCTGCCACTTGCTCTCAACTGGGACGTGCAAGCAGTCAAGGAAGGGTTGGCCAAAGGATCTGATGACGATGCCGGACAGAGGCGAACGAGGTGAATCCCTAATTGCCTACGATAAAGTGAACGACCTTGTCTGCATGCAATGGCGGGACAATAAAGTTGTGAACGTTTGCGCAAGTATAACGGATGTCGCAGAAGAAGACGTCGGTCGACGAGAAGGAAACACCATGCGGATGCTCAGGGTTCCAAGGGCGTTGCGTCACTATCACCGTTACATGGGTGGCGTAGACAGAGGAGATCAAATGAGGATGCACCATGGTGGCTGGGCCCGAAAAGGGCACTTCAAAAAATGGTATAAAAAAGCGTTCTTTGCAGTGCTTGACTGCATGCTCCTCAACGCCCTCATCGCATGGAATTTGTCTGTCGACGAGCCGGGAATGAAAATTTTCGTCGACACTTTAGCAGGTATGATTTCTATTCATGGATCGCGGACGATTTCTTGAACTACGAAGATGAGAACGATGGTCGGCCTTTGGACGACCGTACTGCTGCGGTTACTGCACAGGTTGGACAAATGGGAATGCAGGCACGAGCGACTACCAATGGCGATGTTGCAGGAAAATGTCACATCGAAGGCCCTACCTCGGAAAAAGAAAGGAGATGTCTAGTATGTCAGTTGGATGCACGATTGACCGGGTTGAACAAAAACACCAGAGCAAGCGTTTGTTTGTGCCGGAATTGTGGCCCCTGTCACATGCATATCCCGACAGACGTAGAGGAACGGCAGCTCCACAAGTTGTTCCCGAAGGGGATGTCATGCCACACCATCCTCACTAGCGAACTGGGGCGACAAATTTGGAGAAATGTGAACGGGAAGATCACAGTCCAATACGGTCACCCGGCACTGACACAGCTGAAAGTACGACTGGGCAAAGCCCCACAACAGAGAAAAAGAAAGGATCCGCCTTTGTCGGTAACTGTATAATAATTGACTAGTTAGAAAAGAGTAACTGTATAATAATTGATTAGTTAGAAAAGAGGTCACTAGATAATTAGACTATCTCTATTTGCTCCCGGCATTCTTGAAGCCAGTGTAGGTGCTGCCTTGTGGGGCGGGGAACGAATCCTGGATCTCTCCCACTACGCAAGCTGGAAGTGGCTTACGGTTGCCCTTTCCTAGGTAACCACTGATGAAGGTTGTTGCGTCACGGTAAAGGGCATAACGAATCTCCTTCGTGGGGATGCCCTGTTCCAACATTGCATCACCCTTGTCAATGAATAGGTGCTCATACATGGTACGCCCACCGGTGCCCTCAACCACCTGATTCAAAAAGCACGGCGACTCCCCACACCATTCGCACTTAGGTTCGATGGGAGGCAAAGTAGCACCAGCAGAAAATTTGCCCGAATTGCGCAAGTACTGCTGGAAAGCTTCGACGTCCTCAGCTGAAATCTCGTCCGGGAAGTCGAAAGTCATGAAGCGAGGGTCCGGACCCGGTTCGCTGAACATACGAATGTTGTTCCCAATGTTCGTCACTTCAATCACATCGATCGTCTCGTTCCTACCAGTGCGGCGGTTCTGCTCTTCGTTAGAGAGCCGAATCGCCGTTGCAACTGTGGAGTCCATCGGATCTGGCTCGGTATCCGAGCCGTACCTAACCCCCCCGAAGTCCATGCCGTAGGGGTTATGAGAGAGGTCTCTGGCGTTCGAACCCATCGTATTAGATACTCTAAACGAGTGAAATGAATCAATACTGTCATGGTTTGGTGTTGGATGCAGAAGGATGATTGTCGGAGGGAGTTCGATAGCATGTATTTACTACGACAAGGATAAGGTAAGGATAAGGTCAGGATAAGGCAAGGATAAGGCCAATGCTGAAAAAATCGGCACGAAATACGTATTTCGTGCCGCTGAAATCGGCACGAAATTGGGCGGCCCGGCGCACCGCACGCCGCCATAGCGGCGTGAAATTCACCTCATCCGATTGGCGTTAAGCCTAATATTCTATTTGCATTAGCATTTAATAATCCCTGATTCTCACATTCACTCGCTATGTTTCCATCCTTTTTATCTTGATCTTCGTGACTTTCACTCAGAGTAGCAGCCCACACCACTTCTCCCTTGGTTAAATAATACTTTATCCTACAGATTACGTTATATTTTCCATTTTCTGACTTCAGGTACTGTTGCACTCTATTCTGCACCGGCAGTCGGTACTGTACCCTGATATTCTAGTTGCATTGGTATTTAATAATCCCTGATTCTCGAATTCACTCGCTTAGTTTCTATCCTATTTATCTTGATCGCCGTGAATTTCACTCAAAGTAGCAGCCGACAGAACTCCTCTCTAGCTCAAGTATTACTTTAGCCTACAGATACCGTTATGCGGAGCGTCCCCTCATCATCGCATCCAATAAAGCAAGGACGCTCCTTTCTAATCGGGGCGCGCGTGTGCGCGCGTGCGTATGTGTTTTGTGGGATGCCCTCCGCAAGTTGAGCGGTACGGAAACTTTTGTGATTTTTCATGTCACGGATTTAAGGGTTTTTTGTCCGCGAAATCGCGCGCTGTGATTGGTGTAGACGTGTCACAACCATAATTAAATTTAAATTTCAAGCGTATGTGTGATGATATGTAGTTTTATGTGAGTAGCCATTTAAAGGCGATGTGATTGGACAATTTTCATGTGCGCGTCGTCGCGCATGGAACACAAGACATTATTTAGGACATCAATAATTATTGACGCAGCGAATGCTGGCGTGCGCGTGCCCGCCTGCTCGCGCTCTCTTTCGCGCATTGGTGTTGACGGATGGCGAAAGGACGACGACGATGGATCATGATCATCGCGATACAAGACATGAGGATGATGACCCGACGGTTCGTTTTGGTCCCGACGAAATGAAGTAGGAGCACCAAATGCGAATTAATCAATCATGCTAGTCGCAGAACAATTGACGCCGCGTCGCTCGATCGGCTCGCCGAGTGCTGACACATGGTGGTCTAAGAAGTCGAATAGAGGAAGGACTACTTGGAGTCATTTGTATGGCTCATAACCTATTTACAGCGCAGACCAACCGTCCTTGCGAAACACCATCCTTCCCCGAGCAATTCACTATAACCCGCAACGAGCAATCAACTAACACCCGTCTCTACCAACTTTTAGGTGCTGAACCCCCACGAGCAATGAACTAGTACCAGGTTTGGGTTTTGGCTGTAGGTATCAATGCAGTAGTGTCCGTACATGACCCACCCTGAGCAATCAACTATCACCCGCAACGAGCCATCAACTAACACCCGTCTGTACCAACTTTAGGTGCTGAACCCCCACGATCAATTAACTAACACTAGGTTTGGGTTTGGGTGGTATGTAACATTGTTACTTGTCAACAGTTCCTTGCTTACTCACAACACTATCGATGGCCCAGCGGCCCGAGCGCCCGCCTTACCGCGCCGGTACGATAGAAAACGGAGCGCCAACCAACCCGCGCTCCGTTTTCTATCGCTCCCGCGTTACACTTATATTGCTCATATTTCTGACTTCAGGTACTGCTGCACTCTATTGCACAGTCACACAGCGGGATTGTGCTCTTTCTCCGCTGTGCAAATCAAACATGACCCGTGTAAAATGATTTCTTGGGGTAGGAGAAAAAAATAACCACAACGCCCGATTTGCTGTTCGATGGGGTGAAATAGAGGCAACGATGGTGTAGTCAATTGATAACAGAGGTGTTAGCAGCACAGACTGTAGGTTGCATTCGTGTCGGTTAAACTTTAAAAGCAACGGCCATGGACTAAATCCGCTTTTGGTGCTTTTGCCCCCGTTTCTCGCATGTTTGTCGGATACCAATCGCCTCATTTCTACAGTACCCAAGCGTTCGGTTTCATTTTGTTTAAGACTATTTAAGAGTTGGTGTTAAATAGTTAATATGGTCTCATATTACGGTAACTAAATCGACGCCAAATGTTCCCCATGTTGTTTCGTTGTATGACTTGTCGTGTGTATTGAAAAAGATGCGACAACTAACTTTCGATAGATAAGCAAGTGGAGCCGCAAGTGATCGATTCTCCATAGGCAATACTTTAATTGTTGCTGTTGCTGGTAGCAGGGAAAAAATTCTTTTCTAGCCTGGAAGCGTTTTGGTTTTATAGCAGGTATTTTTCTCTTTAGAAAAATTGCGAGATTCTCATGGGTTATCACTGCTTCGTTCAATCTCGAGCCCGTTCGGACCATCGTGTCAGTGCCTGATCTAGAGAAAATAAAGCCGAGTAGCACAAGGTCTCTTTACAAAACTTGCGAGATTCTCATGGGGTATCATATCACTGCTTCGTTCACTCTCGAGCTCGTTTTGAAAATCGTGCCCGTGCCTGGTCTAAAGAACGAAAAGCCTAGCAGCACCCGGCTATGCAAGAGTATTCCTCGTGGTGGTTTGGCCCCGAGCGCTTGATAGGAATGTGAATGTCTCAGAAAGTACACAAGCTTGAACTTCGGGCATGACGGGTTCCAATCCTACTGAGAAAAGCGCGGTTCGATATTGTGTTGTAAGGCACACAACTGTATCCAGACGACGAATTCAGTAAGAAAGTAGGTAAGCCTAGACTAATATTAACAAAGAAAGCAGCTGGAAAACAACAATATAGGGAAACCTTATCTAATTTGATCTTGGGCTGATTTGTTAACACAAGGGATTGAAAATCGTCAACTCAATCAGTAATTGCTGCTGGATCTCTATGACTATTGATCGAAGATTCTTTACAACTTCCTCAAAGACTCATCATGACGAGAGATAAATGAGTTCGTGATACGAAAATTTCAATAAAAAGCACTGGTAAAATACTGGAGCTGAGAGTAAGCCCGGGCGAAACGGGTCGAAGGGGAAAATTTTGATGAATTTTTTGTTACATCCGTTTTCGATTTGTCAAGGCGGAACTTTACCTGGGACTGCGACTCTTGAGACATATGACTTCATTTTCATCAGTTGTTTCAACTCAAAATTTAAGCCCATTCATCAACATTTCCCCCATCTCGTTCTTTCTTGTAAGTCTATTCCAGCTCATTTCCCACACTTTACTGCCTTTTGGCTGTGATATGAAAGGTAAGGATCAAGTTCAATGTTCAAAATCACGGGAACTTTTTGCATCACAACTGTTGTGCTCGAAAGATGAATCAATGGCATTGAGAAAGCTTGTATTCCAATAGCATTTCTTTGATGGTCATCGTAGTTACCCGTTTGGGTTATTTGCAAAAATCTTGCCAGGTCGCCATGTAGATAAGTTCATAGCGCTGCATGCGACAAGAAGCATACAATCGTCATTATGTGGCGACAGAGGGCTATCGTCCGAATGTTGTGGCTTCTGAATTAGCCACTGGAAACTGGAGAAGCATTTACACCCATTCGATACAAATAATCACCCGGCACGGACTTAGACATATCAATAATCTGCATTACTACCGAAAAACGTTCGGAGGGAAGATTCAAAGTCGAGGGCGATGGGCAGATGGAAAGGTCGAAAAGTCACTGATTCATGACAGTTTCGACACGAAATTTCGATTTTCGTAAAACTGGGAGGGGAATGGTCATGAATACAGAATTTACTTAGTCGAAACATGTTGTTGCTTCGAGAAGAGAAGAAATTCGCAATGGTCCGAAAAATTTGTTTCCCCGAATTTTCTCTAACAATGACCAACCATCACAGTCCTACTGCGAATCATTTCATTATCTTACCCATGGGCGATCTTATTTCTGCCCAGAACGCTAAGATTAGAGCCGTTTTCATTTGATACGAAATTCACGTGTAAGAGAGTAAAAGGTTCTAATCCGAGAAAAACCAGTTTGACGACAGCACATTGTATGCTCTCGTCGAAAGATAATATTGATAATCAATAATGAACGCCTGGTTTCGATACATCGTGTCTATTTCCTAAAATTTTCGATTTAAATGTTTGAGCGCATAGTGCTAGCTAGATCACATAAGATTGCTTGACTTGTTGATATTCCTATGTATCTTAGAACTTTAACTAGGCCATTGAATTCATATCTGGGATTCTTTGCAGAGTCGATATTAAGGCGACACGAAGAGTACATCGAAGAATAGGAAGATGATATGCGACGGGTGCAATCGATTTGATCACAACCAAATGATGTCCTACAATATATTTCTCTCTTGAGTTTCGCTTTGACACTAGATACGATCCTATAAGTGATAACTTATGCCTATAAAAATCGAGTTTCACCTGTCAATTATTCAAGAATGTGTGCGTTTGAATTGAGATCTAAGGTACTGAAGGCCACAAGTCGGATTTCTTCACAATACGGCCAATTTTGATTTCAATACAGATTTAAGAGCTTAAATTTGCGAGATAGGGCGCCATCAGTAGGTTCTGTCCGTGTAAACCTGCTCTAACTTGGCAAATGTGAAGTTACGGGAAACGCCTTATGTTCTTTAATGATATCAACAGATATGGGGTGCGTAGACCTGAATACTTATTGATCTCGAGAAGACTGGTTGATTTTCTGGCTGATCTGCTAGTAGATGTAATACTTTTTTCAAAATTTATCCTATAGCGGTACAAAGTAAGATCATTCAAAAATTACTTAGCAAAAAGGAATCGGAAAGTACACTAGTTACCGTCAGAGGGTTGGTCAGGTTTGGAATGCCAAACACTTATTGTCTTCTTTTGAAATACGGATTCGCGAGGGGACTCAACGAATAAGGGAGTCGTCCTCATCAGGCACGTCCCGCTACACCATTTTGAACAAGTATTAAAACACGTTTCATATGGAAATTAATTTAGTGGGTTGCCTCATTGTTTGTTACTGCGCATGCATGCTTCGCGCTATCGAAACTAATAGTTCCAAGAAAAAATACTGCGTTCCCGTTCTAATCCATCAGGCGAACCCACTGGTCTACTCATCAGTATCCACGCCCGGCTCCGATGCAGCAGCTATACCACCGTCCTCCGAAACGTCTTCAGCTACCTGCAACCCGCGTGAAAAGTTGTTTGAGGGGGTCTTGAATGGCCGTTCCAAGTTTCGACCCAAGACCTAACAATGAAGAGAATTTTTAAGATTGGACAAAATAGCATCACTCCAACATTGGAAATAGACTTACATATACCTGGAAGAGTGGGCTATATGCAAGTTGTATCAAGCTTGTGATGATGTGGATCAATAAAGGCTGGACCTTTTCTAATTTGAAGTGAACGACCCACATTAAACAAAGGTTAAAAATGACACCACCCTGCATGTTGGATGCTTGCTTGAGATCATAGTCCATAACTGTCGTTTCTGACGAAAGAAACGACGAAGTTAATTGCTTGACAATGGCGATAGGCGCTCCCTCGGCCTGGTTCACCTGCGACAAGATCGCATCAGAAAGTTGATTTTTCACTTGCACTACTGTGGTGTCTCCGATCCTTCTCGCAGCAATCATGACGTAAAGAATAAATATTTGCTTCGATCAAGATTGAGTTCAAGAAGTTAAAAGATTTTCTGTGCTGACTACTAGAATGCGAAACCTGCGTTAGGACTTACCTGCAGCACAACCTGTGCTACGAAAGAAAATCTGGTGCGAATTGGAAGATTCCAAGACAAAAATGGTCGGATGGTGAACTCGAAGAACATGGGAGATATCTAAGATTCCTCACCTGATAAACCGGACTGTCACTGGCCGGAATAAATCGAAGCGACGCCCGAGAAACATGCACGCAATAGTGGCAAACAACTGCACAGACGGTGACATAAAGTAAGGCTCATCAGCTTTGGTTCCTTCAGTGTCATCGGCGAGATCGTCCACACTCTCAGAGTGGTCATATTCTTCGAAATCGTATTCATCGTCAGCGTGGTCCGACAACGCGCTTTCCTTTTGCAGACAATATGTCTTCGTCAGAGGTTCGACCACAAGGAGACCACAGCGTAGAAAATTCGAGCAATGTATCTCACCTCGGCATCATGACCTTCGTTGCCATCAATCTGATCCTGTTCATTCGCGCCACCCCGGACATATACTGGCCACGAGCTTATTCTGGGAAGCTTCCTCTCTGATTGCCGTGAAAAAGGCATTTCAGCGCCAGATTTTAAATAAAAGGCGCCACGGTCAATGCGAGGGCAAGCATAAACGTCGAAGGAAAGCCAGCATATTAATGCAATTTTGCGTAACACCATTTTGTTTTGCAGACTATGTGATCAGTGTGGTGCTGGTCGCTCGGTGCGTAATGATATTCACTATGTGTGGCAATAAGGAAGCAACAACTGTCTTCACTTTTATGATTTTCTACTGCATTTTTGCGGTGGGCACGGTTAGTCCAACAGGTCGACTATGATATCAATTCATGGTTGTGGCAGCGCACTACTATTCATAGCGAGATGCCGTACTTCGCTCTTTCGTTGTGGCCACTCCGGCTCTACTGTACAAGATTGGGAACGTAAAAGAGATCTCGATTTTTCTTTGCTCTTTATTCCTCAAGTACTGTAGCAGTTCAAAGAAGACAGTCTTGCAAACGAGCCCCAATCGTTGATCAAGCGGGAGATAGCGGGGAGATAACGTCTTATTGCCCTAGTGACACACAAATAACAACTACCACTGATGGCAGACCAAATGTCTGTGCAAGTATTGATGGTCGCCGTGTGTGTCTTGTTGCATTGCTATCATTTGGTTGAATTCGCAAAGGAAGTACCGGTAGGAGTCATAGGCCTCGGGAAGGCTAGATTTAGGCAAACGACAGTGGTCATCTTCCAAATAATATTTCTCGGTTTTATCCTATCACAAGTACAATTGAACATTGCCGGGGACGCAAGGGTTCAATCTAGCCTTTGAAACTCCTCTGAGTAGAAGAGTAGTAGCATCCAATGGACGTTCAGCGTAGTTTATGTTCCTACTGCACCATTATGGCCAAGAAAGAATCAATATCGAAACGCCACCAACCATAGCGCTCGTTTCTGAGGGTGAGACTAGCAAGACACGCGAAGGTCTTCCCATCGCAACCAGTCATGCGGTCTAATAAACAAACTCTAGCAATCAGAAGCCTTTTCCGCCCGTTTTCTCCATCAACCAACCTTCAAGAGCGGTTGCTGTTCTGGGTATTGAAGCTGGAACGTTGCTGATACCAGAATTTCTTTTCAGGCGGGCAGCATCAAGATCTAGCCCTGAGCTCAAGTGAATCGGCGGGCGCTGAAAGTCAAAGGTAGCGTTCCTTGTCGTTCGCGTTTCCGCCGTCGATAGCAAGTCATGTGTTGGGTCATTTGGATTAATGGGAGTCGGATGATTGGCTAGCTTTCCATCCCTACCCCAAATTGGTTTCCTACCGAAATCACCAAAAGTCGCATTTCGCGGGCCCGATCCGAAGTCACCAGCGTGCGGCCGGCCAAACGATTTGAAACTCCTGAGACGTGCAGTTGTATCCGCAACTCTTTGTCTCTTCGGCGATGGGATAGCCGAAGCCTTTACTTTGAGAATATCTGTGCGATTATCCCATTGCACAGACCTTGACTTCCTCGTCTTATCGAATCCTTGATTCCCGTTGGGCTTCTCGATCCCTCCCTGAAGGACACTGTTCAGCTTCAAAGCAGAAGTTCGTGCTTTCTGGAGCCTGTGTCCAGGTTGGTGCGTGTTGCCGCTTTCTTCTGGTGGTCCAGCTGACAATGTGAGCGCGCTGCTGAACCCAGACAGCGAGGCGGGAGCAGCAGAGGATCCGACCTCGACTTCATCGATTGTCTCCACAGATGAATCCATCTTTGAATCACCCCTTAGTGACTCTGCCGCCGACGTAGCTTTCGCGACTGCTTTGAACACAATCATCCTAGCCTGTTGCACCATTGAATCCAGCATCGCCCCAGTGTCAAGTCTAATGTCCACTTTCACAAGCCCGGGCCTACTGGTCCCAATAGTTTCACATTTGTCAAAATTTGCTGTTTCGAGCGATTGGACGGATATGCGTGAGCAACAAAAGCGATTCAAAATAAAACCCTTCGGAAATCTCACCTGCAATCGTTCCTGGGGCCCGCAACGTGACAGTGTCTACTTTGCTCTGAATCGAGACCTGCATCTCAACCTCAAGCAGCAGGGGCAGAATCACGTCCGCCTCCTTTGGCTGCCCTGCTGCAGATTCGGGCAACGGGATCGTCTTAAATGCCGTGACTGCAGAATGGACCTTAATGATCGAAGAAAGCATACTGAGAAGGCGAGAACGGCTCGCAGAATCTCCTGTTGTCAGGGAATGCCTAAGGAGAAGAAGTGTCCATGCGCGAACTCTGGAGTCCACAAGGGACGAAAAAGAATCTGAAACATTCTTCGAAATGGCAGCAGATGCGTACACGACCGAAGATTTTGTCCAAGAAGTTAGCGACCCCAGACTCTGAGCTGCTTTCTGCTCCACCTGGGCCGCCTTTGCAGAAGCGTCGGCTGCGTTGCTCAAAACGGATGCTGCCATCTGCGGAACGGCCTTCTCCTCCATTCCGGTCATCATGTCAATGATATCCGTGTGCCGATGCTCGCCCACTCTCGGCAAGGGACCCGATCCCAAATCCTCGTCCACCTTTCTCATGTCCAACGATGGTAGCGTGCATATGACTTCATGACTTTCGATCGATTTGGATAAGCAAAGCAACAGCTCTCGCGACGCGGCCGCTGCGGGGTCTGAACTCACAAGCGAAGATGCCACTGAGTCCTTCTGGATGCCTTTGGTGCCCAGAAGGGCGGCAAACTTGGAAACGACCTGTTCCTGTTCGGCTGTATTGGACATGAGCGGCACTAGGGATGCAGAGACAACTCCTGTTTTGTTGTTGTTGCTGAAGCAAAACCACGCATCTGGACGTGGTGAGCTGCTGCGGAGTATTTCCAGTGGTGCTCGATCAACCCGCGGCGCCGCGCGGCGTGGCAGGTCCGACGGACAACGCGAGAGGACGGAACAACGCGCAAAAGCGCAAAAAGCCCGGTGTTCGCTCTCGTTCTTCGTTGGAACTGGGTATGCGCGATATCGTACGATGATGTCATAAAGTACCAGGTATCATATATGCATACCATAGCTACAGTACTGGCTATCCTGTGTCGCTTCTTCGTCTTGCGCCGGTACGCCATGTGTGCTATCACGGGGATGCACGCATGAATTTGAATATCCGGAGCAAATTTCTAAATTTCTCGGCAGCGCCGCCTGCTGGATTCTTTTTGTGCCCAGCTGCGATGCCATTTCTCATATGATATCACAAAGCCGAAGGTTCAATTGCTTGGCAGTCAGACGAATGTTGGCCGCAACTTTGTGAAAAAGTCGAAAGGAACGAGTAGTAGGACGACAGCCTGATGTTTTGTTTTCATGATCCCAAGCAGCCCGATCATTCGGAAGCTAAGCTGCTCCCCGTCAAGCGACCAAGTCGACCAATGACAACGGCAAGCAGCTTTGCAACAGCGTTGACATTGCTTTCGTGTGCATTTTCCTTCGCATTACTGCCGGTCTCGGCTCAGACCCCGGTCCCGACCCCGACGGGCGAGCCGTCTGGCGTTGCAGTGTTTACCGATGTGCCCAGTGCAGAGCTGGTGAGCACTGCTTTTCCGTCTGGCAGCGTAGCGCCATCTTCAGCTCCGTCGTCGGCCCCATCGAACGACGGGCCGACTGGGCTGCCATCTTCGATACCTTCTGATCTCCCGTCGGACATGCCCTCACTGTCGCCAACTCCCGAGCCCACCTTCGACGAGCCTAGCTCCGCCGCTTCCCGGTTTCGCCAGTCGTTCTCTGTGGAAAACGGCCGGGTGTTTTCGGAAACAGAAACACTGTTATTCCGCGGTCTTTACGCGAGCTACACACCTCTTTTTGCCCCGCCGGGCACCGAAGTGGAAGGCAAGATTTTGACACTCTGTGACGTAGTCAGCCAGCAAATCGATGGGAGACGTCTCTCTTTGGCGGCAATGCATAAGTATCATATGCGCGCAAGACGGCTGCAAGCCTCGACATCCATTCTAGTCGACTTCAACATGACCTACACCTCCAACTTCACCAATGTTACCAGTTTCCCGCTCCTTTTCCAGCAGTATGTCAACCTGAATCTGGTCCAGGTCGCACAGCAAATGCAGCTGCTGGGACTTAATGTGTCAGAGGCGTTCCCCGCATCACGCGTCATCAATCGACCGGAACCGACGATGCAGCCGACCATCACAGCATACCCAACCACCGTTGCACCATCTATGTCTTCTCCTCCCTCGGCGATTCCTTCTGACATGCCATCTTTGACACCGTCGATCGTAACCTCCAGCCCGTCCAGCCTACCGTCATCGGAACCCACATTTAAGCCGTCGATACCACCACGCACTGGAGGTACAGACGTAATTGTCATTGCTGTGTCAATCGTTGTGGCTGGATCGATAGTGTTGATCGGCTTGTTGGTATATTATAGAAAACGAAAACTTGTCCGGGAACTAGCATATCAGTCGAATGCAGTCGACGCGCGGAAGAACCAGCAAGATGCCGAAAAATTGGAAAGTGGGGCTCAGGCAGACGCTGACTTTGTAACTACAGTCACTGGGGGGAAAGACAACATTTCGTCTTTCCAAGGTGCGCCTGGGTATGGCAAGGGATCAGACCCGGTGGCAGGTGGAGTTGTTTCGCCAAGTGAGTCACTTGTTTCCAATCAGTCCTTACTTTCAGCTGGAAATTCGTTGGCTGGAGACTCTGGTGACGAAGTTGACGCGACACACAACCTGGCGGACGAATTCGATCAGTATAAGGACCAAAACTTGGAAAAAATGAGGGCTGGTATCGAGGGCAACCTAGCCGGATTCGATGGCATGATGAGCCAAGCTCTTACTCGGGCTCTCATTGACGAGGATGACACAACCATCGACCCAACTGAACTTTTGTGGGGAGGTTCTGGGCACTTGCTAGGAGCAGAGATCGAGGCCAGCGCGCTCGGTGAAGTGACGGATTGGCTAAAGCGAAAGGAATCAGCATCCGATGAAGAACGGTAAGTTTGCGTCTCGACACTCCAAGCCAGCACTGTTGCAATAATTCCTGTCTGATCTTTTTGCTGGATTATTAGACGCCTGTTTATGCAGGAGACATTGAATAAGATGGTATCGAGTGTTCGTCATGGAGTTCTTGGTCCAGAAGAAGCCTCCCGCTCTATTCATGAGTGCGCCGCTTTGTTGGGCTTGCAGCTAGCTACTGAAATACCAGTGACTACACTTATAATCACAGGAATGAGGAAAACTGTGACAGCGGAAGATATGATCCTCGCCTTTTCCGAATTCGGCGATGTCTCCGAGGCAGCCGTTGCATCGAACCAGCGGGGCTTTGGTAAGTATTAACCTTGGATTCAACTTGCGATGTGACGACGACAGACCCTCACTCCCCCCATTTCCCCATTCAAGGAATATTACGTTTCAAAACCAACCAGTCGGTAGATCGGGCGATGAAGAAGTTTCGGGCGGAAGAGATAGTTGTGCAAGACGTTGCTGTTCAAGTCAAGGTTTTGCAACCGGGAAGTACAACCACTTCTCCAGACGAGGATGAGCCATCGACACCAGCAAGTGCAAATCCTATTCCATAATGTTGTTTCTGCCTTTTCTAGTGTTTTATGCGCCATTGATTGTCATTTTCTGTTATATTTCTATGGCTCTGATGGCTACTCTAGTACAGAGGCTGGAAATGCGTCAACCTAGATATTCCATAATTCTCTGCTGCAAAAATGCATCACGTGGCCATTCGCCAGACGAAGGAGTCAGCCAATGATCCACGAGGTCAAAAACCATTTTATCATCTGCCAATGCGCGGACTGCCTTTAGAGCACATTCCTCGGAGCTGAAAGATGCTTGTAGCTTCTCCTTCCACTGCTTCCCGAAATCTTTTCCGAAGGCCGACAGGAAATGGTCGCCTAGCGAAGAATCCTTATCTGAAAGCAGCTCACCAAGACTTGCCTTTGAAACTATTACCAGGATTGCCTTCCCAGCGCCGCCATCGATACTTGCAGCAATTCTCAATGGCCCTGCTTCAGGTTTGACGCTTTTCGCCATCTCGGGAACATTGTACCACCCGATCACACTCGAATCGGACGAATCTGATTGGATTTTTGATAATGCCAGAGCCAGAGCCGACTCTATCACGGGCTTTGTGGGATTTTCGTGGCAAACGGGGAAAGCGTCGGTGACTTTAAATTTCGAATCTTGAAACGACCCTATCAATATCCCGTGACATTCAGAAGTGCTGTACGACGCAGCATGTAATGCTATCATCGTCAATGCCAGCGGCCCGACCGTAACGTTTTCTGTCATTGTGACTTCCTGTACAATTCAGAGAGCTCTTAGAAGTACTCCTCGGTATGATGGATAATTCAGTTGTATGTAGCTCCGAGATACAACAATCAAAGAGTTTTGCACATCAGTCAGTAACAGTCGGCGGTCAGAGGTGGTGAACGACATGGACACCGGACGAGAGGGCTTGCAAGCTCGAACCATTTTCCGATTGTTCATACATAGTACCTGGTACATTGGTATAGCTATGTGTCTGATACGTACACTCCATGATAGGTGCGGTAAGTACCAGCCTCACGATCTTTTGTACATAGATGTTCGAATGTGGGATCGGCGGATTCAGATTCCACCACAGAACGTTAACAGATGCATGATGATTACCAACGGGATGGTTCGACTCACTCTCTACCCACTGTTCACGTTCTATCTAGGTCCATGAAGCCGACATTGACTCATGATGCATCTATTGCAATCGAAGGCATTGGGCTGATCAGCTCCTGCTTGAATGCTTCCCTCCAATGCGTTACGCACACGAAGGAAAGAATGAGGGGTGACCCCGAGACAAATGAGCGGCCAACAGTACCCTTGTTGGATTCTTGCCAGGCAGATTGCATTATGAGATCTTTCGGGGAAGCTGTGCTCGCTACGCAACGAGGTTGTACTGGCAGCCATGTCCACGCTTCCTTGCACGGAACAGCAGAATATTATAACAGAATTGGACAAAATTGGAGAATCGTTGCCGATCCGAGATTCAATCTAGAACTGCAAGATGGAGCTCTCCCTAACGAGAAACAGCGAAATTCTGCATGCGAAGCGAGCGCGGAAAGCCTTTCGTCGCCTGCTGCCGGAAAAGCTGTGGTTCTAGCGTGCGGCGATGCGTGAATTGGCATTTTGAATCTGTTCTTTCATTCACTCCTAAACCTGGTGGTGCAGGAGTACTGGCTACTCTGGGTACTAGATCTTGTAGAAAATCAATCGGCTATATCGCTTGACTGGGATGATGAGTCGCTCCCTCCGGAATCTTCAGCTCTCATAGAGTCTATGCTATCGCCGCTTTGGTATTCGGAGTCTGCAGGAGGGCGGAACCCTTCGCTTTGATGAAGTGCCAAAGAAGTCAAAACCCTGGTTTGAAGTCGTTGTTGTTGTTGCATCCTATTCAAAGCCATAGCACGGGCAGCTGTAAATGGTTCATAATGCACACCCGAACCTGAATCAGAACCATCACTTCTGTCTGATGCTGAATCATCCAAAGAAATGTCATCCGATTCAGAATCTACGTCAGAGTTAGAGGCAGACGAGCGTCCATGCTCAACCTTTGGGTCGATCAGTGGAGAATGTGTTGCGTAGTAAGGGGGAAAGGGTAAGGAACTGCTCAAAATTTCAAAGGGACAAACAGCACAGTAAAATTCACCTCAAGGTCTGCACCCTCTGTCGAGCCACCATGTTGCCGGCCCGCTACACCACTTCCGTCTTCGATCGGCATCAACTCTAGGGACGAGGGTGGACTCCTTCCAAGAGAGACACCCGCGAGGGCCACTGCATGGTGAAGTTGCAGCATGTGCATCCCCGCAGTCGGTTGTAAACTGGTCGACCCGTGCATGGTGGAATCGTTGGAGGGTGGGAAAAGGATAGGAGATGGCACGCGTGCTATGGAATGGTGGTCACTACCAGGATCTGAAACATGCTGGCGGACAAAACTTGAGACTCCTCCATGGCCTTGTAGAGTACAGGTAATGTTCGTTGGAGCCGCGGAAAGCACCAAACTAGGAGGAGGAGGTGAATTAGTCATTCCTCTGCTTTCTGTCATTGACCGAACGTCGCGATCCGGCGAAGAGTGTGGATCAATACCAACGTGGTCGAATTTCGTTCTCAGAGATGCTCGGGCAGCCGCTTCAAGCAACTCTCTGGAAGAGGCCGAGTCCCCAGATGTACCATGCAAATGATCCGAACAAGCGAATAGGTACCCGTCATCACCGTTATTTTTCGCGTCAGACGCCGATGCAGCTTTCATCTTTCCAGTCCCCAAATCGTCTCTCTGATTCTGTCCGCTGAAACGTTGGCCGCCTTCCGCATTTCCGTCCAGCAACGCGTCGTCGGACGGAGAGAGAGCTCTACGCTTCAACCGTCTCTGGCGCAGTTCCGACTCCTGCCTTCCTCTTTCGTCCGCAAGCGCCGCAAGCTCACGCTCCTAAAGGTGGTGTAGACAATTTGTCAGCAACACCATTTTATCCTTTGGATCCTTGCAATGTATACGCTTACCTCCCTACGACTTTGCGACGTGTCACCACCTGTGCTGCCACCGAATGCCCCTATCGACGACGTTACTAAAAGAAGCTTTTCCAGGCAGTTGCACAACTTGTGCGTTTGTGTGTAATACTGGCAATATTGTATAGAAGGAAGGCGATGATGTCAGCATCTAGTCAACGCGTTGGATTCGACAAGTTGAATTTCTTACCCGCTCAGGTGCAACCAATACTTCTGCAATCCGTTGAATTGTGAACGGCGGGCCGTCGGCTGGCAAGTGGATTTTGTGTGTCATAGGACGTTCTAAAGTTTGTGATCTCGGAAGGAGCATGTCCACCAGCTTTTGACGCCGCTGTAGAAAAATATCTTCTGAGGACATTGAAAGATTCTTGGGAGAAAAGCCACCAAGCTTGACAACATTGCTAGCCACAAGTGTTTCATTGCGTCTCTTCTCTGCCGGGGAAAGTTTGTAGCCACCCCTATTTCGGTAGAAGTGATCTAGAACAATCCCGACGGCGCTACGGAAGGCGTCTTGTAGAGTCCTGTGTGATTCTCCCAATGAAGCAGACCCACTTGGTCTACTTGATCCCGGAAGTGCTCCAACATTAAGCCGTTGCTGATTTTTTCGCATCCGTTCTACGCTGACCTCACTATTTGTCGTCGTCGAGGTTCCTTCCGAGTCGCATTCGTACTGTGTTGAATCGTCAGGCTCGCTGCCGGACGTTCTGCCACTTCCAGCTGATCCTGGTGCCGAAAAAGCGCAAGCATTTGCTGTCGTATTCGGGTGGGTTCGAATAAGAAGCAATGGCCGCTTTCTGTTGCCTCCTGTCCTGGTCGATCCATCGGCATTTGGGAATCTTCTCCGGCTGGACTTGTGAAGTGAATTTCTGTGCTTCTTCCGAGGGGGGGGCTGAGGTATAGATGTCGAGAAGTTCGACGACGTTGCAGACCACCGATGGGTCGAAAAGGCCTGCCGCGTCAATGATGCTGTTGGTGATGAGGCAACGATGGCTGATTTCGACAGGTTTGCGGGCGTGGCCACTGATTCGATCAGAGAATGATCCTTCGAATCCTGGTCCCAAGAAAGCCAGGAGCAGGCGCCGGTCCTTGCGACTTCCTTCAGAATTCGCTTTAGGTCTGAGGGGAGAGCGATTTCCGCCTTGCTGTTTTCTCCCTCCGTTGCCATGACAAAGTCTACTTTATCAAGTTTCACTCGATTCGGTCTTTTAGAATGGTGCGAATAGACATAAAGCCCGAACGGGCGAGGAAGTATAAGAAAGGCTTCCGGTGTATGTTTGCTCTTTCCTCTTGCCGCCATCGTAGGGCGCCTGTGGTCTGTACGCCTGGTATGAGATTAGCGCGGGAGCGAGGAGCACGACGCGAAAAAATACATACCTTGCGCGGCGGGAAGTTTGCGACTCGATCGACTTCACAATTCGACTTCTCTGATTACATGCACTCCGATATGTACTTCTGTAGGTAAGGGCAGTAGTATGGATAGAGTCTTCGCCGCCCGAAGAATACAAACAAAATAGAGACATGCAACGATGACCCTCTTCTGCGCTAGCAGGACACAACTAATCACAACACTTTACCTGGTACACTATTCTACTTCTGTTTCGGCAAGCATTCTATGGTCCGGAACAGGCGCTCGGATAAATCGCCACAGCTTCAAGGCTTCGATAGTGGGAGTGATCACCGAGAAAACATGGTGCAAAATCGTACTCACAAGGCACTAGCGAATGAGGACGGCGATTTCGGGAATGAGTGAGTAGAATGCGATCAAAAAGTGTCTCTGTTTCGCTTTGCGCCATTGATCTAGGTATTTCTCACTGTGCTTTGTTTCAGGGACGTCAAGCCGCTAATGATGGAAGATTCCAATCGACCACGAACATCGTCGAGAGAAATTGAACTTGGTGTAGATACGGAGAAAGCCAACAGTTCAGATTTTCAAAAACAAGTTGTGAAACTTGCGATATCGATCGTCGGGCTCCAGTCCAGCTATATTCTTTGGGGATACTCTCAGGTACGCTTTGGTGTGGGTCGATGTCAATTCCGGCACTTCTCACACTTCGTTCTTGTTGGTTTTCCCAAACCTTGTTTTGAGGTAGGAGGTCATCATGACAACAGAGTTTAGTGAGTGCCTGTGTTTTCCAATGCTGTATTGGCTTCATCGCTTCTCCTCACACTCCTGAAGCACCTACGCCTCGGGTCCCGAGTGGGAGATTTCCCTCAGCTGCTTTCTGCGTCTTTAGTAATCGCTTCCTTGCTGTTATTGTTGCTGCTATGGCAGTGAAGTTCAAGCATGGGTCTGTCTTTCACAACAACACTGCCCCGCTTTGGGCATTCACACCTTGCGCATTAAGCAACACCATGTCAAGTTGGTCGCAATATGCATCCCTGAAATACGTTTCCTTTCCGGTACAGACGGTTTTCAAGTCGTCCAAGTTGGTACCTGTCATGCTCATGGTCAGTAAGGCTCTTCGGTTAAAGCGGGTCGTTGTGCCTTTGAAACTCACCCGCGTCTTGGTAATGCTCCCCATTGTGTCCATAGGGGAAGTTCTTAAAGGGAACCGCATACCCCCTCGGCCAATACGTCGAGGCCATTCTTATCACACTCGGGGTGGCCGTTTTCTCTGTCTCGAGCAAATCCTCGAGCGGCGATTCTGAAACGGAAGTGCTTGGCTTGATTTTTTTGTTAATGTACATCTCCTTTGACTCCTTTACTTCCCAGTGGCAGGATAAGATCTATGTGCAGTATGGGCGTGCCAATGTTGACCAATATCAAATGATGCTCGGAGTAAACGTATCAGCAATCTGCATTACAACCGCTGGCTTGATTGTTACGGGTGACTTCCCTATTGTGGCGGAATTCCTCGCGGCCAATCCATTGGTCTTCCGGTGCGTAGAAGCCTGCAGCTGTTCGGCTTGGTCTGCTCAGTATTGGTCAAAGTTTTGTTCAAGCTTGTTGTCAGACCGGACTCTCATCCCTTCCTATAACCCTTCGAAATGTAGATACCAGGTGATGACGGCGATCACTTCCACGACTGGGCAGTTGAGTATTTTTTATACCATCAAAGAATTTGGGCCCATCGTATTTACGGTATGTGTTATAGGGAAGACCCGCAGCCTGTGGGCTGTCCAACCCTGTTTTACGTCGTCTCAACCACCATGGATTTCGCACAGGTAATCATGACTGTTCGTCAGCTACTTTCCATCTGCATTTCGGCCGCCATATTTGGACACCACATCCCGCCAAAGGCAGTTTTCGGGGCAATCCTAGTTTTTGGAGTCTTGTTTTACCAAATCCGGCGCAAGATGGTTTCGAAGAAGTCGTCTTCCGGTGGGGGGCGACGTTGAGATGTTTGATGCTAAAAATGAATACAGGAGCATTGACAGGAATCCTAATGCTTGCGGCTATGATTACTTTCAACGCAACAGTGCCCGGCATGCCGTCGAATCTTTTTCAAATAGGTCGTTTAGAGGACAAGACTAATCAACTCCAATTTATCCGGGTGACCGGGCGTAGACGACCTCGCAAGCTCAGGCTGTTCGCCCAAGATACCATGCAGAATTTTTTAATGATGTTTGGATGATAGTCGGCGGCTTACCCCTGCTGCTGTGCTTTGGTGCCATCGTGACGATCGCGCCTCGTGCGTGATTAACGTTTCTGTCGCTTTTTGCTGCCACGCACAACAGTGTCGAGCTGTTCGACTGCGTGGCGTCGGTGCTTCTTTGCATACCGCCGTCCGTCCAGAGGAACGTACGCGTAAGGGTCGTACTTCTGATCCTTCCTCTTAACATCGCCCCCAGCTTTCTTCGACTTATAAGCATCTCCTAGTGCTCTTGACTTCGATTTCGCGCGACCACTTATCCTTGGCGTGCCGGCGGCGCCACCCACAGTTTTCCCAGAATTGTTTCGCGGTGGATTACTCAAATCGTTTGTCGGTCGTTTTTCTTCTGTTGCCAATACAAGTCTCCCGCGGTCGTCGAAGGTGATTTCATCGTCCGTGTCGCTCTCGTTGCCTGCCCTAGCAGCGCCATAGACTCTGCTTGCGAGTTCTCTCACTTCGTGCTGCGACCCACTTGCATCATTCCTGACGAGCATTCGTTGACTTCCTCCGCTTATGGAACGAGACGCGCCCAGTGACGGGCTGTGAACGCTATCTCGGCCGCGCTTGCGAGACATCTTAAAAGGGCCATGATCAGTTCTTCCTGTAGTGACGCTGCCAGAGATAGCCTGCTCATCATCTGAATCTTCTTCGTCTGATTCCATCATTTCTTGGATAGACGTCTCTGGAGCCCGACCACCACCACGCTTTGTCTTGGCAGCGGCCTTTTGCTCCAATTTTGATAATTTTTTGATGTACACCAAAACGTGGCTGTCGCTTTCGGGGAAAAGAGGTACCAGATGGTCGTGACCAAATTCCTTAACGAGCTTCTTCAAGATAATTTTGATCTTCTCCCTAAAGCGTCCTTTACCCTCGTGGTACTTCAGCAGGGCTTCCAAAATCGCCGGAACACAAGGTCGAATGGTCTCTGCGCGACACACTGTCACGGAAACTCTCACAAAAAGGATCATACTTTTGATGACTTCCCGAGACGGATCATCCGCAAGGAGAAGGACGGTCTGAAGTAGAGACGGGATCAAACTTTGTACGTTCTCGTTCGATCTACCGTGTTCGTGGACCACTTTTGACATCGCAGTGACAGCCGCAGATCTCATGTGGGAAGTTTCGGAAGCAATCGCAGCGGCAATGCTCCGAATCAGGACAATGACGTCTTCGCACCTGTTCGAAACGGAGAGAAGCAACGTAAGGGCAGCTTCCCGTGTCCTTTTGTTGGAGTCCTTGAGGCAAAGAAGGATCTCTCCGAGCAAGGAAGAAATCATCCACTACGTTCATAGCGTTTGAAACGACCAGGTTAGGAAACGATCATTTGATAATTGTCAGGCACGAAAGACCTACCTGCTCCAGCACATCTGATTCCCCGAGCGAGCCCACAATCAATTCCAAGCAATGCAGTCTCGTGGACCGCGCAGCAACCTGAGACGTTGAGGTTGAAGTGGTTACCAGCTCAACGAGATCTTTCAAGCGCCCATGCGACGAGACAAACGGTTTCGCTTTGCAGAGTTCCCCTAGCAACTTGTAAGACCGCTTTTGCACTCTTGGTCGCGTCTCGTCGGTCCCAATAATCGGTCGCAGAGCACGATACAATAAACTAACGCTCTCCTCGTCCAAGCATTGTGAAGTATATAGTGCCTGTGACAATGAAAGCAGAGAGCACATCCTTTCTGACTGGTCGTCATTTGACTGCGACGCCTCGAGAAGACGGTGAATCAGCTTCGTGAAGAGGCTCTGGAGAAGGCTAGGAGGCGCCAATTTAGCAAGTGAAGTAATAGCCGAGCTCAAAGAGTTGCCCTGGGGTGTTGTTGGAGACTCGTCATCCCCATGTTCCGAGGAAAAGAGATCGTCAGCGAGTTTGAACATGGTCGGCAGCAGCCTTTGGGCGAGTTCGTTGACTATCTGCCCATCAGATCGAACGGCTGCGAACTCAGGTTCGTCTGCAAGTTCCGCAATTTCTTGTAACCGCGTGAATACACCCTTTGCCAGTATATCTATGCCTGTTGAAATGACAATCTGTGCAGATGTGGGTGAGTTGAAAAGTGAAAAGGCGAGGGATTGGCGTCTGGGAACTTACGAGCAGTTTCGGGTACCGTTTGTCCTTCATGGCCCGAACAAGAATGGGAGCCAGGTTTGGCAGAGATGTAGCAAGGTCCTTTGGACGAACACAAAAGCACGGAAATAGTGCCCACAGGTTAGCTGCCTGTTGCTGGAGCTGCTTGCCCCTTACTCCGCCATCCTTGGCCAAGGAATCGTAGTGACGAGCAAGAGGGAGAATCCTCTCATGAAAGAAAGAGAGAGACTCGCAGCCACTTCCTATCGGAGGTCCTGCTTGTCTGAAAATATTCAAGAGCCAAGAAAACTCAACTCGATCATTTGCTGGTGAAGACGACAAAGTTAGCGAGGGATTGTGTTTATGAGCAAACTGACAAGAGCACAGGGGGATCGAACAATTACCTTTCAAACACAGTCCGTGAAAGTCTATATGGCCCCAAAATTCATCTATTCCACGCTGTTGCACAATTCGCAATACAGCACTTTCAAGAGCAAAACCCAACTGAGAACCTGGCGCCGCCTTTTCGCGCAAGGCTAGGAGCTCCAAGACCACTTCCTTGGCTGACATATTTTGCGGATCGATTTGTACCAAAATCTCGGCTATACAAGAGAAAGCTCCGTGCTTCGCCCATTCGTCGACCTGCCCAAGGACCGATTTCGTCATTGCTTTTAAGCATGATTCGCAACATTTTGAATGTAACTCTGGGTCGTTCAAGCGTATGTCGGGCAGTAAAGTTTCAAGAATGGATCCAAGATGAAGAAACCATCTCTTGGAGATGGATGGATCAAGTCCAGACTTTATATGGTCTGCAGCCAAAACAAACACCTGGCTGATGGTTAAGGGTAGCAACATGGCAGCTTTGTGACAGTCGTATTTCAACATCCGCCCTGCGGCAGATATAATTATTTGAACAAGCAGCTCACGGCCAGATGAACATGCCTCCGTGTCAGCTCCTTGCAGGATCGCATGAGGCCGAATTTGAAGCAGCGTAGCAAGTACCCGCCCAGAGAAATGATCAGCAACCTCGCTACGTGATTGTGCTTCCACGATGCCCAAAACTGAAGAAAGAAGGACGTTGATTACCGACAGCAGTGCCGATGAATTTTTCTTCTTCAAAATGAATCCTTCCTCTTGAGTTAAATTTCTCTCGATTAATGAAACAATGACGCCCACTTGCCTTTCTCCGATCTTTGAAAAATCCAGATACACAATGTTAGTAGCCACGACGTCTAGAAGGTTCATCATTTCCCCACATTTCTTGGCAGGATCAGCAGAAGATGAAATCGATTCAAGAGCTGAAATCGCTGATGCGTTCATGTCATTAAGAATGGCACAGTGGCACTTTGGATTTTCCATCTGCAAAAGCCTTTCGATTTGTCGCCGGGCGGATTTTCTCACCCTGTCGTGGCGGTCGTCCAGTAGGAACCGCAACGTTCCCCTGAACAACTTCGTAATAAGACGATCATCGAGATCAGTTGGCACACATGCAATGCATCGCAGCAGTGTCGCCGAAGCATCGCAGAGGTCACAGAGGACAGACGGTACACACCCGACTTCGTCGTTTGTCGCTAGTAGAGTAGCGCCGACCGCCTCGTCAGCACTCAGTGACAAAACCGAGTCTCGTAAACTAAAAAGCGCCCTTGCGGTGGGATTTATTGTTGCAGGAAGGACAGAAGGTTCCAAGAAGGGAAGAACCAGCCGCAGAAGTTGGAGCAACGAAGCCTGGGTGTAGACAGAGTCAAGGAGTTCCTGGCTTTGGCTTTGAAGAGTCCCCTCCAACGTTGAAATTGTAGCCTTCCACACTCGAAGTGGTGACAACTCCACACCCTCTCCTTTGATTACCTCTACGACAGCCGAGACCACCGAACTAAAACGCAAACGCCGCGGATCCCGGCTCAGAGATCGCCCCTGTAGGCTCGACATCAAATCATGGAACGATTCCCCTGCCATGATGGTTGTCTGCACAGATGGGCTCATGCTCCACACGGCAGAGAATTACAAGCGATATTTTAGGCTCGCAGCAACTTCGTCTCAGAATATCCCTTGAGAACGCAATGGCAATGGTATTGCAGGGAGGGACAGGATAATGAAAAGGGTGAAGTTTGGACCCGAGATGAATACTGCAATAAAAACTCGGAGCACTCGATTACGAAGAAAAATGAATGGCGATCGCGCGTGCTGCAGCACTGCCCGTCGCCCGTCGCTCCGCCAGCCATCCAAACAAAAAGACATCAATTTTTCACACCGACACAACGACCATGGTGGTAGCGAGAGCGCCGACATAGGACACAGCACTTCCATCAAATCGTACGGGCTTTGGTTAGTCCCTAGGCACACAATGCAGCATACCTATCTCAGATACGAGTGTGCCGATGCCTTCGGCCTTATTTGTTCCTCCGCAGCGTCCAAGATCCCTCATTCGAATGCGAGTCTTGCGTTCGTTTCGGATAGCAGTAGCTGCCCCATTGTACTTTCAAGTACCGGGAGTCATTGTACTGGTTTTCATTTGAGAACCACAAATCCCACCGTTAAAATCGCACACCCAGAAGATATTCAGGGGGGTGTTGGGACAGGCAGGGCCTTGAATTCGACGCAAATTGTAACCCTAACAGTGTCTCGTCCAGTCGGTCACGAGACCGTGTGCCGTGTTGCGACTGGTTGGGTCGATGGTGCTGTCAGAGTGTTCAGTATTTCGAGAGAAGAGCTCAACACGGAAAGTGAACGCATGGTGCACACCTTCCTCGCGGAAACAGACTTTGATCCCATTCTGCGTGAACCGTTGGTGTTTGATGGGCATTCTGGATCGCCCATCCGATCGCTTGCTTTTGACCCGAAAAACAAATCTCGCTTGGCATCTGGATCCAGTGATGGCTCCGTGATATTGTGGGATGTAGAAAACGAGTGTGGGCTGTTCCGTCTTCTGGGGCACCGAGGTGCTATCACAGACGTGCATTTTGTTCATATCGAAGGTTCATTGGACTTGCTGATCACCTCAAGCTTAGACGGCCTTGTAAAAGTTTGGGACCTGGCAAGCCAATGTTGCGTGGAAACTATTGCTTCCAATCGCGGTAAAGTTTGGGCATCAGATTGCATGATAGATTATGGTGTCGGCGATGCAGAGGACTCCGAGGATTCTTGGCGTGCCCGGTTGGTCACAGGGGACGACGATGGCAGGGCCAAAGTATGGTCTATCTCAGGTGTGAGCCATCAGACCAATCCACAAAAATATGATGAAAAAAGCCAAACTAAATCTACTGAGACTAGCAAAGAAGCTGGTGACCAGGAGGTGCCAAGTTACTGCTCGTTCATGGGCGCCCTTAGGTTGCCGTCAAATGTACACTCTTCCAGCGGTCATATTGCCGGCATTCGTTTTCACCCGAACGGCAAGTACGTTGGAGTATTTCACGTCAATTCAAAGTCTATTTATGTGTATGCTATGAGGGATAAAGAAGAGACCGTGCGAAGGAAGCAAAGGCGAGTATCCCGGCAGCGTCAAAAGGAAAAGGGGACCGACGGAGATCAGAAAGCCCATTCAATCAGCAACGTGAAGAAGCGCGGAATCCTTGATGATGAGGATGCGGACGATAATGGTAAAGCCGAGCCAGGGGTCGAGATGACAGAAGCAAATGACGAGTTCGAATTCCTGGGGGTGGCAAATGCTTCCCACAAGATTCGAAGTTTTGTTTTCGTACCTTGGAAAGAAAGAGGCAGCGTTTTACGTATTGTTTGCTCCCTAGCAACCAATGCGATCGAGGTGGTTGCGTTAACCAAACCCAAGTCAAGGCAAGTCGTGGACGAGAGCGAACGTGCCCATCTTGTGCTACCGGTACTAATGTCTTATCTTCTCAGAACCCAGAATCATTCACCTCCCGAGTCGACGAAAGTTTCCCTGATCAACAATTATGGCCATTCGACCGGGATTCGAGCTATTGAAATGTCGTCGGATGACTCTCTTGCGTGTTCCATATCAAAGGGCTGCTTCAAAATTTGGAATGTTGCGCGAAGGAAGTGTGTCCAATCTGTCTCCCATGTGTCAGACGGACTTTCGTTTTATGGGCTTTGTGCAGCTTTCCTACCAGGAAATTCACATGTGGTGATTGGAACTCGGGAAGGAAATTTGCTGTTGTTGGACATTGCAGCTGGGGAGGTTGTCTCTGTGGAGAAGGCGCACGACGCGGCCATTTGGAGCTTGGACGTCCGGCCAGCTTCCGAGCAGAACCTAAGAGTGTCAGTTGTAACGGGCTCTGCTGATAAGACAGTCAAATTTTGGCATATTGAGGAGAACGACGAAGCTCCACTCATCAGTCACACTCGGACTTTGGAAATGTCGGACGACGTTGTGGCTGTTCGGTATTCCAATACGAAAGACCCTTCAAAACGCATGGTCTTTGTGTCTTCGTTGGATTCAACCGTGAAGATTTTCTTTGATGATACTCTGAAATTTTTTTTGAGTCTGTACGGGCATAAATTGCCAGTTTTGGCCGTTGATGCCAGCGACGACGATGCAATTTTGGCAACGGCAGGGGCCGACAAACTAGTAAAAGTATGGGGACTAGACTTTGGTGATACGCATGGGACCCTGCATGGTCACGAAGACTCGATCACTGACTTGCGATTCGTTCGCCGGACGCACAATTTTTTCACTTCAAGCAAAGACGGCACGCTACGATATTGGGATGGGGGTCGTCTTGAACAAGTACTGGTATTGAATGGCCACTTTGCTGAGGTCAGGTATGTGAAGCAAGGTGGTAAAACGTGAGTTGAGGTCGATTGCCGTTTCTGACTATCCCAATAGCTCTCTTGCCATCAGCCGCACCGGTGCATGCGTCTTGTCGGCGGGAATGGACAGGCAAGTTCGTGTGTGGGAGAGAACCAAGGACATAGTGTTCTTAGACGAAGAGCGTGGTTTGGAATTGGAAAGGAAGTTTGATAGAGTAGAGATGCACGATGATTTTAGCACCGGGGAAATTCTCCGTCGAAAGGCGGCGAACGATGAGGGGGACAACGAGGAAGAAGTTCAAAGCGAGGCCGCAATCAAGCGAAGCGTTTTGAGTGTTGCAGCCGGCGATCGTATTCTGGCTGCCCTGGAACTTGCTGACATGGAATTGAAGAGTCGTGCAGCTTTCCAGAAAGGCCATTCGGCGGGAACGATGACACCTAACCCTTTGCTACTTGGTATGGACCCACCGTCGTACATTTTGTGGGTTTTAAAAACTGTGAAGCACGCTGAATTGGAGCAAAGTCTCTTGGTCTTGCCCCTTGAACACGTGGCTAGGATGCTCTACTATCTTGTAGTCGCTTTGCGAAGAGGACAGGGGACAGAAACCTGTTCTCGTGCTGCTGTGTTCTTGGTAAAGACACATCAGAATCAGGTAAGCCCTTTGTCGGAAGTTGGCACTGTCACCTTTTTCTCTTCATTCATTCGTTGGTCATGTTTCCTATTCCTAGATGCAGGCCAATCACTGGAAAGTGGCTAAGGCGCTCCAAGAATTACGCCGGCTGTTGCGTCTCCGACTCGAAGAAGGCCGGTCAATTGCAGGGTTTAATCTTTCCGGTCTTCGCGAAGTTGCAAAAAACCATTCTGCGCCAAGTCTGGAGAAGACTCCAAGTGATTTCACTAACACTCGCATGCCCAAAGGCTCAATCTGGGGTAAACTTGGAATTGGGGACCGCAAACCATGATTCAACCAGAAGTCGCATCTTCCACGCCGCGTTCCTTCCCATTTCCTCTCGCAAACGCCTACCCAGGTAGCCTTAAGGAAAAATTAGGCTACTCTTAGAAATCTATGTTTTCACAATTCCCAAAACGCGTTATTCTCAGGTATCAAACGTGTCGGTCTTGGCAGTGCCCCAGTCCTCGTCAAGGTCGTAGGTACTGCTCTTCCGCGTCTCGTCTTCATCAGAGGCGCTCTTTCCAAGGGTTCTTTTTCTGGAATTCGAAGATCTTTTGACTGGAACAAAAGAAAGCTGTGACTGAGAAAGCCGGGACTCGGATCTTAAGCTCAAGGGCGTGTTGGAAACACTCTTCTTCGCCCGTGTAGCCTTGTGGTTTCGAGGCGCTGCGCCCTCAGAGTCTTCCTCCTCAGAATCGTCGTCGGAAAGCACATCACGCCGCTTCGAAGCGGCTGCACGTCTTCGTCGAGGAGCCGGCGCAGGCCGTTTAGGTGGCGGTACTTCTTCTATGTAATCATCGCTATCGTCGTCATCCACTGGCGGCTTTCGACCTCTACCACTTCTACCAGTGGACTGCCCCGACGTTGTTTGGGCTGGTTCATCACTCTCAATGTCAGAGTAACGAGCAGGCTGGGATGTGGTGTGTCTTGATTTCGGAGAAATCACACTTGCCTGCTTTTCCATGCGACTGGATTTAGAGCCATTTTCGACATTTTCGACTTCGCGACCAGGGGAGGAGACCGTTCTTTTACGGCCTTTGGTTTGGTTGTTACTGGTCGGATCTTGCTCTTCACTTTTGTTTGGGGCAGCAGACTTATCTGACGTGTCGTCGCGAGGATCAACAGGATGGCGATGCATGAGTTTCTTCTGTTGCTTGCCCAACAAAGAGGTGACAGCCTCCGAAAGCGCCTGTGCTTGTTGCTTCTGCACATAGTCCTCCAAGGCAGCGGCAATGCGTTTTTCTTCGAAGAGTTCAAGCTTGCGGTCAGATTGTTCGAGTTCTCCAACAATAAAATCGGAAATATCCATGGCTTCCAATTGATCAGGAACGATCGGCTCCATTTTTTGTTTCTTGCTCGATGCTTTGTTTGGCGGCGTCTTCTTGCGTTGGAAGAGCAAAATATCGGTCTGTTTCACCGTATAGAGAGGATGGAAAGAGGATCAGATAAGCATACTGCAACTAGGCGAATCCTTAAACCTCATGCCGCAAGCCTTTTCAGAACTTACCGGGTTGGCCACTTGACCGATAAACTGAGCACCGAATCGCTGGTTGTTGAGGACAGAGAAACCAGAATGCTCGACCTTCAGTCTCACCAACACCTCGTCTGGTTTCGCCATCTTGTTCGATAGAGGATGTTCCGCCGCCAGGGCAATGACGTTTGAGTTTTGTTTAGCGTTGGTTTGCAACTCTTGACGCTTGCGTTTCGCCTGATGTATCAAGAGCTCGACTTGTTCTTGCAGAAGCTGCTTCACCTTCTGTTCAATTTTTGGATCATCGGGATCGAGGTTGCGTTGTTCTTGCAAGGATATTTCTCCGACCACAAAAGTACGAACTTGCGTGAGGGGAATAGGTCGCAGCCGGAAAGCCTGGCCACGTATGTCCAGAATTCCAATGTGCTTCGTGACGGCCTCGCCAGCAACGAGGCTCGTGGCAACCGAGGACCCCGGCTGCGTTATTCTGAAGGTACCGACTACGGACTCGTGAGGCTCAATGCAGCACTCGTGTTCGTGCCCCCAACATACTAGATCCATCCACTCTGGGATCATGGCCTCGTGCACACAGTTCTTGGTTCCGCGGCCCTTGTCTCGATTTTGGTGCAATGCAAACAAATTGAAGAATTCCGGAGGGTTCTCACCGGCAGTGGAGTGCTGAGAAGGTCTCAAGAAGGTGACGTTTGAGTTTTGCCACATGCGATTTAGGCGCTCATCCCTCATGGAGCCAAGGCCGTAGAGCGCTAGGTAAGTGCCCTTTTTCTTGACGAGAACCGGCGCAATCTCTACTTTATTCACTTCCTCCTGGCGGCCGATGTAATTGACCAAGTTTGCGATGTCCAGCAGATCGAGGGCCGCATAGAGCTCCGACCCTTCGCGACTGGGATCGTCGTGGTTCCCGTGAATACCGAAAACCGGAAGATCTACCGAATAAAACTCGTTCTGGTAGTTGACTTGCCCCTGCCTGAAATTCCGTGACTGGTCACTGAGGATTTGGATTGATATCGGATTCGGACCCAAACAGTACTTTCGAAAGATTGTCATTGCCTTGTGAAGCGTCCGGCGGCTGGGTTTGTTCTCGTGAAACAGATCTCCAGATAGAAGGACGAGATCACAGCCGTAGTGCTTCGCCAAGTAAAGAACTTCTTCCAGAGCGGCAAACGAATCGTCCCCCCGCACTGCGTCCCCTTCAAGATATCCCAGGTGGTTATCAGTGGAAAGCATGATGCGAATGGTCTCATCGTCGGCATCGTCGATAGTGTGGCTGCTGGATGCGTCCAAAGGCTGGTCGCTTTCCTCGTCGGATGACATTCTGCGCAAGGATGAAACGGGCGACGACGCTGCTGGTATCTGCTACCACTGAAAAGGATGCAGTACAATGATTTGCAGCCACCGCGGCTGATGGTCATTGCCGTCGCTTTTTTTGCCACCAAGAGAGCACCGGCCGTGATGCGTTTTGTTGTGAGATCTGGCGCGCGCTCGATGAGGAGAGATGCGGATCCGGCACAGCACAGTACCTGGTGCGATACAGCAAAGATACTGTACAGTACATGACAATACTGTCATGACACCATGGTGCGGAGCGTCAAACGACGCTCCGTCCTATCCGATGGGTGCGCGCATATGGTTCGTTTGACTCGATCGGTCGTGTCAATTCTCCAGGCTGGAGTGCATCTCAAAACTTTTGTGATTTTTGATGTAACGGATTTAAGGGTTTTTTGCCCGCGAAATCGCGCGCTGTGATTGGTGTAGACGTGTCACAACCGTAATTAAATTTAAATTTCAAGCGTATGTGTGATGATATGTAGTTGTAGATGTGAAGCCTTTATCAGCCTTCTGATTGGATCATTTTCATGTACGCACTGTCGCGCATGGAACGTAAGACACTATCTAGGACATCGATAATTATCGACGCTGCGAATGCTGGCGTGCGCGTGCCCGTCGGCTCGCGCACTTTTCGCGCAGTGCTGTTGATGAACCGATGGCGGATGGACGACGACGATGATCATGATCATCGATACACAAGAGATGAGGATGATGACCCGACGGTTCGTTCGTTTTGGACCCGACCAAACGAAGTCGGATGTCGGAATGGGGTCTTTCAGGACTGGCAACTCGGGACTGAAGATCGACCATTCGAATGTGTCGACTGCACACTACGTCACGACTGTCGTCGGGGCAACGGAACTACAGAAGGTCATGTCAGTGGTAAGATCGGACATGGGACCCGATGGAGAGACACCCCATAGATGTTCATCTGAGACTCTTGGGCAAGACGACGAGGGCTGGGATGATCTAGAGGACATCCAAGATGATCGGTGGGACATTACAGATGACCGATACTTCGAACTAGTAGACTGAAGGAATGACGATCAGAGTCGGTCCTGTGGGACCATCGAACACGATCAATCGGGTCATTACGAGTACCAAGCGGAAAGAACGTCTAGCACTAGTAGATAATCACAATATTTAGGAGAAGCTTTGAGAGAGGAAACTTCTGGTGCACCACCAACGAGTATTGTCTAGTGCAGTACACTGCTTTGCACGTCGACTCCTTCGAATGATTGTAGTCCAAAATTATTAGTCTACTTAGTCATGTGCGACATCATGTGTGATGACGTAGCATGACGAAAGCGTTGCGCGCGGACGCGGACGCTAGGCCGGTCTCGGACATCCTCGGACAGGCCCATAACCTATTGACGTCACCGACGACGTGACGTTGCACGACACAGGCATCGCGCATGACTCCTGCTGGTCGAATGCCGATGAGATCCTAGTGTCAATGCCACCTAAGATCTGGCACCTCGATGACATTGCGGTGACTATACTTTATTCCAGAGTAGCTGACGACGTCCAAAGAACCCTAGTACAACGTCGTAGCTAATCTACTACAAGATGCATCAACCTCCTGTTCGGATTGTTGTCGATGCATGTCAAAAGGTCTCGACTCTACTAGAACTACGAGAGCCTACGAGACAACTTGCATGAGAAATACATCTAGTTTTTAACTTAGCCATAATTTTTTCACAACTATTTCGATCCTACAAACGACGTAGTGCATAGTGTTAACACTCCACGACAATCGTCGTGATCAAGACTAACTTACCATCAAGATGAAGCTTTCTAACGCAACCGTCGCGGCCGTCGCCGCTATCCCTCGGAACGACATGATGAAAAGGGGTTTTCAACGCGCTCCAATCCCTATCCAACGTGAACCGGAAGTGATTGTGAACAAAGAGAAGCTTGTGACCTTCAAGTGCCGCAACATTCCCGACGATCCAAACTCGACTCAGTTTGAACTCTCGATTCTGCCTTTCAATGGCGACGAGTCGGCCGAGACCTGGTTTCGCTTGCAAGACAAGGCGGAAAAAGTGATCAAGGGGCAGAACTTGACCACTGGTCCGCAGAGGTACGAGTTCTATCGCCGTATCCTCATCGGAAAGGCTCTCGCCAGGTTCGAAGAGTCGGCAGCAGCCGCTGGAAACGAAACGATTGCAAATCTCAAGGCGACCCTACAAGGAGTAACCAATTACGTTCTCCCGGCTCGTGCACTTCAAACTCAGAAACGCTACATGCGCCGTTTGTGTCGCAAGCCTCCCGAGATGACCATGAAGGAGTATATCAGTCGCTTCCAGCAGCTCAACCATTATTTGGCGTTGTTTGATACTACGCGTGGCGACAGGAACAAGCTACCCAAGGACGAGATTATCGAGCATGCAGAGTTTGCTATCCCCGCTAGTTGGCGTCAGCAGATGATCCTACAAGGTTTTGAGCCGATTGATCACACTTTGGATGAGTTCACCCAGTTCTGTGAGCGCCTCGAATTCACTGAAAAGTTACATGAAGCTAATCACGTCCGTAAGCCAAAGCCAGATGGCGCCCATCCTCCGAAGGGGAAGCGAGACCCGAGAATGGATCACTCGAAGCCCGCTGCTAAGCGCGGCGCTAATGACAAGACTCCTCCCTTTAAATGTGCCTACCATGGCCCCAACTGGTCCCACAACACTGGGGACTGCAAGATGGTGGTGGCGCAGGCCCAGAAGATGGCTGCCGCCCACGGAAATTTCATCAAGAACGGCGAAAAGAAGCCTCGTTACGGCAACCGTACTTGGGTACGTGACGATGGCGGCGCCAACAAGAAAGAAGAACTGCATGCCATGATCCAGAACATGGTCAAGGACGCGGTCAAGGACGAACGCAAGCGCAAGGCGATTGATCCACCCGACGAGGAAAACTTCAATGTGGACGAACTCTTGGCTAACCTTGTCGCTAGCGACGATGAAAACTGAAGGTGTGAGCGAGTTGTACACGAAAAATCTAGTTTAATGCATAATCATAAGGACGAGTTATCCTATTACAAAGTCTCTGAAAGAGTAGGTGGGAAACGCAAAAATTGCGGATGTGACGAAGTTTTCGTTTTCCACGAGCAACGCGATGGGGCACGACATGCGCGCCCATCCGTCTATATACCGTCCGAGCCGGGCGAGGTCTTCGCCTCATTGGACCAATGCATTAATTACCGTATCGCGGCGGAATCGCACGCGATAACACGACTGTACAACCGGAGCTCACCAAAACGCCAGAAAACCGCGCCAGACGAAATTCCGTACTGTTTCGCGCAAATTAACACGCGCCTAGGCAAGGCCAAGGCGGCAGCGTTGACGACGCTACTAGACACCGGAGCATCACGAGGACTGATCTCCGAGAAACATGTCAAGAAACTACGTGTCAGGACGACACCATCGAGAACCACCTTCACGACAGCTGGAGGTGTCGTCGAGACACACCGCGAAGTAAAAATCCAGTTTAAACTTCCGGAATTTCATGCCAATAGGGTGATTGAATGGGTCTTCCAGGTGACATCCGACCTTGGCAACTACGACATGATCATTGGCAGAGATCTTCTGCGAGAACTAGGTGTCAAGTTCGACTTCAAGACAAGGGAAGTCGAATGGGACTCAGCTGCTATAGCAATGAAGATATATGGCGAGACGCCCGACGAAGACGCCTGGCAGGCCGACGCAGATGGTGGTGCCAAGTCTATTAAACAAATCTTAGACGCTAAATATGCCCCAGCGGACATTCCGCAGAAAATCTCCGAGATGGACCATCTGTCGGAAGAAGATAAATCCGCCCTCAAGACGCTTCTTCAGAAACATGAGACGCTCTTTGACGGCACGCTCGGCACTTGGAAAGGCGAGCCCTATGATATCGAGCTAAAGCCTAATGTCACACCATATCATGCGAGGCCATATCCAGTGCCGAAGGCATATGAACAGACGCTACGCGACGAGGTCGATCGCCTCTGCGCAGTCGGCGTACTAAAGAAAGTTAACCGCTCTGAATGGGCGGCACCGTCTTTCATCATACCAAAGAAGGACAAGACGGTACGATTCATAAACGACTTTCGCGAGCTCAACAAGCGAATCAAGCGGAAGCCATTCCCGCTACCAAAGATACAAGAGCTACTGTTAAAACTAGAAGGTTTTCAGTACGCTACTAGTTTAGACCTAAACATGGGCTACTACCATGTGGAACTTAGTCCGAACGCAAAGAAACTTTGCACTCTCGTCTTCCCATGGGGAAAATATGAGATGCAGCGACTACCTATGGGACTCAGCAATAGCCCCGATATCTTCCAGGAAAAGATGTCGTCGCTGTTCGCAGACCTAGAGTACATACGTACGTACATAGACGATCTTCTAGTACTTACTAAGGGTAGTTACCTAGACCACCTAGAGAAACTCGACGTGGTACTACAACGTCTGAAAGACACGGGACTCAAGGTGAACATCAAGAAGTCCTTCTTCGCGAAAGCGGAGCTCGAATACCTTGGCTACTGGATTACCCGCGACGGCATCCAACCAGTAGCAACCAAAGTGCAAGCAATCCAAGCCATGCTCGCACCGCGCAATAAAAAGGAACTACGCGCTTTCATCGGTATCGTGAATTATTATCGCGACATGTGGGTGCGCCGTTCGCACATCCTCGCCCCGCTCGCATCACTTACGTCGAAAACAGCTAAGTGGGAGTGGACCGGCGCGCACCAAGAGGCATTTGACACGATGAAGAAAATAATAAGTAAGGAGGTTCTCCTAACTTACCCGAACTTTCATCTACCGTTTGATATACATACTGACGCGAGCGACACGCAGCTTGGCGCGGTCATCTCGCAGAACGGTAAGCCTATCGCGTTCTATAGTCGCAAACTCAATCCCGCGCAGACACGGTATACTACTACCGAGCGGGAACTACTAGCTATTGTAGAGACACTCAAGGAGTTCCGTACGATTCTCCTAGGTCAACAGATTCGCGTCTACACCGACCACAAGAATCTAACCTATAAAAACTTCAATACCGAACGCGTTATGCGCTGGCGACTCATCCTCGAAGAGTATGGTCCCGAACTCGTCTACGTTCGAGGTGAGACGAATGTAGTAGCGGACGCTCTTAGTCGACTTGGTAAGGACGAAAAGCCCTTTACCGAGGCCAATTTCGCAGAGTACTTTGGGGGCGACGAACTACCTGAAAGCGTCTTCCCCCTTACCTACAAGTACATTATGCGACATCAGCGAAAAGATACCGCGCTGCTCCAAAAGGCAGCGTTGGACAGTAGATATAGTGTAAAGGTTTTTCGTGGGGGCGGTAAGAAACGTCCTCTAGTAGTTAGAGATGGTAAGATAGTTATTCCGCAGTCACTCCAACGCCGATGCGTTGAGTGGTACCACGAGACACTGTGTCATCCGGGCGAGACCCGAACAGAGCACACGATTCGGCAGCACTTCTACTGGAAAGGACTGCGAGCCGATGTCGTCGATATCTGCAAAAAATGCAGGTTGTGCCAATTAACAAAACGCAAGACCCTTAAGTACGGGCACCTACCAATTAAGGAACCCGAGAGCGAACCTTGGGAAATCCTATGTGTCGATCTCATAGGCCCCTACTCGATTAACCAGGGTAAACGAAATAAGGGTAAACAGAAACAACTCGAGCTTTGGTGCCTTACCATGATTGATCCGGCAACTGGCTGGTTTGAGATGGTTCGCGTACCCAATAAAGAGGCTTTTAGTATCGCCGAATTAGCCGAAAAGACGTGGTTCACGAGATACCCGTGGCCGCAACAGGTTATTTATGACCGCGGTACGGAGTTCATGGGCGAATTCCGGCGAATGGTCAAGGAAGACTACGGCGTGCTTGCGCGCCCAATCACTGCGAGGAATCCGCAGGCGAACGCAATACTCGAACGAGTACACCAAACTATCGGGAACATGATTCGTACGTTTGAACTGCAGCACTCAGACGATACAGTCGGACTCGATGGAATCCTGGCAGCCGTGATGTTCGCCGTTCGCGCGACATACCACACTACGCTACAGGCTACGCCGATGCAACTAGTATTCGGTAGAGATGCTATTCTCAACACCCGCTTCGAAGCTAATTGGAAGCTCATCCGTGAGCGCAAGATGCAACGCATTGCGAAGAACAATGCGGCAGAAAACAAAACGCGATTGCCGTATGAGTATCGCGCAGGCCAACAGATCATGATCAAGCAGGACCAACAACGTAAGTTCGGTGCTAACCCCTACGATGGTCCGTATCCAATCGTCGCCGTGAATGACAACGGTACAGTACGTATCCAGAAGGGTGCCGTTACTCAGACTTGGAACATTCGTAACATACATCCGTATCATAGTTAAGTCCTGTCCCTCCGTCATGGGGGCGGGTGCAGTACACTGCTTTGCACGTCGACTCCTTCGAATGATTGTAGTCCAAAATTATTAGTCTACTTAGTCATGTGCGACATCATGTGTGATGACGTAGCATGACGAAAGCGTTGCGCGCGGACGCGGACGCTAGGCCGGTCTCGGACATCCTCGGACAGGCCCATAACCTATTGACGTCACCGACGACGTGACGTTGCACGACACAGGCATCGCGCATGACTCCTGCTGGTCGAATGCCGATGAGATCCTAGTGTCAATGCCACCTAAGATCTGGCACCTCGATGACATTGCGGTGACTATACTTTATTCCAGAGTAGCTGACGACGTCCAAAGAACCCTAGTACAACGTCGTAGCTAATCTACTACAAGATGCATCAACCTCCTGTTCGGATTGTTGTCGATGCATGTCAAAAGGTCTCGACTCTACTAGAACTACGAGAGCCTACGAGACAACTTGCATGAGAAATACATCTAGTTTTTAACTTAGCCATAATTTTTTCACAACTATTTCGATCCTACAAACGACGTAGTGCACTAGAGACCTGCTACGAAAAGACTACAGCCGAGCTAGTCAACTACAGTCGAGTTAGTCGAGCAGGAACGCTACAAGTTACGAGAGATTTCAACACGCTTTAAAGCGGCTTTGTTTGAAAAGAAAAAGTAAGATGTCTACTAAGGGAGACGAAACTTCGCTGTCGTCTGTGAAGTACTATTCGCTGAAGGATTCGAACGTTGTCGAATTCTATGATGAATGGAGGTTCAAGACCATGGCTATCATTCGCAAGAAAGGCTGGAGTGGACCGTTTGACGATCCTACCGCCGTGATTCCGACCAAGTCGGAAGCTGAGGCTGCTACTGCCACGCAGAAGCAGAAGGACCTCTACAAGGCGAATGTCGAGGCGTACGACCAGATTCTGATGGGATGCAGCGGCATGCCCATGGGTTTGGTGCGTCGAGCCAACGGCGACGTTCGAGCAGCCCTAGCTGCTCTGGATTGCAAGTACGCAAAGCAAGCAAGCTCTAACTTGACAGAGTTGCTCAAGGCGTTTACGCAGTGCAAACTGGAGTCTACGGCTACCGATCCTACTTCGTGGTTCCTAGAGATGGACAGCATCAACGAGAAACTACGAAACATCAAGGACGAGTATGCCAAGAAAGACTATGAGATCAAGGCTCATCTTGTCGGAAACCTGCCAGAGGGATATGAGGAGGTGGAGACCAAGGTATCCGGCAAGGAAGACACGATGACTGTGGCCGAGATCGAGAACGAGATTGCTCAGAAATGGGCGAGATCCTTCGAGGACCGCAACCGAAAGGGCGACGTGAAGAACGTCGCCATGACAACCGAGACCAAGAAGGGATTCGGCGGCGGCGCGGCCAAGTGGAGCAGCAAGAAGAAGTTCAAAGGAAAGTGCCGCAAGTGTGGCAAACAAGGCCACAAGAAAGCTGACTGCAAGTCCGACAAGACCGGCGTTTGCTTTGAGTGTGGCGAAGACGGCCACTTCGCAAAGGATTGCCCCAAGAAGTCAGGCGGCGGCTCGAGGCCGGCTGCTGAGACTGGCATCGGCATGTTCGTTGGCATGTCTGTGACCAAGAAGGTGCGATTTGACGACGACGATCAATGCTACCTTCTCGACTCGGGCTCCGACGCCCACGTCTTGAAGTATGGAGATGGACTTGTGGACCCATCAACCAGCAAGCAGTTTGTGCAAGTTGGAAGCGGCGAGTACATGAAAGCTACCAAGCAAGGATCGTTGTTCCTTGGCTGTGGCGAGGCTGTTTTGCATCTGAAGAATGCTCAAGTTGTTCCTGGCTTCGCCAAGAACATCATCTCGCTGGGAAAGCTTGTTCAAGCAGGCAACAAGGTTTCGTTCGAAGGAACCAAGCTCGTGATCGAAAGCCCCAAAGGCAGTCGAATCTATGTGGAGAAAGAGAAGGGTAGCGCGCTCTACTACCTCAAGGCGACGGTACAGGAAGGCAACAAGGCTTTCGCGACGTTGATTGAGGAAGAGAAAGAGGACGAAAAGGATGCCGCTTCAACCAAGGAAGATTACAAGCCAGCGGCAGTTGAGAAGGAAGTCGATACCAAGAAGAAGCAAAGCGAGATCGATATCAACGACGCCCACGAGCTATACGGTCATCTCAATCATGGGATACTCAAGCCTCTGTTGGAGAGCCGCGGTTATGTTGTCTACAGAAACGGCAGCAACAAGAAGTCTTGTGAAGCTTGCGCCTATGCAAAAGCTAAGGCGAAGGGTGTCTCCAAGACCACCAACGTCAAGGCTACTACCAAGGGCGAGAGACTCTTTATGGACATCAGCGGTCCTTACAAGATGTCTTTGAAAGGCTCTAAGTTTTGGGTATTGATTGTGGACGACAAGACCCACAAGGCCTGGAGCTTCTTTGTGAAGCATAAGAACGAGGCAAAACGTGTGACTAAGGTCGTTTTGGATCTACTTAAGGGAGCGCGAGTGACCACTAAGTATCTTCGCTGCGATAACGCGGGCGAAAACGTGAAGGGACTGCGCGAGTTGTGCGGTGATTTCGGTATCCAGATCGAACTAACACCACCCAATTCTCCCAAGTACAACGGTGTCGTGGAACGAAAGTTTGTTACAATCCGAGATCGCGCTCAAGCCATGATGCTTGGTGCGCATTTGGATGAAGAACATCAGGGGCACTTATGGGGCGAAGCTGTATTTACGGCTACGCGCATCCATAATGCTGTGCCCAATCGAGTCGGGCCGGCTCCAGACAAGTTATGGTACGGCGAAACTCCTAAGGTTTTGGATCACCTGGTTCAGTTCGGACGAATCGGGTATGTGAAGATCCGCGACAAGAAACCCACTAAGATGGCTCTCAAGAGCCAGAAGATGGTGTTCATGGGATATGCCCCGGACCACTCCGGCGATGTATACCACATGTACAACCCCGCGACCAAGAGTGTGGTCGAATCGCGCGACGTTACGTGGGCAGAATGGCACGGTAGCCAAGAAGTCCCCAAATCTTTGAAGATTTTTGCTTCGGATTTCGACGTCGATGTGAGCGACGATGTCATTGAGGACTACGCGTTGCCTCTAACTACTGCTGAGCTCTCGCCTCATGAAGTTTCAGACGACGATGACGAGGACGCTACTGGAGCAGGGAGGAAGGTTTCCCAAGTGGGGAGGATCCCCCTACAAAATACTCCAGTCCGTCCTAAGCCAAGCAGAGTTGAGCGCGAACTAGCCAAGCTAAGAACTCACTACAACCCCATCGAAAGCGACGAAGACGAAGAAGTCGTCAATGTGGATGGCGACACTACTGATGGGAACAATGACGACGATGGAAGCGAAAGGCAGCAGCAAGTCTATTACGTCTTCCACACTGCACTAGCAAGTGATCCTGGCGAGCCGAAGACCCTCGGCGAAGCTCTTCAAGGAGAGCAACGTTTGGAATGGATCGGCGCAGCCAAGAAAGAGATCGAGAACTTCCTGCACCGCAAGGTCTGGAAGAAGACGCCATTGTCGGCGTTGAAGAAAGGACAGCGACCTATCTCGACCAAGTGGGTCTTCAAGGTCAAGCAGGAGCATGACGGATCGAAACGATACAAAGGCAGGATTGTGGTTCGTGGCTTTGTGCAGATCCCCGGCATTGACTTTACTCACACCCATTCACCCGTTGCTCAGGACGCATCGACGAGACTACTCCTTGCTCTGTCACTTTTCAACGAGTCGAATGAATGGGACGTGGAGATGTTGGACATCGAGGCCGCCTTCCTGGAAGCGCAGCTCGATGAAGATGTCTACATCCAGTGGCCCGAAGGCGTCGTCATGTTTGGCTACGCTTCGGAAGAAGAGACCAAAGGAACCTGCTTGCGTTTGGAACGCGCCATGTACGGCGCTGTTCAATCACCCAGAGCATTCTGGAAGGAAAACGCGAAGCATCTTTGGAAGATCGGCCTATGCCAATCGAAGGCCGACCCATGCGTTTGGTACAAGCACAAGGACAATTACTTGTGGCTGCTGATTGTTGTTCATGTCGACGACATCTTGTTTGCAGGTCCGGACGATGCTCGCGGCTGGTTCAAGACAGCTGCAGTACACTAGAATACCCCTCTAGACCTAACAAGTAGTTAGCGTAAAGAGTACACACAATGGCCTACGTGTAGTACCTACATACCTTAGATACATACCTGGCTGACGTCGACTTGGTCGAACGTCTGTGGACGCACGGACGGACGGGCAAGGCCGGCGCGGCTGACGAGCAATGACGACGACAACGGCGAGCGCGGCGAGCCGTCGACGTCTACTACTGGACTAGAACTTCCAACGGTATCTAGCTATGGACCTTGAAGAGATTCGAGAAGCTAGATCGGTGGGAGTTGTATCCAACGCATGCAGGATGCGTTGAGGAAAGACCCTGGTGGTCTAGGAGCGATAGAATCAACGATAACTTAGATCTCACAATTATTTCCACTACAACTTTTTCATCGTACTTTCAGCGTAGTGCACAGTGTTAACACTCCACGTTACACGCGTGAGCTAAAGATGAAGATTGCAAACAGCATCCCGAAGAAGACCGCTGCCGAGAAGCAGGGCTTCAAATCAGCACCGGTCAGTATCGAAAGACCCGAGCCCAAGGAGCTCAAAGATGGGGCGTACAGTCAATACGACTTGCGCATTGACCCAAAAGATAAAAAGTCGTTGACGCAACGTGTCAAACAACCGCATTTCACTGACGGAACGCCGAAGAGTGGTTCCTTTTCCTTATCGGACTTAAGGATGTGATCGCAGGTCAGGACTTGACCACGGGACCTCAGAAATTTGCGTTAACACGCAATTTGCTGAAAGGCCAGGTATTGGCCGCGTTCAACGCGAAGGCCTCGGAACTCGAAGCCGAAACTCCTGAGAGTTTTGAGAAAAGTTTGCACGCGGTTACGGCGTATGTTCTCCCAAAACGCGCAGTGCAACTTCAAAAGCGCTATATGCGTCGGATCTGCCGAAAGCCCCCGACGATGACAATGAAGGCGTATGTGGCTCGGCTCCGCGAGCTAAACGATTACCTCGCGCTATTCGACGAGAAAGGCGAGAAAAACAAAATTCCCGACGACGAGCTCATGGAGAATTGCGAGTTTGGGATCCCCGCCAAGTGGCGCAAGGAGATGATCCTACAAGGATTCGAGCCGGTGGAACACACGGTTCAAGACTTCGTAGACTTCTGCGAACGGCTGGAAGCTACTGAGGAAATCAACGAAGCCCTTAGCAAGAAGGCGGATAAGCATGGCAAATCGAATGACGAAAATCCCTCGAAGAGGAAGCGCGGAGGCCCGAGAGCGGGAACCGACGGTAAGGCCGCAAAATATGAATGCTTGTATCATGGAGCTAACAACACGCACGCTTCCCATGATTGTCTTATTTTAAAGGACCAGGCGAAGAAGATGGCATCTGCCCACTCCAACGTCGGAGGTCGTTTCAAAAAGACCCGCTTTGAAAACAAAACTTGGCGCCGCAGCGACAACGATGGCGACGGCAAGAAGAAGAAGAAAACAGGCGAGCTTCATGCCTACATTAAGTCTATGGTGGACAACGCGGTCAAGCAATCTGCCAAGAAGCGCAAGGCCGAAGATCCTCCGTCGATGGACAATTTCAACTATGACATGGATGATCTCAATGATCTCCCGGATTTCGATAAGCTTAGCGTCAGCAGCGACAGCGATGTCGAAATGGATTGACGATGTGAGCCGGTGACTACGTGTGAAAATAATAATAATAGTGGTAAATTGAACGATTACACTAGCTTTACCCAGAGGGACGACGTCCAACAGATGGAATCATTTTACAATAGCAATAGCATTACAAGCGCAACACAAAATTTGCAAAAATCACACGCAAGTCGAAATTTCGTTAAACTAACGAAATCTCGAAGTTTCAGCTCTCTCGACGCATGTCTGGCGGAAGCACAGCGCGAGCGCGAGCTTTACTTATTGAACACGATTCGAGGTAGTCGAACTGTAGGCTCAAACAAACGACAAAAATCCAGTCATCTAGTACCGATCACGTTTGCACGTGTTAACCAACGCGGCGGACGTCGGCAACAAGTAGTAACCGTCAAAGCACTTCTTGACTCTGGCGGTAGTGGCTGTCTCTGGAAGAAGAGCAGTGCTAGCAAACTAAAAATAAAGACCCAAAAAGCGACTACTGTATTCACGACTATGAGCGGTAGTTATAAGTGTACTGAACGCGTGACCACGCAACTCAGTCTACCGGAACTACACGACGATCGATTGATCGAGTGGGACTTTCACCTAGCAGATGATCTAGGTAACTACGACATGATTATAGGCAGAGACCTCATGCAAGAGCTAGGTCTAGTGATCGACTTCAAGGCTATGGAAGTAGAATGGGACAATGCACGTATGCCAATGAAAGAAATAGATGCGACGACGGCGACGTCGTATCATGTACATGAACGCGGACACGTTGACGAGATGTCGGACCGCGTCAAGGAAATTCTCGACGCCAAGTACGAGAAAGCCGATGCACGTAGCATTGCTAGAGAGCAAGCTCACCTTAGTAAGGATGAGCAGAGTAAGCTAGAACAGCTACTAGCGAAATACCAGACTCTATTCGATGGTACCCTCGGCCGATGGCGTGGGGCCCCCTATGACATTGAACTAGTAGAAGGTGCCAAGCCGTACCATGCTAGAGCGTACCCTGTACCAAAAGCGTACGAGCGTACCCTGCGCGATGAAGTCGAACGACTCTGTCGAGTCGGAGTACTCAAAAAGGTGAACCGCTCCGAATGGGGTGCGCCCACCTTTATCATCCCCAAAAAGGATGGAACAGTTCGATTCATCAACGACTTCAGAGAGTTGAACAAACGGATTAAACGCAAGCCGTATCCAATCCCGAAGATTCAGGACTTACTGATGAAGCTAGAAGGCTTTCAGTACGCGACGAGTCTCGACCTCAACATGGGTTACTACCACATAGAGTTAAGCCCAGACAGTAAGAAGCTATGTACTATCGTACTCCCTTGGGGTAAGTACGAAATGCAACGCTTGCCGATGGGGCTCTCGAATAGTCCCGACATTTTCCAAGAGAAAATGGGCACCCTCTTTGAGGATCTAGAGTACGTACGAGTGTACATCAACGATCTACTAGAACTAACTAAAGGCGATTTTGATGACCACCTAGAGAAACTAGAAGTCATTTTCAAACGTCTAAAAGACACCGGTCTTAAGGTGAACGCCCGAAAGTCGTTCTTCGCCCGTGGCGAACTAGAATACCTTGGGTACTGGATAACGCGAGACGGAATCCAACCAGTCGCAAAGAAAGTAGAGGCTATTCACGCTATGAAAGCACCTACCAATAAACGCGAGCTACGTAAGTTCATAGGCGTAGTTAACTACTACCGCGACATGTGGATTCGTCGCTCTGAAGTTTTAGCCCCTCTGAGTGCGCTAACTTCTAAAGAAGCCAAATGGCAATGGGGTCCGGTCGAGCGGAATGCCTTCGACACGATGAAACGAATTATAAGTAAGCAGACACTACTAACATACCCCGATTTCAACATACCATTCGAAATACACACCGATGCTAGTCATACTCAGCTAGGTGCAGTGTTATCGCAACGCGGAAAACTGATTGCGTTCTATAGTCGAAAGCTGAACCCAGCGCAAACGCGCTATACTACGACGGAACGAGAGCTTTTAGCTATCGTCGAAACATTTAAAGAATTTCGCAATATCCTTTTGGGACAGCGAATCAGAGTCTTCACAGACCATAAAAATCTTACGTATAAAGAATTTAATACGGAGCGCGTCATGCGTTGGCGCCTCTTAATCGAGGAGTTTGGCCCCGAACTCGTCTATATCAAGGGCGAACACAACGTCGTTGCGGACACGCTTAGCCGACTCGATCTCGACGATAGAGCTTTCCCCGAATCTCACTTAAATGAGTTTTTGGCGGGCGACGAATTACCGCGCGACGCATTCCCCCTCACTTACAAGAACATAGCGCGCATGCAGAATGCCGACCGCGCCTTATTATCTAAAGTACGTACAAACCCGCGATATTCAGTCAAAGTCTATCGTGGGGGCGGAAAGAAGCGAGAACTAATAGTACGCGAGGACAAGATTGTTCTCCCAACGAGTCTCCAGAAGCGGTGCGTCAAGTGGTATCACGAGATGCTCTGTCACCCAGGAGAAACGCGTACCGAACAAACGATTCAACAACACTTCTACTGGAAGAACATCCGCGGCGATGTCGAGCGGATCTGCAAGTCCTGTCCGACCTGTCAGCTGACAAAGCGAAAGACAATCAAGTACGGGCATCTTCCACCCAAGGCGGCAGAAATAGACCCTTGGGATACGCTATGTGTCGACCTGATAGGTCCATATAAGATAAAACAACTAGGTAGTAAAAAGACACTACAACTATGGTGTCTCACTATGATAGATCCCGCGACCGGATGGTTCGAGATGGTACGTATAGCAAATAAAGAAGCCTTTTCGATAGCCAGTGCGGCCGAAATGGCGTGGTTTACGAGATACCCGTGGCCACAAAAGATTATTTATGACCGCGGAACTGAATTCATGGGAGAATTCCGAAGAATGGTGCGCGAAGACTACGGCGTAATGACCAAGCCAATTACAGCGCGGAACCCGCAGGCTAATTCAATTATCGAGCGAGTTCACCAAACCATAGGGAACATGATTCGCACTTTCGAGTTGCAAAACTCCGAAGACACGGAGTCACTGGACGGAGTCCTTGCAGCCACTATGTTCGCAGTACGCGCAACGTATCACACAACGATGCAAGCGACGCCAACACAGCTAGTGTTTGGCCGCGACGCTATCTTAAATACACGGTTCGAAGCTAACTGGAAATTAATTAAGGAACGAAAACAATCTCGTATTAGCCAAAATAACGAAGCAGAAAACAAGACGCGAAGAGTTTACCGGTATCGCGCAGGACAGAAGGTAATGGTCCGTAATGAACAATCCCACAAGTATGGGACAAATCCTTATAGCGGTCCATATGAGATCATGCACATTAATAACAATGGCTCTATTCGCATCAGAAAGGGAGCAGTGCAACAAACATACAATATCCGGAATCTGCATCCGTACGAGGAACGCGATGCTGCTGACGAGTGAGCTCTTAGAAGCCCTTGTCATGGGGGCGCATGCAGTACACTAGAATACCCCTCTAGACCTAACAAGTAGTTAGCGTAAAGAGTACACACAATGGCCTACGTGTAGTACCTACATACCTTAGATACATACCTGGCTGACGTCGACTTGGTCGAACATCTGTGGACGCACGGACGGACGGGCAAGGCCGGCGCGGCTGACGAGCAATGACGACGACAACGGCGAGCGCGGCGAGCCGTCGACGTCTACTACTGGACTAGAACTTCCAACGGTATCTAGCTATGGACCTTGAAGAGATTCGAGAAGCTAGATCGGTGGGAGTTGTATCCAACGCATGCAGGATGCGTTGAGGAAAGACCCTGGTGGTCTAGGAGCGATAGAATCAGCGATAACTTAGATCTCACAATTATTTCCACTACAACTTTTTCATCGTACTTTCAGCGTAGTGCACAGCAATCCAGCAACGGTTCAAGATCGTGGATCTGGGAACGCTAAGCAAGCATCTTGGAGTGTGGTACCAAAAGAAGAAGGACGACGACGGTCCCTACTACGAGTTATCTATGGCTGACTACCAACAAGATATCGAGAAAGATTGGTTGGAAGCAACCGGTCGCAATCTAAAGAACGTGCCGACCCCCGGATTCCCTGGCGAGACTTTGGAACGAAACAAGGAAGGAGAGATCAAGGATGTTGATCTCTATCGCAAGATCCTTGGGAAAGTCATGTGGTTCTGTCGCAAGATCATGCCGGAATGTGGCAACGCACTGAGAGAGCTAGCATCCAGCATGGATCGCCCAGGTGACGACCATTGGAGGTCACTGGAAAGGTTGATCGGTTACATTCGTACCTCTAACCCTGCAACTTTGATCTTGAGAAAGCCGAAGAACTTGACTCTCTATGCCTACACCGACAGTAACTGGGCAACCAACAAGGAGAATGGCAAGAGCGTTTCGGGGTATGTGACGACACTCGGCGGATCGTTGATGACTGCTGTGTCAAGGACGCAACAGTCGGTGACTCTGAGCAGCACCAAAGCAGAGTATGTGGCAGCATCAGCTTGCGCTACGGAGATCCAGTTTCTTCAAATGCTTTTGGAGGAAATTGTTCCGGGAGCCTTGAATGCAAGGCCAGCTGTGATGTTCGAAGACAACACTGGAGCCATCTATCTGATGGAGAACCAGGCTGTCGGCAACAGGACGAAACACATCGACATCCGCATGCATCACATTCGAGAGTTGATGGTTCCAAGCGAGAGTGGACCACCAAGGCTTGTCGTCCGCTTCATTCGTTCGGAATTGAATTTGGCCGACCCGATGACGAAAAACGTGACCGAACAGATTCACAAGGATTTGGCGCGCAAGCTAACAAACGGCGGCGTCTCTCACATGATCCGTTCGGCAGTCAACAGGGAGGATGTCGGAATGGGGTCTTTCAGGACTGGCAACTCGGGACTGAAGATCGACCATTCGAATGTGTCGACTGCACACTACGTCACGACTGTCGTCGGGGCAACGGAACTACAGAAGGTCATGTCAGTGGTAAGATCGGACATGGGACCCGATGGAGAGACACCCCATAGATGTTCATCTGAGACTCTTGGGCAAGATGACGAGGGCTGGGATGATCTAGAGGACATCCAAGATGATCGGTGGGACATTACAGATGACCGATACTTCGAACTAGTAGACTGAAGGAATGACGATCAGAGTCGGTCCTGTGGGACCATCGAACACGATCAATCGGGTCATTACGAGTACCAAGCGGAAAGAACGTCTAGCACTAGTAGATAATCACAATATTTAGGAGAAGCTTTGAGAGAGGAAACTTCTGGTGCACCACTAACGAGTATTGTCTAGAGACCTGCTACGAAAAGACTACAGCCGAGCTAGTCAACTACAGTCGAGTTAGTCGAGCAGGAACGCTACAAGTTACGAGAGATTTCAACAGTCGGAACACCAACTGCGCAGTAATCAATCATGCCCGTTGATTGCATTCGCCGACTGACTCATTGTGGTCGAAGAAGTCGAATTAAAGGCTCATAACCTATTGATAATACAGGCAAACCGCGTACGTGCGAAACGCATCCCCGAGCAATTCACTATCACCCGCAACGAGCAATCAACTAACACTCGTCTCTACCAACTTTTAGGTGCTGAACCCCCACGAGCAATCAACTAGCACCAGATCTGGGTTTTGGCTGTAGGTATCAATGCAGTAGTGTCCGTACATGACCCGCCCACTCTGAGCAATTCACTATCACCCGCAACGAGCAATCAACTAACACCCGTCTCTACCAACGTTTTAGGTGCTGAACCCCCACGAGCAATTAACTAACACTAGGTTTGGGTTTGGGTGGTATGTACCATTGTTACTTGTCTTGCTTACTCACGACACTATCAATGGCCCAGCGGCCTGAGCGCCCGCCTTACCGCGCCGGTACGATAGAAAATGGAGCGCCAACCAACCCACGCTCCGTTTTCTATCGCTCCCGTGCTACACTTATACCTAATACCCACTTATCATAGCTACTACAGTACGATTTGACTTTTGACCGATCACGCTTGCCGCGCGATGCGGCCGGCCAAGAGCAACATCCAACTCTTTCGCTTCATCGTCATCATCACAGTGACCCCCACCAATTTTTTTTGCTTAGCACTCACTCCTCACCAGCAACGACAACAGCAAGTTGAATTGAATCAAAAGAAAAAAGACCAATCGAAGAATAAACCAAGATGTCTGACGGGCCTTACGGTAGACACGGCTTCAGCTCCAACCCTGGCTATGGTGGAGGAGCCAGTTACGGTGGCGCGGCGGGAGGTTACTCGGCACCAAGCTATGGGCAAAGCTACGGAGGGGGTGCATCATACGCTGCACCTGCACCTCAAGACGGCGGATACGGGTCGCAATATGGTGCCTATGGAGGAACTGAAAGCTATCAGGTAGGTTGTAGTGGTGCTTGGGGGTCGTCTCTATCGGTTACCATGTCATTGCGCTCCGCTGTTGCCTTCACGCAGTGCGCGCACGCAATTCCTCGATCGACATCGCGTTACGTGCTGGCAGTACGCCTGTGTCGTAGACTGGTTTGCGAATGGGAATCTGGACCCTCACTTTGTTTCTCATTGTTTTAAAAATATCATCCCTTCAAATATCTGTTTCGCAGGCTGGCAAAGAAGATGACTCAAAGGGAGCCAAGGGAGGGAAAAAGAGTCTCGCTGTCCAAGCCCTGAACCAGAATGTCCTACTGTGGGCCGGATTTTTCACGGCATCTTTATTTGTCTATTTCATGCTCTCTGGTGGCGACTTTTCTTTTCTCATGACATACGGCGCTATGGCTCGGATGTTTGGATTCGGAATCCTAAACCTGAAAACATTCAAAAGCCAAAGGGCAACTGGCGTTTCAATCAAGACTCTGCAGCTGTACTGCCTCGTCTTCTTCTTCCGACTTACTTCGATCATTCGGCACGAGGGGTACCTGCCCTACGACAAGTCGGGTGATTGGCTGTATCATTTCATTGAGGTCATGTCGTTGATCTTCACAGCTACGGCGCTTTGGGCTTGCATGGTTCCGTATAAGCACACCTACCAAGCGGATCTGGATAGGTTTGGAGAGCTGCACGTCCCACCTGGCTACGGAGCCGTCTACCTCGCTGCACCTATCATGTTGGTGGCGATTTTGGTTCATCCTAATCTCAACGCTGATTTTTTGAGTGACACTGCCTGGACGTACGCCATGTATTTGGAATCAGCGGCACTAATTCCCCAGCTTTTCATGTTTCAGAAACAATCGTCGGGTGTAGTGGAACTGCTCACAGCTCACTTCGTGGCCGCACTGGGATTCGGACGTGTAATGGAATTTTTCTTTTGGATTTACAGCTACCACGAGCTGGCAAATAGCGCGGGCTCCAGACTGCCTGGCTACCTTGCCCTATTCGCACAATTCGTACAGCTTGTGTTGATGTTGGATTTCTTCTGGTACTACTATCTGGCTGTGAAAAATGCAACTCCTTTGGTACTTCCATCTCACACAGGCATGGGTATAGTGTAAACGAAAGTAGCACTCGCAATGCGCTGTAGAACTTGCCTCTCCAAATCATTGTTGGTTAGAACAATCTCTGGTGATCGTACCGTCAATCTACGAAAGCGGTGCAACAGAAGTTGTGCAAACGAATAATTCACTTCTCTACGCTTAGTCTAGCGCAATCTATCTGCAACCAGATATGTCAATGAGTAAAAAGCGATTGATGTAGAGTTCACATGCGGTATAATCGATCACAAAGTGCATCCCTCAACTATTAAAATCGCCGCGCCAATAACAGATATTTCAACAAGTCTCGACCCCGTCTTTATTCATCCTTCTTATTTTCGCCCTTGGCCAAGTTTGCAGCTGCTCCCACAAGTTCTGAAGCGGTTGTTTCAGCCGACTGGGTACAACATAAATCGAGTAAGCAACATAAGCGATGTCGGCACCCCTGAAACTAGCGAATATCGCGTGCAAGACCTACCTTTTTGGATTCTGCCAACGCAGCATCGATCCGGCTTTCGCTCTTCTTGAGGAAGTCCTTGAAAAAGCTGTCGTAAAGGAATTTTGCCCCCTTCGTTTGCGGGAGCATGGCCCACAACAAAAAGGCCAGTTTGAAGGCATAATAGAACGGGATCCAGTAGAGAAGGAAGTCCCTGAAGGTTTCGACGAGCGAGAAGAATGCAAACAGGACCCAGTATACCAACCACTGAATGTCATCGCCCTTTGTCTTGGTTTCGATGGTCTCGAACGATTTGAATGCAGGGTAAACGAAGCCTGTGATGCTAGTCAAGACAGAAGCGCCCACACCAAAGAAGATGATCAACAAGAACACAAAGCCTCCACCTAGTACAAGAAACTCCTTCGGCACCTTCGTGGCAGCCTACAGGAAGAGATGGAGGGGGAGCGTGCAAAGAGTCAGTCACATTTTCTGGTAAGCAAACACACCGGGATTGTTGCCGATCAACGACGAGATTCACTGCGACTTCTCGACCGGATGTCTCCCAGAGGCAGGGCGATTGCTTCACCCCCAGGCACTGGGCGGGTCACAATGACTGGCGTCTCTGCCGAACTCACCTCCGCTTGTTGGAGGGCGGGTATCTGGTCCAATTTACCCCGCAGGACAGCAAGCTTCTCCTTGACAACGTCGGCCATATTTGATGTTTCAATTGAGTTACGAATGAATTCGAACTGCGGTAACAGATTGGAAATGGGAACCACTTGCAATGACGCGAACGAACAGTGCGGGCTGCATCATTTACCGCCTGCCCCCAAGCAAGGACGGCCGCTTCCTTCGTTGGTGTCGCCTGCATGACCAAAGTCGAAAGAACAAGCCTGCCGTCGTGTCAAAGGAAGGAATCATCGAAACGAAAAGATTCTAGGGGAGTTCCCATATTTTATATTTCCCGTAGGGCCTTTTACGCAAAAAAATGGGGAAATTCTTTGGCGCGGATCTACAAAAGCACACTGTGCTGTACCTATGGCACTCGTTCCCCCAAATACCGACTGGCGCTTGGCGGGAGACTTGCTGCGGCGGTAGCCCGCCAGCCCATCTTCGTCTCGTCGCGATCCCGACACCCTTTCTTGGACATAGCTTTCAATCATCATCAACAGGCAAACAAGGAGTCACAACACGGATAAGTTGAATTGTTGCATTTGAACACTTTACAACCAGAACACACGAATATAGATTACGGTACGCAACTGATATGCGGCGGCAAATACTCCTCATCAGCAATGCTGAATCCAATCCTGCACCCATGATTTTTAGCTCACCCCAGCATTGCTTCGTGTGGCTTGCTCCTCAGGAATGGACTTTCATGGTGGTGGTGGCGGCGGCGGCGGCTTCGCCGGTGGCTCTTCCCAGGCTGAAACGCCTTCCTCTCAAGGTCGAAATCGTAAATCTTACGATGAGCAGACTTTGGTACCTGTGACAATTCGTATGATTCGTCGGTCGCAGCCCGATACGGCTGGCGGGGACGGAAGCATGGTGCTGGAGGACGGGCGCAAGCTGGCGTCGGTTAAGCTTGTCGGTGCAGTCCGCAACGTCGAAGACCATTCGACAAACGTAGTCTACACTCTCGAAGATGGCACCGGCCTCATCGAAGTGAAGCAGTGGTTGGATCATAACGATTGTTCCGCGCTCCAAGAATTGCGCCAAGAAACACTGAAGGAACACATTTACTTGAAGATCATTGGCACCATCAAGGACTATGAGGGCAACAAGATCATCGTCGCGAATTCGGTTCGCCCAATCTCGAGTGGCAACGAAATGACGCACCACATGCTGGAAGTTGTGTACAGCGGGGAACGCTACAAACGTGCCGACAGCATTGTGGCCGCACCACCAATGCCAATGAACAGTGGCGTCGGTTTTGGCGGACAGCGGGTGACGGCCTCTCACGGCATTGGCGGTGGGGCTGCTGGGGAAGACCCGCTGAGAGCGGCCGTGCTTCGTGTGTTTGAAACGCTTGACGACAGTGGACAGGGAGTGCATGTACAAGTCTGTGTGGACGCCTTGAACCAATCTTTCCAAGAGACCGAGGTTCGCAGAATGATTGAGTCACTTTCGGAAGAAGGCCACATATATTCAACCGTCAGCGATGATCATTTTCAGTTCGCTCGTTAGGGGGGCGGTGTGTCGAGTGGTTTAGCACCAAAATCATGAAACGGGATAGCGGGAACTCCATCCTTGAAAAGTATAGCATCTGTTTTATTCAAACCAATCTTTTTTCGGGTGTGGAACTTCTGACGGTAGGAGTGCAAAGTGAGAGCTAGGTTGTGTAAATTATATTAGAGGAGGCTATCTGTCGCTATCGGTGAGCACTCGTCCCAACGTTGAAATAATGTCCTCCACAGAAGCGAGAGCTCCGACGCCCACTTCACCGCAAGCGAGGACTTTGACTTGCGGGTCCACCACAACAACGCCACCTACTTCATTGTCTCCACCCCTCCTGGCCGCATTCCAAAACGACTTGACCGTGTCTAGCTGGGCTACAGTGAGTGGATGTTCCCACATTGCCGTGTTCATCGCAGGCGCAAGAACCACTGGCTTTCCAGGTCTTAAACCGTGCCCAAAATCCCAAGCTCGCATCACACACGAAAGAGTATCGTCACAGAGTCCATGGCTGATTTTGGCAAGGGAATGAGCCGATAATGGTGCGATGACTAATGCATCTGCCCAATCTCTGAGTTGTATATGGAGAACGGGGTCTCCAATCTCGTTCCAGCCTTTCCATTCATCATCGGCATCTTTCAACAATGTTGTTTCCGGCAAGCGAGATAAATCGTGAGATTCTGTCGCGAGAAAAACTACCGCGCCTTTAAGGATGCAAATGCACGAAGACGCTTACCCACAACGGAGATTCTAGCAGGAACTTCTTTCGTGAAAGACATCATCTCGGCCCAATACTGGTGGTTGTATCCGGCGCCTTTGTGCCAAAAATTTTCGCCTCCTTTGGTGAGAACCACTCGAACATTGGCATTGAGTTCGTTGACAAGCTTGACAGCTATTTCGGGTCCTTTGATGGCTGCCACGGAGCCAGTCACCCCCAGCACAACATTTTGTACGCGAGTCCGTTTCCGACTGCCACCATCGGTGGCCGCGGGGTCGTCGCTCCTCACTTTCGATACCAACATGATGCACGTAAACAAAACAAACAGAGACAAAATGTTGTTGAGTGATGAGCCTCGGCTTCATTGATTTTCATGCACAAAACATCACAAACAAAAAGAAAAAGAAGATCCCGCCGCCTGCGCCCAACAGTGGGGCTGCCACGCTCGATGCGCGCTGGCCCACTACGTGGTACGGACGGTAATCTACACTAACTGTACTTTAACGCCAGCCGCTTTCGCTCGACCATAAACGGTCCGTTTCTGCAAATACGATGTCATTGCTGACCGTCATTTCAGGCAAAGAGTTGACTGCCACAGCAGACAGTCTTCTTACAATCTTGACATCAGTGCTTTCATCTTCGTCACGGAGATAGCAAGTTACCGCGTAGTGGGCCTTTGGCGTTGCGCAACTAAGATTAGCCCGAACGAGAGGACTAAACTGCTACGGGGCGACAGAGCCACAATGGAGGCCCCTTACGACGACGCGGGCTATTTAGGGAGCAGATTTAGAGAGTGGCGACATAACCCCTGTTTGATGCAACCAGTCTCGTTGATGTTCTTGCTGCTTTTTGGGGTGTTCATGCTAATAACCCTCCTCTTGCAAGCACCTACTCTTTTGCTTGGACTTCTGCTCTCTCCCGTTCTGACGCGTTCGAGCTGGTATGTACAATTCTTGTACAGCTGGGATATAGCAAAAAATATCCACCTCTTTCTGATAAGATCGTCCAGAAAGCCGCCGAAAGCGGACGACAAAAATCGTGGCTTTCATTCTCGCACCGTTGAGCAGCGAGTTGAGGTTGTTCCAGGTCGCGTTGCCATTCATCCAATCCCCCAGTTCCTCGACAATTTGGGCTACCTCATAGTTTGCGTTCCGAAGTCGAAGGCAGAAAAGAAGAAGGACGTCGTCATAACCGTGGACGACCAAGCAGAGTCTATTATAGGGATTATGGTCGATTGCGGAGAGGCCTCTGCAACCATTCGCATGATCGAATTGATAGAGCAGCAGCATTACGGGAAAAAGAAAATCCAAATACATGCTATTCTGTGCACCCATAGACACCACGATCACGTTTCGGGAAATGCCGAGCTAATGTCGCACGAAATGGGCAGTGCAATTTCACGAGTGTATTCTGGTGCCGTCGAACGTGCACCGAAAACTTCGCATCCGCTCGTCAATGGGGAGAAACTTGACCTTCCGAAATCGGGCTCAAATGACATGAATGAATTGGTGGCAATCGAGGCAGTGGCTGTTCCTGCTCATACTCGTGGGAGTCTCGTGTACCGTCTAAGCTGCAAAGAACCGAACCAGCCGGAATTCCTATTCACTGGCGACACCTTATTCAGTGCGGGTGCCGGAGTCCCTTTCGAAGCGGACGTGGGCAGCGAGACCGAGGGGCAACTCAACCAGAGCCACGGAAACACCTTTTTCCGAGCCAACCTGGGTCAATATGCGATGGAACGATGTTTTGCTGAAATTCTGAGTCGAGCAATGCCAGATGGTGGCGTTGACAGCTCAGTCACCGAGAAAATGCTCATTTTCCCTGGCCACGAATATACTGCAGAGCTTTTGGCAAGACAATTTCACGGTTCACTTAACGAGGCCTGCCGATGGAAAAATTTCGTGCCACGAGATTTTTTCGACACTGTATCCCATCTGTATGTGGCACTGCATCGGCGGTCCCTTCCCCACAACAGTGGAAAGTTACTACTTGTTCCATCTACGCTTAGCCGCGAAATTCGGATTAGTCCACACTTCCGATCTTTGCGAAGATCTGGTGAGCTCGTTGTTCGAGCAATTTCTTTCTGGTACGACAATTTTTGCAAGGACAAGCAAGACGTGTCGAAAGTTGATTCGAGGGACGAAACTCCACTTTCCAATGAGCCGCCAACGAAAACTACCACTACGCTTCGAAAATGGAATGTACACGCCGACGAGGTTCGACAAGACGTTTTCACTACGCTTTACACATCCGACTTGGATTCCTTGATCGACGATCTCATGTCAGGTGCGGTCACCAACGAGGAAGCAGCACGTCGACTGAGAGGTGCGACGTCAAAATTGGAAGACGCCGTTGTGAACAAGCGAGCGATCCCAGGGTTTGTGCCCTCAGACAAGAGCATATATCGAGGAATCTCCGGACTTGTATTGCTAGGCTCTCCGCCCTCTGCAATGTGTCTCGCCGATAGCAGGACCATGAAGCTGCCTCCCCCAATCGACTCGAACAGCGATCGAATTATGATCAGTATGAAACGACTGATACTTGTCCTTGGGCGACTAGGTCTAACAAACAGTTCTGACGGGAATGTTTCCGTCATGATAAAGCAGCTTTGGAAAGAAGCAAATCATTTTATAACTGACGACAATGGTCCAAGTGACGTCGAATCGACCCACAAGGATGAAATCGAGTTGGGAATCTTGAAATGGGTCATTTATGGGGTCCCTTCAAACCAGCCTTCATGGTTCTCGAAAGTTTGTTGCATGCCTTGCTCCAAAGTCCCAGAAGAAAGAAAGTTCCCCGATCATCCCATCTCAAAGATGAAACGGAAGGTCGGAGACTTAGTTTCACACGACGTTTTGACATGTGCACTTTGCCGAACAGCAACGGGATGCATCCTAATCAAGAGTGAAAAAGAAGAAGAGAAGAAGAAAACTAAAGAACCGGGGCCTGATAGGCTTGAATTTCCGTCCAGGGAAACTCGCTCCTTCAATTCTTTCGCCGACTATGCCCGTGATAGCGGCGCCCTTGAGATGATGGGAGGCCTTGCGAGCTTGCTGAAGGAGCACGAGTGAAGTTCGTTTCCTTGTAGAGCATAACACGCGTCCTGCTGATATGAGTCACTATAATCGGGCCTGTCGTAACGCGCACTTAACAAAATCGCGTATTTCCTCTATGTATTCCTTTTCGTGTTTCATCAGGTGAGCGCAATGAGCCGATGCAGACCAGCTCCTGCTTGAAATTGGACCCCGCAGATTGATCGCTCGATATCGAATTATATCACTTATTTTCTCTTGATCTGATAAACCGTCGTCCAGAGAGAAAAGATACAGTTGGTAGATGTCTAACTGGTCTTCCTTCATAAAGTTGAAAAATTCTTTGTTCCGCTCTTTGCGCAGTTGTCTCAGTTGGTGATTCTCTCCCTTGAAAACCCAAGGTCCGCATCGACGGCTCACCAAAGATCTTTCTTCTTCAGAACAATGATCTAGTGCTCGGGCCAGGACAGAAGCATCATCCCCAAACCACGCTGGACAGGAATCAAAGACAACACCTCTAATATTTTTTCTCAACCGCGCATTCGACCCTTGATTTAATGAAGTTGCGTCCAAAATGCGACGAACGTACTCCCACAAGAAGCATCCACCATTCGAGAATACATGAAACATGACGACTGGGGCATCAATGCTTTTGATGGCACTGATTGTCTCAAGGGCGATTAGCTCCATTTCCATTTGGTCCGACCTTTCCCGGCTACGGGGGGCGTAGGTTGCTTCAACTATAGCGATCGGTGTCGGGATAATAGGCAGCACTCTTAACCCCAATTGTTCGTATACAGAAATATATCGATTGAGGAGACGGCGCTGACATCCTAGCCATCCCCCCATTACCACCAGTGGCTTTGCAGAGACAGACATGTTCCAGGCAGCGACATCAATTTTACTCAATCAAGGGAAGCGAGAATTAAACAGGAAAGGAGGAAATGCCCCAAAACGCCTTATCATACGAAAATTAGCTATGGGAACGAGATACGACTCGGCCGACCACACGACCAGGTCGTCCCTCTATCTAAAGCATTTTTTTCATTTTTATTGCTTTCTCTCTCATACACAAAAACATGCATGACGAACACCTGCATGAACATATTACCCTCTACTCGGAAGTAGGCACTCCAACTAACGCCGCTAGCTACTGGTACGATAGAGTAACATAGGATCTTCGCCTTTTTCCGGTCACCGCGCGATATTCTACGTGGTATTTGTCGTCCAGTTTGGCCGGAAAAGGTCAAAAGAGACTTGGCCCCCAAGCTCGCCTTTTTCCAGGAAAATCGTGTGGGATTATTTTTCAGCCAAAGATCTTTCAGTTTTGTCGGCCATCCGGGACGATAAAATCCCGCGCGCTTCTTGCGCCGTAGTATCGGCCACTTACCATTTCCTGAAAAGAGTATCCTCCGAGACAGCCGACAATGACAAAGCATTCGAGCCTCCCCGTCACAATGCCGGATCATGACCACCACGGCAGCAAGGAAAATACACGGAGGCAACACAAAAGGCACGTGGCAAGTCAGATTTGATTCGGACTACCGGCAGTTCAGGTCTCTTGCCCCCACATCGTCGCCCAAGTCATCGATCCACAAACAGGCTGTCCATGGCACTGCTGCCATTCCGGCATGGCGATCCCCCCATTCTCACGGGCAGAACAAAAATGGCTTCACCATCTTTTTGGCAAGAGCCATGCACTTGTACCCAATAATTCACCCGGTCTTCCAAGGGTCGAAAATGACTACTTTGAAGTGGAACAAGACCTTTGGGCATGGAAGGCGGATTGGATGAAATGAAATCTGTGTTGCCATTCTGTGACAATGCTACGAGCGAGACTTTCTTTTTTATATTCGAATCTGGATTTTTATTTTTCAAAAGGGTGGTGTCCTCATTCATTCATCTGGGCATAAGGAGGTGGTGGCTGGCGGAAGGTCTCGTGATCAAGCAGGGGGCAGGGGGCAAATTCTAATGGATATTAGCAGCAACAATCAACAAGTGTCGTTGTCATCGACTGTGAATCAGATAATGTTGGTCCCCATGTGGTGATTTGCTGATCAGTTTGCTACTGGTGGAATCTTCTGGTTGGTTGCTTAATTTCAAGATTTGCTACCAGAAGTGGAGTTCAAGGCTTGAATGCGAAATGCTAGTTGGGCCTGGTTTGGTGTTTCGTGCGTTTAAGATAGCTATGAAATCAGGCTAGAGTCAATTCTGTTCGATCATTGCGACGATGGAACCGAAATATGACGCCGATAATTCTGCAAAGCTGTGGAGTAGTGAGAAATTTGCAAGGCAGTTGTGGCCGCTGTTGCACAATTTCCACCATGACTAAGAGCACGGTACTAGAGTACTAATGAGTAGTAGCAGTAGTAATGAGTATCCAAAATATTTGTGTTTAAGACCGTCGTCTCGTCGTCGACAAGTAGTAGTCTACAGTCGAAATGGCATGCAGTAAAAGGAAAACGTGACTCACTTGACTTGTTTCAAAGTTGTCGATTAAGTCCATTATCCCCAACCCCGTGCGTAGACTTTCTACCAGGGGGGTCGTAGTGTAAATGTCGGCCAAAGATGACCGGAAAATTCACCAGATGTTAGGATCCAGGAGCATGCGGGCATGTGCCCCTGGCGAACTCCAGGGCTATTTAAAGAGAATGCCGTTTGGTATTTGGTCATTATGCATTAACTAAAAAAATATCTTCAAGAATCGCCAACATAGGTAGTAACATACATTTACCTAATGTTAGCCTATGTCAGCCTATGTCAGCCTATGTCAGCTTTTTTCAGCCTATGTCAGCTTTTTTCAGCCTATGTCAGATTTTTTAAGCCTTTACCTACCTACCTACGTTGGCCGTTCGCCAATATTCAAACGGCGGGAATTCGCCCTCAAAACGTCACAGAATTCTTCTTTCTCACAACGAGCAGCACGACGACATCACAACGAGCAGCAAGACGACAACACAACAAATCACGACAATGGCAGATCCCCCTGTTGCCTCGGATGCTGGTCCATCTCGGCATGGTGTGGCGGAGGCACCGCGACTCTGAGAAAATCTTATTGCCTTTTGATCTAAGACCCGATCTTCCAAGTCGTCAAAGGGTGGGTCGCCAATCGAGTACTTTCTTGTGAATGAGTTGTCTGGGTCGGAAAAGATTGAAATGAAGGTGCTGCCATCCACACGCTTGGAAGTTGAGATTCAGGCAGAAAAGTTACACGAAGACTACTATTCCAAGATCTATCAGAAGTACTCGAATTTCATTGCTGCTGGTGATAGCAACGAAAAAGCCTATGGTGTCTACTCGGCCGGTTCCTTTCCGCCCTACATGGGACGGGTGATTCCAGTTTCTGGTTGGGATGAAGTCTCGTGGGAGATTCGCACCCCGTTTGTAGTGCCTGCCTTACGGTGGGTCCTTCGGGGTTTGATTCAATCAGGTCACTTGACGGCCACTGAGGATTTGAATACTGACTTTTCCTCCGGCGTCATTTTGACGAACGATATTTATTACTGGGACTCTACTTTGCAGCCGTACGAAATGCTGGACCTTCGGGAGCTGCAGCGCAAGAAGCATGCCGACAAGGCTGGGGAAGAAGAGAGCGAGGAGGAAATAGAGTTGAGTGAATATGAAAAGATGCGTGCGGAACGCGTCGCTCGAAATGCCGAGCGTCTCAGAGCCTTGGGATTAGCATAGAAGGATGTACTATAGCAATGAATGCAAGCAAGAAAATAGTGCAGGGAAGTGGCAGGGGATAGATCTCAACTCTAGAAAATAACAAGTCACAAAATACTCTCGAAAAGGAGTTCCTATGGAATCGTCGTCTACTTTTACATGCAGAATTGCGGTCGCAGCAGCTCTGGTCATCAATCGAGTCTAAAATAGATACCACAACGTGAAAAGAATGCACGAAGCAATGACTCCCGCAACAACCTTGTCATCCAATGATTTCTTGCGTCTGATTTTCTCCACAAGTGTATTCAAACCTGGAATGTTACTCGCGATCTTTCCCATCGTCGACTGCACTCGCCCCAACGAGAGGCCTTGCAATCTCAAATCCGAACGAACTTCACTGGCTTGCGCAAAATCCGAGGCCGCCGCATTCATCGAGTTTCCAATGTGGTTACGCTCACGCAATAAATGCTCCATCCCCGGGTCGCTCACTTCACCATCATTACTCGTACGAGCGCCCTCCATGAGCTTTGCTCGCTCTTGCTTCCGCACATGCGCCAGTCGAGCCTTTTCAAAATCTCCCGACAGATCAAAGAGGATTTCCCAATACCTTTTCACTAGTAACATGGCATTTGGAGACCCGACCCGTTCCGCGGCCGGTTGTAGCTGTGTTGTGATCAGGTCTTGTAAAAGCTGGAGGGTTCGCTGAATATCGTGCCTTAGAGTCTCCTCTTCCCCCGACGTGATCATGCCCGATTCTGCGAGTAGCAGATCATTCGAGCTATCCGGAACCGACTGGACGAGCTGAAGCGATAAAAGACACGAATGTGAACAAGGATCGATTCACTCTTCCGCTACAGCAACACTGCGATGAATCCCTACATACCTGTTGATAGCGAGCAACCTTATCCTCGAGATTGCGCTCAAGCTTTGTGGCTTCTCGTTTTAGGCTATCAAAACTGTCCATGCTCATGTCATGGGAACTAGGAGCTCGGTGACGAACTGGAGTTGTAATGGTGAATGTAGCTTTAGCTCGGTAGAGCTGCAGGCGGGGGAAATTATGCATAAATTACGACTGCTCGCCGTCCCCATCGTCCTCGTCGTCTCTCGTCATCGTCGCTGCAAGCATGGCGGGAGTCCGAATGCTTGGCCTTGTCGTCCTTGCCCATTCGTCATTGTCGTGATGTGCGTTTGTGATTTTGTGTCGGTGTAATGAATGCGCGAGTGAAAAATATGGCGCGAAGCTTAAAGCGCGCCCGAAGCGAGGACAACTGCAACGGCTAATACGTTCGCCACCACACGGGTGAAAATCTGTGTTCGCCCAAACGGCTGATAAGGGTAGGTAGGTAGGCTTAAAAAATCTGACATAGGCTGAAAAAAGCTGACATAGGCTGAAAAAAGCTGACATAGGCTGACATAGGCTGACATTGTAAGTCAGCCTATGTCAGCCTATGTCAGCTTTTTTGGCTCAAAACAGTCATTCTTAGACGAGATTTTTTTAATTAGAGCGGAATGACCCCTTTCGCAAACGGCATTCCCTTAATATATCCCCTGTGTTCGCCAGGGGGCATATGCCCGCATGCTCCAGGCCGAAGACAGGAGCCGAGGAAAATTACTCTCTATTTGTTTGTCTGAATCAATCGCTGTTTAGTATCCCACTCAAGTCCGAATTTGCGACTACACAATTGAGGAAACACGTCATCACACCACCGTAATGTTCAATTTTCTACCGAAGTAGTTATTATCTACCAGAATCCCCCTTCTCTATCATCTGGATAAGGATTCGGGACTTCCTATGTAGCCTAGATAACATATGCCCTGCCTCCCCATAGTAATCCAGAGCCCGACCCACACTATGAGATTTTGTTAGGCGGTTCGGTATATGTGCAAAGAGAGGCCAGCGTCGGCAGCGGTGCCTGGATAAGACTGGATAAACAATAAAGAATGGACAACAACGCGAGGATTCAAAATTAGATAGGAGAAATGGCTCCAAAACTTGCATCCAGAAAAGTCGCAAACATAGAGAAACTGCACTGGATAAATGTCCCGGATAGTGTCGCGGCGGGGCACGCTTGCTATCAGGAGTCAGTCTCCAGTTGGCAGAAAGATAACGGATGCACGAGCTACGGGAGGTGCAAAATATTTTTGGCCGTTGTTGGAGGCAAGTTCTTGCGCCGCTCTCCTCATAGTTCGGAAAAAATGACGCGAGGCAACCAACAACAACAACAACAAGAGCGGTTGCAGGAGGATGCTGCAAACATCCTCCAAAATGAGCAGTCAAATCAATCATACCAAAATGAATGGAATCGTTTCAAAAAGTGGGTTGATGAGAATTTGGAAGAGTTGGGGCTTGATGAGCCATCCCCATACTTGACCAGGTGGAATGTGGATGCATACTTTTCTGCTGCGGTCATTCACCGTGATGGTCAACAGAACTCCATTTGTCGTATTGTTTCAGCATTGGAGTGGTATGCTAGGTATGTAGAGTACCCTCGTGGTGGTTTTGAGGTTGACTCAAACGATGTCAAACAGGCAATTAGGGTCCAGCAGATCAATTGGGCCGACAAGCAGAATGCAGACACGGATGATAAGTGCCCCCATAGGTTCTGCAAGGACATGATGCCGCCCAGCGAACGGAAGAAATTACTTAGAGCCGCCTATCTCCATCCTGATTGGGCTACTGCCTCAATGGCCCTTAATTGGGGTCAGAATGCGGCTGTTCGCGGCGCATCCATGCGCAACATGACACTTAAAGATTTAAGAATTTCCGATGGTTTTGGGCCTGATGGATACGTAGAAGGTGGGGAACAAAGCCGCGCCCTTATGCTTATTCTTCGCTCGGGGGCAGTACACAAGGACCGCTTTACCTCAGTGAAACAAGTATGTACCTGGCGACACTGGGACTACTTGTTATGCCCTAATTTCTCCACTGCTCTTTTACTGCTTTGGAAACTGCGCCACATGGGCAGGCGCTTGAAGTTCCAGAAAGCCCGTGGCAGAGGACGCCCTAAGTGGTGGGACGAGAAGCTAATGGATTGGACCACGTACAGTCGTAAGTTCTGAAGCAGCGTGTTATCATTGTTGAATTCGCCTGTTATCTCACACTCCCTACTTAGAGCATAAAAGCGCCTTTACTGCTATTTATCATAGTGCGGGTGTTAAGAGCTGGAAAATAACCCACCAGCGAAGCATAGCGATTCAGAACTTTGGCGCGCTGAATCCCCACCAAATCTCCTCGTTCACCAAGCACATCGTGGAGCACAAGATAATGAAGCCTTATCTTGCCTGTTCTTTGACCGGTCAAACTTCCTACAACACGGTGTATCGCGGTGCCGGGTCAAACTCATTGTAGTGCGCTTCGCGCAGTTTGACTGTGCTAAAATATCGGAGATTACCATAGGTTGGCAGGCGCAACCCCCAAAACGGCCAATAACCTTCGCGGACCTAAGTAAAGCGCCGAACGGGGCATATATTTTGTCTGGCAATTTTCGCTTTCTCCGTCGTACAATTTGTACCAGAATGGACGTAGCAGAGGAAATATTGAGTTCAAAAGAGGACTCCCTGTAAAATTGTGTAGATTTCGTACCAGCACAGTACAAACTTTCTACACAGCCCTACGAGCACTTTTTGGTCCCCTCGGTTTCCAAAAACACACACTTCGCGGACTCAGCGGACTAACTTTCGGTCTTCCCCAATTCTTTCCCCACTTTCCACTTTCTTCTCCGCTTCGGACTACTGGCAGATTTGAATGGGTTTTCCCGTAGATTTTCCGCTTTGAAACTTTTCCGCTTCAACGACTGGATGGACTGAACCTACGAGTAAACATCGCGTAGAATCTTCGTACACAACGAGCTTGCCCAGCCCTATCTCATTCTTCACAACGACAAAAATTGCAACAACATACAAAACTCGTCGACCATGGCGACTTTGGAAGGATATTGCCCCATGTACTAGAGTGAAGTGGCAGAAGTAGCCTATATAGACATGTACTTTAGATTAGGAAGAATTCATTGGGGCTAGTTGTTAGTGGCCTTGTGACGGCCACGCAATTCTTTCTTTGGAAAGTATTTAGTCATGCGATGGTCATCCTGATTGGCAGCAATGAACTTGCCAAGGTTGTTATTGTAGTCCTTCTTCATTTTCAAGCTCCAATCAACCACAATCCGTTCAGTAGGTTGATTACTATCTGTAGAATAACTTTTGATAGCTGCAACCACTCGTTTCACTCGTGAAATCTTCGCCTTTTGGTCCAAACCAAACTTGTCATGGTTCCTCCACCTGGCAAGCCAGTGATCCTCCAAAGCGGCAAAACCTCCAGGGACAGGATGGTCACAATGCTGCCCAACACCAAACCATTCATCCCAAATATCCTCTAGTGACTGCTTTCTTGACTGAGGTTTCAGTGTGAACTTCTTCTCAAGAAGAGTTGCCAAGTCATCAAGAATAGTAGCAGTCCCAGTAGTAGTAGGGCAGGGCAGTGGGGTAGGTGAATTGTCAACAGGTGCCATGGGGGCTGGTGGCGAGGAATAATTTGGAGAACCAAGCATGAATTGCCCAGCTTGTTGTAAGGCAGTACCCATGTGCTGCCGGAACAACTCCATCTGAGTGTCTACCTTTTGGAAGCACTCAATGACAGTGTGCCGGAGGCTGAAAAGCTCGTTTCCTACAGCTGTCAGCCTCTGGTTCACTCCAGGAAGAACAACTTCAACCTTCGCATCTAGTGGGTCAGATTGGTCTTGCAACTCTTGTCGCATCCGCCCCACCAATTCCTGTAAAGAAGGCAAAATTAGCCACACCACAGTAGTAGTACAGTAGTAGCATAGTCATGGTACTTACCTTGAAGTGCCCCATCTTGAAGCAGTCCAGACAAAAGAGAGGATGGTTTTCTCGTTCTGGATGTAGAACTAACATGGCAGCTGCATCCTGGAGGAAGATTGTGTTGAGTTCCTTCATAAAATCTAAGAAATGCAGAGCAGTCCACTTTGGAGAGTCCTGCCTATCGGGACGGCATTGCTGTAAGTGCCTCATCACAAACTCATGGGCCCTTTCAAAATATGCGAAAGGAGTTGCCTTGCGAAGTGCTTCATCTTCTACCACCACTGCAACCCTCGCATTGTAGTACATACACTGGCCTTATCAAAGCCGGCAGCAGCACGAATAGCAGGCATGGGGAGTTTGGTGGAATACGCATCTTCTTGCGTCTTGGGGTCCCAATTGCCCAGAATGCAAAGAGAATCAGGTGCGAGTTCATAATGAAATTCCACGATTTTAGCCCCAAGGCCACGACCAAGATGCAGCAGCTTGTGTGTTGGGAGCCCAAGGCCCATCAGCACCTTGCGCACAGACTCACTGTATGTGGTCTCAGACAGTTCTTTCGTGTTGTCGTCACCATATGGATCAGTCATCAGCTTGATATCGTACCACTTTTTGTTGTCTAGCCAGTTCTCCATTGGGAATTGATCCCATTCATTAGAGGTTGAGAAACGCATTGCAAGCATAAATGCCATCCCCCCCACTGGGCAAAGTTTGACATTCCTGTGGCGAGCAGCCTGACCATACAGAATACGTCCCTTGTTTGTCTTTCCTCGGGGCAACTGAGTAATCATGATAAAAAGAGGGTGGATGTCACTGGCTTTCTTCACCCTGAGACCCATGCAGTCACTCAACTCGGCATGTTTTAGTGATTCAAAGCGAAGCAATCCACAAGTAGTGTAGAGGAATGCCATGCGATTACGGGTTGCAGTTACTCCACTGCGCCAATTGGAAGAACCTGTCGACCATAACTGTTCCTCAATCTGCCCAAACTTGGAGGCCATCTGGTAGGGTAGGAATCCAGAGTCAATTTTTTCTTCATAGTTTGCCTTCTTTTGCTTTGGAACCCTGGTCAAAACATGCTGCATGAGGTTCTGGCATCGTTCAGTCCAAATATGCTCCCAAGGGACCCCCTGTCGGCCATCTACCACTTGTTTCTGATACAAGCCATGCAAGACTGCCCTGTACTGCACAAGGCAATTGTGCCCTACTTCCTTCTTTGGATCAACTGGACGTGAGCCTGACAAAGAATTTCCAATGCGGATGTTTTCCCGCAAAAAAGACCGAATTCGGTCTCGGTTCTTCCCACCATACCTAAAAATCATTCAATGTATACAAAACTGTAGACAGCATATTCTAACTCTACTCTTGTCGAGCTTTATTTTGATATATAACATGTATATGATTATTTTGCTTTATAGCTACGAACGAGACCACTTTTGGTCGGCAATTTGTTGAGGGGCTGCTGAGACCGTCTCTACTATCTACAGCTTGCTCAACCTGAATACGATGTTCAGGGAAGCAATATCTACACAGGGTTGCTCCAGGGTGCATCTGCAATCACCCCAACCCTTGGTGAACGCCTACAATGCTTCCTCCGGGCATAACGCCCCCAGTTTTGACAAGCTGCGCGCCTCGAAATGTGCATTTTTTTGGGATGTTGGTCGGCGCCTTGAGCAGGATTTACACTTCTGTTGACCATCTTTCGCATCTTTCTCTTCATTCAAATATGGATTGGTGATCATGTCTCCAACTGGTTGCATCGAATTCAAGTGTCTCAATTGGATTGCAAAGGATATGGACTGCATTCTTAACCATGATGCACATTTTGGTGCTGGCACTGCGGCATGTGAAAGCGTGGAATGGCCACCAGTCAGCCGCCAAATCCTCTGAATGTTGATTGATTGTTGTGTAGTATAATGCAAATAAAACAGCCTCAAGTCTTGATCTAGAAACTAGCCCTTCTAACCAGTAGGGGGCACCATGCAATCTAGAAATCCAGTGGCAAAAGCACGTGGCCTTTGTCCTTAGATTGTAGATATAAAAGCTACAATCCAATTCAACACCAGCCCCCATCACATGAAATGCCTTCCCTCATTGATTTTGTTTGTTGGCCAAGGGCGATATAATGTTTTTGACACCATATCTCATGAAGAACAGCTCAAAAAGGTGGATTGTTGTTTAAAATTCTCGCCACTGAGCGACGTGGAGCTCAACATTTTGGGGTCCACTGCCCTTTCTAATGCAAATAATACCATGCCCGAGCTCCCAGCTACTTCCATGACTGTCCCTGATGGTTGTGGGACAGTTTCAGGGGGGTGAACCATGGGGACAGTAGTTGACAGCCGCCAAGTTCATCAGGGGGGCCCGAGTATCCTTGGCTGAAACGCTGCCAGCATTCTTTCTGCAGCCTTTCTTCCTCCACTGAAGTCCAGTGTTGCTCTTGGCAACCAATAGGGTCGAAAAGAGCCATCAATGGGGCCCTTGTTTTCAATTACCACCAACTTTCCAGCAGAAACAGCGATGTTGGGGAACGCATTGCCATTTGGCACTTTCCTTGGCTTTTCCACCCATCAAACGCAAGCCAAACAAGCCAGACAACTTCCAAACCCCATCTGGTTGATTGTTACCGCACCCTGATGTTGCCAGATGGGCAGAGCATCCGTGAAAAGGGTAGAAATGATGGCCCCAATGCCCATGGTCTTGTTCGGATGGAGCCAATTTTTAATGATGCACGCAAAATTTTTCCACTTTCGGTTCACAAAAAGCTATCTGCGCGGCTTTTCCCTCTACATGAATGCGGCCTTTTTATGCCGAATCCAACCCAATACAAATGTGATTCAGATATACATTAATGGAGAAAATTATTGAAACTCAACGGCTGTAGAGGTATGTAAGTAGTTAAGCAAGACCGAATTCGGTCTCTGAGACCGAATTCGGTCTCGTGGGTAAATATCCGAATGACATTTTGGTAGTCCAGGTGGTCAAACCCCGAATTTCGGTCTTTCCCTCCCTTCTTTTTCTGCTCTCAGAATGCCTGGTAGTAAATGAAACGATACACATTGTCTGCATTGACGATGGTGGCGAGGCGATCATTGGGGTATACCTTTTCACAATACTGCATCCATTCCTTTTCCTTTGGCCCATAGCTTTTTGCAGTATTCTCAGGGCGACCCTCATTTGCAAGCTGAAATGCAGCCTGGGCAAGCCGACTGTTCAATTCCACTTCATCAGGGGACTCCACATGGGCCAGCTGGGGGGGGACATCACCTTGCACCAATGCAGAAGATCTTCTCCTCCTTGTATCCCTGTGGGGAGTACTGCGAGTGGAACGGCGATAGCTGCTTTGACTCACCACCATCTCGATGGTTTGTTGTTGTTGTTGTGATGGTAGTTTGGTTTGTTGCGTTTCTTGCAAGCACTTCCCCCCATCACATAAATTGGCTTGCTCGCGAGGAGCCCATCCCGCTCGTATGGCCTGCCAGTGCATTCTGCTGACGTGGTATGATGAATGACTATGTGATGTCGGCTTGTGCCTCTGGTCAAACAATGCGTGTCACACCATAAGTAATCCGGTGAAATAAAGATATGCTATTTAGAACATGCGACATTAATTATTTAGTAGAACGACACAAACTAATTAAAGAATGTTGAAATAATTGGAATTATTTCAAGGAATTGCTTGAAATAAGTACGATTACTTAAAACAACAGTTTGACCGGGCGTCAAAAGAGAGGTTGAAAATTTTGACTCAGGTTTTTATAAATGCTTCGTACCAAGCAGAAGCCGACAGTGAAGCATGCCACGTCCAGTCAGGCTTCTCGAAGAAAGAGGCCTACTTCGTCCCTGAAACAAATTTAGAACTTCCCCATGCTCTAAAAGCATTGGAGAAACATTTTCTCCCCGAAATCGAGAATTGGCGGGGTCAGGCTGTTGGCAGGAACGGGGATAAGACAGAGTGCGCACACAACTTTCTGAACAAGGTAATACCGTTCCTTGTGGAAGTGGCAGTTCAATGCGGAATCTACTTTATACAGGACTTCCCAAATCACCCTTTCACCCAATTATTGCTCGGCATTCCCGGATACGAGCAATGGGTGAGCATGAGTCGAAACGAGGTGAAAGCTGCACATGACAACCATCGACCCGAGGTGATTGTGGCCCTCAATGCTGCTGCACGGACTGCATTCGAGGGCCTGCAACGCCGTGTTGATTCTTTGGAGAAACAAATCTCCCGTCTTGTGGAAACCTTGCAAGCGCAAAACCAGGCTCAAGTGACGGCAGTGACCCCCCCACCACAACGCTCAGTGCCCCCAGCAGCTTTCGCCCTCATTCCCACAACAACAACAACAATAAGGATGAATGCACTGACAGTCCTTCGAGACAGTGCTAGGCCAAACAAGCCTGTCATGGGAATAAAATTCCCATCGTCTTTTGAAGAGCTGCTACAGGAGTGGTCGACCAATAATTTGGACAACTTCCGCCAAGTTGCGAATGCCTCGCGAATCTGGGGCGCAAAAGTTGCCCTGCAGTACAGTAGGCACAAGTTCCTGGTGGACCTATATGCAAAGCAGCGAAGCAGTGGCAAAGATCATGAGAATGCAATTCAAGCACTGGAGCAAGAAGCAGTAGTTCAGGATGATAATGGCCAGATAGTTTTGGATTCCAAGGGCGTTACCAAAAAACTGTCACCCCGTGCATTTGCAGAGCAGAAGAGGAAGATGGCAGCAGATTTCCGTCCTAGAAAGCGAGCTGCTGAAGAGATTGAAGAAGATAATAATGATGATGAAAGGCGCACAACAAGGAGACGACAAGCACCAGCAACAAGAACACTGCGGCAACAACAGCCTCCAGCACCCCCACAAAGGCGACAACGAGCAGTGGTGCAGCCACCACCAGCACAAAGAAGACAACCAGAGCAGCCACGACTAGTCCCCCAGCAAATGCCTCCTCATCCTCCACCACCAGGGCGACCAGCACAATATAGGCCACCTCTACGGGCTTTGGATCTAGCCTTGGCTCCGAGGAGGGAGGAAATTGAGAGGGACTACAACAGGGCAATGGCTTCAATGATCCGAAGGGTAGCAGCATCATTTGGGCTACAGCATCTGTCAGAAGCAGAGCAAATGCATGCTCTAGCTGATAATCCTACATTTCTAAATGAAAGGAGAGCAATAGAGGGCATGAGAAAGATGCAACATGATCGCGCAATACTTGAGTTGAGACAGCGACTCTAATATTTAATGAATACAAACATGTAACTATTATATTTTGTTAATGACGACTAATAGAAACATGTAACTATAATGTAGATTGTTAATTGATGTGAAGTTTTGAAATGCTCACAATAGTGTACTCTTCTCCATGCGATGGTACCTTGGAAATTAGAGTTGAAACCACGAACCGGTCATTGCTGTAGAGTGCTCCTTGCAATGAGTCTAGGAGGAATTTGGCCATGTTATCAATATCCTTGCTAAGAATATTGTTCATGCCGAATATGATGCACATTTTCAAGGGCCCGTCCCTGAAGAAAGGAAAGACTCTCTCCCCGAGCTGCCTTAAAGCATTGCGAATGGCAGAACGAAGGGTGCTTTTCATTGCCTTCCTTGGGTCGTAGATGACCGGCTTGCTCCTCATGCCACGATGGGCCATCTTCCAACCATTCTGCACACCAGGGGGTCCTTTGATGGTCAAGGACACTTCGTCTGGTGACCCCATTGTTTGGTTCCAGGCCAACACCACATCTTCCACCTTGAATTCATCCATTTTTGCTCGTAGAAACTGCGACTGTCAGCAGTAGCTGGGACTCCTCTCAGCAGTAGCAACTGCAGAAGATTTTACACTTCCTGTAATTTATGAGAGGCCCATTGATTGTTGAGTGAGGACTGACTGATTGTTGAGTGGTTGCTTCCATAGAGTGAAGTTGGAGCAACGAAGCGGGAAATGTGATCTTGTCGATGTTGCGACGAGTATTTAGAAGAGTATTTAGAATGAGCTGCCGCCGACATGCGCCAATTTGCATGTTTCGTGGTCGAACTCCCGCTTGCCCAAAATACAACGTGGTAGGAAATTGTGTAGCGCTGTAAAGTACGTACCACGAGTCACCGTATGTGGTCCTTGGTAGATTGTATACCACAGCCTGTGGATAACGAGAACCATGTCCTGGATAATAAATTTTTATTAGAATCTACCTTCCCTGTATGTAGCAACCCCGATACGGTCATCGTAGTCTGTAGAATTTGCACCATATCCTCTATGTAGATTCTACCGCGACGTCGCCAAAAAATAGATATTTTGAGGGCATTTTATCTACTCTAAAAAGGACTCGGCTCCTTCCGAGCCCACGTGGCATGCAATTTCATGCCAAATCATACCGTCATGCAGCGTCTGCTACTCACACAAGTCGTCTATTGTGTATTTAATAAAATTTCTACACCGCACGCTCAAACACATGAAGCCCTCGCGATGCAAAAAAAAGGATGACAAACACCAATGCAGCTGGCCCATTTGCCAATACCGGATTGTACTCGTAAGCCTGGCACACTTACTGCCGCAGCGGATGATAGATTGCATGCATCGGCATGATGGGATTGTACACCTTGCAACTCTGTCATTTTTGGATTTACCGAGCGAGTTGCTGGCCATTCGAAGCGACAACCAGCAAAACAACAGGCCATCATTGGTTCCATGCAGTCTCTGGTTGTGAACCAGGATGCAGATGCAATATCATGTGATGTGAACGTGGCACTGGTGGCTGTCCACTATCGTCTCTTCTCTTGACGGATAGGGTTATTTTATTTCTGGAGCTTGAAAGGTTGGAGCTTGCCATCCTGCCTTGGTGTCGTGGCCAGGATTTGATCGGCCCTGATATCGCAAAAGCTGTGTTTGTTTGATTGACCTGGCAGCGGCGTTTTGTAATGCACACTTTAAAAAAGGATGGGTCGGCCACTACTACTATGACGATGACTTCAAAATCATGGGACGAAGAAAGATGGTGCATGTTCTTTTTCTTTACAGCAGCAACAACGATGACGACAAGCAAAAATCAAGACCAAGGCTTCCACAATGATTTGTTCCTGGGTTTTGACTACTGCGACGATTATCATCAGTCTCAACTGGACATAGGGTGGTCGGCCGCTAGTACAGAAGCGGCAGCAACAACAAGCAACAATCAGAGAATCCCCTCCATGCCCGAGTTGAAAGCTGCTGTTACTTCTGCTAGTCCAGACGAGGAATTTTGGAGCGAATGAATCATTTCGACCCAAAGAAAAAGAAGAACAATCAACAAAAATTGGAAGAGCGAGAGCAATGGGAGAGGCTGAAAAAGAAGCTTGGCAGCGGAGTGCATGAAAAAACAACGATGACGACGACCAAATATCAAGGGCAAGGCTTCCACAATGATGTTGACTACTGCGACAATTATCATCAGGTGTCACTGGACTTGGGGGCGACGGTAGTAGATTCTAGACTTGTTAACTAGTAGTACAAGGGTCAACCACCCCAGCATCAATCTTGCGAAGTCCATCGGTACGTTGCCGCACCTTCGACTTCTACTACCAGGAGCTAGAACATACAGCACAGTACTTTACTGTGTACAAGAAACAGTTACAGTAGCTAGCTAGAGAGGAATGCTAGCTGCTGGCTCTATCCGGTCGGTCAACACGTGTCTTCTCGACTTCTCGACGCCCCCACCCACGACGGCGCGCTGACTTGGACTCGAACGAACGCTTGTGCGCAGTTTGCGAACCCCTCCGACATAGACGACTGCGGTTTGTGCGGTAGATAATATGGTAGAGAAAGTTGAGTCTACGAACCCGGTATTCCTCATAGTGCGGAGCGTCCTCTCATCATCGCATCCAATAAAGCAAGGACGCTCCTTTCTAATCGGGGCGCGCGTGTGCGCGCGTGCGTATGTGTTTTGTGCGATGCCCTCCGCAAGTTGAGCGGTACGGAAACTTTTGTGATTTTTCTTGTGGCGGATTTAAGGGTTTTTTGTCCGCGAAATCGCGCGCTGTGATTGGTGTAGACGTGTCACAGCCATAATTAAATTTAAATTTCAAGCGTATGTGTGATGATATGTAGACTTATGTTGAAGTGATGTGTGTCCCCTTTATCAGCCTTTTGATTGGATCATTTGCAAAGGTGACATGTCATGGTCAGAACACACGACATCTATTGTGGTCATTGTGATTGGACCAAGCATGTCCTCGGATGGCCCGGTGCAGTGCGACGCCGGTGCGCGTTTGCCACACTCTGTCGGCAGCAATTTTCTAATTCTTCTTGGCATCAGATGGAGTTGGCATGGCCGGCGCCGGCCGAGGACATGATGGTTCCATGGCATGCACGAAACGAGAAATGTGCATGGAACGAGGTATCTTGTGCAAGAGTCTATCTCATGGCATCTATCTTTAATGATCTATCGACATGCCTCGACCTGCAAAGTATGCCACGGCCGAAGAGGTGAAAAAGGCAAGAGCAGAAGCTAAAAGGCTACGTCGAGAGCGCCAGAAACTTGCCAAGCGCAAGAATGCTCATGACGAATTGTCGCCGCCGCCACCACCTCCACCACCAGTGCAATCGCAAGAACTAGTGAGTTCCAATAACAATAGACTCAAATGTAGCAGTGACGACGATGCGAAAAAGGCGAAAAAGGCGGAATTAGATGCCGAAAGGCTACGTCAAGAGCGCCAAAGACTTGACCGCAAGCGACTTGGACGCAAGACTGCAAGCAAGCACCATGCGCATGACAAGTTGTCATCACCGTCGCCTCAAAGTCCATCCATGCAACCACAAGACACAAATGACTCGAATGCAATCGAAAATCACGATAATGACGAGTCATCATCGTCGCAGCCATCGTCGCCAATGCAACCACAAGAATTATTCAACTCGGATGCAAGCGAAAGCCATGCACATGACAAATTCGCGTCGTCCTTGTCCATGGAACCGCAAGAAGTACTGAACATGCAAAGTAGTACACTCGCACGCTTACTAGACTCGAATGCATCACGGCTAGAAGCCGCAAGGCTACGGCGTGGGCGCCGGAAACGAGAACTTGAGACTGCAAGTGCGCGTCATCAAGATTTACTATCCAAGGAGTCGCAACCGCAACAAGTACTCAAGATTCAAAAGGACAGTCGAGAGTCACGTCGTCTTCGCACGAAGTACTCTCGCTTGCTTCAAGACGCTGTCGAAAAGGAACTGGCAAGCATGGTCGTGCCGTCCAAGAAGAATCCAGAAGTTGACGATGAAGCAAGCTCTCCAGTCGCAGCAAGAGCAAGGGGCTCCAAGAAGAAACAAAAGACCAAGCATGTCGCTAGTCCTGTAAAAGTCTTCAAGAAGCGAAAATATGTGAGAAGACACGTTCGCGATAACATCAAGGGAGTTCCCAAGTTTCAAGCTTGTCTTGACGTACTTACCAGTGAGGAATTCTGTACCGCCGACGGCGATGATGATGATGACGCCGAGAAAATCGATTGGACAAAGAAGAAGCCCACCAAGAAGCCCACCGAGATCTTGTCGGCCATTGCCGCAAATAAGGTGCTTGTTTCCGACTTGGCACCTTTTGAAAAGAATCAAAACGTGATCAACGCAAGCAAGAACTGTTTGGACCGCTGGGCATTGTGTTCCAACTGGTTCCATTGCGGCGTTTGTAAAGAACGATCACCGTACACGGTCGACAGCGGTGAATCCTGTCACGACAAAAATGGGAAGCAAGTCTCGGTTTGCAAACGCTGCGCCATCGACAAGAAAAAGGAGCATGTCTATGTCTGGGGTGCGGAGAACAAAATGGATCCATTTCCCAATGGGTACAACGAAAAGCTACCAAAATTGACGAACGAAGAAAAGATGATGATAGCGCCAATTTTGCCTATTATCCGACTTATCCATATTGGCGGCGGTCGATTTTCAAGCAAAGGCTACGCCATCAATATCGAAAAGGAAAACTTTGACCCCTGGGTTGAAAGTCTTCCTCGTCACTTGGAGAATGCCCCTATTTATATCGTCGTCAGTCGGAAGGACAAGGCGGACAAGGTCTACAAATGCAGAGTTCGAAAAGACGCCATCCTCGAGTGGATACACGAGTGTATCCGAAATGACCAGTATTGGTTCCGCAAAATCAAGATCGACCATGAGTATCTCGAAGACTTATCCAACACTCCCGCCGGCGATCGGATACGTCGAGTAATCGTTCAAGAAACCGAAGATTCTTCCGACGATGATGACTTTCTCGACGGTGAAGAAGTCAATGGACCAGATGAAAGTGGTGCAACTGGTGATGGCATTGACGATGATGATGATGGCGGCGATGAAGACGACAACGACAACAGTCCACCGAGCTACCATATAGCACAGCCCATTGCTGAACCAAGTAGTGACGAAGTCGTCAAAGGCACATTGGCGGATCCGCTTGAACTACCAGCAACCGGGAACGCCATCAACGAGTGGGAGGTGGAGGGAATTCAAAGCGGATGCTTTCCGTACCTCTTTCCTCATGGCACGGGCGACTGTACTTTTACCGATCGCAAGGTGGCAGTGAGCCGCAACGATGCCAACAAGCATCTTCTTTGGTATTGCGTGAAACTCGAGGATGGGAGCTTCTACTATCCATTCGCAGACGACGAACGTTGGATGGCATACGCACAGACTACTGATGAGAAGGAGCGTCTTCGTCAGCAGAAACGAGTATGGTTCAAAAACAATCCAAGATTTGGCCATCTATCCATGGAAGCATTGCTAGAACGAGCAAAAGATGAGCCAACCTTTATTTTCGAATTAATGTCTTCTATGATTGCCTACAATGGCAACATACTTGGCAGCGATGCCTTCTTCCTGCAACATCGCAACAACCTCGAGACTCTGATTGAACAAGAAGGTGCGCCCACTATGTGGTACACACTCACCGCCGCCGACAACCACTGGTGTGACCTCTTCAAGTGCAGTGGCCAGACGTACGATCCAAGTTGGACCGAGAAAGAGAAGGCGGATGCACGAAGGAAGTTCGTGAGACGCAACCCACATATCGTCGACGAATTCTTCTACCAACGCGCAGGAATAATGCTCAAAGAGTTTCTTGAAAGCAAGGGCGTTCTTGATGCTGACTGGGTCTGGTATCGGGTCGAATACCAGAAACGAGGCACAGCTCACATTCATGGATGTTGCCGGCTTCATTCGGATCCTGGCCTTTGCGCTCTTGGGGATAAAGTCTATGAAGGGCGTCTCGCCCAACGACAACTAGAAGAAAGCTTCGACTTGACGCCCAAAGTTGGTGGATTCACGGCTGACCAGACTTCGCTAGACGAATACAAGACTAGCTATCCCAAGCTCTCGGAGGATGCACGTCACCAGGTCCTAGAAAAGAATCCCAGCCTGATCGATCAACTCGAGGCCCGAGTTGCTGATGGCATCGCAGCCCAAACAGTGATTACAAATTACACCGATTGGCTCATCACAACGATACATCCAAATCCGCCAAGCGATGCCGAGTCTGACGAACGAGACGACAAGACTGTCTTCAAGACGGGGCCCGACAATCCTCATCCTTCGTCAATCGATCCGAGACCGTACTTTGACGGGAGGAAGTCCGAAGAAGCAGGCACGGAACTCTATTGCCAGCAATGCAACTGCGTTCAACGGCACAAGCATTCTGCAGGTTACTGTTGTCGTGGGGGCAAGCCTTGTCGCGGCAATTATCCACACCCTCTTCGTGAGACCTCGATCATTTCTGTCACCGAGTCACATAATTCCAAAACAGGTGCAATCACTCGGCGCCTCGACTACTATTCAAGCTGCAACGACCGCTGGCTCAATCCTCATATCCGTGCGTGGATGGAGGTCTGGCAAGCCAATATGGATGTTCGAATCACCTTCGATGCGAGTAAAATCGTAGACTACATGTGTAAATACATCACGAAACCCGAGGGTGGTTCTAATCCAAGGACTAAACGATTACTTGGAGCTCTAATCATCAAGTCCGCCGATGAAGACAAAAGCGTCGAGGCTACCTTGGCACGCGTCATGCAACAGATGCATGGATCTCGGGAGAGATCGTCACAAGAACACTGCCATCTCATCAATGGCCAGCATCTTGTTCATTCGACGCATACATTCCGGAACATCAACCTCTGGGATGAACTTGCAATGGTCGACGAGATCACGGATGCGAACGGCAAGGCGCAACTTTCGAAGCGAGTCTCCATGGTTGCCGCTTATGCAAAGCGGATGTCAGAAGCTTCTTACCTGCACAAAGACCATTTCAGGGAGGCAATGGCATTAAACGTGGCCGCCATGTCCCTCAATGAATTCTGTCTCAAGTTTGTTGTTGGAGCAAGAGCCAGCCACCGGAACAAGATCAAGTATCGGGAACCGGTCGAAAGGAAACAGGTCATGCGATACCTGCCAAAGACTCGAGCCATTCCTTCAGGTGATCGAAAGAAGTATGCCGACTTTTGCAAATACCAATGTATCCGATACATTGTATGGGTCGATCGTTCCTGCAATGCGTACGGTGGCGAGGATGCAACCGACGATGACATTATTGCTCGGTGGGAGTCTCACCTCGCTTCGCTAGCAGCAAGTGGATTCAATGCCCCCGAAACAATCATGTCGGAGATAAACCGCTTGATGAGCTCGAGTCGACGAAAGGATAGTGACATTGTTTGTGGAGACAATGGCGATGGAATCAGCAACGACGACGACGAGACGGACAACCTGGATCCGATGGGCTTCAACGCCGAGCACCTGCAGCTACAACTCGATATAGACGAGGACGATATTCGAATCGAGTTTAACAAGGACCATGCTATTTCGACAATGGCAGACTATCCTGATGCGGTCGCAGACCCTGTTTTGACCTTTGCAACGTTGCAAGATTCCACAGTATCAGCGCCAGTGGTCAACAGCCTACCCTTCGAGGCTCTCAACACCAAGCAAAAGATCTTCGTCCGTCTATTGGAAGCAATACTCGAGGAGTGGGACAAGCCCAAGGACCAACGAAAGTTTAGCAGAGGCATTATTTTATGTGGAAAAGGCGGAACTGGAAAAAGCACGGCTGTCAACTATGTGCGACAGACCATGTTGCGAGAAGACGAGTCGGTAGCATTGGCGCCGACTGGGAAAGCTGCTTGCGTTATCAACGGCTCGACTTTCTTCAATCGCAAGAACGGTCTAGCCGTTCCTGTGAGAGACTCCGGCAGTAAAAACAAGCAGTACACGCCTCTCAATGGCATCCAGCTGAAGAGACTTCAAGCAAAGTACCAGAACGTCAAACTAGTATTCATTGACGAGTACTCAATGATCTCCCAAGAGTTGCTTTCCTTCATCAATCGCCGGCTCCAAGAAATCAAGGCAAACAAGGAAGACTTTGGCGGCTGCATCCTTATTCTTGCCGGTGATTCGGCCCAGCTACCTCCCGTTTGCAACCCGTTTCCACTTTGGGACACCATGGCCAAGAACATCAAAGACACCGTGCGGGAGGGTCGAACACTCTACCACAAGTTCTTCACCAACGTTGTCAGGTTAGACGAAGTGAAAAGAATCGCAGGTGACCCCAATGCCGAAGCCTTCTTAAAGTTCCTCTTGAGGCTTGCTGAGGGCGAACTCACAGAGGGCGACTGGAACGATTTCATGAATCGTTGCAGCAAGTCTAGAATGCGCGATGACGAATGGGAAAGACGAGGATTCGAGGATAAACAGCGTGCCTACTTCCTTACTCCTACCAATAAAGCCGCCAACGAATATAATGCCAAGACACTTCAGTCTTTGGGCCAATCCATTGTTCGTATCGATGCTATCAATTCTGGACCGACCAAGGCAATCGCGGCCAAAATGAAAGCACTACCTTCCGACGAATGCAGGGGGCTTAGGAACGAGATCTTTTTGTGTACCGGCGCCAAGGTATCCCTGACTACCAACCTTTGGACCGAGGCTGGTCTCGCAAATGGGCAAACTGGCATCGTTCGCGATGTTGTCTACGCTGACGATGCCCAGGTTCCCGACATGCCCTTGTTTGTCTGGGTCGAAATCGATGACTACCGTGGTCCAAGTTTCTTCCCAGGTAATCAAGATCGTTCAAAGTGGGTACCGATCACGCCGATTGTCCATGAGGTCCCGATGCGAGACACCAGTTCCAAGAAGAAGGACAAATGCGTCGAATGGAAATCAGCCGAACGTAAGCAGATTCCATTGACTCTTGCTTGGGCCTGGACGATCCACAAGTCCCAAGGCCAGACACTCAAGGGGCCGATCGTGATGGACATTGGCACCAAGGAAATGGAAGTCGGTCTCACTTACGTCGCCGTTTCTAGAGCTTGTGCTTTCAACACAATCGGGTTAATAAAGCCCGCCACCCGCAATCGATTGACAAGCCACATCAAGTACAACGTGAAGCTTCAGCATCGGCGTGATGCTGATCAGCGACTCGTTGGGCTTGAAGTGGAAACGTTTGAGCGACTGAAGGCAACTGGTGGCGCAAACGATTTGCCCGATGATTTGCCACCTCAGCATCCTCTGATGCCGAAGTACGAGAAGGTTGATGTCAAGGCGCATCAACAAGAGAGCAAGCGCCAGTACATGCAAAACAGGCGCGCCAGCAAGTTTCATCAACCAGCTGCAACGCCGGCGACTAGCCGGAAAAGACAACGAGTTGATCCGCCAGCAGTGGTGACACCCTCCCCAACGGCGCCTCCTCCAACGATGACGAGCAAAAGAAGAGTGCAAGTGACGACTGGGACAAGTCAAAAGCGACGGCGCACCGTTCCAATGACAATGGAACGGCCAGAGACTGTTGCTGAAATCTGCCGAATGATGCGACGAGACAATTTTCACGCTTCTTTCATCGACAAGGCGACTACTCTCTTCGACTTTTACAACGTTGTCGGCAATGGTAACTGTGGAATCTATTGCTTCGAAAAGTATCTTTCCGAAGCACTTGGAGAAGAAGTCCAGGGTCCAACGCGACGGCGCCAGCAGCTACAGTCCATGCTAGTCGATGAAGCAATACGGGCCGAGATCGAACAGTACATGGATACTACCAGTACTGAGAGTGGTGTCTCATTAATTGCTTACCAGATCTACTCTACTGAAAAAGAAATTTATGTCGAAGGCGAGTCGTACGAGCGTGGTGCTCCTGGCTCCCGATACGTCGATCTGCAAACAATGGGTCCATTGCTCATCTCGCAATTTGACATCAGTAATTTCATCCACATCAGTGGACAACAAGTCAGGTCATGCTCTATCTGGCAGCGGGACGAGGACTCACTCCTTCTAAACATGAGGGCCGTCGATCTAGAAGCCGCGGATGCTCGACATTCGAACTTCTTGCTTGCCCTTCTAGCATCATTGGATCCAAATGATGCTAGATACGACGCTGAGAAAGCGTCAACAACGTTCACTGTCTACCTACACGGACCGCACTTTTGGTGGCTTCGTCCCAAGGCATGGAGCAAGAACATAAACTAGAACAATAATTTTTCTTTCTAGATTATGATTGTAATTACAATTGTCTCGTCTTGCTCGTCTCGTCTCGTCTCGTCTCGTCTCGTCGTCTCGTCATCTCGTCATCTCGTCATCGCATCGCAATGACGGTCTCGGATGCAATTAAAATAAAGAATTTGTTGTGTGTCTGTAATTCTACCTTACTTGCATCGCCCCCGGATATGACTAATCCGTTCGAAGTTAGTGGGACGATGTTTGCTGCTGGTAGGTTCAGCGCAGCGGCTCCCTTTCTGCAAGATTAAGAGTGGCCGTGTCAGGGCCAACTCGAAATCTCGCTGCCGACTGAGCCAGGGACCAGCTCAAGTCGACTCACCAGAGGCAGGACGGGCCCCCGGGACGTTCTTATTTAAAGTCGGCTGTCCTAGCCGACTCGTCCTCTCAGCTTGCAGCACTCTAGGTCTGCACCAGCGAAAGAGGGGTGAAGTAGGGATGCGTCGTTCGGCTTGGGCCCCCCCGGCCCACCAGCGGAAACGACAGTAGTAGGGGATAAGGACCGTAGTTAGCGGCCCCGAGGCTCATAGGGCCCCGCTTTTCCCAATAGGGCGCCCATTACAGCGCCCCTGGGGTTCGTTGTCGTCACCCACAACTGCTCTTGCTGTGTCGTCGGACGGCTAGGGCCAATCGGGGCCCTCCAGCGGAACGACGGTCGTAGTAGGGTAGTCAGGGCCAGTAGTTAGACCCCGGGGCTCGTTGTAGCCCCGATTCCCGTTTATGGGGCGGCCATTACGGCCACGTAGGTATCCCCCGGGTTCCGTTCTCGAACCCCTTCCGTGGACTCAAGACGACAGGGTGGAACCTAATCGAAACAGGAGCCGAACGAGAAGGGGGGGGAGAGACGGGGTATTGTTGTGTGTAGCCATCAATCAACAGTAGAGGGTGTTGATGATGGTGACGACGATGGTGGTGATGATGTTGGCGACGATGGTGATGATGATGACATGACCATGATGTTGTTGAGGTTGTTGATGTTGTTGTTGTTGTTGTTGTTGTTGTTGTTGTTGTTGCTGTTCTTTCATTCCAGATCTGTCGGTGGTAGCTTTGCAGTCATCGCGCAGGTCATCCGCGCGCACGAACGGAATCGCCAATCTCGCCAACGCGTGCGCCTTTGGATTTTTAGCCAATGTAATTAGGCGAAGTATTGGAGGACAGTGCCAATGTAGTTAAGGCACATCCTTTTGATTCTGCTCGCCAATTATGGTTACATAGAGAAGTCGTCCGGACAAATGCGTGCGAACCATGGTCACATAGAGGAGTGCACGTGCGTTCGATCGATCGAGTCGAACAACGGCGCAACGAGCAATCAACTATCACACAAAACGAGCAATCAACTATCACACGGAACGAGCAATTTTTAGGTGCTGAACCCCCACGAACAATCAACTAACATTAGGGTTGGGTTTGGGTGGGTTGGAACACGGTTACTATCTAGTAGAATCAATGACGACGAGCAATCAACTATCACACGGAACGAGCAATCAACTATCACACGGAACGAGCAATTTTTAGGTGCTGAACCCCCACGAACAATCAACTAACATTAGGGTTGGGTTTGGGTGGGTTGGAACACGGTTACTATCTAGTAGAATCAATGACGACGAGCAATCAACTATCACACGGAACGAGCAATCAACTATCACACGGAACGAGCAATTTTTAGGTGCTGAACCCCCACGAACAATCAACTAACATTAGGGTTGGGTTTGGGTGGGTTGGAACACGGTTACTATCTAGTAGAATCAATGACAACGAGCAATCAACTATCACACGGAACGAGCAATCAACTATCACACGGAATGAGCAATCAACTATCACACGGAACGAGCAATTTTTAGGTGCTGAACCCCCACGAACAATCAACTAACATTAGGGTTGGGTTTGGGTGGGTTGGAACACGGTTACTATCTAGTAGAGTCCCCCGTCGTCGATGGATACGAAAGCACAAGTAATTTTCGATAAAGCGGCGATTTCTCGTAGTAATGTTCTTTCGGCAGGCATATTTATTTATGACGTATGATGATTAGAGCCCCCCGTGGTCGACCGGTATATCAATGGATACGAAAGCACTAGTAATTTTCGATAAACTGGTGATTTCTCGTAGTCGTGACTTTTACCTTGGCATATATATTCATGACGTGCGACGACTCATTCAAAAGCAGTCGTTTTCCTCATCTTTCTTGAGAAACGACAAGTCGTTTTGAGAATGTTCCCATTGAAAGCAAACAATGTCCGACAATCCACCGAACGACGATGACAACGAGTCTTCAGACGATGATTGGGTTACTCCTGTCCATTATATGGACGCAGTAATCCACTACATCTACGATCCTCTGTCTGACTACGCTAGTGACGATTACCATGACCCCTCTGACGACGATGATGAATCGACCGATGATGAGGTCGGTGACTACGAACGCGTAAGTCATGAGGAAATCGAAGCTAATCTTGACCGATACATTGCAGAGACGCTAGCCTTGTGGGATGTTGATGCGGATGTCGATGCAGATGTCGATGCGGATGCGCCGGATGTGGATGCGGATGCGGGTGGTCGCAACGACGACGACCATGTCCAATGCAATCCACGACCTTGCGATTATGTAGATGAAGATGACTATCGTGGCGAAGAGTGGGAAGAAGAATTAGATGATTACATCGCCGATGCTCTAGTCCGTCACGGTGTGTACCCTGACGAGGACGACTACGACGACGATCCCTTGCGATGACGAGGATTTCTACAAACTAATCAATTTCTACTATTGAATTACGAATAGGCTATTAATAATAGTTATCTAACTAGTCTATTCATCAATGTATTCTTTCTGCTTCGAATCGTCATCTTCGTCGACACTGTCAAATGCCAAAGTGTGCTCGTTTTCTTGATCTTGTTTCATTTCTTCTGCACTGTCATCCTCTTCTTCCAATTCGTTAATGTTTTCGTCATCGTCTTCTTCTTCTTCCATCTCGTCCGACGACTCTTGACTACTCACTAGGACTCCAATGGGTCTTGGTGGCGGCCCCCAACGCCCCGGCGGCGGGCCTTCTCCATCGCCAGCCAAGGCCCCCAACATTTCAACATCCTCGTCCAAGGGCCACTGAATAATCGGCAGCTCGTCCACATCCGGATTCCATCTTTGAAAATCTCCATCCTCGAACCATTGACCATCGAAGTAGCGGTAAAACATTTCCAATTCTTCATGCGTCCAGTCATTCGGGCGTAACACCAGTGCCCTGACAACATCTCGAATAGGCGGCACGTAACCCTCTTGTGCGAACTCTTGTAGAAGTATGTGTCATTCCCGACGTTGGAAATAATCCGGCTGTGGATTTCCATCCCAATCTTCGTAGTCATCTTCGATTGCTTCTTCGTCCATTGTCGTTTTCTCATTTGTTTCTCAAAACTAAAATGTGAGACCAATTTTATTCTCAACGACTCGATTGATTGATTGTTGCGTCGAGTCGATCTTGTCGTCAAAGTGGAAACCGGGGGGTCCCCGGTTTGTTTTAGTCGATCCTAGTGTAAGGGAAACGGGGGCCCCCGGTTTGGGGGGGGGGGAGTCGCGGATGATTTGTATAAAGATAGTAACTACTGACTAATGAATTACTACTATTAGAACGAGTATTACAGACTAATACGGTTCTTAAATACATGAATAGCCTAATAAGGATTTAAAATCACTACTAGTAATCTTCCCACAGCCCCATGACTTCGCTGCCATTGGGGCATTGAACGATCTGGTAGGCCAGATCTCCTTCACTAACAACAGACGATGACACATCAGACTCATCGTCGTCCATGTAGTCGCTGTCATCGTCATCGTCGTCTATCTCGATGGCGGTCGAAGGGCTCATCCCCTCAACCACCTCGACCTCGTCATCCTCGTCATCCTCAACATCGTCGTCCTCATCATCAACATCGTCGTCGTTGTCGTTGTCGTTGTTGTTTGTCTTCCTCCTCTTCTTTTGATGGTGGTGGTCCTCGTTGACTTCGTTGCCGCCGCCGTTGGTTTCGTTATCGTCGTCGTCCTCGTTACCGTCATCATCATCGTACTCGTCATCGTCGTCGTCCTCCTCTACCACCATCACGTTGTCTTGACCACTTGCGTAGTGGTTCAAGTAAACACGGTGTAAGTACCGTCGGTGGTGCTGATTGTTGTTGCTCCACATTGTCATGAGAATGACCTTCTCGTTCTTGAATTTTCGGGTGCTTGTCAATAAAAAGATACGTTTTGGATTTGTCGTCGTGTTCTCACAATGTCCCCGTTTTTAGTTTGATTGTTGTGTTTTGGGGAGTCCCCTCCCCCGGTCGGCCCGCGCCGGCCGATGAATGGCCCAGCGGCCCGAGCGCCCGCCTTACCGCGCCGGTACGATAGAAAATGGAGCGCCAACCAACCCGCGCTCCGTTTTCTATCGCTCCCGCGTTACACTTATGATACCCGGTCCTGATATACTGACTCTCTGTCTGTGAGTCTGTACCTGGTATGATACAGTCAGTACGACCTGCTGTCCGTTCATCGGCATCGGACGTCCATGTGGTTTGGCACGACCGCGCCCGCAAGCCCCAAAAATTCACGACTCGCTCGGTTACCGCACTCTCGTCGTCCTCTTTCATCATCATCACCATTTACCTTGTCAAGGCTTCCGAGCGCCTTCATTACAAGCGTCCACATCCGAGACTACCAATACGACGCCGAGGCCGACCACGAACATGGGCCGCATGGATGAGCATGAAAAGACGCATTCCTGCACGTATATAAAAATCGCGGGTGTTGCTGTTTTGCTCGCTGTTACCGGCATTTTGATCTGGCGCTTCGCTCCGATTGACGACGTGATCGACAGCGTTCTTCCGACTTTCAACACCACCACTTCTGACGACAGTTCTGGGGTAGATGGCGATGGTAAGAGCCCAGCATCCAGTCCGACGCCTCCTCCAATGAAGGGGGATCAATTCGAATTTATGAAGTGCGCCGACCCACTGTCCGGCGACTGTTGCAATGGCTTGGACAACGGCTTTTGCGACCTCAGGGTTGACGAGGTCATGTTTGCAACTAGCCATAACGCAAATGCTGACTTCGAATCGGGTTTCCTATTCTCGCCGAATCATCAGTACAAGCTTGAAGATTCCCTGCCTGCTGGCTATCGCGCGATCAACGTTGATGCCTGCAATTGTGGAGGCCAGTTGCAATTCTGTCATGGAGTTTGCAGCTTCGGTACTCGCGATATCGTCGAGGTTCTTATGGGAATCAACGACTTTCTCGACGAAAACCCATCTGAAATAATCATCTTACCCATTGAACTGAACAGTGATGTGGACCAGCCAGTCGATTTGGATGAATTCTATTCATTGATGCAACAGGTTCCTGGTTTCGTTGAAAAATTTTACTCTCACCCGGACGCGACTACGCCGTGGCCAACAATGGGAGAGCTGGTGTCAGCAAACGAGGTGCGTAGGATGTGCAGGGATTTGGACTTGGTGTGTTCGGAATGACTGCTAACGACATCTGACGCCTGGTGCAGAGACTTATACTTTTCCACAGCAGAGGACCATCTTGCGATGAACAGGCCCCGTGCCCTCCCGGGCTTCATCCGTATGACAAATACGCCGTCAACACGCAGTGGCAGTTGGAAAATTTGGACGCTGCTGCCAACTTTGAGTCCTCCTGTACATTGACCGATACGCCCAGCAACGAGACCACCTTCTTTGGACTAAACAATTTTGTGATACCGCCTGTTGAGTCGTCAGCGCAAATCATGAATGAGTACAACTACCTGACCAATAGGATGGAGGCTTGTTCAACTTTCAATGGCGGCTTGGATGTCAACTTTGTATACGTCGACTTCTGGAGCGAGGGCGATCTCCCTCGTCTGGTGCAAGATCTCAATGCAGCAAAGGCTTCGCTTCGAAGGCTAGAACGTCCCTAGAGTGAACGACATTATATAGCTTGCTTCTAAAGAACTAGCATCCAGTCTATAGTATACCTTATGTCAATATCTCACACAACTGGTAGCTTTTCAAAACCTTTCCACCAGTTTTAGCCATCTTTCATTTGGCAGCCAAGGATTAAACCCGGATTCCGCTGAATACCTTCTAAGGCAATAGAGCCACCCGTAAAAGACGATGTGAGACCTCGCTTCAAGTGCCGGGGCAAACCTGATAGTTAGAAGAACACTCGTCGTCGATTGGACAAGTAGCAGACCCAGTGCAGCAAACAGAGGACTTACGGAAACCGGTATTGCGAGGCTTCGTGCTTAGATCATGCAGCAGGTATCATCGCAATGAACTGGTGATAAATAGCTATGTGGGAGCTTGAGCGTAATTGATTCGGCCCAGATAGAATCAGTCCCTCCCGCTAGTTGTTGTAACACTGTCATGGTGAATCCCGTGTCGAGCCGCCCATACCTAGAGTACCGGTAGTACGATACCACGTACCTGGTATCATACCAGGTATCGTACGATACTATTGTACGATACCAACAGTACCTGGTACCAGGTACCCAGGTACGATTCGTACCGTACGAATCCGATCAAAAATCCGTAGCGCCGCAAATGCATATCTCGTGAAAGAAGATCCTCATCACCTTTGAACTTGTGTCGTTTCGTCCTTTCCCCATTAATCTCCTCCCGGTCGTTCTTCGTTGTTGTAGCACATAGGTACTACCCCTGCCAGTATACTTGAATAGAGAAAAGCCTTGGAATTGCCATAAGACAACCCTTTCATAAAATCAGTCATGATCCAGCTTCGAGATCTCCCTCTGGTGCTGCCTCTCGCAAGATGGATTTGGGGTGGGGATAGGTCAGAAGATGTTTCCGCAGACTTATGCTTAGCCCAGGTACCGCTCTTGAGCACAGGATGCTTCTCCCAGCTACTTACCAAGGCCCTCGGGACCGCAATCATTCTGGGATCCTGCCTGAATAAGACCCCAATCATGATGAACATGATGGCCAGCAAAGTAAGCCGAGCTTTGACCATCGAGTTGAAATCACATCTTCACGTCTTACTGATGCTCAACGTTTTTTTTCGTAGTCCGCTGATGGAATTTCGAGGGGTAGTCTGTACGGAGAAGCAATCGTTTATAGTTGCGGTGTCTTCTACGGATTCTTATCTGGACATCCGTTTACAGCGTAAGTCCGCTTCTAAGGTGTCCAGGAGACACGTCTTCGACAACGGTTTTGTTGACTATTTTTCTTCCTCTCGCCATTTGCAGATACGGTGAAAACTTGTCGCTACTGATCCAAAACGTCGTTCTTGTGCTACTAGCATGGCAGTTTAGCTCCATACCTGTTCAGAGTCGAGAAAAGGTGCTGGTTATCCTTGGCTATGCTGTATACGTCGTTTCCGTTGTCAAATTTCTACCCGTGGAGATGAGGTACTTGGTGATGTCGTCCACGTGGCCAGTGATGTTGTATGCCAGAGGAACGCAGATTCTGGAAACAATGCGCGTCAAGCATACCGGTCAGCTCTCCATTATCACCACCGGGATGAATCTTGTTGGGGCCCTGATACGCGTTTTGACGACAGTTAAAGAAACCGGCGACATGGTTGTCTTGTCTGGATATCTTCTTTCGTTTGGACTAAGCGCAACTATGGCTGCGCAATATTTCTTGTATCTCAGTAACACACAAAACGAAATGGAGAAAGCCAAGGGGAAAAAGAAAGATTAATTCCTTTCAGTTGTTAGTGTCAGAAGATATTGTTCCACTATTTTGTTGAGCAGTCTGTACCCGTCGGGACTTAAATGCAGTAGATCAGCAGCAAAGAATCTTGGCTCTGCCCTTGCTTTTCCTGCCAGTGTGGCGCCAGGAATTGAAGCAGTGTTGCCGCAAAACGTTGTCAGGCAGTCTACGAAGCAAATGCGATCTGCGCATCGGTGTTTCTTGCAACATCGTGAGAAGGATCTCGACATCTTGGCGTACTGCTTCTTTGCGAATGGATCATCTTCTAACCAAGGTTCGAATTTTGGGCCCAGAAAGAGTACACTTCTTGCCGGCGCGGGAATGGCAGAATTTTGCATCTCTGCATCAAAAACAAGATCGAGGAAGGCTTGCAGAGCGCCCACGCTCGAGTCTAAGGATATCCCGCCCCCAATATCGTTCTCACCAGCACAGGCGACAACCACCAAAGTATTAGCCTTGTTAGTTCCCACTTGCATGCAAGAAGCATCAATCTCCGCTAAATCAGCTTGGAGTCTCGCAACGATATCGTTCATGGTGGCACCTGAGTAACCCTTTCGAACGACCTTCACATGGTCGACGGAAGGAAGCAGATCGCAAGGCCAGAAATCGATATCAGAATCTCCGACCATAAGGACTTGCACCATGATTCTCTGCTCCGACCCCTTCTAGCCTTCAACTTCGTCTGCCACACACAGCCAGTATTGTCGTCTCAATCTGATTTTCCATGCAGCCGGCGGCGATTCGGAATCTTAGGAACTTTTCGCAGCGGAAAATTGGATAGGACAAAGACACTAAAAAACAGTAGAGTGTATCATCGGGTGGGAGACTGAAGTAGAACCAATGCAAATCTCAAACGAGAGCATGGCAGTGTCATAGCGATCGGCAAATGGCTTCGTCATCCTCAAATCTCAAAATCCCGTCTGAAGTGCACCGCCGGCCCTGCCGGCGAGGCGCGCTTTCGCATGTGTCGAAAAAGTTGATGCCGACAACGAGTTACACTTCCATGGTACTGTACATGAGTACAACGAGTCACCATAACCATTCGTGACATGTCCGTGTGGAATTGTAACAAAACGATCAATGGATACAGGTCCACCATAATCTCTTTATACCTCCAATGACTGATACTTCTAACAGTGCCAAGACCAGCCAAAAGGTGAATGGTGGCATTGTACCTGTTGTCTACGCGTTAAGAGAAAATGCGAAACGCGCCAAGTTGGCTCTTGAGAATGCAGGATTGCTCGACAAGAATTTTCGGATGGTCGCAGCAGAATCGAATCCAGAGGCGATTGCACTGCCAGTTCTCAAAGAAAATGTTCACTTGGATCCTTCGTGGAAGACTTTCATCCTGGGAATTGGATCGCAGGCTTGCCCGTACAGCACAAAGGTTATGGGACAGCACAAACATTATTCCTCTACTTTTGCACCCAACTTGTCATTAGTTCAGAAGGCGGTCCTCTTGACAATCGAGAATTCACCCAAAAGATCAAATATCTCGAATGATGCCATCTTGGATCGCATGGAAAGTGTAGACAGCTCGGTATTTCCTCAAAAACTCGAGATAATCGGCGACGATAGGACGGTAGTGATCCCTCCCGATGCCTTTGACGGTGATGAATTCCGATCCATATTGCATTCTTTGGTAGAAGAATCTACTGAGGGGCCGACACAGGACGATTGCTTGGTGCAAGAATTTTGGATGCAACTTGCCAACATTCACGATAGCAAAAGAATTGTTCGTCGTGGAAGGATAGACACGAACAGTCCCATCCGCCAGAGTGGGCATAAACTGATTTTTCCTCATAGCGGCATCCCAGAGGAAACGGGTCCTGGAAGTCCCGGTTGGATCCGCGTGACCGAGCAGGGCATCAAGCAGTCATTTGATATAACACGAGTAATGTTTAGCCGCGGGAACGTATCAGAAAAGATCCGGTTCGGAAAGTTGGTACGAAAGGGAGAATCAGTGCTGGATATGTACGCTGGCATTGGATACTATACCCTACCTGCGTTGATTTGTGGTCAGGCGGAACGTGTTGTTGCCTGTGAATGGAACGAATTCGCCATTCAGGCGCTCCAATACAATATCAGGGACAATGGAGTGGCTGACCGGGTGACGATATTGCAAGGGGATTGCAGACAGAGTGCGAGAGAGCACAAGCTTCTAGACATGTTTGACAGAGTCAGTCTGGGTCTTTTGCCAAGCAGTGAAGGCGGTTGGGAAACCGCCGTGCGTGCGTTGAAGCAGAAGCCTGGCGGCTGGCTGCACATTCATGGCAACGTACCACACGCAGAAAAGAACGATTGGGGGCTATGGGTGTGTGGGACGCTTGTTGACATCTGCAATGAAGTTGGGCGGCCTTCAGATTGGATTGTCCTTTGCGAGCATATAGAAAAGGTCAAGTCTTTCGCTCCAAACGTGTCGCACTTCGTTGCCGACGTCTTCCTTGGTGAGGCGGATTTGCACCCCCGTTCTAACGAGTTAGGAAATTGCCGAGCTGGCATGCTTCTCAAGGATGGCTGTCGCCGATGTGATGGTAAACTGTCAGTGCCTTCGTGTGCCCTCTCCCCTAATGGCGTCTTGTCACAATCGTGGATGATGTAAGATTGTTGAGAGAGTTCTAGTGCCCAATGTCATCAACAAAAAACCAACGGGGAATCTGAGTCTACTTTAATTTCCTCTTTTTCTTTCGGCCTTTGGTGGAAGACTCTTCCATGGCATCTTCTCCGACGCCTGGCTCTGGATCGGTAGCTTCCAGATTGGCATCCGGTGCGGGAGCCTCTACCGCCTTCAATGTTTTGAGAGAGAGCTTGATTCGTAGCTTCTTCTTGGGCTTGGGTGCCGGGGGCTTCTTGGGTGCCTCTTCACCGAACCCATTTTTCTTGAGCAATCTCTCTAGCTCTTTTTCCAGCGCCAGTCCATCCTTGACAACCCAGGATTCATCCCCGTTGAATGTCCTAGCATTCGCAAACATTAGCTTCCAGTCTTCGCGATACTCCTGCATGCTAACATAAAGCTTAGCCCTGCACTTTCGGAGGATATCGTTTATGGCAATGGGCTTCGGGATCAATTCGTAGTAGTCTGGAAATTGCTCCGGGGAAGGTTTTTCCAAGAAAATCTCCGACAGACGCCGTTTGGTAGAAGGGTCCTTAAGCGCAATCACGGCCTTGGTGCACGAGATGAGCTTTCGGAAAGTCCAGTCAGTGAGCTCACTCCCTGGAACCGCCGCGAACGATTCTTCGGCGTACGCCGGGACAATTGTGCTTTCACCTCGCTTATTGGCTTGCTTCGCTTGCTCGCGCGCGGCAGCATCAGCATCATGCTGCTTGTCCATGAGTCTCAAGAACTGCTTCTCCGTCAATCCGTCATCGTACATGACTTCCTTTCGTTTGCGTGAACCACTACCGGGTACCGCGCCATCCTGGATTGCAGCTGCATTCTTTCGGCCGCTTGGATACTTGACCCAGTCGGGTATGTCATCTTCGCTTGTAAACAGACTAGTGTCTACGACGGCAGGATTGCTCTCGCGTTCCTTGTCAATGGATTTGTAGAGCTGATAATCATTTTCGTTGCCGCTGAGTAAGTCATTCAGGTCTTCCTCTTTGCTCTCCTCACTATCATCGTCGTCGTCGTCATTTTCATCGTCCCCCGCGTCCGATCCTGTCATTTCCGACGTTGCTTTCTCTTCCATCGTCGATTTCGCGGTATTGGTGTCGAAATCCGTCAGCAGTACCTCCATCATTCTCTTCCTTTCTAGACTGTTGTCGTTCTCCACGCTGCGCTTATCGAATTGCCCCGCCTCAACAACCAATTCACTCATATTTAGCTTCTCGGTTGCTCGACTCAAGATCTTCTCTTCCACGGGCGAGTAAGTAACGAGTCGGAAAACACTGACGTCACTCCTTTGACCAATACGATGGGCTCTGTCTTGTGCCTGCAAATCCATCATTGGATTCCAGTCCGAATCCACAATGATTACAGTGTTTGCACTAGTGAGATTCAGCCCCAAGCCACCTGCACGTGTTGATAGCAGAAAGATGAAGTAGGGAGAATCCGGGCTGTTGAACTTGTACATACGTTTCTCACGTTCCTCCGCTGGCGTGGAGCCATCGAGTCGAAGAGATAAGTATCCTCGATAAGCGAAGTAGTCCTCCAGAATGGTCATGAGCGCCGTCATTTGGGTGAACATCAGCACCCGGTGCCCAGCAGCACGGAGTTTTGGGAGCATCCGGTCCAGAAGCTCAAGCTTCCCGGAAGAGCGGATGATGTTCTCGTTGATTTGGTAGCCTTGAGGTGCAAAAAGGTACGGATGGTTACACACCTTCCTCAGCTGCATAACAACATTGTTCAGGCCTCGAGAGGCCGGCTGTGGCTGCACAAAGCTAGTTCCCAGTAACCCGTTTTCCACGACAGCCTTCTTGCTGATCTGTTTATAAAGTTCCTTTTGCCAGGACGACAATTCACATCGAAGCACCTTTTCCACTTTCTCGGGCAATTGGTCGAGCACCTCGCTCTTGACGCGACGCAGCATGAATGGCCGAAGAAGTTCGTGCAGACGATGAATGATGAACATTCTTTCTTCGTTTGTCAAATTGTTATTTTCGTCGTCATTTGTAGTATTGCCGAACTGGGCAAACGGGCGGTTGAACCACTGATCAAAAGTGTCAACCGAATTGAAAATGGACGGCAACAAAAAGTTGAGGAGCGACCAAAGTTCACTGAGGTCATTCATCAGTGGAGTGCCTGTCAACAATAGACGAAATTTTGTTGTGTATTGTGTCGCAAGAGTCTTAGCAAATTTCGACGCAGCATTCTTCATGCGGTGACCTTCGTCTACAATGGCATACTGCCAGGTAATCTTGCGAAGGCTCGCCTTGTCCTTGATGATGTATTCGTATGTCGTCAAGAGGACGTTGAAATGACCGTTCTTGACTTGGTCTCGATATATTTCCTTGCGCTGACCGGGTGTTCCCTTATAGCAAATCACGTGCGCCGACGGGCACCACTTATGAAACTCGTTGACCCAGTTTGAGAGGGTAGAAAGAGGGACGATCACAAGATAAGGGCCCAAGTTGCCCTTTAGTTCCATGAGGTAAGCTACAAGCGAGATCGCTTGGATTGTCTTGCCAAGACCCATCTGCGAATGACAGGGAATTATTAGTATGACGGTGCTTCACGGGGCCTAACAAGAACTATCGCGAGCAAATACGTACCTCGTCCGCCAGAATGCCATTAAGCTTGTTGTTGTATAAAGAGACGAGCCATTGCAAACCAGACATCTGGTATTCCTTCAGGTCACCGCCAACAAGGATGGACGGCTGCCGAACCTCTTCTGTCTTCAAGTGAGCCGACGCATAGTACGAAGCCGTACCACCAGTGGAAGCGACGCTTCCATCTTTGTTTCGATGTTGCAACAAACTTGTGGAAATCTGCGAAAAATGCTTCTCGGTCTTGTCCATGAGGAATTTGAGGCGTTCATTTTTGGTCTCTTCCAAAAGCTTTGAGTATGCGTCCATATCATTCGCCTTGAGAGCCGCCAGGCGAGCGCGCTCTGCCGCGACAGCGTCCTTCTCCTTCTTTTTGCTCTCTTTGTCAAAATTGTCTCGAATCAGCTTTGCCACCTTTTGAGCATCCGCTCGACGCTGCTTGTGGAATTTGAAAAAATCCTGCTGGTGGCTGGCAAGCGACTTGGAAAGCTCCTTGTGTTGCTTGTTTAGGGCTTCAACGGAAGTCTGCCTAGCTCGTCGCACCACACGTTCCAAGGCCTTTGCATGTTTTTTCGCCTCTATCTTGATTCTCTTGAATTTATCGGGCTCTAAGAGTTGGGTGACAGGTGGCCGATTCTCGACCTGAAGCATCTTTTGAATACCGGCCGCTTGCAGCAGCACGTCTCTCCTTACTTTCTTTCCCATCGCCGGTAATGTTTTCATAGGGCTGGGGACAAGTACGGGGTTTGTAGTAGCACATCGCAAAATTGCACTGATTGTGTGAGGGGGTGCGAGGAACTTTCCTTTTTGCAAGAGGAAGATGCCTTGGTGTACTCGCTTCCATTTCGCTCGCTCGTCTGATCTGATTTGAAGCAGTTTCGATGCATGCAGCTGCTGAATGGTCTGTGTAGGCTTAGCCTTCGGCGCAGCCAAAACTTTGGAGGCGTTTGTTGGCGTAACGCTCTTTGCCGCAACTAGAACAGTCGGCTTCGTGGGTGGTCGGGAAATGTTTGGTTTCGGGACAGGGACGGGCAGAGAGGTTGCAATGGGCGCCGGCCGCGTCCCTGGCAGGCTATTGTGGGGCCGCAGCATCTGTGAACTAGTAGAATGGTTGGACATCTGCTGATATTGTGCTTGTGTCTGATGTGCTACAATGGAAGCAGAACCTGCTGGTGGCTGTGGCTCCTGCATTGCCATTCGTTTCTGTGCTTCCCTTTCCCTGGCAACTCGGGCCGCGTTGAGAATGGCATTCTTCGGCAAGCCTGTTGCCAGCGCGGCTTGCATCAAATCAGGAGCTATGGCACCTTCGGGCGAACGAATCGCAGACCAGATTGCTTTCGCCAGGGCAGCCTTCGCTTCTGGCGAGAGCACGACCTTGGGCTTTCGGTGCGGTCCTTGTGGCTGTGACTGCAACGCTTGATGCGCTCGTGGCTGAGCCGAAGGTAGCTGTTGCTGGTGATGCTGCGGCTGTGTTGACATATGTTGTGGCATGATCACACGATGTTGTATCGTCGCAGAAGAGCTGGGAGGGACTGAGTTATTGGAGGGTCTCGGTTGCAACTGAGTTTGGAGAGCTGCATGCTGCGAGGTGACTGATCTGCTACCCGGTGCACCGCCAATCAGTGGGTTCGGAACATCCCATGCGGGTCCTTGCTGAGGGGGCGCCAATGCTTGAACGTGGTTGGAGGGAGCATACTCGTAAGAACCAAGAGGTCTATGGGGAGCCGCTGCTGCCTGTTGCGCTGCATTTCGCAATTTCTCCTGTATTGCAGCCGCCTGAGTTGCCCCTACCGTCGTAGCAAGTCCGATGCCGCCTGACCTCGCTATCTGAGCTTTCGGTTGCAATGGAGGAAAGTGCGACGATGGTACTCGAGGACCGCCATTCGTCGACCCGGAGTCTGCGGGCGCCGCTGGGGTCGACTCATGAGCGGGAGCACTGAAAACGCCATTGCTGGGGAAGTTCTGTGTAGGGTTTAGACCCGAAGCAGATTGATCATTGGTGCGAGAATTGTCCATTGTTCGAACGACCCGTTCTTGCTTGGGGCTTGCTTTCCTTCGACCTCTCTCTCCTTGCCACCTTGGGACGTCCCATCGTCTGCAAATGGTGAGAAACCATCCTCTCGCTGGAGGCGGCGGCGCTATGTCGTGCGGTTGTAGCCAGTACCAGGTACGTGGGACACAGTACATACTTTACATACATGGATTTGCACGACGCGATGACTACGATTGGCCCCGAAGCGCGTATCGATGCGTACCACGAGGAAATCCACCGTAGAAACTTGAGTGCGAAGACTCATAACCTGTTTGTGACGAATAACTATGTACATGATCACAATACATACATGATAAGACACATTTGTTTCCGTCTTTTCGACTGACGTCAGCAATCTACGGTAGAGGCCAAAAATCTTCTCATCGCATCGGAAGGAGCGCCGCACATCTTCTGGATGCAGCCATGCCATTATCCTGCGCTACCATGGCTAGCTATGCTACGCTTCGTTTTCTGTTATTAGCAATGATGCTTTTCTCCGTAGCGACCAAAGCGTTCACTTCCCCAGCAGTTCGCAGCATCCCACATTCCTTCGCCCGCGCCTTGAGTTCGGGGGCAGAGGGAACTTCGATCGTCGACGTCTGCAGCCAAAAGATCAAGGAAGCCCTTGAGGCGACTGAAGTCAAAGTCACAGGTCTGTTCAAGACGCATTTCCATCGTTGTCGTTTCTGTTCTGATTTTTTCCAATACACTTAACCTCTGTTGGCTGTTCACCACAGGCGCGCACGATGACCCCAATGGATCCCATATATCTATTGAGGTTGTATCTTCAAAATTTGCGGGAAAGAGAGCAGTGCAACGGCAGCAGCTGGTCTATAAGGCTATCTGGGAAGAACTCCAAGGACCCGTGCATGCCGTTGACGCCATGATTTGCAAGACTCCTGATGAAGTATAGACGGCACTGAATTAATTGCATGAGTAAAACTATTAATTCTATGGTGTGAGGATTAGATGTGATCAATTATTTGGCCTTTATTTCATTCAGCGCCTGGTTGGTTACGCTGGCAATGGCCTTGCCGTCAGCCTTGACGATTTGATGGTATTTACCCTGTGCGGCATTCGCGATATCCTTCGCCAAACCAGTCGAGATAAACTTGTTCTCCGTATCAATACACAACAGATTGAAGCCTGGAAGAGCACCAAGCTTCTTTGCACATGCAAGCACCTCGTCCTTCAGGTATTTTCGGCTAGGCTTTCCATCCTTGGAGTCTTCGTCAACATCGGGGTCGAATTCCTCGCCCATGGAAACGCAAATCGGTACGTTTGCTCGACCATCGGAAATCAGCACGACAACAACCTTGCCCACATCTCCACTCTTTTGGGCGTTGATTCCAGTCAACATGGCTGTCTGGATTGCATGTGCCAGAGGGGAACCTCCACCACATGGCATTTGTTCTAGTCGCTTTCTTGCCATGGTGATGGACTTGGTAGGGGGAAGAAGGACATCAGCGTATTCGCCTTGGAAAGGGATCAAGGCAATTTGATCTCGGCTTTGGTAGGCTTCGGTCAAAAGACTGACAGCTGCGCCCTTGGCGGCGTTCATTCTGTTCAATGCCATGGAACCAGATGCATCCACAACAAAAATAATGAGAGAGCCAGCTTTTCTTGCCATCTTCTTAATGCGGACATCAGAGTTCTCGATGTGGACTCCACGTGACTCATACTTCGTGCCAATAGCACGTTCACGTCGTCCCTTTTGGTATGGGGCCGAAGCGCGGAGAGTTGCATCAACTGTCATGCAAAACAGTATTGACGCTGTCAGAGACGTTCATTTTCTCAAGATTACCATGTTTCGGGCCTACCAAACGATTGCTTACCTGCGAGTCGAACTACTTTGCCCTTTGGTAACATCGGCTTGATGTATCGACCTCTGTCCTGAGAGAAAATCAAACCACGACCGCCTCCCTTTCCACTTCTTTCCCGACTAGCAAACTGAATTAAGTCAGGATCCATGGGTGTAGCATCAGCATCGAACATAAACTCTTGCGGGACTTCAGGCACATCGGGCGAATCTTGTCGGTCCTCGTCCTCGTCGGGCTCCTGTTGCTCTTCTTCCTCTTCGTCCTCCTCGTCCCTATCTTCGTCTTGGTCCATTTGGTCATCCATTTGCGGCGGCGGCGGCGGAGGAGGAGGCGGAGGAGGAAGCATTTCGTTGTCATCCATGGGGGTATTGATGAATGTACCACGGGGAGCGATGGCTAGTTTGACAGCCAACCTGAGATCGTCACTGTTGATCTGACGGCCCTCAAGGGCGGCACTAGCCCTGGCAACCTCCACGGCAAAAATCTCAGCTCGGTGTCCCTGGCAGCCAGCGCGGATCGCCTCCTCGCACAAATACTGGATTTGAGATGGAGCAATCTTCAAGTCCCGGATGTATTCACGTGCAAAGACAATGGCCGTCTTCAAATCGTCTTCGTTTTCGATTGCATCCCTCAGAGTCTCTTCTGCCTTATCCGTCTTTTGAGGACCGGAAGCGGAGAAATCAAGAACAGATTCTACAGCTTTGACGCGGCCTGCAACATCCAACTTTTGTGCGTCCGCGGACAGCGCAATCGCAATCCTATCCAGTACATGGTCACGTAGCTCACCCTCGTCCGGGTTAAAGGTAGCAATGAGAAGGGGTCGACACGGATACCGCAAAGAAATACCTTCCCGCTCCACTGTCACATATCCATCATTGACTACACCAAGTAGAATGTTAGCAGTCTCTTCGTCGAGAAGATTGATATCGTCGACGTAAAGAACACCGCGATGAGCCTTGGCCAATAGACCAGGCGAAAAGACAGTCTTTCCCGATTTTACACTCTCTTCAAGGTCTGCACTTCCAATGAGACGGTCCTCCATCACGTTCAGTGGGACCTGAACGAACGGACAGGGGATTACTTCAGTCTCTCTTTCAGAGAGCGGAATACCTCCATTTGCCAGGTCTGTTCTGGTGAAATCATCAATTCCAAATTCGCCCTCAGGGTCGATGTTGAAAGGCGATCCTTTGATGACTTCAATGGGAGGAAGCAGTTGGTGAAGCGCCCGTGCCATAACAGACTTAGCAGTTCCTTTGCCTCCAGAAATGACAACCCCTCCCATTCGATTATTGACGGCAGCCAAAAGAAGCGCCTGCTTAATATTTTCTTGGCCTTCGATCATGGACAAGGGAAATGGTCGGCCTCCAAGGTCAAGAACCTTGTTGTGCTTGACATGAACGGGTTCGTTCAAACCATTCAGAGCTTCTTCAGCTTCCATAGCCATGCGTGCTCTTTCTGCGGCGTCTTGAGCTTTCTCATCGGCCACAGCGCTCATGTAAAATGGAGTCCCTTGATTCCGAACTGCTGTTGTTCTACTTGCCGGCACGAAAGAAAACGATTGCACCTGCGTTATCAACGAAATTGTTAGTATAGAAACGAGTCAAAAATGATGCTTTCACCCCTGTCGCCTTCTTCCTCCTGCCAAGTGCCAACTCATTCATGAAGTCACACCACATTGCAGCTATCGGTCAAACGATCACAACTCGAAACAGGAACATAGCACTCACGGCTGCAAAACACCATGCAATCAATACAAGCTTGGCCACTTTGCTCGACGACATGTTCACCGATCGTCGGGTTATCATTTTTGGTAATATCGATACCATTTCCCGCTCTAACCACCAAGAGATGCGAGCCGTGGGTGTGCTTGCTTTGTTGCCTCGAATAATTGGATGTTGATTGTTGAAGCTTTGTCGTTTTCGCGGAATAGAGTGCGTGGTGTGATGGGCTCCCCCCATGTTGAACTTTTCTCTACTGCAGCTACGTATCCTACGGAGAAATCGAAAAGGTAGCAAGATGCCGCGTTGCCGACTGTCCGGCGACTGTTTTTGATTCCGCGTGGAATTTGAAGCGCGAAGAAGGGGTACGAGGTTCATTGAATACACGGGTATTGCATATATACGTACTGTAACTGAGTACATTGGTGCCCAATTTTAGTGCATCATCTCGCGCGATTGTTGAAGGGAAAAGTATCATACATTGTTATCCTGGTGTTGTGTATCGTACCTCTACTACTATCTGCTATGCTACTCATAGATTAAATTTAGGGATCCAGCTACTAGATCTTCGCAGTCCACAGATGTATCTATTAGAGATGAGAGTACATGGCACCCCAGCAACCGGTAGCTAGCGACTACCTACTTGTACGGCAAATGCTCTGTCAATATCCCGTTCGGGGCAGGAGTTGTGAGGGCACAACGTAGCTACAGATCGATTGTATTTCATGAACGGCAGTGGAGTTGGTTCCACATGCCACTTTTTCCTTTACTGGTTGATATCTTGGGCTCTTGTCCACATAGTATATTCAGTGTTCACCGTCATGGCAAGAAGGTCGCCATCTTGCTGGTCTCTGAATACGGGCAGAAATAGACGATCAGTCGCGCGCTTCGGTGGCTTGTCGATCCGATAGACAAAAGTTTGGAAACCGCGAATGTGCACGCCGTTCGTCCACTTTTCTCGACTCATTCTATTGTTTTGATCCTGCGAACAGCAGAGATTTTGCACCGTAGCTCAGCCAGATGGACAAGAGAGCTGCAAGCGTCGTTTCGCCCCGTGCTCGCCGTGAAGCAGACAGTGCTGCAATGCACCATATCGCCATTGGAAGTAGGGAGCCCAAACACATCAAAGAAAATATAAGATTTGTCGCCAACCAAAGCTGCTCAGTGAACAGAGAGTCGTGGAATATCCTGAACTCTGTGCCAATTCGTCGGTGTGTGGAAGTCGCGTTATCTTCGTCCCTGTGCTCCCTCAACAACTCAATGGAAAAAATCACCACCAGATAAAGAAGTTGGTCTTTTGGAAGCTGATCGTTCTCGCTTGACCGGAAACACGATTGAAGCGGATGGTTTGGAAATCCTTCATTTCCTCTGCCCGGACGCAAGGCAGTCTTTTCAATTAGAAGCAAGATAACCGACAGGCGAATTATCGATCCAAAGGAAAGTGGCGAAAAGAAAAATGCGAAAAGATCCTGAAACGAAAAGTGCGTCGAATCCACCAACGAAGCAAATTGTTCTGCAATCACCTCGTCCATGGGCGCCGAAGTGACGTACTCGTCGTTAGAAATGACATGATTGCTACTCATACTGGTGAAAAAGGATAAATCGGATGTCATGCTGATTGATAGTTCGCCCCAAAACAGTGTCGACTATGCAAGTCTTTTGAGAGGGATAATGGAAATACCCATCGTCTTGTAAGGCATTGGTCTTTCTGTGATTGCTTTCGGTTCGCATCACCGACCGTGTAATCACGTAAGTAATAAAATCGGTCGATGGCTTCGCGTCGTGCGCGTTCGCGCGAACTTTGGATCTTTTGTGATGGCGCGATGAGGATGCAGGATCACATCATCGATTTTGCACCAAAGATACTTCGGCGGCCAACGACATACTCTCGTGTAGTCCTCAACTCTGCACCATACGCTTTCATGCTTGGTGCTGAAAGAATCATGGCTATCCGTTTGCGAATTTCCTCGCTTATCGTGGTCTCGGTCGTCATGTTGACCGCTTTGATACACGGTGGATTTTCTTTTGTGGTTCGGCCGATGAGATCATCTGCTGCTGCCAACAACCGACCGAAAAAGTGTTTCCCCAACAAACTTTCACGAACATTGTATAAGCGTCAGCGCGGCAACATTTTGCTTGGAGGCTCTGACGAAGACAAGGATTTGACTCCTGAAGAATCCACCGACGGCAATTTCGATGGCCAAGGTTTTGCGAACTACCTGGCGCCGTATGCCTTGGCGCTTCTCGCTTCTATTGCCGTTACGGTTGGTTTTGTCAAATTCGTTCTGCTCGACTACTAGTCTAACTCTTCAATAGAGTTTTTCCGATGCTTTGTACTCCCTCCGCTCTAAAAGTCAGTCGTCGATGATAATCACTTCGTCGGCTTGTCCAAGAGAATTACAACTTCGGAATCCCCTTTGTTTGAGGGAATGCTGCGACAATTGGAATCCGAAACTTTGTGCCTCGCCAATGACGTTGCACTGATTGGAGTCACTTCATCATCACTGTCTTCAAAGTCTTCAATGTCGTCTGCTTGTAATATTTCAGACTGCACTTTAAGCGCTTGTGCTTCTTCGGAAGGGTCCGGCAATGCTGCTTGGCCAACCGTAGTATTCCCAGCAATTGAGTATAAATTATCCACAGATGGGTTCACAACTTTTCAGAGAACGAAATGAATGTTAGTTATCAGAAGAAGCGTAACGGTGAAGATGAAACCTTGGGACGTACCATTCGGAAGTATAAGACGCATTGCCGGTAAGAGTTCTGTAACGAATGCAAACGAGCCCCCGACGATGGTTGACGGGACCAGATACGCGCTGGACAGTCGCCGCGCCAAATCCGCAACAAGAATATCATTTTGGCGACGCTTTCGGAGTACATCAAACACCTTTGGAGTTGAAAACTGTCGGAACTTGTTGGGTGTCGCATGCTTGTTGGTGTGGGCCACCGCACGCTGATGTGCAAGGGGGAGAGAGAGAATATTAATTCAACACGTCTGGGGCTAAAAGAAAGACTTATCCAACTTGGCTTACCCCTGCAACCGACGCCGCGCTACCCTCCCGATAGTTGGCCATTTGAGTATGTCCCTGTTTTCGAAAGAAAAATTGGATGAGATGGTAATCGGACACCGTGATCTGGCGCGGCTGTACCGAAATGCCACAAGCTTACATAGTCGGGGCTATCCAATAATGTGGTTGCGTCAGAGAAGAGAGAATACGCATTGCTGAGGTCCTCAATAGAAGTAAAAAAGTCGGGACTGTGGTACTCGAGGAACCTCAAGGACCCACCAACGCCCAAGTCACTTCGTGCCAGAATTTCTTCTGGATCAAACGCAAGTCTCTCCTTTCCATTCTCGTCGATTTTGCGCTTAGCATAGAGTAATTTGCCAAGGGCGTGAAAGGTTGAAAGCTTTTTGTCGCGATCATTGTGACGGGTCGAACTGACCGACGGTGCGGACGAAATGAGACCGGCCGATTGAAATTGCAACGTCATGATTGCATGTCGAACATCCCCACCACTTTGCAAGTGCAATTCTTCAACAAAATCCGATGAGATGTGGAGGTGTTGGTGCTTTGCAATCTTATCCAGTATCTTTTTCATTTTCGGCTTGGTGACCTGGTGAATCTGGCAAATGAGAGACGACTGTGAATATAAATCATTTGGCTCGATGAGCCGCTCTAAATCAGCTGGGTTGTGCCTTCCTTCCGCGACATCGCTGAAGACAAGTATGGTGGGCACCGTCGTTCCGTTCAAGTGATCCGACATGACCTGGCGAAAGCGGAGAATAGCTTCGTGACCGTGTAGATTGGGCAAATCTTCGAGAAGAATAATTGACCGCTTGTCCGATCCTTTGTCGCCATTTGCACTAGTAAGCTGGAGGGAAGAAAACCCAGCACCACACTGCCTAAGGAATCCTTCGAACGAGTCCAAAGCCGATGTCCTCTCAACTTCCATTACCGACTCGAAATCAGCCCTGCCTCGTTCACGAGATACAAAGGAATCGTTCCAGGAGTGCAATTCCAGCCCGAGTTCTTTTGCAAGGACCCGCACCATTGTGCTTTTGCCCACGCCGCAACCTCCCACCAGAACTAGCAGCTTCTTCGGAACAACGGCGGGAACCCTCTCGCGGTGCGTCGCCTCTTGCATCCAGGCGCTGCATTCTTTGACTTTCTTCGGTGCAACGCAAAGATCGACGCTGGAAGTAGGGCTGAATTTTTCCACCCAAAGATCGACATCAGATTGCCCCCTTCCGTCTCGCCGTGCCCGCTTGCGTCTAGGATGGTGGGGCCCAGGATTCGTCGCGGCATTTCCCTTTTCTCCCAGCGATGCAGGCCATGAAAGCCGCGCTGGTGGGCGTCGGCTGCTTGACCCAGCATTTTTCTTCATGCCAGATGGAAGCATCCTCGAGTATAGGCAAGGAAACGCAATGACGCCTTATTGACTCAACCGTAGTAAAAGTAGCACGTCGTGTTTCCGTCGTGGGTGGTTATTAGCAAAGCCGTCATTTTTATTGTGCAGGTTTCGCCAAGCCCCAAACGACGAGAACCAGTCGCCGCCGCGATAGAGGAGCTCTTCCCTTCGCCCTTCGCCGGCGAATTCGTTGCGACAGAAAATTTTCGGGACTTGGTTCGTGATTGGATATCAGCGAGGACTGAAAAGGTGTGCGACAACAGGCAAGAGTGTAGTGGCTATCTACCGTAGTTAATTATATAAAAGCTACCTGTTAAATGATCTGACAGGCAGGAGCATAGTATACAGTAGGAGGCCGGAATGAAAAGTTTCACGTAGAAGTTCCGATGGGTCCACAACAGCAAGCGTCTCCTTCCAGAAGTCGAAGGAATCGACTTCTTAGATCATTCCCCCGGCCGCCCGCCAAAGAAAATTCGCACGCCGGGCGGGCAACATTTTGCCAGGCAAAAAACGCGCACCCCTTTAGCTCCAACGGTCGACATTGCAGTGCCCCGGGTAGTTTTCTCGTAGGCTACACCCAGCTTCTTGAAACCACTTGCAAGGAAGAAACAACACGCTTTTTGAATGTATGAAAATGCGAACAAAACCCACACTCTAGACAATGGGAAGAGCAGTTCTACCGTGGATGTAGCTCTTTGTAACAGTTTCTTATACTATTAGTGCTGGCGAATGAAGGTACATAAATACATATAATACTGGTAGGACTTTCGAAAACAGGCCTCGCGATCGACCCGTTGTTGAGGACCTGGAGAGGTCATTGGGTTGTTGTTCGTTTCCCTCGTGGTTCCTGTTTTACCGTTGCATATTCGGGACATCTTGCTTGAGCAAACGAGCTCGCTTGCTTCCCTTTCCACTGCTGCTGCTGCTGTCGTCATCGTCATCATCATCGTCATCACCAGCTGCCATGCCATCATCACCAGCTGTCATGTCATCATCACCAGCTGCCATGTCGTCATCTGCGTCGTAGCTGCTTGAACTCTTGGAGCTTTTAGAACTCTTGGAGCTCTTTGAGGACTTGGAGCTCTTTGAGGACATGCCTTCACCACTGGGTGTGACGGTACCGCCATCAACTGTGGGGGTACCATCAGCCGTGGGGGTACCGCCATCACCGGGCGAGGGGGGTGTAGCAGGGTCACTTACAGGCCTTGCTTCCGATGGCATTGGCGACACAGTTGGTGCTGTAGGCTGTGGTGAAACGGTTGGGTTGCGCGTGGGCGAGATCGGAGAAGGTTTGAAGCGTGTTGGAGCGGGCGTTGGCTCAACGGTAGGACCAGAAGGTCGAGGTGAGACCGAGGGGGCAGGGCTGATCGTAGGAGGTGAAGGGGCACGGGTTGGGCCACTTCCCGGGGTCTCAGTGGCGCCGCCGTCGCCTGGAGAGGGGGCTGGACCTCCTTGACTCTTGCTACCCTTGGAAGATTTGGACTTGGAAGACTTGGATGAGCTGGAGTCGTCGTCCTCGCTGTCGCTGCTGCCCCCCTTGCCTGACTTCAAGAGGCGATCTTCTTCCGCAACGCGTTCACTGCGTTCTCCATGGACTAGAGATAGAAGCCGCTGAAGTTCCCCACTGTTTGCTTCTTCAATGTTTCCAGCTTCATCGATCGTCAACTCTATTTGGTCTTTAGGATCTTGGTGTTTCATCGCATCGTTGTTATCATACAGCCCCATTCCGTCCTTGGACAAAGGCTGATACATGACACCGCAGACAACAAGCAACATTGCAGTGGCGGCCAACACAGCTCCCCACGGTCGCCGGCGTTCTACTCGAGCCTCCTCAGCTTCCGCCATGTTTCACTTCTATTCTCAATCTATTTTCGTGTCCTTATCACAAGGATGGACACTGTTTTTTCGTGCGGCACTGGGGTTGAAATTGTGAGGGGAGGCAGAAGCTTGCTCCCATCCACACCCAACGTTTGGGCCGTTGAGAAGGCGAAGTGCGCCTTGCAAAAATTATTAGCAATCATCGGATTCCCAGACGTATGGATGAATTTAGAGACAGGGTTTCGAGAACCTAGTAATCAAGAAGCTCGCTCCTATGTATGTATGTGTTTCACATCCAAATCTCCTATCTACAATGGCAGCGATGCACTGCTCCACTTTTCGTCGCGCACCTATTTTGTGAAATACGAGGTCGCTGGCAAGCGATTACGAGGTGCGCCTAATTACCGGTAGCTAGAAAATCTCCATCAAACGGTATCCGCCGCGTGCGCGTTGTCGGCTACCGGTAGAGATTTCGCTTTGGAGATGACGACAGTCAACAAGTTAAAAGGGGCATAATAGTTTCTGCGATTCCTACAGACCCAGTGAGTACTGTAGCCTGCGGAGTGCTTTTCCGCGCCGTGATCGCACAAAGATGCCGCTCTGCCTGATGGGCGCAAAGACTGCGACTCTCCGAAGGCGAGCCGACGACCGCCAGATCGACGGGATCCTCGCCACTGGAAGATTGTATAGTACGAACCTACGAACCTGGTACGATGTCAGATGGCAGTGGGATGGCAAGCACAATCATCTCTCCGTAAGGTCAATGCAAGTCGCTTTTATTATAGTTTACATGGCCTTATCGCATTCTTGTCTCGCCAGGCCCCTCCTTCGATTCTCCTTTATAGCTAAAACTGCTTCGGCGTCAAAGCCCACTAACAGACGAACAGGCTTGTCTGCCCTCTGCACGCCGTCGACATCGACCATGGATTACAAACGGGCAAAACTGGACGACACAGTCTCCGAGAAGGTGATCGGGACGCACTCGGGCACGTTCCAGGCGGATGAAGCCATGGGAGTCTGGATGCTTCGACAGATTCCAATGTTTCGAAATTCCAGAGTTGTTCGATCTCGCGATCCGAAAGTCCTGGAAAGCCAGGCTTCCATCATAATTGATGTCCTCGGTGTTTATGATCATGCTAAGATGCGATACGACCATCACCAACGCGATTACGATGAACGCTTCGACTCTGGGAAGGAAGGAACCGATGGGAGATGCACCAAGCTTAGCGCTTCTGGCCTTGTGTATCGACACTATGGAAAGGATGTCATATTAGCATACTATCCTACCCTGTCGGCTGAAAATTTGGACCTTGTTTTCAAGAAAGTATATGATACATTGTTAGAGGCACTTGATGCCATCGACACAGGTGAGGGGCTGAAAGGCGGATGTATAGACTGGTCGAACCGCGGGAACCGACCAGCCCAGCTTTGAACAAGTTTCTAATCTGGCGCATATCTTCACAGGTGTGGAAATGGCACCAAAAGGTGTAGAGTTGCTGTATAAGGATGCCACTGGTCTATCCAGCCGTGTCAGCCGATTGAATCCCCGTTGGAATGAGGTCGACAGCAATGGAAACCCGCCCGACTCCGACGAGCGATTCGAGCGTGCTTCCCAAATGTGTGGCGAAGATTTCTTGTCAGTTCTCACGAAAATTGTGGAGAGCGATCTTCCCGCCCGTGACTTTGTGGAAAAAGCAGTGTTGGAGAGAGCTTTGACGGATCCCTCCGGAGAGATCATCAAGTTAACATCTGGGGGATTGCCTTGGAGAAACTATTTGTACGAATTCGAGAAGAAATATTCTGTTGACCCTTTGATCAAATTTGTGCTGTATACAGATCAATCTGGAATGTGGAGAGTTCAGGCTGTGACGGTTGAAGGGAAAGCGTTTGAAAATCGACTCGGTCTTCCGGAGGTAAGGCAGCGGATCACCTGACATCCACCGCTTGTGCAGATTTCATGACGTTCAAGCTAACTGTGTTGGTATTCCACGCACGCCCATCGGTCCAGGAATGGCGAGGTGTCCGAGATGCAGACCTTGAGGCAGTCACCAAAATCGCTGAAAGTAGATTTGTTCATGCAGCTGGATTTATCGGTGGCAATGATACGTACGAAGGAGCATTAAAAATGGCACAAGTGGCTTTGACAAAGAAATAGGGCAGCGAATCCCTTATCCTTGCTTTCCGATTTCCACGAACCTGGAGTGAGAACGTCAAGCAAGCGGCATTAAAGGAACTATATCTAGTACCACTTCTTGGCCAGTCAGCGAGTGTGTTTTGGAAAATTCCCAACCGAAGCATTCCAGGATCAGCCAGTAGAATAAATGCCACTTTCCAGCTCTAGTACCAGCAGCATTGATGACACAAACCCGAAATCACTATTCTCGACTACTACCAGTAGCAATTCGAAGCAAGTGGAGAGATGATATCTTAATGAAGGTTACCTTGGCCAATGGCGATTACACAATGGTGTGGATGCATTTCTATGGAATTAGAAGCCTGTTGGTCAATTGGGCCTGCTGAGCTAGGTTCCGATCCCGATGAATATTAGGGCCCCTCTCAGTAATTGGTACCCGAGCAGTGGTTCTTGTTGCGAGAGCGTTGGCTGAGTCTACTACTACCGGTGGTTGGACTACAGAAGGCGATTCGTGCGGCTCGAGTAGGATGGTCCAGATTCTCAGATCGAGGGAATATCTAATGGGGACTAGAGTAAAATGATGTAGTTAGAGCTGTGTTCTTGATTGGCTACCCGGCCAAAAACTATTCTTACACCGCCTGTATTGCTAGATAGTGCGTACTCGTAGCCATTAGCTCAACGACAGAGATCAAGCTTATGTATATACGTCTAGTACTACTGTCAATACATACCTGTAAGCGGTCTCTGCGCTCTGCATTTTTTCTGCTGATTACTACTGTCTGTAGTGTAGAGAGAGGATTTACTGATTTTGTTGTCAACGAGATTAATTCCATTCGATCGCATTGCCAGAATTTTCCATTGATTGTCACTGCAAGGTCGTTAGCTGCCAGAAGGCAAAAATGGCAAATGAACCTGAGGTCATCGATGTCCTGGACTCGTCCGACGATGAAGGCATCACCGTCCCACGATCTGATCTTCGCACGGAGCGTCGGCCTGACCACACGGGCAGCACGATGCTTCCTGCTCCTGCAAGAAAGTCCCAAGCAAGTCTCTCAAATGGAGGGGAATCCGCAGATAATGCCATTTCGCTACTGGCTCGGCCTGACCACACGGGCAGCACGATGCTTCCTGCTCCTGCGAGAAAATCCCAAGCAAGTCTCTCAAAGGGAGGGGAATCCGCAGATAGCGCCATTTCGCTACTAGACAGCGATGATGAGGTCTGTATTATCTCGCCCTTGATGGCGCGTGTTGCGTCACGTCGACGTCAAGCTGCCTTGGCTGCAAGGCGACCGCGGTCGAACGAAGAATCATCATCACTCACCCTGGACAGCATACTCTCGTCTACGGAGCGGCGGCGAGGGAATCTTGCCTCGTCGTCGCTCGATCGCAGCCACAGACGCCGAGAAGGAAATTCTGTCCGTACATCGAAATCTCCCCGAAAGACGGCGACAGAGCGAAATCCAGTCACCGGTGCTATTATATTTCGCGTGTACGATTCCGACGAGGATTCTAGTAGCACGGATTCAGATGACGAAGTACCAGCTGAGGCGTTTGGCGATGCTGAAAATGAGAGCCCTGATGCCGCTGGTAGGGCAATGGGCTCGAACACGTCGATTCTGGGCAAGAGACCGCCCCCCGCACAGGAATCGCAAACGGGAAAATTCAAGCAGACTGGCTGGTTCAGACTTGACCAGCAGCCTGAAGTCTCTGTTATAAGTGGTCGCCCGGTGGCGTCCAACGAAATAATGGATGAACTGCTGTCACTTCAGGACGACTCTCTGGGTACGGATACGCAGAATGCGCATTTGCCTAGCCTTCACAGTGAAGAGGGGGCGGGGAAGGCTGTGACTGCAGGACCTTTGCATTCGCAAGCGAGGAAGAGAAAGCAAACTCCTTCTGGCGAGGAGCGGACGCCGCCGACAACCATGGACGAGTCATCATATGTCCAAGGCAGCCCACATCAAGTTTCCACGTCAGTTCGAGGTTGCATCAGCAAAACTCCACCCCCGCCAGATGAAATTGCTGGTGGTAGATATTCGGCTCCTGCTTCAACAGTAGGACACAGTTTGGGGCGATCGGCTGCCCGAGAGCCTTGCGATACTGATTCTCAGCATTCTCCACCCGCGGCAATATCCGGCAGAGAGTCCACTCCAATCACGCCCAAGACAGGAGAAGGCGCATCCGCTGGCAAGAAAGCCGACAATTTCTGCTTTGTTTCAGGGAGCATAACATCGCCCCTACCGCTACGCTTTAGAAGTGGGGATAGCACCTCGCAATCTGACGATTCCGGACCTGTACTTATCATTGATCCTCCGGCTTTCGATGGCGCTAATGAAGGGATGCCATCCGGCGACGTTGCTATTGGAAAAGGACGAAAATGTGCCACTCAAGTGATGGTTGGTCAAGATAACGTCTTCGTACCCACGACTCCCTCACGTTCAAAATTCGAATTTTTTAGTGGGCCTCAAGCCGTGATCCCTCCTATTCCATCGGATGATATGCTACCGACTGAAGAGTACCATGAACTCATGCAACCTCCGCCAGCTTCTGATTTGCATTTGGATGCGCAATCCAGGAAGCTGGTGTCTAGATCACAGTCTAATCCACTTGACGTCAGTCCTCTTCGAGCCTGGAACGAGCTTGGCCGTAGACTCAGAGCTTGGCAAGTTAGGGAAGGGCAGGACTTTTCTTGTGTCGAGGACGGCATGGTGGCTTCCCAATCGGAACCAATCGCAATGAGACCGACATCTAATGGCGGGAAATATAAAGTTCCTAAAGAAGACAGGAAGTTTGCAGGTGGAGAAGACCCACCGATTGGATCCGAACAAAGGTCTGCTGAACTCAATGCCATGAACTTCGTTCCAAGTCTGGGGCAAGATTACAAAGACGAAAAGACTGGGCTCCCTTTTCGTATTTTTGCTGTAGTTAACGGCACCGACAATCTTATCTACCGATTCAAACTTCACGTGAAAGCATCTTCTATCCCAAACGCTGGGTATGGGGCATTTCTAATGTTTCTGGGTGCACAGGAGCTTAAGCCTTCCAAGAAAAAGCGCAGAGAAGAGATTCGGGACAGGCGCCCGCCTAATGACAGTGGCAAATTGTTTGAGTCTCTCACTGTCCAACATGCAGAGGGATTCGGGATTAAGTTGACCTTAACGGGCGAGCATCTCAAGTCGTGGTACAATTCGTACTATACTCTCCCGAAGCTTGAAGCAGCTGTGCCTGATGACAGGATATCGACACCCAAAGCCCCGACCCGCAAGTTTGGTGTAAATTTATCTGATCCAGATCTTGCCTTCGATGCCGATGAGCTCGAAGGCCTTCGCAACCCACAGCAGCGCATCGGTCACTACGGTCTGTTTACTGAAGAAGACTACGTTGATGCGCCGAAGAGGACGTTTTCATCTCTTCATGCAGGAAATGGCTATATCGATATTGGAAGATATGGGCCGTTTCGAAAGGAAGGTGAGTAAATATGATTGATGCTGGTCGCTTGCAATATTCAACTCCAGAGGCGCTGGTTCTCACATTTAGTGTGGCAGATCGGAAGTTTGATTTCAATAATCAAGCAAAGTCCTTTCTTTTTGGATTCGAGCCAAACGTGTGGAGTTTCGGTGTTCCCGAATCAATGTTTGGCCAAGGACAAGTGATAGACATCACCTGTGATATTACCGGAGAACCGCATGAGATCGCGCGTTCGTTTCTCCCGATGTACGTGAATGAGGTGGGACATCTCCCCAAAAACAGGAAAACCATCTTTGCGTTCGATGAAGACGATAGGGTTATCAAGTACTACTTGAGAATTGAGGAGCCCATGAAAAAGGGCGACGAAATTGAACTTTTGACAGACTACGACGCCCCCTACGAAAATTGCAGAGAGAGAAAAGGCTACGGCAAGAAAAATATTCGCGAGGGCATTCGGGGGGATGATCACTTTCCTACTTTCCTGAGAAGGAATTTCATCGAGCGTAGTGACTTGACGCTTGACATCAAAGAGGCGGAAGTCACGTGGTTCTACGTACTTGTCGAATTCTGTTCCGAGAAAATCGGGCGAAAACTGCACTCAATAGCAGACGACTTCCTAGCTTGGCGACCAACTGGAGAAAACCCCCCTTTCAGTCCTCTAACATCTAGGCAGCTCGTTGCCATTCGGCGATTGGAGTGGTTGACTACGTCAATGAATGAACGTTGTCGCCAACTGCAACAATCGCCGCCAACAAGTGCTTGCGTGGCAATGCTCAACCAATGCGATAACTACATCTCTGATATGAAATGGGGGAAATGGTCAGACCTTTTTTCTTTGCTTGACAAATACCCAAAAATAGTCGACCGGGACCAGAAAAGCTTACGGGACGAGCTCGATCGTGAAGCGGTCGAGGAGATTTGTTTCCAAGTCATGGAGAAGCTCGCAATGCCGTTGGACGAATCAAGGTGGTGCCCCGTTGCAGTGGAATTGATCGAGACTTTGTCCAAGGCAACAGCCAGAACGTTGTGGCAGAATCATGATCATACTTCCTTGGGGCAAATTTTCATCGAAGAGGCAGAGAAGGCTGCCTTAGAGATCAAGAAGGCTGCCTCAGAGATCCAGAACCCGGCAAGGCTCGCTCGACTGGTGTTTGGTGGAGATTTCAAAGACCCGTTTATGTGCCCTGAAGAGTCTTGTGTTCAACCGGCTGCTAAGAAGACTGGGCAATCAAGCAAACTCATAGTCGTCAGAACCGAGGATGGTCCGAGCTCGAAGGGTACTCTCGTGGGGCGTCCGAAGGCGGCCGACAATGTTTCGGGGAACATCGAAGGCATTCAAACCGAATGGTATATTGCGCGTCAAGTCTACTTTGTCGCTGCCGTCCTTTCGAAAGTGGCTCTAGCAGAAGATCCGTTGTTCCAAGACAGGCTGCGTTCCTGTCTTGAAATTAGCCCCGAAGTTGGAGACACTGCCCTCGCACAACCGATCTCCCCGGAGAGCGTGCAAGCCTCCAAGCCAAAAAAGAAGGGTCGAGTAAAGAGCGAATGTGCAAAACCAAACAAACGGCCCGATGGAGAGCGAGAATCAGTGAACGTCCCCCTGTTTTGGCATCTTGTGTGGCCATGTTTGAAAGATGAATGCGGCTGGACTCTCGTGCGTGGTAATCGACCAAATGATTTCTATGCCCTTCCACCGGGTGTGGTCAGAGGTGGGGGCTTCCAAAACCGAGTCGACTTTTTTGACTCGACGCCCCTGGGTAAGTACATCGACACATTCTGTGAAGCAATATGGCTACTCTCTGACTCAAGCGTTGTCGTTCATAGTTTTTAATTTTCTGAAGACCAGCCCCACGTGGAAAGACGAGCCAGCAATTCTTAGGTGTTTGGAAGAATATTACGGCTGCAAGAATTTGTACGAGGAGATAAAGGGGACTAAAAAGATCCCCAAGTTCCCCGATAAAGCAGCGAGATGCAGTTGGCTCCAGGACGAGGTGAAGAGAAGAAAGAAAGAATAGTTTAACATTGAGTGGTCTTCTTGTGTGGTGTGCAGTTGCCAAGCAAAGAATTATTCCGTATTGCGAATCCCTACCCTACTCGGAACGAGGGGAAGGTTCCGATAGCCGAAGACACACAGTCTGGGAGTAGATAATCATTGTGGGTAGTTCTCTATTCTATTATTGTTGTACCCCCAAAGACGGCCATCAGTAGCGGCGACTTTGGCGCTACTGCGACCAGACTATTCCCTTCATTGATTCAAAGCATTCAATGCCGAGTGACGTTCGATCCAGGTCCCCTTTGGTAGCCAGTCATCTAGTAGTTCCAATGCAGCAGATTTAGCCCCAACCGGCGGAACTATGCAAATTGAAGCCAGCTTATCGCCACTGCCATCGAGAACATGGAAGGGTGGGGTCACTTGAATCGTTGTACTTTGGCGGATACTGGATAGCCGATCAAGCATGCATTTTGTGAGCCCACTACTTTCATCACTCAGAGGCCAGGTCACCATGAAATTCGTCGTGTCGCTTTCTGTCACGTAGTCCTTGAACGGGTTGATACTAGTCGGTCTCCACAATTCTGCTCTGCCAACGTCTCGCCCTTCGCTACTGCAAGCAATTCTCAAGAAAGAAGGTTCGGAACTAGCGATGCTGATGTTCGATCTGGCCCCGAAAGAAACAGATCCCATCCGTGACGCTTGCACTTTGGCGCTTTGGAAAGTGGCCCTGGCGACTGCCCGATGTGCTGTCATCTCTTCAGTTTGTGTATGTTTGTCCTAAAATGTCTCTAGTCTATATTATGAACACCATCGTGGCCTTGACTTTAGACAAGTGTCATGATTGTGTCATACTTGCTTGATCGTTGCGAAGGACCAAATCAATCGAAGAAGGTTCATGTCAACTTTTTGAAGCGGAGTATCACTGTTGCGGGGTTGGTAAGCCAACTCAGGCAACATTACTCTAATTACTCAAAGTAGTCAAACTCCTTGGGCGCGCGCGGGCACAGCCCCCCCCAAAAAAATATATCACACAGAGAAAAACTGGACAGATCCCCTCTGCTACCTACGATACCGTTGGTGTTGTTCACTATAATATCATATTAGAAGAATCTGTGTAAGGCATCTTATTCCGCCGCACTATACCAACATTTCCTTTTCAATTTTATCGCGGACTTCTTTCCCGAACAACTGTTCACCTAGCTCAAGCGCGAACTCTATGGCTGTTCCTGGACCCTTCGAAGTAGTCAAGTGTCCGGTGACAGATACAGCATCGTCGGTCGGGTTTGTCAGCTTTGCGCGAAAATGAGGTGCCGGATAGCAAGTTGCGCCATCCCCAAGTAGCAGCCCTTGATCCGCCAAAACCACCGCTGGGGCGGCGCAAATTGCTGCGTACATTTTCCTGCTTGCACTTTGCTTCGCTAGAATTTCAGACAGCGCTTTTGACTCGCGAAGGTGTGTCGCCCCTAGAATTTCCAATTGTTAGTGAAGACCTCAGTTTTCTGCAAGAAATTAGCTTCACGAGGAGTCTTACCTGGCATTCCACCTGGAAGGGCTACTAGGTCCCATTCTTGGTTCAGAGCGTCCTCGATGGACATATCTGCCTCAATCTGCGAAAAAAAGGACGTCGTATATGTGAGAAGTTCCAGTTGTAGATATTCCGCGAGGAGTTTACCCGCAGCCTTCCGTCGTGGAGACTTCCTTGACCGTCACTGGGTTTTCTGAACAGGTGGCACCTACCTTGATGCCCCGGCTCATCTTGCATGTCAATTGATTTTCCATGACGGAAGCAACTACCACCTCTGCACCACATCGAGTCAAGGTATCAGTAATACAGGTGGTTTCAATTTCCTCGCTTCCGTCAGCGATTGGTACGAGAACTCGCTTGGTCATGTGGAGAAATGTCGACGAGGAATATTGACGAGAGGCAGACAATGGCGTGAAGGATTGGACTACTCGTGCAGGCGAGAGGGCAAGTAAGGCAGTAAGCACTCGTGCCATCGGTTTGTCCTCGTAAGTAAAACTAGATCAATGCTTTGTGCCTTTCGTTCTTGGGATTTGCACAAACAACAATGGGGAAGATCTTTAGATATTTCTTTTTACCGCCGCCATTGGTTGTTGCTTTTTGTCGACCGAGACGACCTCTTTTTCTGCGAACCATGCTCGCGCTCCATGCCATAAGCTCTTCCGCGCAGACGCGAGGCCTCATTTCCAAAAATCGGGCGCATTCACGATAACTCGTGTTGTACGCAAAAATAAAAGTACACTCGGATAACACGAGTTATCGCGCGGCGCACGGTTTTTGGAAATGAGGCCTCGCCTTTGCGCGGAAGAGCTTATGCTTCAGGTCGCATTAGTCGGTCACCTGATTTGGTTCGTCCCTGCGCGCGCGTGCCCAAAAGGCGGCGCGGGTTTTGTGGGTGCAGATGGAAACACCATTATGCAGTCGATTGTTGTCCACTCACTTTCTTGGAACATCATCAACAACCATCTTCGTCCGACAAATTATCGATCGATAGGCAGTCGTACGAGAAGGCTAGTTGCTCACCAGAAGTCGAGGCCTTGATTGCATATAAGTCGAGCGGAGTGGTTGAAGGAGGATTGATCAGGTCAGCATTTTTCGCGGAGTGTCTTTGTAGCATCAACCATTGCTGGAGAAAGATTATATTACCAAACACGCCGACACCTGCAGCAATGGGTTTTGGGGTCCGAATGTGGTGGTCGAGGGCAAAAGGTCCTTTATCAGCCTCGTTTCATTCGCGGCTCCACGTCCTTGCGTATGACGAACACGGTGTTTTGATAGGAAGAGTATGACTCCCCATGTCGCCCCTAGAGATGCCGATGCGCCAATATTTCAATTCGCTTACTATATATTTTACTCACACTCTTAATCTACGTTCATTCCCAGTCCAAATAATCCTATCGGCCTGCATTGAATCCGTCAACGAAGTCGTCTCCGCCACTACTGATGACAATCTCCTCTTCTCCGATATCAAGAGTCAAGTCGATTTCTCCTTCCTCGTCTACTGAAATGCTGCTATCGCCTCGTTGAAGCGGCGGGTTTGGAGGAATGCCCCTGCTCTGAAAATAGCCTGTGAGCTGGGCGGGAATCTCATCGAGTGTCTCTGACGTAAGGGCCTGGCTGTTATGTTTGTGTTTGTTGAACTCCACAAATTGTGCGATGTCCCTTTTTCCCGGTCCGCTGCAGTCGTCCAAAAATCTCATGCTGCTGAAGTCGGCATCCCCAACTCCCACGATGACAACCGACAATGGTGCGTTGCTAACCTCTTCGAGGCATCTTGCGGTGGCTTGGACGTCTGAAACGGCACCGTCTGTTACAATGAGAAGAATTGTGTAGCACTGCTTTCCGTTCCTCATGGCATTTTGTTGGGCGCTCTCTGCACGAGCGGCAGCGGTTCGAATGACGTCGGTGAAAACAGTGGGAGCAGACATGGTCAGGCCTGAGCTGAAAACGCCCCTGTAGGCTTTCAAAACTCCATCGACGCCATGGTGCTCCGCAGCACCACCACACTGGAATGCGTGCTGGACGACGCCACTGTACTTTGCACCGAAGCCGAAAACCGGGAATCTTTGATCCGAGTCGTATTTTGCTAGAATGCTAACAATAGCCGCGATCGCCTTTTCATAGTCATTCCTGCCCGACGGATCCAGGTAATGAAGAGTGCCAGGCTTTCTTGGATCACCATTGGACCCAGTATAATCGATGGCAACAACCACGTTGAGCTCTGCGCCACCAAGAATGTAATCGAGGAAGTTGGCGCCGATCTTCGGCGCTCCTGATCCAATCGCGCCCTTAGGGACGTACGTGGCAGGAGCGGGCACTGGGACAGGTGCTGATACAGAGACGGCCCCCATTCGGTCGGTAACGGTATCCATACCGCTAACGTCCGCTTTGAGCACGTGGATTATCCCTGATTCTTTTCCCTTTTGCTTTAGTTTGAGCACCTCGTTTCGTTGTGATGCGGCAATCAATGCATTCACCGTGGTCTGAAAATCTCCCATCGGTTTGTGCTTGCCAGACGATTCATGATCAAAGACGGCAAATTGAAGTGGTAAATCGAGGTCGCCTCCGCACAATATAGCTAGATCTATCGCGGCTTCTTTCCACTCCGGGTTCAGATTGTTGTGAATATCTTCTGATCGATAAACATTATCCCATGACTGGCCACCAGCAGCATCCACTTTCCTTGACAACTCGAAAAATGGATCCGATTTGCTAAATTTTGCAATCAAAGCCAGAGAAGAAGGACAGTTTGGTGACAATGCGAGGTTCGGTATCGGGTTAGGGTTGCAAAATCATGTCAATCGCAACTGCGGGAACCACCTACCTGAAAAGTCCTTCAACATTCTTCAAATTTTCACCCTTCATTTTCAGTCGCAGAACGCCAGAGCCCTCACTCTTTCTCGCTTGCACGTAGAGACTATGGAAGGATAAGTGCCATTCGTGAGCGACCGAGCCTTTCTCCTCCCGTGTCCCATCCAGGGAAACTACTTACGTTCCTCCACCTCTAAGTTTCTTTCCTTTCGTGCTTCCTCGCGCGGCAAGAAGCTCGGCAATATCAAAAACAGCGCTTCCCATAGATTTGTTGTCTCCTTTACGGACCTGCGTGGTACAGTGTATTGTTGGGCATTAGTCGATATTGAGAATTGATGCAATTTCATATTGCGCACGCAGCGCTTGTCTTACCTCATCGAAGACACTAAACGCAACTTTAGTGGTTGATCCCAGTTCATAATTAATCACAAAAACTTTGACCCAGTTTGGGTTCAGATTGTTCTTGATAACTTCGCTTTTTCCTGTAGGACAAAAGTAGTCTGGTCATGAGGACCAAGTGGTCCGAAAGACAATCTCAGCGCCGATGAGTCCTCTTACCTATTACATAAGCTTTGGCGCCAGGATCGGTGGCAATTTTCGTAGCAATGACAAAAGGGTCACTAAAGAGAAATGAGAGAGAGAAGCACGCCCCTTGGTGAGATCTGACCCACGGCGGCGTCGGTCGAACCGCACAGAATACTGAACGACTCACCTGGTGCCTTTGAATGCCCCAGCAACATTCTTGAGCTTGGCGGCGTGCACAGATAGTTCGATCTTCATCAGGTATGTTTTTCCTTTTTATTTTTTATGTGATTCAGACCGGGCTAAGCAAGTGGCGTTTGACGATGCTATTCGGAAGAAGTGAATGAATACCTGTTTTGCCTTGGCTCTTTGACGCGTTCGGTCCGTTGCGAAAGACGATCTTCTGCCGTGCGGTCTTGCTTGGTAAAATCTTTTCGCGATTACCTCCTCCCTGTGATTATTGGGGGCGTACAGTACAGAACTGCGCGTGCGTGCCAAGTGTACCGAAATAGACTTCTTTGACCTCTCCCCCAAATGAAGCCATCCTTCTTTTTCCTCGTCAAAAGCCCGTTGGTCCAGTCCCGATTTTTATTCGTGGATCGCGTCCCACGAAGGTTTTAGTCGCTAGCCAGCGTCGTCCAGACGTCCGCGAAGATCTTGAATGAAATGAATGAATCTAGCGGTGCCAAATTGCGCGTAAACGTCTCGCGTCCGGGATTAACATTTGAATCATGAATAATTGCACTCAAATTAGTCAAACTTGGAATCATTTTTTGGGCGCGATGATGTTTTCGCTCGATGCTATCACGGAAACGAAATATCGGTCCGACCATGGACACCATTCTATAGATCATTACTTCATCCAAACATTGTATCTCAGATCTCTTTTTTGCACAGAGCTTTGAATACTATTGATAGAGGCTTATGCAAAAAAGAGATCTGAGATATTCATTTTTGAGAAAGATATGGTGACATTCGAACAATGCGGCATGTTGTGCGCCACCGTCGGTCGGCTGCCAAAATTCAATGGAGTATGGATGCCACCAGAGGCACTATGCAACGTCATATTGACAGAACATCTAATTCAATGTTCCGAAATGACAGTTTGCAAGGCTTTGAATCGAATTGTTGAAGATGGAGGTGGTGTATTCCGTGACCACGACAATGGCTTTGTATACATTGCGCGTGCACAACATCACATTTCGAAACCTGGCAAGACAACGAATCAGAAAATGTATTTCTATTTTATATCAACTAGTTGTGATCCCAATCATCAAACGAAGAACGATGGTGCATGGCAGCAAAGGTATGACCATGCCATGGCTCTGTCCGTGTCGCACAAAAAGCATCGCAAGCGGCCGGCAAATGTCTATGACAATGTCATCTTTGAAGATGCCATGCTCAGCCTTGACAAGCTAGCAAAGCGAAAAAGGTTGATTGTTGATGGTCCTTGTTGTTCAGTGAACACACCACAAGATGCATTCGATATATTTGTCGACTTGTGGCATACTCGGTATGGTGCCAACTCGCAGCCACCATTCAAACTTCTGCTACGATACTTTGAAGCCAACAACGAAGCACAAGAAGTGAGTGAAAGCGAAGGCAACAACAGTGACGATGACAGCAATATACTTTGCTCTTATATCCATGTTGACGACATCACCCTCCCGTGTGGACATACTGTCTGCCATGTCCCAAATACGTACACCGTTGTTGCCAAAAGCGCTCTCGCAAAATACAAAAAGTCGCACAACGCTCTGGACCACCTACGGCAGTTTTCAAAAAACAAGAAAGCATGTGAGACATACGAGTCAAGGATGATAATTGGAGCAATGGTGGCTGCCCATCCAACCGTCTCACCGGAAAACATCCACAGGTTTCTGGCTGTCGGTCGCATGTCACTGTTCAAAACCTTGAAGCTCCATCTAGGTCCCGATCTCTATGACACGGACTGGTTGATTGCTACCACACCAAAGCATGCTGACATTATGAACATGCTGAGGGATTTTGCAGTTGTGCAAGCGACTCTAATTTCCGAAGAAATGAAGCTGGCTCAAACGGTGTATGTCCAAGAAGATGGTGCCCCTGGTGGAGAGTCCACCGTTTCTGTCAACTTCTTCTGTGAAGATGACAAAAGTGGAGGGCCCTTCGGGACTGTGCACAATCGTTTCCTAGGTTTATCAAAAACTGGCAAAACGTCAAGTGAGATTGCATTTGGAATTGCACTACGCTGAAAGTACGATGAAAAAGTTGTAGTGGAAATAATTGTGAGATCTAAGTTATCGCTGATTCTATCGCTCCTAGACCACCAGGGTCTTTCCTCAACGCATCCTACATGCGTTGGATACAACTCCCACCGATCTAGCTTCTCGAATCTCTTCAAGGTCCATAGCTAGATACCGTTGGAAGTTCTATTCCAGTAGTAGACGTCGACGGCTCGCCGCGCTCGCCGTTGTCGTCGTCATTGCTCGTCAGCCGCGCCGGCCTTGCCCGTCCGTCCGTGCGTCCACAGACGTTCGACCAAGTCGACGTCGGCCAGGTATGTATCTGAGGTATGTTGGTACTACACGTAGGCCATTGTGTGTACTCATCGTTCGAACATTCTAACATTCCAGTGTTACAACATTCTAACGTTCTAACTACTTGTTAGATCTAGAGGGGTATTCTAGTGTACTGCATGCGCCCCCATGACAAGGGCTTCTAAGAGCTCACTCGTCAGCAGCATCGCGTTCCTCGTACGGATGCAGATTCCGGATATTGTATGTTTGTTGCACCGCTCCTTTTCTGATGCGAATAGAGCCATTGTCATTAATGTGCACGATCTCATACGGACCGCTATAAGGATTCGTCCCATACTTACGGGATTGTTCATTACGGACCATTACCTTCTGTCCTACGCGATACCGGTAAACTCTTCGCGTCTTGTTTTCAGCTGTGTTATTTTGGATAATACGAGATTCCTTTCGTTCCTTAATTAATTTCCAGTTGGCTTCGAACCGGGTATTTAGGATAGCGTCGCGGCCAAACACTAGCTGTGTTGGCGTCGCTTGCATCGTTGTGTGATACGTTGCGCGTACTGCGAACATAGTGGCTGCAAGGACTCCGTCCAGTGACTCCGTGTCTTCGGAGTTTTGCAACTCGAAAGTGCGAATCATGTTCCCTATGGTTTGGTGAACTCGCTCGATAATTGAATTAGCCTGCGGGTTTCGCGCTGTGATTGGCTTGGTCATTACGCCGTAGTCTTCGCGCACCATTCTTCGGAATTCTCCCATGAATTCAGTTCCGCGGTCATAAATAATCTTTTGTGGCCACGGATATCTCGTAAACCACGCCATTTCGGCCGCACTGGCTATCGAAAAGGCTTCTTTATTTGCTATACGTACCATCTCGAACCATCCGGTTGCGGGATCTATCATCGTGAGACACCATAGTTGTAGTGTCTTCTTACTACCTAGTTGTTTTATCTTATATGGACCTATCAGGTCGACACATAGCGTATCCCAAGGGTCTATTTCTGCCGCCTTGGGTGGAAGATGCCCGTACTTGACTGTCTTTCGCTTTGTCAGCTGACAGGTCGGACAGGACTTGCAGATCCGCTCGACATCGCCGCGGATGTTTTTCCAGTAGAAGTGTTGTCGAATCGTTTGTTCGGTACGCGTTTCTCCTGGGTGACAGAGCATCTCGTGATACCACTTGACGCACCGCTTCTGGAGACTCGTTGGGAGAACAATCTTGTCCTCGCGTACTATTAGTTCTCGCTTCTTTCCGCCCCCACGATAGACTTTGACTGAATATCGCGGGTTTGTACGTACTTTAGATAATAAGGCGCGGTCGGCATTCTGCATGCGCGCTATGTTCTTGTAAGTTAGGGGGAATGCATCGCGCGGTAATTCGTCGCCCGCCAAAAACTCATTTAAGTGAGATTCGGGGAAAGCTCTATCGTCGAGATCGAGTCGACTAAGCGCGTCCGCAACGACGTTGTGCTCGCCCTTGATATAGACGAGTTCGGGGCCAAACTCCTCGATTAAGAGGCGCCAACGCATGACGCGCTCCGTGTTAAATTCTTTATACGTAAGATTTTTATGGTCTGTGAAGACTCTGATTCGCTGTCCCAAAAGGATATTGCGAAATTCTTTAAGTGTTTCGACGATAGCTAAAAGCTCTCGTTCCGTCGTAGTGTAGCGCGTTTGCGCAGGGTTCAGCTTTCGACTATAGAACGCAATCGGTTTCCCGCGTTGCGATAACACTGCACCTAGCTGAGTATGACTAGCATCGGTGTGTATTTCGAATGGTATGTTGAAATCGGGGTATGTTAGTAGTGTCTGCTTACTTATAATTCGTTTCATCGTGTCGAAGGCATTCTGCTCGACCGGACCCCATTGCCATTTGGCTTCTTTAGAAGTTAGCGCACTCAGAGGGGCTAAAACTTCAGAGCGACGAATCCACATGTCGCGGTAGTAGTTAACTACGCCTATGAACTTACGTAGCTCGCGTTTATTGGTAGGTGCTTTCATAGCGTGAATAGCCTCTACTTTCTTTGCGACTGGTTGGATTCCGTCTCGCGTTATCCAGTACCCAAGGTATTCTAGTTCGCCACGGGCGAAGAACGACTTTCGGGCGTTCACCTTAAGACCGGTGTCTTTTAGACGTTTGAAAATGACTTCTAGTTTCTCTAGGTGGTCATCAAAATCGCCTGTAGTTAGTTCTAGTAGATCGTCGATGTACACTCGTACGTACTCTAGATCCTCAAAGAGGGTGCCCATTTTCTCTTGGAAAATGTCGGGACTATTCGAGAGCCCCATCGGCAAGCGTTGCATTTCGTACTTACCCCAAGGGAGTACGATAGTACATAGTTTCTTACTGTCTGGGCTTAACTCTATGTGGTAGTAACCCATGTTGAGGTCGAGACTCGTCGCGTACTGAAAGCCTTCTAGCTTCATCAGTAAGTCCTGAATCTTCGGGATTGGATACGGCTTGCGTTTAATCCGTTTGTTCAACTCTCTGAAGTCGTTGATGAATCGAACTGTTCCATCCTTTTTGGGGATGATAAAGGTGGGCGCACCCCATTCGGAGCGGTTCACCTTTTTGAGTACTCCGACTTGACAGAGTCGTTCGACTTCATCGCGCAGGGTACGCTCGTACGCTTTCGGTACAGGGTACGCTCTAGCATGGTACGGCTTGGCACCTTCTACTAGTTCAATGTCATAGGGGGCCCCACGCCATCGGCCGAGGGTACCGTCGAATAGTGTCTGGTATTTTGCTAGTAGCTGTTCTAGCTTACTCTGCTCATCCTTACTAAGGTGAGCTTGCTCTCTAGCAATGCTACGTGCATCGGCTTTCTCGTACTTGGCGTCGAGAATTTCTTTGATGCGGTCCGACATCTCGTCAACGTGTCCGCGTTCATGTACATGATACGACGTCGCCGTCGTCGCATCTATTTCTTTCATTGGCATACGTGCATCGTCCCATTCTACTTCCATAGCCTTGAAGTCGATCACTAGACCTAGCTCTTGCATGAGGTCTCTGCCTATAATCATGTCGTAGTTACCTAGATCATCTGCTAGGTGAAAGTCCCACTCGATCAATCGATCGTCGTGTAGTTCCGGTAGACTGAGTTGCGTGGTCACGCGTTCAGTACACTTATAACTACCGCTCATAGTTGTGAATACAGTAGTCGCCTTTTGGGTCTTTATTTTTAGTTTGCTAGCACTGCTCTTCTTCCAGAGACAGCCACTACCGCCAGAGTCAAGAAGTGCTTTGACGGTTACTACTTGTTGCCGACGTCCGCCGCGTTGGTTAACACGTGCAAACGTGATCGGTACTAGATGACTGGATTTTTGTCGTTTGTTTGAGCCTACAGTTCGACTACCTCGAATCGTGTTCAATAAGTAAAGCTCGCGCTCGCGCTGTGCTTCCGCCAGACATGCGTTGAGAGAGCTGAAACTTCGAGATTTCGTTAGTTTAACGAAATTTCGACTTGCGTGTGATTTTTGCGAATTTTGTGTTGCGCTTGTAACGCTATCGCTATTGTAAAATGATTCCATCTGTTGGACATCGTCCCTTTGGATAGAACTAGTGTAATCGTTCAATTCACCACTATTATTACTGTTGTATTCATATTCACACGTAGTCACCGGCTCACATCGTCAATCCATTTCGGTGTCGCTGTCGCTGCCGTCGCTGACACTGAGTTTGTCGAAGTCGATACCGTCGAGATCATCCATATCGTAATTGAAATTATCCATCGAGGGAGGATCTTCGGCCTTGCGTTTCTTTGCGGATTGTTTGACCGCGTTCTCGACCATCGACTTGATGTAGGCATGAAGCTCGCCTGTTTTCTTTTTCTTTTCGCCATCGCCATCGCTGTCGCTGCGGCGCCAAGTTTTGTTTTCGAAGCGGGCCTTTTTGAAACGACCTGCGACGTTCGAATGGGCAGCCGCCATCTTCTTTGCTTGATCCTTCAAAATAAGGCAATCATGGGTAGCATGGGTGTTGTTAGCGCCATGATAAAGACAATCATACTTGGCCTTACCGTCGGTTCCCGCTCTCGGGCCTCCGCGCTTCCTCTTCGAGGGTTTTTCGTCATTCGACTTGCCGTTGTTGTCTGCCTTCTTGCTGAGGGCTTCATTGATCTCCTCGGTAGCTTCCAGCCGTTCGCAGAAGTCTACAAAGTCTTGAACCGTGTGGTCCACGGGCTCGAATCCCTGTAGGATCATCTCCTTGCGCCACTTGGCGGGGATTCCAAACTCGCAATTCTCCATGAGCTCGTCGTCGGGAATTTTGTTTTTCTCGCCTTTCTCGTCGAATAGCGCGAGGTAATCGTTTAGCTCGCGGAGCCGAGCCACATACGCCTTCATTGTCATCGTCGGGGGCTTTCGGCAGATCCGACGCATATAGCGCTTTTGAAGTTGCACTGCGCGTTTTGGGAGGACATACGCCGTAACCGCGTGCAAACTTTTCTCAAAACTCTCAGGAGTTTCGGCTTCGAGTTCCGAGGCCTTCGCGTTGAACGCGGCCAATACCTGGCCTTTCAGCAAATTGCGTGTTAACGCAAATTTCTGAGGTCCCGTAGTCAAGTCCTGACCCGCGATCACATCCTTAAGTCCGATAAGGAAAAGGAACCACTCTTCGGGCGTTCCGTCCGTGAAATGCGGTTGTTTGACGCGTCGCATCAACGACTTTTTATCCTTTGGGTCAATGCGCAAGTCGTATTGACTGTACGCCCCGTCTTTGAGCTCCTTTGGCTCGGGTCTTTCGATACTGACCGGTGCTGATTTGAAGCCCTGCTTCTCGGCAGCGGTCTTCTTCGGGATGCTGTTTGCAATCTTCATCTTTAGCTCACGCGTGTAACGTGGAGTGTTAACACTGTGCACTACGCTGAAAGTACGATGAAAAAGTTGTAGTGGAAATAATTGTGAGATCTAAGTTATCGCTGATTCTATCGCTCCTAGACCACCAGGGTCTTTCCTCAACGCATCCTACATGCGTTGGATACAACTCCCACCGATCTAGCTTCTCGAATCTCTTCAAGGTCCATAGCTAGATACCGTTGGAAGTTCTATTCCAGTAGTAGACGTCGACGGCTCGCCGCGCTCGCCGTTGTCGTCGTCATTGCTCGTCAGCCGCGCCGGCCTTGCCCGTCCGTCCGTGCGTCCACAGACGTTCGACCAAGTCGACGTCGGCCAGGTATGTATCTGAGGTATGTTGGTACTACACGTAGGCCATTGTGTGTACTCATCGTTCGAACATTCTAACATTCCAGTGTTACAACATTCTAACGTTCTAACTACTTGTTAGATCTAGAGGGGTATTCTAGTGTACTGCAGAATCAAACATAGCATCGCAACAACATTCAACTCACCCGAGATAAAATTTGCAAATAACACCGTGGACTCTGGTGCCGGAACACCAGAAAGCCTGTGGCAGGAGCTATCTGGAAGGCAGATGATCGCTCCACTCTTCAAAGCAAGCGGTGATGGTGGGAACAGTTGTTCTCATCACGACACCCAGTCCGTCTTTCGCCTCCCAATGAAACACTACATCGGGGAAGGTGGGATTGATGAACGCAACGCCATGCAACTGTTGCATAGTGTATATGATCTGTATTCTGTGATCGAAGAGCAATCCAAGGGATTGTGGAAAGCACTTATGAGAAAACAATTTGAACCCGGTGCTACAATTCCAAAATACTTACTGTCATCAGTGACGGAACCACTTATCACTCGCTGGTGGACGGTAGGTGAAGCTGCTCGGTTCGCAATTTCTGCTTGGCAGCAGATTCTGTTGATAACAAATCTAGCGGTGCCAAATCCCGTGTAAATGTCTCATTTTTGTACCAAGCCAGACGGTACAAAAATGACCCATCCGAACCACGAAACGACCGACCATTTCGTGGCGAATTTAGTCAACAAGACATATGATGAGGTCACCGACAACACAATACGAGGGACATAATAAACAACACCAACGAGGCAATCAACCGCTTCCATTATAATTACTTTTCGACACGAAAGTCCACATTCCCTCGAACTTGGAAGCATTTGTGTTGGAACCCGGCATTCTCCAGCTCAGCGGTTGAAGGATTGGCACCCTCAAAATGCTGCAACCGAAAAATTCTCTCTTCGTCTGCCATCAACATGTTGAGCATGGTTGTCCAGTTTCCGGACCGTTTGTCAAGCTGCTCCCAAGACATGAATTCGGAGGGTAGAGGCATTGGGTGGGATCGATTGCTCTCTTTCAAAGTAGGACCTTTCTTCTGGGGAAATAGGTAAGTAGCTGGAAACACCATTTGATGTTGCAACTCTTGTCGCAATATCTTCTCATGCATCTTTTTATTAAGACTGCTCAGAGCTATGAATCCTTGGGCTCTGGCTGTCATTGTCACCCCACGTTTCTTGGTTCGAGCATTCACTCGCACAGTGGCATTTTGATGACGGGACAGACGATCCAACAGATGGGATTGTCTCACACTTGACAGAGCAGTACCAGATAAATTTGTAAGTGCACGAGTGATTTTGTTGCGATGGTCTTCAAAGTTCGCTTTCTCACTGATGATCTTGTGTTTCTCCATCTTTTCTCTCACGACAGAGACCAGATGGCTGAGAAACTTGGGACCGACAAGGCGATTTTCACGTTTATTTTTCTTTGCATTAGCCGTTTGAGGGGGCCCTGTTGGGTCAAGACTGTCAGCATCATCAGTGTCCTTGATGAGACCATTGGAAGCAATGGCCATCCAGGATGCGGTAAGTTCACCTTTTCCTGTTTGTTTGATAAATGCTGTTCGTTTCACATGCCGCTCTTGCATTTGTTGAGAACTAGCTTCTGCAGCGAACATTTTAAGAGCGTAGAGGCGATGTGGCGATGCTGCAAGATTCCCTGGATCCCACAATGATCCAGGGGGGGATTCAACAATAAACCGTAGTGCTGGCCTTGCATGCATTGCTAACGCTGTCTCCCACTGACAATCTTGCGATTGAATAAAAGCAGCGTAGTCTCGGAGGATGATTGGGTGCTCGTTTCTTGGAAAGATGCTCTTCTCTGGAACGCAAGTGTTGGGTAGTGTTTGGAGCAGGGTGGCGGGTACATTTCCCTCCAACATGAACGAGGCAACAACAACCCCCAAGGGCCCGCCTTGAAAGGCAGCTCGGAGTAAGCGGTCGGTTTTGACGTAGCGTTTGTTGTGTTTGTGTACTTGCTCCAATGCCATCTCACAAAAACCTTTTACCATGGATTTTCTCTCCACTCGCTCTTCCATTCCCATGGCGTCAAATTTATCGCAGTATTTCTCAAAGTGGTGAATTGCCCGCCAATCTGAAATGCACTTCTGGAGCTTCACAACGTCTAGGTAGTATCGAGTTGCCCGGTGGTAAGTAAGAAACCCGGATCTGCCGACATTTCTATCCACCATTCCTGACCATTCCATTGCTTCGTCTAAATAAAACTTGCAGAAGGCGTTGATAAAATAAATGTCGGACTCGATAACAGCTTCCTGCATCAAAGAATACAGTCCAGACGCAATCTTGTTTGGTTTTGTGTCGGCATTGTATTCGTTCACAACCATTTTTGTTATCAACAGAATCTGCTGCCAAGCAGAAATTGCGAACCGAGCAGCTTCACCTACCGTCCACCAGCGAGTGATAAGTGGTTCCGTCACTGATGACAGTAAGTATTTTGGAATTGTAGCACCGGGTTCAAATTGTTTTCTCATAAGTGCTTTCCACAATCCCTTGGATTGCTCTTCGATCACAGAATACAGATCATATACACTATGCAACAGTTGCATGGCGTTGCGTTCATCAATCCCACCTTCCCCGATGTAGTGTTTCATTGGGAGGCGAAAGACGGACTGGGTGTCGTGATGAGAACAACTGTTCCCACCATCACCGCTTGCTTTGAAGAGTGGAGCGATCATCTGCCTTCCAGATAGCTCCTGCCACAGGCTTTCTGGTGTTCCGGCACCAGAGTCCACGGTGTTATTTGCAAATTTTATCTCGGGTGAGTTGAATGTTGTTGCGATGCTATGTTTGATTCCAAATGCAATCTCACTTGACGTTTTGCCAGTTTTTGATAAACCTAGGAAACGATTGTGCACAGTCCCGAAGGGCCCTCCACTTTTGTCATCTTCACAGAAGAAGTTGACAGAAACGGTGGACTCTCCACCAGGGGCACCATCTTCTTGGACATACACCGTTTGAGCCAGCTTCATTTCTTCGGAAATTAGAGTCGCTTGCACAACTGCAAAATCCCTCAGCATGTTCATAATGTCAGCACGCTTTGGTGTGGTAGCAATCAACCAGTCCGTGTCATAGAGATCGGGACCTAGATGGAGCTTCAAGGTTTTGAACAGCGACATGCGACCGACAGCCAGAAACCTGTGGATGTTTTCCGGTGAGACGGTTGGATGGGCAGCCACCATTGCTCCAATTATCATCCTTGACTCGTATGTCTCACATGCTTTCTTGTTTTTTGAAAACTGCCGTAGGTGGTCCAGAGCGTTGTGCGACTTTTTGTATTTTGCGAGAGCGCTTTTGGCAACAACGGTGTACGTATTTGGGACATGGCAGACAGTATGTCCACACGGGAGGGTGATGTCGTCAACATGGATATAAGAGCAAAGTATATTGCTGTCATCGTCACTGTTGTTGCCTTCGCTTTCACTCACTTCTTGTGCTTCGTTGTTGGCTTCAAAGTATCGTAGCAGAAGTTTGAATGGTGGCTGCGAGTTGGCACCATACCGAGTATGCCACAAGTCGACAAATATATTGAATGCATCTTGTGGTGTGTTCACTGAACAACAAGGACCATCAACAATCAACCTTTTTCGCTTTGCTAGCTTGTCAAGGCTGAGCATGGCATCTTCAAAGATGACATTGTCGTAGACATTTGCCGGCCGCTTGCGATGCTTTTTGTGCGACACGGACAGAGCCATGGCATGGTCATACCTTTGCTGCCATGCACCATCATTCTTCGTTTGATGATTGGGATCACAACTAGTTGATATAAAATAGAAATACATTTTCTGATTCGTTGTCTTGCCAGGTTTCGAAATGTGATGTTGTGCACGCGCAATGTATACAAAGCCATTGTCGTGGTCACGGAATACACCACCTCCATCTTCAACAATTCGATTCAAAGCCTTGCAAACTGTCATTTCGGAACATTGAATTAGATGTTCTGTCAATATGACGTTGCATAGTGCCTCTGGTGGCATCCATACTCCATTGAATTTTGGCAGCCGACCGACGGTGGCGCACAACATGCCGCATTGTTCGAATGTCACCATATCTTTCTCAAAAATGAATATCTCAGATCTCTTTTTTGCATAAGCCTCTATCAATAGTATTCAAAGCTCTGTGCAAAAAAGAGATCTGAGATACAATGTTTGGATGAAGTAATGATCTATAGAATGGTGTCCATGGTCGGACCGATATTTCGTTTCCGTGATAGCATCGAGCGAAAACATCATCGCGCCCAAAAAATGATTCCAAGTTTGACTAATTTGAGTGCAATTATTCATGATTCAAATGTTAATCCCGGACGCGAGACGTTTACGCGCAATTTGGCACCGCTAGAATCAATCATCGAATCCATCTTGCTTTGCGCATCCATTGACAAATCTTCGTTTTGACCGCGACGGCAGCCGCTCGCAACACAAAAATCACTGAGAACAAGAAAAGAACCCCCCGCTCGGACAGCAACATTCAAGCAACCATGGTGAAGTTGGAGCTTTCTTTGTATGCCAACAAATTGAAAAATGTCGCTGGCGCCTTCAAGGGCACAAGGTTCGTATCCATGCAATTCATGACCTGTTTCCATGGAGTCTTCGCACTGGTAGCTCGGAATCTCACTCAACTTCTTCGTTTGTAGCGACCCGTTTGCGGTTGTAACCAAAGTCGCAAATCGGACTGGAGAAAGCCGATCGTTTTGGGGAAAACCGAAGTGTAAGTCTTTTGCGTTTGGAAATGTCTTCCTGTCGTGGTTCCTTCGTCGAGGCTAATATCACGTCCCTTCAGAATCAAAAATACGTTGGACCCTGAATGGACCAAAGTCTTCATCGTCGACTTCGAGCTAGGTACACCGGTCAAGCTTGCCGTCACGCTCTTCGACGAGGTCCACAAAGGCGACAATAAGAGTATGGGAGCAGCTGTTTTCGATCTCGGAGAAGTCCTGGGGGCTCGTGGTGGTACCCAGGCGAAAAAGCTCCGTGGTGGAGGTGTCTTGCACGCACAGGTCCGAAAAAGTCAAGGCAGCGGTGTTTTGAGGCTGCAAATGCAAGGAGAAAAGTTGAAAAATACCGAAGGCTTCTTGCGAAAATCGGATCCATTCTTCGAATTGAGTCGTCGTGTCAATGCGGCTGGTGCTCAAACATGGGATAATGTTGTCAAATCCAATGTAGTCAAGGATAATCTTTCCCCTCGATGGGACGAGATTGCTGTCGAACTCAGTATCCTATGCGGTGGTGACCTTGATGCTCCTATCATGATTAATGTTTATGATTTCGAGTCGAGCGGAAAACATGTCTTGATGGGACAAACCCAAACGAATGTAAACGGATTGGTCGCTGCGGCCAAGAACAGTAGTCCTTTCCCCTTGACCGTGAAGAACAAAGAAACCGGACAACTCGTGGTGGCTAAAGCAGAAGTCAGTGGGGCGGATTCAGGGACCCTTGAGGCCCGCGTGGCCGATATGTCAATCAAGTCATCTTCGCCACCGAACTTTGTGGACTATTTATCGGGGGGATGTGAACTCAACGTTGTTGTTGGAATCGATTTTACCGGGTCGAACGGCGATCCCAGGAAACCTGGGACTTTACACCACATTGATCCAAATTCATTGAATGACTACGAAAAAGCGATCAAAAGTATTGTGGGCATTTTGTCCCAGTATGATTCTGACAAGCGATTTCCGGTGCTTGGATTTGGTGCAAAGTATAACGGGGTCGTGAACCACTGTTTCAGGTGCGGTCCGACGGAGGAGGCGGTGGGCGTAGACGGTGTGTTGGAAGCCTATCGCTCAGTTTTCAAGTCTGGCTTGGTTATGAGTAGTCCAACGGACATAGCTGAGGTGATCCAGACGGCCGCAGCAAGGGCGCAAAGCAGCCTGGAGCAGGCTTTGAAAAAGGGAGGTCAAAGCTATACTATTCTTTTGGTCGTGACTGATGGCGCCGTCTCAGACGTTGCGGCTACTGCTGCATGCTTGGAGCAGGTCCACGATACCCCGATGTCGATTGTTATTGTCGGCGTAGGTAACGCCGATTTCTCTTCAATGAAGTTTCTGGACGACTTGCATAAGCCAGGAAAGCGAGATATCGTTCAATCCGTCCCATTTAACCAGCACAGTCGAGATCCCATCGATCTTTCTTCGACCACCCTACATGAAATTCCAGAGCAACTTGTTGATTTCTTTCAAAAGCGAGGAGTCGGGCCTCTTTCAGCAGTCAAAGTGGAGAAGGGAAACATCGCGGTAGGGGAAGAGGATGAAATCGACTTGGTCTTGGACTTCAATGAGGACGAGATTGTCGTATCTGGAGGAGGAAACGATTTCGGAGGCTGGTAGAATGTGTATCATCGATTGCTATTCAATATTGATTCTAGAGTGAATGATCTGATGGCAACGGGACGGCGTTGAAAAGACTTTTTCGCATCAACGTATTGTCATGTGAGCATGACGTCATTTACTTTCTTTCCCCCCCTTTCCTTTCCTCTTCTTGCCCCCATGCATCGTGTGTGTAGCATTTGAAATGCCAAACAGCTTGTTCACTTTCATATCAATCATTCTATTTACATTTCGTTCCATTTGCTTTGAAATTCTTCCAAACTGCTTCTTCGCTTGAGATAAAACAAAAGACTTTCCCTTTCCTCCCACGCCTGCCACTGCGGCTGGCACAGTGGGGCCTGATGACACTTGCTGGGGTGGCGGTGTAACATCGCTCTGGATGGAAATATCTCCGTTCTCAGAAATAATTATATCAGCCTGTATTTGTTCTTCCTCATTGAATGGCTCGATAATAATTTCATCCGTCTCGACAGGTGGGTTCGGTTTAATGCCCTTGCTGGAAAAGTAGCTCACTAATTGACTGGGGATGCGACGGAGAGTTTCCCCTGTTAAATCCTTGTCTTTGTGCGCCTTTGCATCCACGAAATGAACCCGATCTCCCACTTTCTGGCGCTCCTCGAGGAAAGACATGCCCGCAAAATTACTTGGTCCAACCCCAACAACAATAATGGACAGAGGCTCATTTCGAACGCTCTCTAAGGACGCAATCGTTTCCTCTACGCTGTGCACTTTTCCATTTGTAAATATCGCAAGAATTGAATATTCTTGATGCCCTTTTTTCATGGCAGCATCCTTATCGCGAGAACAGAATTCGTTATACGACGATGGGACTATAGCACAATCCGCAACGGCGCCCTGCTTACCAATCCCTGTCTCGCATCGTCGCCAGCCGTTTTGATTACTTCAGTGATGTTAGAAGGTTTGGACATTGCGATTCCAGACTTAAATGCGTCCTTATAAGCGGTGAGAATCCCCTGGACCCCTACCACTTCCTTTTCCTTCCCAACGGGAAAGCAATGGCTTAGCTTTCCATTCTTCTTCGCCCCGAAGCCATATACGGGATAATTCTGATCAGAATCAAAATCGGCTAACCCTAACCCTATCTTGCTGATAGTGTTTTCGTACATGTTCATTCCACTTTTGCTGAAATGATGCAATGAATCTTCCTTTCTTGGGTCGCCTGGACGCTGAGAAGTGAGAGCGGACAATTTTTTGGTTCGTCTATGACCCATCAGATTTAGCGTACCATTTGATGCCGTGTAGTCAATTGCCACAATAACTCTAAGCTGACAGCCGCCCCGGACATAATCTGCAAAGTTAACATCACCATCAAGATCATCCGGAAGAATTTCAATGTCATCTGTCGGTTCCAAAATAATGTCTTCTTCCTCTTCAACGGCCAGAGACCCTGGTGCCGACTCTTCCACTACCACAATGTCAGGTTCATCCGGTTTGGCGTCACCACTTGGTTCGGCATCACCAATGCTAGCCGAAGCTACAAGGAGCTTCCCGGTTTCCCGTTTAGGTTTTGGACGCATGATAGGGATGGCTTTCTCGGTATTGATCTCACCCTTCGAGGCGGCATCGGCTCCTGTGGTAACGGCACCCAACAGCTGATTGACGTTGACGGTACACGTACCGATTAAAGTGTCGTCGCTATCATCATAGTCCTTCACCGCAATCCGAAACTTCTGCTTCTTTTTCCCATCACACAATGTCCCAAAGTCAATGCTTATTTCTGACCACACAGGATCCGTTGAATCTTCCACTGGTAATGACCGAAAAACAACGTCCCACATGGGCTTGCCATCGCTCGTCTTACGTTTCCTTTGCAATTCAAAGTATGCATCTACTTGATCTTGATCACTTAAAAGGTCTAAGCCACGTAGCTTTAGATTGAAGGTGCCCAGTCCTGACGCCCGTTCCACGTTCACCATTAGAATGCCACCGGATTTGAGCTGTTTCCCCAGGACTCCTCCTTTTGTCCCTAGAACCGCACCCACATCAAACATGGCGGAGCAATGACTGATTCCCATTCTTGGCATCGTGGAGGGTTACCAAAATGTGCATGGGCTTTCCAAGCTCGAAATCGTTCAAAGTAAAAATTCTGGTAAAATCCGGATCCAAGGTATTCCGCAGCGTCTCTGTCTTGCCAAGCACAATGGGTTTCTTGTCAGAATCGGAATACGCTAGGGCGACGACTGCGAAGGGATTGCAGACGCTTTCGTCCGAAACCCCTTTGAGATCTTGCGCAAATACCGTGAGTTGCAACTTCATTTCGAGATATTGTTACAAGAGAGCTACGGTGCACTACAACAAAAGATCTTGCCCGAGATGGTTTTTGGGAGAGCTGGGAGTTGGGGAAATGGCATGACCCACAGAGCGAGAAAAAGATCCAGAAGGATCGACGACGAGCACCGAAAAATCTTTCACGTGCTTGGGCTTGGTATTTACGAAGGCTTGAGCTTGACGCATCACCTGTGCAGCGTGTGACGTGTTTTTCCCGATGTGACAAAACATCTTCGGTCCATTTTCTCATTCCACTACTGAGCATGCGGTATGACTAATAGGCAGGCAGCGTCTCTCGAACGCTGATTTGGTGCTTGACGACAAAATACCACCGAGATGAAGCTGCAAACAAGAGTTCTCGCCGCGGCTCTTCTGCTGGCACATCGCACTGTCGCCTTCGTCCCACAAAATTGCAAGCCTAATGTTGCTCGTTCGCAGAGAATCAAACCTCTCCTAGCCAATCAGTTTGACGTCTCGAGGCCAGTTTTTGATCTTCTGTCACTGCGCTCAATTCGAGGCGATGCTCTTATCCGATATGATGCTCTCAACCAGAGCGAGCCATTGCGCATCACTCTGTATGCGCTCCTGGCGTTGAGCTTCTTCGCCGCGCCTTCCCTCAGCGAGGCAGTTGGATATGATGACATGAGCACAGCAGCTACTTTTGGATCGTACGCGTTCGGCGTTTCCAGCGTGGGGCTGTGGATAAGAGAGTGCACACGACGATCCAAGCAACTTAATAGGATCGAGAAGGAGCTCAACACGGAGTCGTTACCCGTCCGTTTGCCCACCAATCTACTCTCCGATGTACCATTCTCAAGGCTGACCACACTCAAGGAGTTAAGACGACTACCAAATCCTCCACGGATCATTGCCGTGAGTGGAACAAGAGAAAAGCTTGAAGAAGCGCTTCGGGAACTCTCTATATTAGGACGCCGACTGCAACAAGCAACTGTGTTCGTTATTGCCATCCCGACCGATGGATCCAAAGTGTCGGATCTTTTAGCATCGTCATCGTTACCTTGGTTGGCAGATGCTTATGACTCAAAGACGTGGCAAGACTACTTCCAGAGTCTCACAACTGATGGCGAGGAAACGTCCACATGTGCATCTTTCCAGTGGTTCGGATTGAATAGCAGTGGGCGTTCTTTTGGTTCGGGTCAGGGCGCAGTCCCGTCTTGGATCCAAATTCTGGGACAGCACTTGCGACCAACAGAATTCTTGGACGAATCTGACAATGCGTCGGTGATGGCCGATCCGTCGCTCCTGCGGTCCTTGGAATCTTTCTACCTGTTTCTTACGACAGGCGACTCCCAAGGAATCTCCTCGATATTCTCGTCGAATGAAGCGCCACTAGTGTCGGAGGTGAGTCTATGATTCGCTTAGACTTTTACTTGTAGCTGCAGGCAAAGCATGTTCACTGAGCAGCATTTTTATTCCAGGTGATTTCTGCTGGTGGAAGAATCGATTCATGGAGGGACTGCCTTTTAGATGGAGCTAGACCCGAAGGTATGAAAGTGTCGGGGGCAGATAGCGTGATAGTGTCAGATACAGAGGCCTATACAACCGTGATTGAATTTCCGCCCAACACTGGAATCGATTCCGCCACGCTCCTAGCAATACAACGCTGGTCAAGATCTTCGCGGGATGATAGTTGGAAGCTGGATTTGCACCAAACCATTCCCTGGAGCCCCGAGACGAAAGCGCAAGGAAAACTTCGTTGTGATTGTCGTGGTTGTGTTGCCTTGACCAGAGGGCCTGAACGGAGAACCTTCGGAGGGATAATTGGATAGCTAGTTCTAATATTATAGGGTAGTATCACCTTTTTCGGAAGACGTGTACGGTTATTTGATGCTTGAATTTTCCAAATGCAGGATCAATCTCGTCCGCCGTGACAGGAGGTGTAACGATTTCCTCCATATGCACGGAGAAAAGTTCTAGGAGATCGCGACTAGCAGGCATACGCATTCTGGTGCCGAAAACCACCAGGGTTTGGGGCCCCAAGAATCTGAGCACTGTTGACATGAGCGCATCAAAATGAGACGGAGCACCCGGCTTGTGCTGGTAGGCTACGTCTCCAATCACGATTATGTCCGGCATAGTGGGATCGTTTGCGCAACTCAAGTCTTTGCTGCCAGATTTTTGTTTCTTGGGGCTTTTCGGTGGTCGAGGCAGTCCCAGCAGCATCTCCTGCACTGCTAATTCATCTTCTTCCGAGCCCCAACACAAAGGCATAGCAAGGATACGGCCACGCTTCCCAGCTGTGGTGATTCGATATGACTGCTTACTTCCCATCGGAGTGTTCGAGTTTTGGGCCACGTTTGGTTCTGCCACCTTGTCAACAACTACCTTCAAGTCTGTGACTAAAGTCAGCTTTGTCCCAAGCACAGCCGCTGCCACGATTCCAGTGAGGCCCACTCCGCATCCCAGTTCGAGAACAACAAGATCTTTGATCGACGGAAATGCAGCGAGAAGCCGTGGTGGAAGTTTGGCACAGCCAGAGGACGTCTCAAAACCAGCCAACCCGACGAAGACGTGAGAAAGCAAGACACCGATATCCCACAGAGCGCCTCCTGGCCACGTTTCTTCATCGGAAGTTTGACTGACAATCACAGAGGCGGGTTTTCCATACTGCTTGAACGTAAATTCGTATGGTCGTGTTGCGTCGGTTACCAAAAGATTCCTAGGACGATTCTGCGAGTTTTCAGAATCCAACTTTGCATTTATTAGGGTTCCTCCGCGCGACATGTTTCTATTCAATTCATGCTGCGCTTCTTCATTTGCTAGAGTACGTAGGAGAAAGTCAAAGAGACAGCAGTCGAAGGCGTGTCCGTCAATGTGCCACCATCCTATGAGAGACGCATCATCCCCATCAAATCAATCGTCATCGTCGCTCGGCGGGGCGCATGCGTCTCCCAATTTCTCGCTTTCGTGCTGGCTAGCCGGCGCGCATGCAGATCGGGCTGGTTGACTCAATTGACCAAGAGCTTGAAAGACCAACTTGACTGTGCACCCGGATTGTGTGTCATTCTTCGGTTTATAAATAACCGTGGCAGTTGCAAGATCTACTCGTCTATTATTCCCGCACGCAACACACAACTCTACTATTACCCGAGTTGCTAACTGCGGAATGCTTTTACTATAGTAGCTCTAGAGCTAGAGGCTGAACCATATGCAAGCCCAAGGAAATTGAATCAAAGGAAAATAAACGGCGGAAGTGAAGAGTATGGCAAATCCAAAACGGATCTCGCAATAAAATGTTTGAGAAACATTGCCCCCGGTAGATGATACTAGACTCCAGATCTATCTATCTGACTTGTCACCCGCAGCAAACAATGTCAAATCGTGTCCCTTCATGATTTGAATTAGCGCTGTTGATAGAGTTGTAATTCGTGGTATTGGCTGCCGATAGTTTGGCTAGAGCAATTATTATAGCTACAGCTTGGGAACCGAATCAGCGATCAATCTCTTCAGCCCCAAGTGCTTCCTACTCAAAGGATGGATTATAAAGAAATGTGGCAGAACATGGTGCTCTATACTTCAGCACTTCTGGAGATTCGAATTCTTTTGCTTCGAGATGGCATAAAGTGACGGCGTTGCTCCCATACTGGATGAACCCTCTCCCCAGTGGGTGACAGCACCATTGCGTCATCTTCTGTACAACGTCTCCAGTCATAACCCTCGGACGCAAATTCAATCGTGTTTCTACGTGCCATTTCGCGGATCTCTGACATATCGCTCCACATACACTTTTTCACTTCTTCCGGATACTGATCTCGTGCCGGAATACAGTGGACGGCTACTTTTTGGTGAAACCGTATGCGGGTCGTTCGGCTTTGTTGAGATGATTTCTCACAATCCAGGCCTTGGCGCTGATGATTTGAATCGTTGGGGCGATTTTCTTTGGCATTCGTGGCAAAGGTTGCTCGTTGAGAGGTCTTCGTCTTGAGAATGGGTCGGAAGTATACTTGTGGGGGAGCTATGACAAAGTGATGCCTTGAATAAAGACGGGCACGAACGTTGCGAGGGAAGTGAAAGGCTGAAAAACCAGACAATTCATCAAAAGATCGTTTGTAAGACGAAGTCATCATGATGAGCGGAGTGTTGATGGAAGTGGGAGTGAGAATTTGAATTGTGGGCGGGATGAGAGGAGAGGGAGTGGAAGACATCAATCGGGCGAAAACTGCGAATCTTCAGAAAAAGCATGCTCGCTCGCTTGGAGCGACAAACACGATTTCGGTAAGATATACATGTCTGTATAATTTGATCCAAATTTCATTCCCACGATTTTCGACAAAGTTTCTCTACCGGTAGTTCATTACCTGGTACGCTACCTGGTACGCAGCGCGACACGAAGTGCGATACTGCAAACCTCGCGCGCAAGTTGGCCAGGCATTCAAATTTTTGTGCAGTGGCAGACTCCGAGGGTCGGAGTCGGCCGCAGAGCGGGGGCGCGAAACCAGTAAATCACACTGAAGCCAGATACCGATCGCTAGTATGCTTGTAGGTACGTATCATTTCAATTCCCACCCGCCATCTGTCCGCCTGTCCATCAATCAGATGATCCGACCTATCGCAGAGTTCATTCGTTCCACCACCACCAATGAACCTTTTTGGAACCTCCGGTGAGGCGACCACAGAAAAAATTGTATCTCGTCCATCGAAAAGCAAGATTCATCCAACTGTACTGTAAATCTGTTTCACAATGGGATCAAGAAAAGTTCGCCGTGCGCCAAAAGGCACCAAGGAGGAAGAAAAGAAACAGGTGAAGAAACAAGCCAAAGTCGTGAAGAAAGTGGATGATTCCGACGACGATGAGGATTCGTCGCGGGATGAAGTGGTAAATGACAAGAAAGGAATCCGTAACGACGAACAAAGCTCGGAAAGCGAAGACAGCGACGATATTAGCCAGGACGAAGATTTACCTGCGAAGGGCAAGGCATTTTCAGATGAAAATGCAAAATGGTTGAAACCCAAGAAAGATAAGCTTTTGTCATCAGACGAAGAGGATGCTGAGGGCGATGATGAAATGATCGCTTCTTCCGACGACGAGGATGAGGAACTCGAAGTCGAAAGAAAGTCTCGTTTGCTGGATGCCCGTCAGCAAGAAGAAGCCGATGAGGCCGAGGACGAGATGCGAGAAACGGTGAACAAGAATACGGCCATCTACCACCTTCCCACCAAAGAAGAACTGGAACAAGACGTCGATCGCGTGATCCCACCTTCTGAGTTGAAGTCACACATAGATTCGATTTTGGAAGTTCTGGCCGAGTTCAAGCAACGCAGAGAACCTGGTCGTCCCAGAAGCGAATACATTGAAAGACTTGGTGGCTTCATCGCAGAACTTTACGGCTATTTGCCGGAACTGGTGGAATATTTCTTGACCATGTTCAGTCCAGCTGAAGCTCTCGAATTCATTGAGTACTCTGACAAGCCTCGTCCCATGGTGATCAGAACCAATACATTGAAAACAAGAAGAAAAGACTTAGCTCTCGCGTTGATGAAAAGGGGCGTTTCCTTAGATCCACTCGCCTCTTGGTCAAAAGTTGGACTGAAAATATTGGAAAGTCCCGTACCTATTGGTGCTACTCCGGAATATCTAAGTGGACACTATATGCTTCAGAGCGCAGCATCCATGTGCCCAGTTCTCGCTTTGGCGCCAGAGCCAAAAGAAAGGGTTTTGGACATGTCAGCTGCCCCTGGTGGCAAAACGTCTTACATCGCACAACTCATGAGAAACACGGGTGTGGTCTTTGCTAACGACCTCAAACCCGACAGGCAAAAGGCCACTGTGGCGAATATGCATCGATTGGGTGTAAAGAATGTCGTGGCTTGTGCTCATGACGGCCGGAAGATGCCTAAACTCTTCCAGCATTACAAGTTCGACCGCGTCTTGCTGGACGCGCCCTGTTCCGGGCTCGGTGTCATCAGTCGAGACCCTAGTTGCAAAGTGCAGCGCACTATGGAAGACGTGCTGAGGACGGCACATTTGCAGAAGGAGTTACTATTGGCCGCCATCGATATGCTGAATCACAAGAGCAAGACTGGCGGAGTGATGGTGTATTCCACTTGTAGCGTCAGTGTGGCTGAAAATGAGGAAGTGGTTAACTATGCTCTATCGAAACGTGACATCAAGATCATTGATACAGGGTTGGATTTCGGTAAGTTTGATCGATAATGTCATGAACTTCGGCTACGACACTGCGCTCAATCGACATGCCCGCTTCTTCCACAGGAAAACCCGGCTTCACGCGTTACCAACAAAAAAGGTTTCATCCATCGATTGCCCTGACACGACGGTTTTATCCTCATGTTCACAACATGGACGGGTTCTATGTCTGCAAGATCCAAAAACTAAGCGACAAGATAAAGGGAGAATCCGATGAGATGAACGAGAAGGGTGCTGAAAACACAGAGAAGGCTTCTTCCTCAGCAGAAGGAAAGGCACGGGACGAAACCAGAAGCAAATCGAAGAATGGGCACAAGAAGAAGCGGGGAGCAATCGAAGTTGACATGCCAAAGAAGAAGGCGAAGACTGACAAGATTTCCGTCCCTCCGCCATTGCCACGTAACAGTGTGAAGAAAGAAAAGAAAGTCAGCGCCAAGCTATCGAAACCGAGACGAATCAAACCCGAAAAGATGATGTAGCTCTCCGATTCAATACGCTAGTTTCATCACCTTAAAGCATTCGGACTACTTTAAATTAAGATACATGACAAGTATAGAGACCGAACCATATGAATGAATTTAGACAGTGACCGAGGGTTCCGTAGCAGGTGGGTAGAGTTCAGAGTAAATCTTGGTACCCATGAGGGCAGTTCCAGTGAAGGTGCAACCCATCAAGAAAATCCAAACGGAGGACCAGCCAAAGGTGGATTGAAGCGGACCGACGGCCAACAAACCAATTGATGCAGTGATGGAGCCGCATCCATTGATCAGTCCAGTAACAGTTCCAAGAGATTTGTTGCTTCCACGGACAGATGGGTGCGAGGCCAAGTCGGCGGCAACGGCCGAAGTGATAATATTGTTGGGTCTGCAGAATTTGCGAAGTAGAAGCGAGATTAGCATAGGCGATCGATATTGTGATTGGAAATTGATCCGAAAACAGAACTTACCCTCCGACAAGAATACCCATGCAGCCAAGCATGAACAACATCATGATTGGGTTCATTGTTCCGCTTTCTGAGAAGACTGCAAATACACCCAAGAAAACCAAGAGCGTGCACATGAACACACCAATGACGACCGCACGGCGACCACCGAAGAAATCCGAGACGTATCCGACAATAATACCTCCAGGCATCATACCGACAGAATACAGGGATGCAATAAGGTTGGCGGTGACGGGGTCGAAGGCCTTTCCGAGAAAGTAAGGCAACCAGAAGAACAAGACGTAGTTGGTAAGCTTAAAGAATCCGAATGCAAATGCATATTGAGCAACCATGGGAATCTTAAGGGCGGCAGTATAGGAGATCGGAGGAGGTCCAGTATCTTCTCCGATGGTTTCCCCTCGTTCAGCCATTTCCTTCTTCTTGGCTTCGAACTTAGCCAAGCGAATCTTGACCTCGGGGGTGATGATACCCATGTCATAGGGATCCGCAACAAGAGTCATAGTCAAGGCTCCCCATCCAAAGTTAGTAAGAGCAGGGATGAGCAAGGCCCACCAGTAAGTCCAGCCCATACCCAAGACCCAGGCGGTACACAGCGCCGCGGTGATATCACCACAGTACTGGTGGCAAGTCCAGAATCCAAAGATGGTTCCCCTTTTCTTGATAGATTCAGGATCCGAGAACCAGTTGCCCATAACGGCAGTTCCAACCGGTCCTCCAGTGGCCTGGAAGAATCCAAACAAGAAGTACACCGACAAAATGAAGAAGTTGCCGAGGGTCTCGTTGAATCCGACAAAGTCAAACCAGAGGGCGACGTTGATCAAGAGAAGGCAGGCACCACTACCAAAAAGCCCAATGGCGAGAATGGTGGTGGGGTTGAAGGTGTCTCCGAGCTTTCCGTTAATGATGTTTCCTGCAGCATACGTGGCCATGAAAATGGTGTCCATTTCCGACAAAACGAGAGGAGAAAAGCCGGCTTCCTTCTCGAGCTGCTGCTTGACAGTCGAGTAGCACTTTCGCGAGAAGTGGGACATGAAATATCCTCCAAAGGTCACAAAGAAGGCGAAACTGTGATGGATCAGAACGGAGAGGAATTGTGAGTCAAATGCTCATTGTAAGTCATTGCCGTCGACGAATGACAGAACGTTGCAACGAATCTACGACCGTCGTTTCCCTCAGAGGCCTCAGAAAAGCCACCAGTAATCGATAGCACCTCGTCATGACTCCAAGGGTGATTTGCTCACTCATTTCGAAGATCTGGCTTGTGGAAAGCAACAATGACCAACCGATGGGAACCACGGCGACGACATTCGCCTGGCGAAGATTCGGCACAGAAAAACTTACGGCTGGTAGGCCTTCAACCGACGAAACATTTCGGCGTCGACATTGCTACCGACAAGAGGCTTAGTCTCAGACATGGTTGATTGTTTCGCAATGATTTCAAGTGGAAAGCAAGGCGAATTTGTGTGTGTTGTTGGTTGGGGCAACCGAACACTTTTTGTGACGAGAGGCCGCCGAGATGCAATGGTGGAGGTGAGGAGAAATGGCGAAGAAACCGAAGGTCCGCTCGTCCTTTTTGTGGTTCCGATGCTGGGCGCGCGCGTGGGAGGATCTTTCGATAGATTTTTGGATCCATGTGATTGGTGTTTCCCTTCGCCACGGAATGTAAAGAATACACGCGAAAACAAGTACGTAATGTACTTTGCTGTTTGTATACCTATGTGTGTCACCATATGATTTTGATATCTATCCCCCCAAGACACGAGAGACAGGCAGGCCGGCAGGTGATGTCGACCACCACACGCAATGGCGGATCTTCTTTGCGCGACACGCACTTTCGTGCCGATGTGACGATGATCCTCTTGGCAAGCCGATGGGTCTATCTTCCGTACAATATTGTTCGTGGCAACAACATCGCAAGAGAATTCGGGACGGCCCCAGCGTAGTTCAGAATTGGTGTGCTGCATCCGCCCAAGTTGCTAGGGTCGTGTAACGCTCGGAAGATTTGAAATCGTCCCAAGCCTCAACGCGAAGCCTGCAAAGATCTTCCGAGCAGAGGCTGGTTGAATGCGAAGCATCCGCACTCTCATTTTTTGTTGCGAACATCAATGCAAAAGCAAAATAACTTGGGTTGATATTGCTGTTTATTTCGAACGTTTCGAATGGTGGCTTATACCTTTTCAATGGGGGGCAGCCAGGACGTCTGCGGCACCCCATGGCTACATGCGACTATGACCAGCCGCCAAACGATAATCTTCGCCACGCTCTTGTTCGTGTTCATCGGCTTCATATCATGGATTGTTTTGAGGCGCCGACACGCGAAGTGGCAACTGGAACGACTTGGTCTTCCTACTGTGATGTGGAGCCCGAGATTTGTCCACTATCGGCCCTTTGAAGAAGACCAGAAACTCTCCCCTTCGACAATCACTAGGATCCTCCCTAGAATGGAGCGACTCGGTGGTCCTTATGGAATGTATGGCACTATTTATGGAGTCAATACTCAAGTCATTCACGTCGCTCATCCAGTTCCGGCTCAGGCCATCTTTGGAACTAGTCACATCGGTGTTTTTGGACCTTCCGATACGCCCACCAGTAAACAAACACGGCGCTCCTCCTTGGTATGTTCGACCGGTGCTTCCAAGGCGCCCGCATATAATCATTTTAAGAATTTTTGTGGAGATGGTGTCTTCACGGCCGATGGAGACGACTGGAAAGCTAAACGTGCCGCCGTAATGCACTGCTTGATTCGAGGCACGAGTTCGCCTAGCTCCACAATTGCGCAACGTTTGGAGGACGAAGCCAACCGCGCTGCCGATACCTTTCTGGCACAAGTCCAGCTTCTAAACCAGGATACCAGTTCTGGCTCGATCGTGACCAATATAGTCCCACTCCTGCAGCGGTCGACTGTCGGTCTCATATATCGCTACATTACGCACCACGATCCTGCTTGGGGCACTAATCCATATGCAGCGGACGATGACACCTTGGAAACTAATTCGCTTTCCTCATCTGATTCCTGCACGGTATCGTCGCACGATGACGAAAAGGAAAAGAAAGTTGAAGGTACCGGTTTGCTTGAACAGTACTTGAAATCCATTATTCGGATACGAATGATTATTTTGGCCCAGTCTCGGTCCATCTGGTTTATCCTCCCTCGCTGGTGCTACTCTGCGTTCTCATCCCTATACCAAGACGAAGAAGACACGTTAATACCTATTCGAAAATTTGCTCAGCAAGCTTGCCTAAATGCAAAGCCGGGATCGCCACTTGCCCAGCTTCAGACAATGGAAAGTCACAACAAATCTGTCACCATTTCAGGATTCTCAAAAGACTTGTTGGACGAAGCCATCACTCTCTTATTTGCGGGACAAGATACAAGTGCAGCTACTCTGTCTTGGACATTGCACCTATTAAGCATCCATCCAGATATCCAATCAAGACTGGCCAATGAAGTGAAGAGTGTGGTTTTGGACGGAAGGAAGGAAATGTCCGGGAGGGTAAAATTGACTCGCTCCATGATCTCCAAACTTCCGTTTCTGGATGCTGTCATTAAGGAATCGATGCGCCTCTACCCTGTGGCCCCTTTTGTTGTTAGACGAATCCAAAATGAACTCGCGATTAGCAATCCCGAGTCCTGTGGCAACACGTCAAACTCCAATATCTTGCTTCCGGCAGGATCAGTGGCCTGCATTTGGATATACAGTCTCCATCGTAACCCTAAACTATGGCACCGGCCTGAGGATTTTCTTCCAGATCGGTGGCTGCAGGGCCATCCTAAAGACTTGGGTCAAACTAACGGTGCCTTCATGCCTTTTGCAGCGGGTCCCCGCAATTGCGTCGGGCAACCGATTGCTCATGTCGTCTTGCGCACTCTGTTGGCCCGGCTCGTCCTAAGCTTGGAGTTCCGGGATGTCCGTTTGGACACGGCAAAAAGTCCGGACGACCTTCGGATAGAAATGCAAGCTGGATTTACCGTCTTGCCGAGTGGCGGTGTTACTGTTTCTGTCAAACCTAGAGATTGGAATAAATAACTCAGCTGATCTAACGTCACATTCAGAACCAAAAGCAGAACCGAAGATGTGTTGCATGAATGATATAATGGACAATTCTTTTCTCATGATAGTTATAGTGCTCAAAGCGCACTGTGCAATGCTGTAAAACAACATCATCGTTGATTTACTCTATTGGCATCCAATTGTTCGGTACTTTTCGAGACGATAGCTGTTGTCGTAGTAGTCGTTCTTCCGTTGGCGCGTACATACGTACATACCATAATTACCTATGCATCTAGTGTATTGCCACGTGGAGATCGCCTGCCGAACGCTGAATGGTTGAGGGGCTGACGTACGACCGTTACTTTTTCTGGGAGGTGTCACGCGCGATGGGTGATTCCGCCGCCGCACATTTTGGCGTGGTTTTGGTGCATTGGCTACACTACGTGTACATGGTGTAATGGTCGTTATCATGACAGCTGGAGCAGTTCATGTGGCTCGCCGAGGGAACGACGACAATCAAAACAAGAACAACGAGGCAATCTTGGTCCACTCAAGAGTAGCACCTCCAAATTTACGACGCAAGGTCATCAATAGACATCCTTGAAGCAGCATTAGGCCGATTATTCTTTTGCAACATGGGAAAGAAAGCAAAGTCGACGAAAGGAGTTCAGGTGAGGTTCCCGAGTAATTCCTATGAAATGTGTGGTCTTTCTTTCATCTTTCTAATTGTATTGGTTCCTCGTTTATAGCGCGCAAAGGAGAGGAAGCTGGACAAATCTACCCTCCCCCCTCCTCCAAAGCCCGTTGACGATGAGGTGAGAGTGACCCTGGATCCCTGAATGGCTTGGAGTTTGCTTGCCCTGGTGCTGATTGAATGTCGACAACAATCTTTGTTCTGCACTTTATAGGTCGGTTCTGCCAAACTGTTGGACATGCCTTCTCTGCCAGGAAGTGGATACAAGGCTCTTGACCAAGAGGGTTTCGACGACGGTGGTGTGGCCGATCTGACCCTCGTTATTGATCTGGAGGATAGTGTTCTTCGACGCAAGCGTGGTGACACTGAGTACTTCACTGCATTGAAAGCCGATCTCCTTCCGCGTATTACTAAGGGACCTTTGGCAAGTATGTCGCGTCGAGACCAGAAGATCAAGCTTGCGAAACTTCTTTTCTCTGAAGAAGAGCACGAGGAGGACAAGTCGCCTTCGGAAGTTTGGATGGACACTGTCGACGGTGACGAAGACGCCGCCACCCGAAAGCACCGTTCGGACCGTTTGGCTGCGTCGCGCATGGCACTGACCCTCAGCAGTCTTTTGAGGGAGCCGGCCTGTGCTAGTCTTAGCTTGTCAGAGATCAGCAAGCGCCGCTTGGCCTTCTATGGTAAGGCTGGTGCCGAAGCTGCTCTTCGTTGCGCTGATAAGGCTATCGAAATTGCAGGAGATGGATTCTGGGACAGCGATGAAATTGAAATCGAGGTACGTTTGTCACGAGGCATACTTAATTGTCATTTGCCTTGGGCGATTGGAACTGACAGCTTCTGTCTTGTACAGGCTGAGGAAGAGCCAGTTATTGATCCAAAGCACGAAAAGAATGCCACTGCACCTGGCTTGGCCAATAAGGAATCCTTGAAATTGCTACCCATCCGTGTGTCGCACCTTTGCTTGCGTTCCGCCTACCTACACCGCGGAAATGCTCTGGCGGCCCTCGGTCGTGAAGATGAAGCCAGGGAATCTTACACGAAAGTTTTTCCAATGTTGGAGAAGGAGCCTCGTTGTGGTCGATTGGACTGGGAACGAACCTCGCTGCACGTTAACATTGGAAACACCTACAGCAGGCAAGGGAACTATGAGAAGGCGGACGAGTATTATCAAATCGCCGAAAAGCTTGGACGTGAGCACGTTGAAAATGTAGAAGGCAACAAAATTGACGGTATGGGCATGGTGATTGTAGCAATGCGTGCTCGTGCCTTTGCCTTGAAGAAGGCCGGCCGAGAAGAAGACGGCAAGAAAGTTCTCAGAGACGTTATTGAAATGCAGATTAAACTGAATGCCGAGAACGAAAAGAAGAAGCAAGAAGAAGAAGCGGCCAAGGAGGCCAACCCTGATGCTGTTCCCGAAACTGCGGCAAGCAAGGCGATTGCTGCTGCGTAACTTACTAGTAGGTTAAACACAGATATGAGGCCTTGGAATTTATCAGAAAGGTCTTCTACAGTTTAATTCCGCAACAGGCGAGCAATAGCGAAGTTGGGGGGGAGGGGGCGACTTTTGAAAATCGTTCGTTTATCTATTTGCAGCCTATCTTGTTGCCAGGGAATTATGCAGTGCAATAGCAATTTTTCATATATAGTTCTCAACCGATAGCCTACTTCAGAGTAAACCCGTGCTTGATGGCCGCTTCCCAGGTCATGTCAATTTTCGTGTGATCGATCGCTCCCACTTCATGGAAATCCCATCCCTCCAAGGTGTGAACGATGGCACCAGCGTGACAAGCATGCACGCAGCCTCGCTCCATGGTCATTTCACAAGTTTTGAAGTCCTTAGTATCCTTTGGCATGGCAAATGCTGGTAGGTCGGTATACACGCAGTCAGATCTCGTCTCCTGCAGCGGTGGTACCACGAATTGGTGGAATGTTGTTCCAGGAGGAGCCAACGCTTGTTCCTTCGCACTGCAGAATCTGCCAACAATCCACTGATTACATTTGGTACCCGGTTCCATAGTTTCCGCGTGGTGAATTAGTGGCGCTGCTGTATCACTTGCCTCTGCACGGATCTTTTCGAATCGTTCCTTGCTCTTGGTCATCATAATGACCTTCACTCCGCGCTCCGCAAGGTAGAGACTGATAGCACGGCCAAGCTTCGAAGTCGCCCCGGTCACAAATACTTCTGTCACGTCTGATGGAATCTTCTGCAGAACGGCTGCCGCCGTCAGTGTGTTTCCGTGTACCACTCGAACTCGCAGATCTGGGTGTTTTTCGACGAACAACACCCCACCACCATTCTATCATAGAAATACGCAGCAGATTGCTCACTTGTTAGATACCGCTAAAACCCATACGAAGGGCCATGACAAAATGCATATGTACTTACCAGAGCTTCATTCTTGTTCAAAGCACCAAGCCCAACAACCTTAATGCCCGTGCGATCAGCTTCCAGGATTGCTTCTTCAATTTTGTTGTTGATCCAAGGCCACTGACCCTTGAAAAAAAACTGGATGGCAAACGCCGGAGTCACCCAGGTCTCCAGCTTGAGGTTGCGTAGACGATGCTTATCGTGAGTATACGCACGACCAACAAAGCGAAGAGCAAACGCCAGCATCAAACACAGGGGCCAAAATGGTCGCATCCACCACTTTTCCTCGAATGGACGCGAGGAAAAGGATCGGAGGGCGAAGGGAGCGTGAAAAGCACTCAGCAGTGTAGTACCGTGCCCCATGAACACGACATCAGGGGCGGTGACAGGTACCGCATTACCAGTGATACTGCGCTCGTATAGAATGTCGCTGGACTTGTCCACCGTTCCGAACACGTGGTCGTAGATTGGCATAAACAAGCAAAAGTTTTTGTGCACACGACTGTGATGGAGCGAATGAAAGGATGGTGTGTAGATAAGATACTTCATTCCAGGGATACTCATGAACCATCGCGGAAAGAACTCGAAATTGCAATGCCCGATGCAATTCATGATGTCGAACCCGATCAGATAGGCATAAAACATGGACATGGAAGCTCCACCCATGAAGAACGGACCCAAAAGAGGAATTGCGAACACCGCAGTGTACATAACATGTTCTGCAAAGGGATGGACGGAGCCAGTGATGGGTTCCGGCACAAAGCTAGCATGATGATGCGAGTGGTATCTTGAGTAGAGGTAGTGATGGTGCAAAGCACGATGCAGCCAGTAGTATAGGAACTCGGCTGGTCCCACGTGAAACATCAACATCTGCCACAGCCCTTGACTGTTAAAGAGCGGGAACCCATTGTATCCAAGGTACGGAAGTTTGTGAACAATGGTCGCCACATAGAGTTGCAAGATGAAGAAGTCGTCCCAATGATCCTCCCTGTCGATCTGTTTGAACTGGATACCATTTGCCTGTATCCTCGTATGCTTTGTGATTGCGTGAATTCGGGACAGGCTTACGAAGAACTGGGCGACTCCATAACGAAGTAGCGTTATAATCATCATATGCCCAGCCCAGTTGTCTTCATCATCATTCCCAGTCAAAGCTGCAACAGCGAAAGGCGCGAGCAAGAGGTACTTGAATGATCCCATTTTCGCCCATGGCCAGTCGTACAACGCTCCTGGATTCGAAGCCATGATGAATTATCCACCGTAAACAAAAGAAAATTAAAACGCAAAGAAGCTAACAAATGAACATCTACTTGATACGACGAGAAAATTGCAGATTCTCGGGGAGAAGGAAAAATTCGTCATCAGCAGCATCGTCAGTCACCAAGAAGGATGGTGATGGTTGGCTTTTGGCCATCCGCATCGGTTGAGCTGGGAAGCATACGTCATCCTCATAATTCTCGAATTCGCGAAAGATACCTCTACTTTCAACACGTCTACCTCTCGCCCGGGACAGAATTGGTCCTGGGTAGGAGATCTCTAGAGATACTATGCATATGTACTCACATACCTAGTACATTCCAAAGCATTTCAAAAGAGGGGTCGTTTGACAGCGAGAACGAAAGGAAAAGGGGGAATTCGGAGATAAAATTGGCACGGTCGACGATGGCCGATCTATCAATCAAAACACGGTACAGCAAAGCTCCTTTTTCTCTGACGCCAAGGCACACCATACCTTGCGGGAGAAAAGATCGCGAGACTACTCGTCTTCTTTGTCTTTTACCTTGATCGGTTCGATTTTTAGCGGGATCGGCCTGTTATCGTTTCATCAACCATGAAAAGCATGGCACCGCCTCGATACAACAAAATTGTCGAACCGCTGATACAGGGGGGAGAACGATCGAAGGTGGGAGGGGTCCTTTGCAACGACTCCAGTGGCCTCTGCTTACTTTCTAAGGGTGCAATCCAGGGAGAAGATTCCGGAGTTTATACGAATCTGGTGCGGCTGGCCTCGCAACTATCTCCGCAAGCGAATCTAGCAAGCCACGGGATGACAATTAGCAACATGCCGTTGATTACGGTGGAATCACAAACCTCGAGTGTCTTGATCAAAGAGTACGACGGAAGAACAGTTGCAATTCAGGTTCCGAGTGGCGAGAAAGACATATTGGCAAGTGTGGAACGCAAAGAACCTTGAGTTCCAACACTCCTACAGACAGCCCGCTGGTGAAGACAACTCAAGATCAATGGTTCACCACCAGTACATGCAGTAGAAAAAATGACAAATGGTCGCAAGTAGCAGGTCAAATATTTTTATAATCCCTCTATGTCGCCTCTAGTCAAAGAAAAATTGCGCAATATAGTATCGAATGAACAACCCAAAGGCAGAACTGACCAGTTGCAGCGCCAGTAGCGCAGTGCAAAGGTCCTTTTCTCCCAGGGGACCAAACCATGTCAAGAAAAGGTTGATGACTGTCATATTGGGGATTTTCGTCGCCTTGGGGTCTAGCCCATTCAATCGCTTCAGCCACAAATACTGGCCCGGTTGACAGTCAAAAGTGGACGGCGACATCAAACCCGTAGTTGGATCAAAGGCCGGAAGTCGGTGCCTTGGACAAGGCACGGCTTTAAAAAGTTGAGGCACGCTCCACAGAAAATTCGCCACTTGAGGGAGAAAGAACAACAAAAGCGTTTTGCTAAAATGTCCCAAAATTCCCACAACTGCAAATGTCATCCCGGCGAAGTAGCAAAATGTGTCGCCAACGAAGACACTTGCGGGGTACCAGTTGTGTCTGAGTAACGCCAGGGTGACCCCGACGAAGCTGAGCATGAGCATCGCCGAAAAGAGATGGTTCTCTGTACCCAAAGATTTAGATCGGATTTCAATCAAATTGTGAACCAATACTGAGCATCCAATGACATATGATTGTCCCGCCTCCAATCCGTTGATGCCCGCATAAATGTTGATTGCGTTCGTACAAAAGACGGCCAACATTCCCATATAAACCAAGTACAAGAGCCCTAGGTCCACCAGCGTCCCGTGAGCATTCATATCCACGTCAATGATAGTGTTGACCAGACTTCCAAAAGCTGTCAATTCCTGATCCTGAATGATCCACGCTCTTAAAGGGATCGGCACCACGATCGAGGTGCTTCCATTATAACAACATAACAAGGGGAGCGACGCCACTGTTGGTAACGCCAGTTTATATCGCCAAGGCCAGTCCAAGACATCGTCGGTGAATCCTAGAAATAGCATGAAACAAATCGACAGAAGTGCAGAATTGACATCCAACAGTTTGGAAGGATGCGAAGTTGCGTATCCAACAAGACAGAATATAAGGCATACCAAAAAGATTGTACCAGAAGCGATCCCCAGTGCCTCAGGACTATCAGGCCGTTCATGATGGACGATGATTCATGGGGCGCGCGTGAGATAATGAGAATCTTCCACCCGATGGCACCTCATTTCTCAGACTTACACTGGCTTGTCAGCAAGAGCCGTGCCTCGTTTCCCCAGGTCTTTTCCGCAAATTCCTTTTCGAAGCGTATATTGCTGGGGTTGAATATCACGTGGACAGTGAGACTTAAATTGGAAGTCATCCATTCCTTGCTGTTGGCCCCGCTTGCCTTCTTTCTTACCTGGATGTTTGGAATCAGATGGTTGGTGACTAGAAACCCAAAGACCGCCACACCCACATACGCCAACAATTGTGATCCTACTGGGGGTACCGATGGCTCGGCTGTCGATGCTTCTTTCCGCGTCAAAGCTCGAATGAATTGCTCCATCCATCGACCAATGACAGGCAGGGGATTGCGGTCAATTAGATTCACCAAGTACCAGGCCGGCAGCAGCATGGGGACTACCGCAAGTGCATAGTTAGAGGATACCATGTTTGAATATGAAAAAAGGTGCAATAGAGAGAAAACAAGAGTAGTGAATCGGATGCCACAAAGGACTGTCGAATCCATCGCTAAGCTGGTCCCATCATCACATCACTGGACTTTTCAAACGGGGGCTCTCACATTTTCGTGCGCGGAGTGAAGAAGTCGAATGGGTCAATCCGCCTGATGGATCGATAAAATACCGATATGGCGATCTTTTGTACCACCACTCAGTAGAAGGCTACGTGGCTCGTGTTGTTTCACGTGATAACTTTTTTTGTACTATCACTCAGTAGAATATGGAGCGTTGCGGAATTTGATGGTCGGACAAGTCGACTGAAGCGCATTGCGCGGCTTCCTCGTACCTGCGCATCGACTGCATTTTGAATTTCTGCGCCTGCGATCATGACGATGACACAAACCATGACCACGCTTACTGCAGCACACCACATTCACCCAATACTACTAAGAGAATGATGAATCATCCACCAGCATGTCTTTTTCAATAGCTTAAGTTTAAGCAGGGTGGAGAAAAACGAGAATGGAACGAAGGCGACTCAAACCGAACGGTCCAGTAGTTGCGACAGAGGATGAACAGTCGTCGTTGACACAACTCGCCGGGCCCCAGCACCAGCAACGCCACGATGTCAAACTTCGCCAAGACAAATGTCGAAGATTCACACGCATTCTGCTCCTATTTGCCTTTTCTGTGGCGTTCCTGGTGTTCCCGCCTCCACCAGGGAATGAGTCTGACTGGTACCTTGCCCGTTCCAACATTTTGGATGCCTGTCGCGGCTATCAGGGCATTTTGCACATTGCCCAGGGAGACAAGGAGGGGGCGGCTGGGACCATTTTCTTTTTGTTTGTTTTGAATCAAATTATGTATGCCCAAGAACACCGTTTGATTCCCTGGGTTCATTTGAATAATGCCTCTTACCATGTTCATGATCCAGTCCAGCACGGCTTTGGACCTCGAACGATCTGGGTACGCGACATTGTGGGAGCTTCGTGGACGAGTCTTCGGGATCCTATTTCAGAAAAGAACTTTGGCTTTCCGGGTCCACCCAAGTGGAATCATACCCAAGAATCCTCCCATTCAGTTCGGACTCGGTCGCAACCCGTCACAGTCCAAGGAAATGGAGTTTGGAACAGTTATTTCGATCCGGTCTCGCCATTCTCGCACAACGATCCATCCTGCCAGAAATTGCCCCTTGTGAGACTCTCTTATTCTCAGATCATCCCAGGATTGCATTTAAATTGTCCTTGGGCACTTCGGGCCTGGCGGTACGGAGGACTTCCGCCAAGTCTGCGCCACGACGAAGTCAGCTACGCTGAATGGTTCCGTCCCATTCGACAGCGCGGAAGCGAAATCGTTCGCGAATATGTCCGTTTTCAACCCTATCTCCAACAGCGTGCGCATCGAGCCAATTCAGCTCGTAAGTGTTTGGCGATCCATGTTCGCCACTCTGACAAGGCCAATCGACGGCAAAAGATTGCGCTGTCCAAGTTCTTACCCTACATGGATACATTTCTAAAAGAAGTACCGGCTGGAAAGATTTACGTGGCGACGGATTCTGTCAAGGTATTACAGAAACTACAGGGAATGTCAGAGTATCAGGGCCGTCTCCATTGGCAAGAAGGAACTCTCCGTTCTAACGATACCACAGCCGTCTTCCGCATGACGAGTGGGCACCATGTGACGAATATCCAAGTGTTGGTGGACATTTTAGCCATGTCCAAGTGCCAATTTTTATTGCATGGTCTGTCTGCCGTGTCCGAAGCGGTCTTGTATGTCAACCCGAAACTTCACCAGGTGGATCATCATAGCATCAACTTGGAACTGCCCGAGCACGGCAGCCTTCAAGACTTTCGTCAAGCATTGCAACACGAATATGGGACTAATAGTGATCCAAAATAGAGAACTCTTGTTCCGACCTACTACCCATAGACCTTTGGCTATCTCGGTCGGAACAATAGTAAAAAAGAAGTCCGATGAATCGAATCAATCGAGAAATATTTCGGTCGAAAGAGTCAGTCATTTACAATCCGAATGTAATGAGGTATGTACCGCATCGTAGGTATGCATGCAGGAGATCCCAAAAAAAATGATGAGCGAGAGGAGATGCCGAGACATGAGATGACCATGGGGGGTGGTGACAAAGACACATGAGAGGCCATCGATCATTCAGTAAAGCACTGCATGAATCCAGCAGTACAATAAGGCGGAGGTGTGATTGAAGCATTGTTGTTTCTCGCCCAGCTGTGAGGACACAAAATGTCGGGAGGCTTTTGGAAGCCCGCTTCTTCCTCTCGATACGAAGAAACTCCCACGGCATTTAATTTCAGCCATGCTCCCTTGGCCCAGCAACGCATGCTCCTTCCAATCCACAAGCACAGACGGCAGATTTTATATGCGATGGAGCACCATGGAGTCGTCGTGATTGTGGGTGAAACAGCGTGTGGAAAGTCGACGCAGATTCCACAGTATCTTTACGAGAATGGATGGTGCGATCAGGGCTTTCAGGTTGCTTGCACTCAACCTCGTCGGATTGCAGCCCAAACCTTGGCACAGAGAGTCTCCAAAGAAGTTGGAGAGGCGAACGCGGGAAACACTGTCGGGTACTCGGTCCGTTTCGATCATCAAACTTCCGCGTCTACGGCCATTCTGTATATGACAGATGGAATGCTGTTGAGAGAAGCGACTTTGCAAGATCCGCTGCTGTCCAGATATTCTGTAGTCATGGTGGATGAGGCACACGAACGCAATTTGAATACAGATGCGCTTTTAGGACTTTTGAAGAAGATTCGTCGAAAGCGGTCGGATCTTCGGATCATAGTTTGCAGTGCCACTATCGATGCGGAAGCCTTTCTCGACTTTTTTGTTCCTCCAAAGGCCGCTCGGAAACGAAAACGCCGATGGGACAATCCCGACGCAACGAAAGAGGAACCATCGCCATCGGAAAAGGGCACTATTATCTCTGTGGATGGTCGACAACATTCGGTTGATATATTGTATCTGGAACGTCCCACATCAAACTATATTCGATCCACCGTCGAGACTGCCCTGACGATTTGCAAACAAGAAAACAAATCTGGCGATATCTTGTGTTTTCTTCCCTCGGCTGAGGATGTGGACCAAGCCATTCGCATGGCCCAAGATCACTTGGATCAAGATCAACAACAATATCACCAATTGTCCTTGTTGCCACTCTATGGGTCGTTGCCGTACAATTTGCAAGCCCGCGTCTTTCAGCCCAAACAGCAGCGGCGAATCATCTTTTCTACCAATCTTGCCGAGACATCTGTCACGGTTCCTCGTATTACCCATGTCATTGATTGCGGTTTTGTCAAATTGCCCATGTTTGATCCAAAGACGCAATTTGATCGACTCATCGTGGTGCCAACTAGCCAGGCGAGTGCCCAGCAACGGGCGGGACGAGCTGGGCGTTTGCAAGCCGGACAATGCTATCGACTGTATACAGAAGATTTTTTTCGGCACAAGATGCAGGCCGCCACTCCTCCGGAAATTTTGCGTACCAATCTGACGAGCTTTCTGTTGACCCTCAAAGCACTGGGAGTGGAGAATCTCTTGGCTTTTGAAATGATGGATCTACCTGGCGTGGATGCCATTTCGCATGGACTGGAATCTCTCTACGCTCTGGGCGCAATTGACGATCAGACAACTCTGACCTCGATGGGATGGGATATGTCTTCCTTTCCAACGGAACCGCGAGTCTCGAAGATGCTGCTGCAATCTTTCAAGGAAGATTGCACGAAAGAAATGGCAGGAGTCGCCAGTGTCTTGCAAGTTCGATCCATTTTCCTGACACCGCGACAAAAACAGCGGGAGGATTGGGAAGCGGCCATGTCTCAGATTGCCGATCCGAGTGGAGATCATGTGACCTACGTCAGCGCACTCATGGAACAAGACGAGCAAAACTTCACGAAGGAGGAGTGTCAGGAACGATTTTTGGATTACGTAGCCTTGAGGCGCGTTATGGAAGTGCGAAGACAACTATTGGGGCTTTTGAAACGGAAATGGGGCAAGGCCCCGTCGTTGGGGCTGGCGACGCTGGAGGAGAGGAGTCGAGCAGTTCGCAAGTGCGTAACGGCGGGTTTCTTTCTACAGATTGCCAAACTACAATCAGACGGCAAATATTATACTCTTCATAATTCAGTCCTTGTAACGCCGACATCGACGAGCATATTCCATTCACACGGAATGCACAGTGAATATATTTGCTTTTGTGAGACGCAGGATGGCCCAAGAGGAGGAATGGAGTTGCGTTCCGTTTCCGCAATCGATCCGCGTTGGCTGCGCGAATTGGCCCCGCACTATTGGGAATAATGAATGTTTTTGTAGATCACGGCAGCCTTGCTATCGGCATATCTCCAACGACTGTTCTTCAGTTGAACCAACCATCAATGTACCAACACCTCTATTCCTACTGCGATCCCGGCGCTAAGCTGGCAAGACGGAAAACGCAAAGATGGTGCATTTATTGAAGGAATTTTAAATCACTTTGATTTCAGCAAATATAGCAGGATATGTCTACTAGTAAAGGCCAGCGCATGGAAACTCAGGCGCTTCTCCACTGGCGTGTACAAGGACTAAATGACCAAGAGGATTGGTTGCCTCGGCCGTCGGGAAAGATACCAGCTAGAAACTGTCAGCCGCGAAGACTCTGAACGAGACCAAGGCATTTTTGTCAAAATGTACGCTCACGTCACATGTCCTTGAGATCCTTTTCTAGCACCACATTTCGAAAATTGACCATCGAGTCCAATATCATTTTGTCCTTGACGAACTTTGCCATGGCCTTGGATCTTCGGAATACCGCTGCGGCAGCTCTAGGGGCAACAAATGTCATTTTCATGGTCATTAGAGTTGGGTTTTCCGCATCGTTTTGTGGAAGAAACTGGACAATCCCAAAATTTCGCAGACCGGATGTGCTCTGCCATTGAATCACATGAGGCCTTTCGTTCTTCAATGCCACAGCGGTCCACGAATATTTTATGCCCATGAACTTCATTGTCCACTTGGACTTTTCTTTTGATTCGTCCGTGTACTCGACCGAGTGTAGCCATGACGACCAAGAAGGTTGACGTCGCAGATCGGAGTAGGCGTCGAATGCGACTTCCCGAGAAAACGGAAGGGGCACCTCGCTTGTAATCTCGATTTTGCACTTTTCAGTGACGTCTGGTGTAACAATTTCATCGGTTTCATCCGATGTTGCGAGTGAATTGAGCGGACCTGAACGAAACTTTTGTAAAAATGCGCCTCCTGCTTTCGGGAATTTAGTTGGCGGGCTGGTTAACACAGCTGATTGCCGCTGAGCCCAGGCCGTCGCAAGGACTGAGCGGACAAGCAGCACCAGGAGAAGCACCGGCGCACAGGACCTTCGTTTGACTTGCTTCATTACCGGGGAGCAACGTTGAAACTGTGCGGCCATCGATGAAAGGACGACGAGGAATCGCGGTGGGTCGACAATAGAAAGGACTTTGACCTTGGTTTTCTCACTTCATGCATGCCTTCATCGTTTCTGACGACGAAATGTCGTTGATGGGCGGCGGGGCCGGCAGATCTTTCTTTTTCTCGTGATTGACGGTTGACTGACGGACACCATTTTTCCAACTCGTGGCTGGGCACGCGCGCACCGATTCCATCGACGTCACGTCCGTATCTCCATTTTGATTGGACCATATGCCAGGTTGCTGTGATAAGCATGCGACAGACTTTTGTTAAGAAAAAACCTTACGTGGCACGATCACACCTGGTGTGAGCGAGCGTGGCGATCACGATCAACCAGCAACCACCACGCACTCATCTACGTCCTGCTACTTGCACGTGAGTGGATGAAATCGGAATTTTGCCACGTCTACGATGCCCTCAAACCAAGCAAAAATATCAATTCCCCGAACAACTCCAACTAAAGTTAGGATCGCCCTTCTCGTCTCACAACATTGAAAAGCTGCAACAGCAAAGAAAGAAAACAACGCTACAGAACAAGTTTTCTTTGCAATAATCAATAAGATGAACCGATTCCTTCTTTCAATGTATTTGTGTGTGATGGGCCTCGTCATGATCGTTGATCTGTCGTCAGCAGAAGCCTTTGAACGTCTCGCTGTCCAGCGACGGGGACCATGGGGTATGTCGCAGAACACTTTCTCTGAAGATGAAATGAAAGCGCTGAATTGCAATTCGGAAGATCCCGATGATTCGGAGGCAAGGTTCGCTATCCAGTATCAGGTCGAAAGGGAATCATTAAGAAGGACTGAAAGCGGGTATCTTCAGCTGACAAGATCACCGATCAACGCAAATTCTGTTGTGCCTGTATCTTCCAAAGGAGCCAGATCAAGGACCAGCCCGTTCATTGTCATTGCATGATTCACGAAATATCTCTGATAATGTTGGACCTGACAACATCTGTCAGTTTCACAAGTGTCAGAATTTCGATGATCTAAGATTTCTTTGTTGCATGAAAGTGTTGCTTTGAGCGACAAAAGCCGGGCAACGATACCGATGTAAATATCTCGTCTTCTCGACAACCTCGGTTTGCCATTCTCTATTGATGGGACTCGACCACATTTCTCCGTCGACTTATCCCCACCTTAGACAATCTGGCAAACCTCCATACCGATCGTATAGGCAATTACCCTAGTAGATCGCAACATCATTTTAATTTCTGTTTCTACGGATACGTTCTAGCTGCTAGTAGATCTAAAGAAGCGGCGTCCACCATCAGAGGTGCGTTGGCTTTGTATCGTCCAGCCAAAGCTTGAATGCAACCGTTTATTTAGATCATCAGTGAAGAGCCAGCAAAGGGGTCCATATGATTAGAGTCGGTTGAATCGGTCCGAAGGAGGCCATTTCTGCACACCGAGCACCCTTTTCGCGATCCAACCGCAGACATCGGCTTTCATTTGTATCTTTTACCAAAAAGGTGCCACAGTCATTGTAAGTGAAAATCATTGAGGAATCTTCTGGTAAAGACTGCAACAAGTGGTCCATTGCAGTGTTTGGTAAAATAATGTGGCGTCATTCGGCCTTCGTCTCAATCGCAGTTTCAATCCTCGTACTGCTTGCTCTACCCTGCAATGGCTTTTCACCGGCGACGCCAGCATACCGATCTTTCAAGTCTAAAACCAGTTTAAAGATGGGAAAAGAAATCAAGGAAATCGAGACGGACAAGGCACCTGCTCCCGTTGGCCCCTACTCCCAAGCCTTGTTGGTGGGTACCACTCTCTACTGTTCTGGCTCACTTGCACTCGACCCCAAGACTGGCGAATTTGTTGGTGCCGGAGACATTCAAGCCGAAACGCGACAAGTGCTAAAGAACCTGGGCGAGGTTCTGAATGCAGCAGGCGCGACTCCCAAGAACGTGGTCCGTTGCACCATCTTCTTGGCGGATTTGGGAGACTTTGCCAAAATGAATGAGGTCTATGCCGAATTCTTCAAGGATAACGCAGTTCTTCCAACTCGTACCTGCGTTCAAGCAGGAGCGCTACCCAAGGCTGCTCTAGTCGAAATCGACTGCATTGCGGAGCTTTGAGATGTAGTAGAAGACTTCGTGCCCTTGTAAGATGGAAGCTGGATGAAGAGGAGAGATGGGGCGGATATCATCATAAGGTAGCTATGATTTTCTCGTGATCGTTTGTCGTTATGAAGCTATATAGCAAACATAGCATTATTTCTGTCAGTTTTCTACTATGTATAGTTGGAGTTAATCTCGACTCACAAGCACCACCTTAGTTCGGCACATGGCCGCCCACCTCCTAGCGAAAATGGAACCCGCTATTCGGCCCAGACAATTTCGCGATGCAACCCAGATCGCCATTTATGACAAGTTAAGGCAAGGCAGTTCAGTGTATGGAATCGTTTAGTCTCCTTAGATGCCGCTTCGTTTGAAGGAGAAACGACGGTAGCTATCTGCAAATACTCTCGATAGGAGGTCGCATCAGTCGTAATGAAGTATGGAATGCGGAATCTTTATAAAGTGCGATCAGTGACCTTTCCTTGCAGATGAAGTTCCGTCTTGGAATCCTTTCGCGCCAAACGGCACCACGTCGTCACGACAACAAATGCAAGGCCCGCGGACGCGGAGGAAATCGGGCCGCCACGTTCGGCCAGTCGGAGACGAAGAACTTTCATTGGGCCTTCCGTAGTCCCAGTACTGAATCTTCGTAAGAGCCAACGATTCCTTCATTCCCGTGGACGAATGAATGGCCGTCGGTGCGCGGGTTCAAACACGTGGACGGTCGTTGGTCGTGGTCGGCACAGACAGTGGCGGCGCTTGCGCAAGGGAAGGAAAGGACCAGCCACCAGTTCGCAAAGAATTAAATTCATTTTTCCATCAGGAACGGCATTTCTCCTTCACTCGGTCTCTCCGATCGGCATAACTTCTCCAGGCATCGACAACACTGGTCGAAACGAGAATATATCAACATTCGAAATAACTACATCATCTAACACCAACATGAGCAGCCAACCGATTCTTCCGGCGCTTTATTTCGAGAATTCCCGTGCCCCAAATTCTGTGCCATCGGCATCGACGACGACCGAACTTCCGTCGGAGATTCTTTCTCACTGCCTCTCCTTCGCAAACTGGGGTGACCTCGCCAAACTAGCCTGCGTTCAATCTTCCTGGTCGAACATCATGATGGATGCTGCGGAACATTCTGTCGATTCCAAGTGGGCATTGGCGCAATCCCTCCTTTACGGAACGGAGGGTCTCCAAGCCAACCCCCAGCGCGCCCTCTTTATTTTGAAGGAACTTGCTCGTGTTGCCACGGACGAAAACAATATTCCCACTGGACCCATCGATGACGAATCGAACAGTGATAATACTACGTGCTTTGCCCCGGCCATCAAAGCAATCTCTGGCTGTTATTTTGAAGGTCAGGGCGTCCCGAAGGACCCCACCACTGGCCTGGCTTGGTTGCAGGCCAGCTTTGAACTTGGAAAGGACATTCACGCCGCTCATGAAACTGCCATGCTGTATGAATATGGACGCAACGGAATCGAAGTTGACGTAGTAGCTGCTGCGCAATGGTTCGAAAAGGCGGCACAGGCTGGTCACGTAGAAGCAATGGCCGAACTTGGACTGTGCTATGAACTTGGCTGCGGTGTTGAACAAAACGATGAGCAAGCCCTGGACTGGTACACTAAGGCTGCCAACCTCGGCCATGCGACTGCCAAATTCAGCGTGGGGGAAGCTTTTGAAGAGGCTCGTGGTGTTCCCCAGAGTGACGAGGAGGCTTGTTTGTGGTATTACCGTGCAGCCTTGGTGGGTGACGAAGACTCCAAGAAGGCGTTACGGCGCCTCTATGACATTGCTCGCATCGTGGTTCCCGGTGTGGGCGACATTCTCGGTGTTTGAGGCGCAGGGAATGCGCAGGAAAGAAAATGACAATCTGTGAGTAGTTTGTAAATACCTTCTGTACCAATAGTCATCAATCATGCGGCCAAGAACCCCTTCTTCTAATCTACTAGAGTAGCTAGTAGAGTTGTCGTGGTCGTGGTTTTTTTCTCCGGGCTATAGCAGCTTGGCGACTACCGGGTACCAACCAGAGGTTCCAGCACTAGCGCTAATTGCAGGGGGGGGCAACAAAATAGTCGGAATCGGTCAAGGAGGCGGTCACTACGCTTCTGAGGTTACGGCAAACGAACAGCGTAGGAGGATGCAGACGCAAAAGATCACCAATTGTTTCAAATATAAATAGATATCCTACTATCGCCCGGTTTAGGATTGATCCCTCCATCTATGGTGACCCCACACGCGGTCGTATGTAATGTGGAAGTGTGGCTTCTCGATTATCCCATGACGCCAACGGCCATATCACCCAAATCACTATAATGTGACGGTGAATCGCCCCTGATATTAGATATGGTGGTGCCATCGAACGTTGACTCACTCGAGCCTGAGCCTGACAGCCCCACGCTGTGTTCGTCAATGTTTTCCAGAAGTTCCACCGCAAAGTGTGTCACTTGGGAGACTTCGGACCCATGGAGTGGTTTTTTGGCCACAATTGGAAGTACCTTGGCATAGCATTCCACTGGTATTCCATTGTCCGTGTTCTCGTTATCACGGGCAAGCTGTAGCTTCTTGTGGTTGCCAGAACCGGATAACATCATGTAATCCATCAATAGCATAGGTTTAGAATCCTCTTCCTCATTCGATCTGTCAATGATGGAGGCGAATCCTGATCCAATGATCTTATCTGAAGGCAGGCCGGACAGCCGCAAGAAAGCAGCATTGGTATAGACAATCACGAAAGGATCACCCGAAAGAACAACGAGCCTGGTTAATAATAGGGATAGACAAAAATGAATAAGATCAACGGTTCACGAGTAATGAATAGCGATGAACGACACGATAACACACCTTGGAGTTTTGGTCAACGCCAAACTTTCACACATTGTCACCGTGCTATTGTTGGAAGATATGATATTGCAAGAGCTTATATCTTCAGATCTTGGGAGGGTGGCTTCATCAACGGCATCGTTGAAGATTGGAGGGATGACTATAGATGTGTCTTGCGCTGAATTGCTCTTGCTTGTAACAGATTCTGTGTCCGATTCGCTGACAGATGAAGTACTACGATCAGAGTCTTGATTGGACGAGACAACCTTACTCGATAGAGCGGATCGGTTCGCATCGTGTGGATAGCTTCCAGAGCACGCCAAAGCAAGGGCCTGGTAGTCATAGAGAGATCCAGCAACTCTACCGGTAGAGGCAAACGGAATCTTCTGAAAATCCTTCGAATGCATGAGCTTCACCCCTTTCAGGTTGATGGTCACTGGACCCAATGTTGTCGTACTTTCGATCTTCGGATCAACAGTGGAAAATTCATACCCTGCACGAGCCAAATCTGCCTTGACACTCGAAGCAGCAAACTGCAATTCGTTGCGTCTCTGACGTTTGGGACAGCTGTTCATTTCTCGAACTGAATCGTGCTTTGCTTCTTTGCCATCAAGGTCAATTGAGACCATAGGAGGAGATGAAGAAGACTCTTCACGGTCAGCAGAGTAACCGCTCACACTATAATCGGGGCGGATGCTTTGACCAGAGGCCGTGAGAAGTTTTCGTTTTTGACCGCTGCTTCCGCTACCACCATAGCTGCTGCTTGAATCCCCAGATCCAGAAAGCAATCGTGAGCTCATATTCAACACCATCTTCCTCGATACCAAAGAGAATGATCAAAAGAAAGTAATTTTAGATCGCAATAGAATTTTGTTGCGGCACGAGAGTTGTTTTTTTGTGAGATGAAAGGGAGTGACCGTTTCGACGAAGTCGATGATATCCAGGAGGGTTCTGGGTTCATCGAACTCCTGTCACCACACGAGACACCAGTGTGCAATCCTTTTTCGATTTAGAACTGTTTTTCTATTTAATGAAAAATCCAAGCGACGACGAATGACGCATTTCGTTGTGAGGACGTTGTGAAAAAATGTTAAATACATGGAATGACGCCATCGGGAAAATATTCTCTGATTCCAAGTGCATCATCGAAATCCCACCACCACGACAATTCTACTTATGGGGTGACATGACTACAGTTCCGTACGAACCCGAACTCAATTGCACCCATTCCTTAAAGTTGAACTTTGAAACGTGGCAGGCCATTTGATGCGGGAGGGCATTTACGCACTCAGGGACATTGTGAAATGACATCACTCATGCAATGGGATAAAGGTCGCGCGGAAGATAGCGACAACTACGAGGTATACACTTACACTTTGCACTACCGGTACGTACTGCTACACGATCATGACCAACGTGGTCAATGGGATATGTATGTATAGTACCTAAGGGTTAATGAGTAAAATTACCAACAATGGCGGGCGATCTGAAAGGAGTCGCTGGTGGGCAGTGCAGTGGTAGATAGCTACTAGTAGTAGAGAGCAGTGGTAGCTTGGCTGCGTTCCATCTTCATGTATAGTTGGTAAAAGCAACGAAGAGTGGCTGTTTACCCCGGAGATATTCACCTTGGACGAATTATCTCGCTCCACCACAACCTTTACGTATCATAGCATCTGGCCCATCCCCAGACACACGATGATCGTGCCCCAGAAAAGTGACCCCCTTTTTGTTTTGACGGCATTTGCAGTCCGTACATACTTTCTTTGTTCTTTTCTTACTTCTTTGGAGTTTGAATCCCAATTGATATTTGTGCATGTATTTATCTCTCTACTACAAGCAGTAGAGTTGCTCATACCCAGTATCGTTGGATCGATCGATATATCTCCAATCAAGATTCTAGGACTTCCAGGGTGTTTCGCGATCCGCCAAACGAAGGGCGTCATACTTCTTCCCTTTGTTCTCTCGAGAGGGTTGGGATTGAACCGCTCTGGGGTCTTTTGCCGGAATCGGTATCCTCGATCTCATCTACTGTCACAGGTTCTTCGAAACCAGGCATTTGTGTTCTCCACCGGGGAGAAAATGGCCGATGATGATGTAGTGGCGCGGAAGAAGATCTTCCGGAAGCAACTACGTACAGCAATCAAAGAGTTGACCTTAGAAGACACGCTAATTCAGAGCCAACAAGTTTGGGATCGGGTCATTGCGCTGCCAGAGTATCAATCTGCAAAATCAGTTGGGCTGTTTCTTTCCATGCCGCAGGGGGAAATCAATACGGATTCTATCCTTCAACACGCAATCGAAAATGGGAAGGATGTATATGTTCCGCAAGTCGGTGCCAATTTCGAAAAGTGTGACATGGAATTGTTAAAAGTCGTTTTGGACACGCCTGATCCAATCTTTCATAAAAGTTGGCCCAAGAACAAATGGAAGATACCCGAACCCCCTCCTGATATGCCAATAGTTGCTGCAAAACCTGGAGAATTGGAGTTGCTGATTGTTCCAGGTCTTGGCTTTGACAAGCATGCAAATCGACTTGGGCAAGGAAAAGGGTACTACGACCGTTTCATTGCAAGGATGACTTCTGATGGAGCGGTGCTGCCGCTAGTGGCAGTGGCACTTGAAGCCCAATTCGTCGAGGACGATATCCCCGTTGCAGCCTATGACAGGCCAATGGATAAGGTTGTCCTACCAAGTCGTATTATTGTTCCTGAATGTAACTAGGAATATGTATAATTTGATCATAGTTATTCAAAAGCTAAAAACTGTTCTTGCCCGTAAACAAACATCGCAGTCTTCCACAACAGAAGATCAAACGGAAGCACAACGGCCGTAGGAAGGGATGGCACGTAGACTTCAGGCCCCCCTTGAATAATGATTCCACTCTCTGTCATTGACGTCGTCGATACTGTCTGAAAGCATTGAAAAACAGATGCTAGTTGTACCAAGAATGATTTGTTGGGACAGAGCACAGCTACTCCGCCTCTGTCGTCAGCCCCTTTTGCGTCCCTTTCTGTCTTGAATAACAAGCTACTTTTACCCTTTTCCTGCGTGAGAGGTATTCCCCATTGACCCGTTGATGCCGTGGACGCTATATCCAAAAAGCTAGATATCGCATCCATCCGCATAGGTAGCTTGTCAGGATCCAATTCTCGCTCTTCATTTTCTAAAAGAATCCATCGACCATCCCCCAGTATCCGCATGGCTTCCATGGGGTCTCCCACTGCTACCACATTGTCCTTTGGCATTGTCATGACATTTCCAAACGGCAAGGATAGGCTATTTTTGCTCAATGCCAAAAAGCCGTTACTTGTTCCATCGGGCTGGTAGAGAATTTCTGACGCTTCCACAAAGGGATCAGATGCATTCAACAACTTCTGAAAACTGACATCAGACATCAATATTTTTGTAAACAAGCGCTCTCGTCCAGCAGAAGGGAGAAGTAGTCCCTCTTCCTCTAGCTCGTCGACTATGTAGTTGACAGCCACACGAGGGTGCACTGCAGTTCCCCGAAGATCTAGCCACAATTCGGCTGACTGAACGGCTGGAGGGGGTAAAGACATCAAGTCACCTTGGTCCGAAATCGTCATGCGGCAAACTGATTGAGTCTTCGTCTCCATACCCTGTTGGCCAAGAAACGCGGGTCGACCCAAAGGACAGTAGGACCAAGTGAATGGCGCATAATGGGCCAAGAAGAGCGCTGCAACGGGAACGCGCATGATCGACAATATTACGGCTTCGAGATCCGTTTGCAATGCCCAGGTGCGAGTCCGATTTCCAACCTACCCCTGCACTATCGGACGATAGGACGATGATACTTTTCCAATATTAGCATTGCTGGCCGCTCTGAAGCGGACGAGATAGGATCGCGAGGGAAAGAATTTGAAGAAATATTGGCGGCGACAGTTCTCGCGAGAGACGACGACGACGACGACGACCGACGCGATATTCGACACATCCGACTTAATTGAAAGTATCGGTCTGTCAGTCGCTACGGTATTCGACTAAAGTGATTAGAACCAAAGCCACCCGTTCGATTTTTTCTATTCTCGATCTTTCGCGGCGAGACACAGCATTCACTTTTTTTCTGACTCTCCCATTGTTTCCATCGTCCAAAACTCTGATATTTCGTACTATTACACATACACATAGGAGGACCGAAAGGAGGAAATGGCGAAGAGAAAGAATCGATCGCATAAGTCCAAGGAGACCCTGCCTGGACAGGCAGACGAAAAGGTGGCGACTAAGGACAACAAGGAGGAGAGTAATACTGCGACTATGGAGGAGCCCCCTAACACAGCCGCCGACGCAATGTCTCCTCCCCCTGTCGGATCCTTTCGGGCCATTCAGCCCCCGCTATCCCAGGGAATCCTGGATTTCTTGGACCGGAAAAAGTTTCACACTATGACTCCGGTCCAAGAGGCCACAATTCCCCTCTTTCTGCAGAACAAAGATGTGGCGGTTCAGGCGGTTACTGGCAGCGGCAAAACTTTGGCCTTTCTGATCCCCGTCGTTGAGAGGATTCGACAACGGAAATTCGGCAAGAATCAAATTGGATCGTTGATTTTGTCGCCGACGAGGGAGCTGGCGATGCAGACTTGGCGAGTTTGCAAGGAACTGTGCGACGCTGTGCAGCTGACTCCTCCACTATTGCTGGTCGGCGGTGGAAGTTCGGGGAACAATAATGTCAATCATCGGCCCGTCACTGAAGATCTGAAAACGTTCCAAAAGGAAGCATCAGATATTGTGATAGGTACACCTGGCCGCATGGAGGATGTGTTGAGCCGTTACAGTGTCATGGATGTGTCCGAATTGGAGATTCTCATCTTGGACGAAGCAGATGTTTTGTTGTTTGGGAAAACTATCATGGATCCAACCATTGCTGCCATTCTTTCCAAACTACCCAAGATGCGGCGAACTGGTATTTTTTCGGCTACGACCACCTTTACCAGCAACAAGAGTATCAAGCCGCTCCTCCAACGAGCTGGAATGAGAAATCCTGTTTTGATCAATGTCCAGGTAGCCGCAAAGACAGAAGCCTCCAACACTGACACAACTGCTGCTCCAGAAGTAGCAACAAAGAAATCCAAGCCCAAAGAAACCAACACATACACACCGACTTCGTTGACAAACTACTATCTCGTGACGAGGCTAGAAGAAAAGATATCGAGATTGGTCGCCTTTTTGAAATCCCATCGCGATGAAAAAATCATTGTCTTCTTTTTGACTTGTGCTTGCGTGGACTTCTACGGGACCACGTTGCAGGAGCTTCTTAAGCCACATGGCGTGTACATTGAGCTTCTGCACGGCAAGTTGGTCCAGAAGCGACGCGAAAAGGCTATGGAGCGATTTCGAGAAGCCGAATCCGGTGGCGCCTTGTTCTGTACCGACGTTGCTGCTCGAGGATTGGATGTTGACAATGTGGATTGGGTACTTCAGGTGGATGCTCCGCAGGACCCGTCACAGTTTGTCCATCGGGTCGGAAGATCTGCCCGTGCGGGCCGCACTGGAGCTAGTTTGGTATTTTTGACAGAGAAAGAAGAGGCCTATGTGGACCTTTTGGCAAATCGTCAGGTGCCATTGACTGAGCTTCCATCGACGGAGGATTGCTGTCTCCCAGTTCTTAAAGCCGACAAGAAGGATGAAGCGTCAAACGAAACATCCACCGGAACAATACCCGATTTTCTGGGCGATATCAAAAGCCTTGTCCTGAAAGACCGTGATATCCTTGAAAAGGGAACCAAAGCATTTACATCCTATATTCGGGCCTACAAGGAGCATTTGTGCGCCTTTATCTTCCGGTGAGTTTTCAAAAATTGCTTTTATGTGACAGCAAAATGCAGGGGCGGTTGTTCGGGAATGAGAAGTTGGTGGCTGTTCACATGAAAGTGGCTCTAAAATGGAGTCTACTTGAGTGCGATAGCTCCGTAAGCTTTCAGGGACATTCTTGACTGGACCCGTCGGATGCAAGATCACATTACAGGAAAAGAAATCAGTAGTCTTTTCCGGGCTGTATTCCCTGTCGTTCGACTGATTCCAGGAATCGTCAGTAACCCAGAGCCCTGACACCTTTTGTTTTATCTTTCTTGTGAACCTTGTAGGTTTGCTTCCTTGGATCTCGGCTATTTGGCCACTTCCTTTTGCCTGTTGCGCCTGCCGAAAATGCCCGAACTACGCGAGGGCAAGGGTAAACTGCAGCACTTTACACCGGCAGGTCCCGAAGTGAACATTTTTGGCATTCCATACTTGGACAAGGCGCGAGAAGCAGCGCGACAGAAGCGACTGGCAGAGGAATTGGCGGCTGGCGGCAAGAACGCCAAACAAATCAAAGCTGAGCAACGCAAGGCAGAGCAATTGCAGCGTCTGCAAGATCGACGAAAAGCAGCGATCGAAAAGGGACGAAATCCCGACAAGAAACGTGGTCGACACCAACAAATTGTGGATGAATGGGACGATTTGGCGAAAGAAGAGCGATTGTACAAGAAACTAAGGCGAGGAAAGATCACAAAGGATCAGTATGAAAGTATGCTTCATGGTGCGGCTGAAACCAAGGAAAAAGCACCTTCCAAGCCTGCTGATGATTCCGAGTCGTCTGACGATGATGATAGCAGTGCAAGTAGCTAGTAACTCAAAACAGTAATAGAGATTTGAAGATAGCAGGTTTGGCGAAGCGTCTGAATGAACCCTCCTCTATCTACTAGAAGCGGCGGCTTGAAGAGGACGTTGAAGTCCAATTGGTCGTACTTGTCGAATGATCGAATGAATCGAATCATTATCACTCATCGACAGCTTGCGCGCTCGTAAAATTCGAGCCGGCACATACGCAGTCAGTGCGTGCCATTCGAGCGTGATGGCATTTTCCCTTCCTCTCTTCCTCCAACAAAAAAATGACGGTCGAAACTTTTGTTCTGATCCACACGACCGGAGCGAGACGAGAGAGCTGTGCACAACCCACCTTTCTTGTGATCACACTACACTATTCTAGCTAGAGGACCAGTATCCTTCTGTCAGATTCTTGCCAATGCAGTCCCTGAAATTAACAGCGTCACCGGCGCGAAGCGACGCAACGACAATGACAAGCAAAAGTCCGCCGTCATCATCGTCTTCCATTGCTGTGCTTTCTGCTGCTGGATTTTTCGGCTGCATGGTAGTCATGGAGTTGGCGTTGGAAGGTGCCAACAATGAATTTCCCGATCTTGAAGCTCTGCCTTATGCAGTAACTCTGTTTCAATTCGGTTGTTGCTTCCTGATGCCACTGGTACTCTCGCGTGGGGCGTCCTTGGAATCCTTTCCCAAAACTCTGGAAGAATCTCTGCCGTACGTTTCCTTGAGTTTAATCGTCTTTGGATCCACTTGCTTGGCTTCCATGTCTGTCCGCTACGTTTCGTATCCCACCAAGGTGGTACTCAAGAGCGCAAAGCTCATCCCGACCATGATTGTTGCGACTTTTTTACAGCGAGGGAGTCACTATAGTGTTTTGGACTACTTAGCTGCTACCCTGTTATGCACGGGAGCAGCTGGATACAGCTGGGGCAGTGGAAGCTCGGCAATACGGCAGGACACGTCTTACATCGGCATTACCCTGCTGTGTATAAGCGTCTTTTGCGATGCCTTTACCCCGAACATTCAACAACGACTCATGGCTCCTCCTGCGACAGGTGTCGCTGCGCTACCCACCACCACCCTGCACAATCACCACCATCATCATGGCGCTTCATCATCAGCAACTCACAGGATCAATAAGCTGTCGACAATGTTCCTCCCCCCACATGGAGGGGGACTTGGCCTTTCCGCTTCCGAGCTCATGACGAATGCCAATGGCATTGGATGTATCGGACTGCTGTTATTTATGACAATCAGTGGCTCCTTGATGGACGCCTTGACAACCGCCTTGTCACATCCCAGGCTGCTGGCTTATTTGGTCGTGATTGGAATGGCATTGGCTACGGGGGTCTTTTGTTACACACGTTTGATCAAACAAGCTGGTTCCGTTGTGGCAGTGGCGGTCGCAACGCTACGAAAAGTGGCGACTGTGGTGCTCTCCTATATGGTTTATCCAAAAGTTTTGTCCCAAATTCATGCCGTCAGTGCATTCCTAGTACTGGCAGGGATTTTGATAAGCACCTTTTCCAAACAAGGCAAAAAGTAGAAACGCGGGGGCGTATCGATCTATTGCTGAGGACTTTCGTTTCCTCCACTGCTTCCGCCGCCATCTCCACCGCCGCCTCCGCCCATGCCGATTGGAACAGCGAGTCCAATACCACCTCCCGAAGGCACCCGTCTCGCGATTTCGCTAACCATTCGTTGGGGAGGCTGTCCTTGCAACCACACGACACCAGGCCCAGTCAACGTGGTCATGAACAAACCTTCCCCACCAGCAAAGACGTTTTTAAAGCCCTTAACCATTTGGACGTCGTAATTTACGCCTTCTGTAAAGCCAACAAGGCAGCCCGAAGATATTCGCAATTCCTCCCCAGGCTCCAAATCTCGTCGAATCAACGTACCACCGGCTTTCAAAAAGACGTCTCCTTCTCCCGTAAGCGCTTGCAAAACAAATCCTTCGCCACCAAAGAATCCTCCGGAAAAACTCTTGGTGAACTCCATCTCAATATTGACTGTATGCGAGGCGCAGAGAAGAGCGCCCTTTTGACAAACCACCTTGCCTCCATAGTCGTCTAGATTCAGGCGCATAATTTTGCTGGGAAAGTCAGTTCCCAAGCACACGGTTCCTGAAGTACCTGGTTCTCCTTGGTAGGTGTAATCACTAATGAAAAAGTTTTGTCCCGTCATCATGCGTCGAAATCCTTCCGACATGCCGCCACTAGAAATAAAAGTGAGAGAGAAGAAAATACTGTTGAGAATAGCTGTGCTCGTGGCAGGCGTGTTCCCCTCGCGCAGCAACACTCATTTCTTACCCTGTCGTAGTATTCATTTCGACACCATTGGTCATGTACATCATGGCGCCACTTTCCGCTCGTAGGACTTGTCCCGGTTCGAGCGTAATGGTGACAATTTGAGATTCATTGCCTTCAATCTTACTATTCACATCGAAATCAATGGGATGTCCAACGACACCATCTCGACTGGCTTTGGCCAGTGCGCTACCGCTGTTATCGGGCGACAAAGTGGACAAGAAGGATTTGGGAATCGTCACGATGTGGTGATTGTGATTGCGGCAGGTTAGGCCAGCAGGATCCGTCAGACGAGCTGCTGCCCTTGCTCCTCTCGACGACGACGTCGAGGTCACCGACGGCAAATTGGCACGAGCTGCCGTTGTCAACAAGACTCTTCTCATGGTGATTGATGCTACAGTACCCTAAGGATGAAAGTTGATGAAAATGAATAATGCCACAAGATTTCCCTCTTGTCTTCCAATAGAGGTTCACGACTCGACTGCATCATCGTCATCGTCGTTCTTCGTCCGAAATCGATCTCGCGCTTGTTTGTTGTGGAAGGAGATCTTGCCGCCGACCGCCGGTGCGCCCGCGCGCGGGAGCGAGCCGGTCCGGCGGCCGGCGCGGCGGCACGAACGGTTTTCGACTAAATCGACTGCAGGGTAGGCGGCAAGCAGTGGAACAAACGCTCAAAAGGCACAAAATCGAAAAAGAACTTGGGCTTTTGTTCCGAGTTTCGAGCACACGAGTCAAACTTTCCCTTTGGGTCATTGCTAACTTTTGAAAAGAAGGTTGCCATACTATCGGAAGCAAACAACAAAGAAAATGAACCACGTTGTCTTTCGTTTACTGTTTCTGTTGGGGATTTGCTGTTCGGCCCTTCCACCGGCATTGGCATGGCATGGTAAATTGAGCATGGCCCTGTTTCGCCGTGGGGGCAATGCTTTGAACTATCAAGACGACACGTCCGAGCAGAGTACAGTTGATAACGATGATTCATCCGCATTGGTCGCAAACAGTGAACAGAATGCTAAGCTTCATTTTCAAGGGGAATTCTGGCACCATCATGTCACTGACTTTCCAGCACACATTGTCCTTTCGACGAGACAAAAATTCCTGTCCTTTTTTCAAAATCGGCTCCATCGCAATCTTTTGCTAAAAGGCGGAGGCAATCCCACCGAAGAAATACCCGCTACACCTGAAATTCTCAAAGAATGGGCTGCTCAGTCTCGAGTGGTTTCCAGTACGCCGCCAGTGTTACTACATCAGAAAGAGGATGATCATCATCATTCGGTGGTCGCTATCCATAGTACCGTCCCGATTGTTCCAGGGTTGTCCATCAAGGCCGTTTCTTACACTGGGTGTAGACTTCTTTGGCATCCACAAACTTTATTACCAACATATGAATTCACCTTGATTCAAGATAGATATCAAGCCCAAGGTACAAAAGCACTCGTGTGGTTATACCGCAAAGTCACTGGGGAACGAGCAACAACCGCCCAAGACGACGAGGACCCATTTCTAGTAGCCGCCGACAGTACTACTGGAAGTCGCAACACGCATGGCCTTTGTCGCGTAGTCATGGAACCCTTTCGACATCCAACAGCAGCGGGGGAAGAGGTTTTGCGTCTATCGTATTACAGCATGGTCAAGGTTTCGTGCAGTTTGCCGCAACGCCTGCTCAAGATCTTGCCCCTGTCCAGACAAAGTATTGAGGCCAAGATTAGTGCTTCCATGGCGAAACAACTTGAAAGTGAAGTAATGCAGTCGGCGGGTAGGTTTCATTCGGCTCTGGAAGCATGGGTCGAGAAGCAGAACCATGAAAAACTGCAAGGCGTACACTAGATTAGAAAGCCACAAAGGATCAATTATGTCAAGCTCCGACATCCCCTGAATCATCCCGAGAATCGAAAGTCTTTGGACTAATACTTGACGTTTTCGATGGCCCAACGTGGACGACCACAGGGGAACAACCATCTCATACCTTCCTAGCCATGATGGACTGTGCCATCATTCAAAGTAAGTCGGAAGCCTCCACCCAATGATAGTCTGTTGGACCATCATACACCCTGATCGCAGGTAAATGTTTCTTGCAAAACTAAACTGACGAATTCTCTAGAAATATTTACAATGAGTCACATTCGTCACCATCTTCCGTATCATCAATGATACAATGGACCCCTTGGCACCACTTGTTAAAGGCTGCCCAGTGCTTGTCCCCTTCGATCAATGTCTCTACATCCCCAACCACCAGCAGTGCCTGACGAGCTCGAGTCAGCGCAACATTAAGTCGTCTCCAGTCCGTCAAGAAACCAATGTTGGCCCTTCGATTCGATCGAACTGCAGAGAAAATGATAACATCGCGCTCCCGGCCTTGGTATCCATCGACCGATTTGACCTCAATGGTCGCCTTCGGGTTGGATAATGTCATGGCCGAGATTTCTGGGTCGGTCGAAATGAGGTTCTTAATCAATTGGACTTGACCACTGTATGGGGTCACAACTCCGATACTCTTTGGTGAGAAGGGGTCCTCGGGGCTGCCCTTCTTCATGATTTCTCGAATGAGAGCCACAACGCGGACCGCTTCGGCCTCGTTGCTGTAAGTGGTTGATTCCTCTAGCACGGTGGATGTCGTTGGACGAAATACTGTACGAGTGAGCTTGTTGGCTTCGCCTCTTCTTTCATTGCATCGGCCACCCACATTGATAAGTCGGACCCCAATGTCCGGGTTCCCACAGGGCATGATGTTGTTCAACACGGTCGGAAAGGGTCGTTGCGCTGCGAGGAACTCGGGTGTCTTCAAGAGGCTGTCATAGAAGAGAGCCGAAGAAAAGGCGGCAATGGATGGGTGCATACGGTATTGGATACCGAGTAACAATGAGCCTGCAAATCGTTTCCGGTACACCATATGATTTTGTTGATCGTCTCCATAGGACCGCATCAGCGATCTCGCTTGCTTGATAGGAAGATCATCCAAATAACTTGAATCCATTTGAGTCACATCGGTCTTGGTGTTCACCATGGGAGCAGGCATTGTAGCAGCCAACCGTTCCATCAAAGAAATTGTTAGGGGTGATGTAGGATCGCTCTTCACCGTGGCAGGAAGTTGGCAAGGATCTCCCAAGAGCACCAACGCGCGACAGCTATTGGATGCCGTCACAGGAATCAACGTGGCTGGTTCCACACTCTGGCAAGCCTCGTCAACAATGACAAACGGCAGCGACAGCGGTGGACCGCCATCGGGAGCATCCGTTCGCTCCTGCTGTGTATCCAATTTTGCCTTCTTGACTCCCTTTGCAGTACCACTTGGTTTCTTCGTGCCCATTCGACCATCCTCTTCCAGCATCTCGTCCATGTCGGGCTTCAAACCGCACGCCGCTAGCAGACGGGGATCGGCAGCACCCGTGGATGTAGACACAATGATATCGGCTTGTCTTAGCGCCTTGCTAGCTGCCTTGTTGCATGCCTGAATCGACTGCTTGACTGCAGCAGTTGCAATTTCCTGCACTGTCTTGTCGCTGAGCATCGCGCTTCCGGCCTTGCCACTCGCCTTGCGTCGTTGTTGCAATTTGGCCAGTTGTGCAGTAGCGCGGGCAGCGTTCTTCAGGGCCTTTTGCGCATCAGGGTCCGCATCAATAGCAGCATCCAAAGTATAGTCCCACAAATCTTCCGACACTGCGGATGCCTTACCCACACGCACCACTTTGAGACCCAATTTGAGAAAACTTTCTGCCAAATTGTCAGCACCCACGTTGCTAAATGCGCACGCCAGCACCTTGGCGTTAGGAGAGATAGAACGGCACTGGTGCGTAAAGCCAAATCCAATCGCGCCAGCAGTGGACGTCTTGCCACTTCCCGGAGGACCTTGGATCATGCTAAGCTTACGGGTCAAAGCGGCGCCGATTGCAGCCAACTGTGGCCCGTTCATGGGTTTGAAAATGCCGTGAGGATTCTTCTGAATGTACGCCAGCGCTTGGTTCGCCAACTTGACGGAAGATGCCATGGGAGGCTTGGAGACGAGCCGATTCAGATGTTGCAGGTCAAAAGCATCAACATCGTGAAAGAGAGGACTCGAGGGATCCGTAAAGGCATGAGTCGAAATGATCGTCTCCTTGAGCAAATCGTCCATCTGAATGTTTCCATGTGGATTGGATTTGTCTTGGTTTTCATTTCCATCTTGAAATCCATCCACGGATAGATCCTTGTTGCGATCAGGAATGGCGGTCAATTGCGTCAGAGCTGTCACCATTCGTGTGTAAGGAATATCCGAAAAGAATCGGTCGGCACGAAGTCTCATTTTGGCATCGCCCGGTCCGGATGGCCCTGCATTGTTCGGGGCGGGTCCAAAGGAGGCCTCGAATTGACCACCTGCCACGGCAATATCAATGTACGTGGGGCCAGTGCCAATGACCCGGGCCTCGATAGAGGTGGCCGTAGTACTCGTGGGGAGCGCATTGGGATCGAAGAAGTCGCCACTACCTTGCGGTTGGAGTGTGAGCAAAATCACGTCATTGTTGGAAAATTTCGAATTTGGTGGGAGATATCGTGGGCTAATGGCTCCTTCCTCTAGTAGTTCATCGTCTGGTGTGTACACCGATGTGGCATCCTTTGCTTTGACGAGCCGATACACTTCATCAGCAAATAGGTTTCCTCGCCGCTCTGGGAACAGGTCGAAGACGGCATGACCTGCTACTTCCAGAGATATAGGGTCGTCAATAGAAGCCTTTATTCTACCCATGACTTCTTGTTCCTGTACAAAAAGGTGAAACCTGAGTGAGAAACCACCTCGAATGACGATATGGGATTGATCGGTGGGAATGAATCTTCGAGATTCGCCCTAGGGATTCTAGCGAATCTCCTATGTGGTACCATGTTGCCTTGAAACCTTCTCTTACCTCTGCTTGGTATTCTGCCGTCAGTAGAGTAAAAAACTTGTTGTGGTAAGAGGACAAACTGTTGTAAAGCGAGGCTCTTTTCCGCGATCTTCCCCTCCCTCCCGTTTTCGCCATTTGAGACGGAAAGCCGCCGCCCTGCTTCTGGTTCCACGCGCCAGTCAACTCCATCGGAGAGCTGGTGATTGTGTTTCGAAGGTTTTCTCGAATCAAATCTTGTGTAAGCTCCTCTCCTCCACGCTGTAACCGCCTTGTCCGCCGATCCGATGCCTTTTGTTTCCGCATCGACAGGCTGGCTGCCCCCGACGAAATTCTGGCGCGATTAGTATTCATTTCTTGTCGTCCTTCCAACGACGTCCCGTGGAACTTTGAAAATGACGAGAGGGACAACCCCACAGAGCAAGGAGCCAAGATGGTCAGCGCCATCAAGCCTATTATTAGATGCATTCGTGTCAACATGGTTCCAATTTTATTTTTGTGAGAGCGAAATGCAATGACACGGAGGCTTTTGCAATCTTCCCACTTCATCCGGAGCAGAATTCGAACAAAAGACGAAAGAGGCAAAACCAGCTGGATGCGAGCTATTTCGGCTAAACAAAAGATGGCGTCACCTCCGTCATGTGTTTTATGGGAAGGACAGACTGACCAAATGGATCCTTTCCTCGACATACGTAGCATCTCGTATCTTTTCAACGGGAATTAGTGGCATCAGATTCTGCCCAGCGACCGTTCAAACTTCAACAGTCAGATGAATGACAGCGAAACTGTCGTGCGACACATGTACTTAAAAAATGCGACATGCTTTTCAAATTCTCAGAACTTTTCAACTATGCCGTATTTCCTCTACGAGCGCGCCTTTTTTGCGTGCGTTGGTAGGTCGTCACCAAATATCCATCCGCGGTCGCGTGATGACTTTCGGAAGCAGCTTCTTTCTTTTTGAAGCGAAAGAACATATCTTCTTGACCACCTTCCATACTTTCTACCTTGTTGGGATCCGTCACGTTCTCCTCTTTTACCATCGCTACCATGTTGTTTGGACGTTCCAACGCGGATGCTGCTGCTACCAGCAAGGTGAATGCGGTCAAGTTTGAGGAAGAGGGCTGGGAGGTTGTCAAACCGACGAAAGGGAATCCTCAGCAGCAGCTGGCGAAGGTGTCTCAGCCTGACATCTCGACTGAATCATCAGAAAAATCGGATTGTAAGGTAAGCAACGATGACGCTCCGGATGCAGCCAATAATCCAGTGGACTCGGCTGCTCCCTTCGTGGTGATTCCTAGCGAGAAAAAGTCTTCGGGAATTTCTATAGAATCTTTTGTTGACGCCATCCCGGATATTCACGTCCAGGAATGGCTGGCATCAATTGATTTCACCCAGCTTGCGGACCAAGGAACCAAAAGTTACTATCTAGTCAAGCGTAATTTGAAAGCGGTAGCCTTGTTGTTCTTGGTGGGCGTCTTTTGCGTCAACCGCGTCCCTGCTGGACAACGTTTTAAGCGAGAAACCGTCCCGTCGTCGCCGCCGGACATGCCGAACGGAGCCCCAATGGTCGAGTATGACCTGTTGGTGGAGCAACTCCGTGCTAAAATTGAGCAAATGGAAGCAACCGGTCGGCAGGTTGCCCATGAATTGTCCATGGCTGTTTTTGAACGCAATCACTGGCGCACCATGGCCCTTGGCTGCGACCATGATTTGAGAGAAGTATCCTCTGCGCATGCTAAACTTGAGGAGCAAATCAAACAGTCCAAGTTAATGGCTCCATTGGCATTTGTGGCGCCGTCGTCCCCGCGTCCGAATGCTACTGCGATTGCCGATACTCCCTATGTGGATCAGCGGCTCCCCACCCCCGAGCCATCCCCTCCCAAGCGTATTCCCTATCCTCAACTGGCTCTGCCCGAACCACAGCCCGTACCACTGCTACCAAAACCATCTATGAAGACTGGCCGGGGCAGCAGAGCTAGGGGTCAGTCAGCTCTCATTCTGGCGCCATCGGTCGCGGTGACGGCTGTCTAACTTGGTTCTAGGTGAAGTCTATGACATGGGTATCTTTAGAAAAGAACGAATGAAGAATCATCAATCATAACAAGTTTTCTGGTGAATACATGTTGCTTGTAAAAGCGTTGCTGTCGAAGCGCGTCAAGGAAGACCGCACAGCTCAGAATTGTTGGAATGCGCTCCTTGTCGTGAAAACAAAGATGAAAATTCTGATAGAGTAGTAGTAAATGTCTGAGCATGCCGTATGGGATTCTCTAAAGTAACGAATTTGTTGTCTGGGAAAATAAGCTTGTGCTTCTCGATGATTGTAGCAACAAATATGGGTCAGGCCGACGAATCCAGGAGATCTTCCGTCACTCTTCCCAAGTCTAGCTAGCTCGTGATTGCTATTGCTGCAAAGAAAATCATTGTAGCGGTCGAAAATGACTATGCCGTCTCCACAAGTCGATGAGGTCATTCTTGCCATCGCCCATGCCGGCGAAAGGGAAAGTGCGACACCAAATTCCGACACGTAGCAAAAGATCGCGCGACAGGATCGGGTAGTACACAACATCACGTAGAATTCAACGTACCAGGTACTAACGTTGCAATCCGTGCTGCACGACGACGGCAGCGTGTCATACGCAGAACATGCAACAAAGAAAAAAGAACTCACGCTGGAGCATTTGTTCCTTGAATGAAAAGGGAGGTGTTTGTTCTAGCATTGTGGTAGTTCTAACGAGGAAAGTATTCTGGCACCATGAAGACATCTCCAAGCTTCGAGTCCCAGAGTTCATTTGAGGAATTCGATACGTCCACTCTGAACGAATCAGCAGCAGCGGAAGGCGCTGACGATGCTGCGTTGGAAATGGACTGGGGCGTTGTGTCGACTACAGGGTCTGACGTCGGGACTTACGCACATCAATCTATGGGGACCACCTGCGAGTACACTGATACTGGTATTTTGATTATTGATGGCATTGATAGCGGCAGTAGCCGTAACGATCACCCGTCGGACCTGTCCCTTCCGGGTACAGAATCCTTGCCTTCTGACCTAGGAAGTCTCAGTGCAGAGAACAACGACGAAGTGCATAACGATGCATCCCGTCACAGTGCATGGGTGATAAGCAAACGTGCTGTTTACCTCGCTGGGATTGCGGCATTTCTCGTTTTCTCTGTTGTAACAGGTCTCTTTATTCGCCAGCATTATCAATATCGTTCCACGATGCAACAGCTGGGTGAGAAGATCCAGCAACTCGAGAAGGAGCGGGAAGAGATGCCACAGCCGGTGTGGATGGATGGATCTGATATCAGCAGTGATTCGAAATTCTTTACTCTTCTTGACAATTGCTGGATCAAAGCAAGAATGAAGGTGAAATTCGGAGACTGCAGCCAGAACAGTTACGGTTTGTGCGGTGCGTTCTTTCAGAATGCCACCGAAACCATCGGCAAGTGGTTTGGTGAGACATTTGCTTCGCTAGATGGTGGCGAAAGTTCCACTAGTGGCTCCAATCAGGAGATGCCAAGTTTGAATGAAGCCATGGAAACTATGGCCAAGTTTCCCGGGATAATGGGAGAAGCTATAGTTTCAGCAAGCAAGGCTGTTTCTGAGAAGATTGCAAGCTTGAATCTGGGGCTTGAATCTGAGGATGGTGCTGCCGATGAGCTTATCCGAGCTTCAGAGGCTTTTGCCGAAGCTCTTCATTCAGCCGGTGGTGCTATGGCGTCTGAACTCAATGACCTTGGGGAAGATCCAATCAAGTATCTCACCGAGGCTGTGGGCGAAGCGTCCCAGCCTGCGCGAAATGCCAAGTTTTCGATGAGTGGGCTTCGAAATGTAGTTGAAAAAGTTTCCGCGGCGTCAATAGGATGGGGCGAGGCACTCGTTCAAACTGGCGAGACAATTTCTGTCAAGGTCATTGAGATGATGGATGATCCGCTCTCGTATTTCGAATTCCAGACGAAGTCTTCAAAAGAGAAGGAGTTGTAAAAGGTAGTGTAAAGGTATAGTTAAAGCAGCGAATATTACGCACTTTCCAGTAGGCTTAAGGCATTATCAGAACGTTGAACAGAAGGCATGGATAAACGTTCTAACTTCTAACAGTGGAGTCTACATTTTAATGACATGTGTTATTCCATTAACATTCCAAAATTATAAGCGAGCTAGCAATAGCAAAAGAAGGAAATTCTACCCCCCGAGGACTTTGATGCATTGCTTGTGCCTGTAGATATCAGGCTTCTCTGCAACAAAATGATACAAAATGTCAACGTCGAAATTTGCATTTAGTTTCGACAGCACTTCGGGCCACACAGGAACTGGCAAATTGAAGTCTCGAAACACTCTACGGCCGGCCTTGTTGAGACGAATCCAGTGGATGATCTCTCGTAGGATCGGGTCTGATACTTTGCCTTCGATGTGTAGGTACTCCAGTTCCATGTTTCGACGGACTCCATCCAAGAGCGCCGAGGCCCCAACCCTGTCCACTTTGTTTCGAGTCATAACTAATTCTTTTAGGCCACGCATCATGGGTAGCTGGCGAGCTAGAGCATGGGCACCATCGTTGCTCATCTTGATTCTTCGAAGGGATAGAACTCGAAGAGTGGAATTCGCATGAAGAACCGATGCGATTGATGTTGCTCCAACGTCACCAAGATCGTTGAATGATATGTTGATTTCTTCGAGGAAAGTATTCTCGAGCAAAATATCTGCAATAGATTTTGCTCCTACGGGTCCTATACCATTGTCAGAAAGATCAATCTTCCGCAATTTGCCGGTGCACAGGCCTTGGCACAAGCTCACCACTCCTTGGTCCGAGATTAAGTTCATGCCCAGGACCAGAGTTACCAATGATTTCGATGCTCTGATCAGTTCAGACAGAGAAGAGCATCCTGCTCGTCCGATCTCGTTCGACCTAAGGTCCAACGTTTCTAGAGTTGAGTTCTCGAGAAGTCCGTCGGCGATTTGCTCGGCCCCTTCGTCACCCAGATTATTTTCACCCAAACATAGTTCGTGCAGACTCGTATTCCTTCGAAGCATATCACCAAGACATCTCCCACCATATTCCCCATTTATTTCTGTGTTGATAAGGTGCAACCGCCGTAGCTTTGAACTTTGTTGAATGCCACGACAAAGTTGTGAGAGCGATGTACCGATTAGCTGGCAATCAACGAAACGAAGTTCTTGGATACTCGAGTTTGACGCTAGGATATCACCAAGGTACTTTGAGCTTCTCACATCTACTTGGCAATTTCGAAAACTGAGCTCCTCCAGTTGGTTCATCGTCGCCATAGCCTGGAAGAAAGTTGTTGACTCCCGTGAGTTACGTAAGTCACGCAGTTGGATCTGGTGAATAGTCTTGTTTCGGGCGAGCACCGCAGCAAGTGCGATCGCTCCGTCATCAACCAAATTGTAGCACGATAGTAGCAGTGACTTCACGGTTTTGGTTTCCCGGAGCTTTTCGGCCACGAAACGGGCTTGGGCATCATCCATACGCTGATGAGTGAGTTCGAGTGTCACCATTTGTGGGTCACAATTCGAAAGTCTATCCCCGATTTCCTCCAGCCAATCCGGGATTTCGGGACGCATCAGAGTAGATTGTGAGAGCCATCCAATCATCTTGGCATCGGCTCACTGGTGAAGGTCGCAAGAAAATAAAGACTATCGGGTCCAAAGAAAAAGAAGTCACAGGTCGGAACGAAGAAATTCAACGTCAAAGAATGAAAAGATTTTACGAAGCCAAAGTCATAAAGAAAAAGGCTTCACAGAAAAAATGGCGCAAGGCAACATGGCAAGTACAAGTACGTCAGTCTTATGCAAACATACGAGAACCAATAAACTATTGATTGTCCGTTCTTCTAATTACCAAAAAATAAGAACACCTCTCCACCGGTAATCCACGGTTATGAAAACCGATGTCAGCTCTACTAAAGCATGTGCATGCCATATTTTGGCACGAGATGCCAGTGCGTCGCTTTGGATTTTCTCTCAAAACTCTCCTTTTTCGTGCGAAATACCAATACAAATCACTCGACATCATTTCTCGGGTTGTTGTCAAACAATCGCACTACTTTCTTCCCCTCCTTGCCGTCCTTTGCCTTCTTATGCAGGCTACTGCGGTTGCTTTGCTGGTATTTTTTGCTCAGCTTTCAAGGATCCAATGTTTCAGTCGGCCATCGGTGCGGGCGCGTATCCACCTGTTTGCCAGTGACCAAGAGACAAGCCCAACAATAACCATTCCATCGTCAGATGTGGTAGCCGACGATCTGGGTGTCCGCCGGGGGTCTCGTGCCCCTAGAAGGATATGGCGCTATTCCTGGCGTCTCCATGGCTACATGCTCCCACTACTTCACGCCTTGGATCGAGCGCGCTCAAAAGATTTGGATTATTCGTTGAAATGCCTTTGGTGCAAGGCTCTGAGTGGTCTCGACCCGAGCTCACCTACATTCGATGGCGGTCTTGCCTATGATATGTTGCCCAGTGGAACCCGGTGGATCCTGCGATTGCCAAATCGAATCTTTCCGCGCCTCATTCATTTCAATATCGAACTTCGGACAGCCTACCTGAATAGAGCAATCCGGGAAGAAGTGGAACGATATCCAACAAAAAAGATCAGACTCATCACATTCGGAGCAGGGTATGATACTCGATCTGTGCGTTGTTTGATGGAGGGACAAGTGCACGAGGCGTGGGAAATTGATATGGCGCCTGTTGTGGCGTCGAAAGAGATCATGTTGGATCGCTTGAGACAGCGGCGGCATTCAATCATGGAACGCCCGAACCTTCTGGCGCTGAATTTGAATAATCTCGATGCTTTCCGGGAAATTTTACAAAGCGTTCTTGACTCCAAAAGGGGAAAGGACTGGCATACGATTTTTCTTTTCGAAGGGGTTCTTATCTATTTGGACAGAGATGTTCCCAAAACCCTCCTAACTTGTTGCTCGTCGATGCTGAGAACGGACGGATTATCAGGAAGTCTGGTATTTGCGGATCTTTTTCGGGATCTAACCCGCTTTGACAACGACTCGGCAGCCGAGTTTTTCCAATCCGTCGGATGGGACCTAATGAGGTCGACTTGGTGCGTCAAGCCTGGTTTGGCTCGCCACATGGGAGTGGCGCGATTGAATAGCATGTAGGAAACCGTGGACGATCTCATCGAAAGTCCTGGTCATGCCGAAAGAGACTGACTGTCAGGGGACTTCTTTTGTCCCATCTGCTTGCATATTGCCGACCAAACATATCACTTATGTGGGACTTCAGGTGCTGGAAATAGCCTGTCGAAGAGCCTCCAAAGTATTGTAGGCCTTTCAGGGTTTTTGAGTCTAACGAATCCGTCTTCGACTAAGAACCACCACGCACCGCCTCACAGTTTCTACGAATCTTGATTGAATCTCGGCGGAAGACCCGCTGACGACCACACATACATATTTTATCCTCCTACTAGCAACTATCACATTTACGAATTTGTTTCAATATGACGAATGAACATGTATCTACGGAGGAATGCTCCCTTGGAAGAAGGAGGTCAAATATACCAAGCTTAGTATGCGCATTCTTGGCATCGGCAACGACCGGTGGAACCATTTACGCCTTCGGCATTTTTGCAAATGACTTGAAGAGGGCCTTGCACATATCGGAAATGCAGCTGGGGGCTATCAGTTCTGCTTTTTTCATTGCGGGCCTTTTCACCTGGATTCCTGGTATTGTTGTGGATCGAATGAAAATGAGATTCAGCATGGCTCTTGGTGGAATTGCTGGCGCAGCGTTCACTACCATTTTCTGGGCATTCTGCCGATATCCACACGTCTTCACATTCGTAATGGTTTATCCCGTAGGCACTCTTTCGATCTTGGCAGTTGCTATTTGTCTCAGCTGTGGTTTGATTGTGGGCAGTATATTCAAACTGACCCTGCTTTGTGGTGGCCCCGATGGAACGGGACCTTCCGTGGGGATCGCCAAAGGTATGACACCATTTTGCTTGCTGTTCCCTCCAGAAAGTCATTCCATGCTAACCAGTCCGCCGGTTCGCCCTACTTTTGGTGGATTATAGGTTTTGTTGGGCTCGGTTCGGGGATTTACGCTACAATCTTCCAAGCCTTTAGGACCGAGGAAGAATCAACATTGGATTTTTTGCCAGTTATTGCCATCTTCTTCCTTGTTTGCTCGACAATACCTGCCTTGATTTTCCTTCCGACTCGAGACGAGTGGCAGCCGCATTTAATGAACTTTGAAACGACAAGTCTCCACTTCCATACCATGTATTACGCAGTTTCCGTGTTATGCCTACTGGTTCTAGGAAGTGCAATTTCTGACATTTGGGAGGCGGGCAATGACGAACGAGCATCCAAAGAGAGGCAGCCTGTCAAAATATTGTTGGTTCTAGCAATTTGGTTTGGGCCTATTCTGTCCATTCTCTTCCTTCCGCGGAAGAGATGCATCTCTCGAAAAGAATCCAGTGAAATCATCACTGAGCAGGCACCCCTTCTGACATCTGGACACGAGGTTCGAGCTCGGTCCAAGTCACATTCGCTCTCTTCTCTGGACAGCCCAGCAGATGAAGAAGTTGACGAACAAGAAGAAGAGAACGGAGCAAGGGTCGGTCGTTGGGGGGCGGCCAAAGAGGAAGAGAAAAGACGAGGTCTTGCTTCCACGGAAAGCAGCCATTCCCAATCGCAACAGTCAGAGCAACGTCAAAAGAACCTTGACGAAGTCGACTTTCAAGATAAGAATTTGAATCTTGTAGAAATGCTTCAAACGGGTCCTGCATGGGTCATGCTATGGATCACTCTTGTTATCGTGGGATCAGGCACGGCGAAAACCAACGCCATGGGTCAGATGTGTGAATCACTCGGGTTTCCGGACAGTGTGACACCTGCGACTCTTGCCATATTTTCAGTTGCCCAAGCGGCCTCGCGCATCTCTACGGGAATTGTTTCCGAAATCGCTCTTCAGTGGAAGTCACCGTTTCCAGCATGTATCACTGGTACAAGAGACCATCAGAGAGGCGGTGTACCGCGGCCCATCTTTCTCGTGATTGCGTCTTGCGTAGCCCTGGTGGCTCATGTCGTGCTCGCTACTACCACTGGCCTTGTTTCTTTTGTGATTGGTTGTACAATCTCAGCGATTGCCTTTGGTATGGCGTGGCCCCTAATGGTCCTCATTGTTGGAGACGTTTTTGGCGTAGAGCATCACGGCGCAAATTACATGTTCTACGACGGTGTAACCAAAGCACTCGGGACGCTGCTACTTTCAGAGTATCTTTCGGGAAGTGTCTATGAAGCACACGCTTCGTTCCAAGTCGTCGACGACGACAGTGGGAGCTTCGCGACATGTTTGGGGCCCAGCTGTTTTCGAACCACGAACATTACCATTGCTGCACTTGCTGCGACTTGTATCCTGGCAAGTCTTATTCTCTGCTATCAAACACGACACGCCTACTTTGTCCCTAGTGGTCAACCCGTTGCTAGCAAGTAACCAGCTCGAAGGGCTTATGCACTACGGGATATTGCATCATAACAACAGAGAACGGATATGTGGCTTTCATGAAGCGCTCCGATTTACGCATACCATTCCCGAGAAATTTATCATGGCTGCGCCAGATCTACCAAACAGGAAAATTATTGCAAGTGACCGTCTTCAAGATACGGTACATTTGATCCAAGCTACTCTGGTTGGCTAGACAGCTTCATCCGCCAGCGTTTTCTGAGAAGCAATGATCTCTTCGCGCTCGTCTTCGATTCCCTTGGCACGTTCCAACATTTCCGCTACGATGGCCCTGCCTTCCTTTTCCCACATACTGCGGTTGTTCTGAGCATAGTTCAAGTTCTCGTCACTTGTGGGACCGAAAACACCACAGTCACGAAGCTTTTTTGAAAGAGGAATGATGTAGTAGTCAAAGAAGCCAATCTCTCCTTCGTACCAGGTCTCAGATGGATCAGTATCCGCCCGACCCTCGCGATAGGCCCTGTAGCACTCCTCGAAGAGGCGTTGATTCCATTTGCGATAAATATTCCAGTGCTGGCAAGTATGTGCCACGTCGGCGGCTTGGATCAAGTGCTCAATCACAATGGTCGCCTTGCGATTTACTCCTTTCCGAGAGTTGACTTCTTCCTCGGCAAGCGCACTCTCGTCAAATGCCTTGGACCAACGTCCGTTGCGCAAAGCCTTGAGCTCTTTGTCGCCCAGATCGGTGGCCATGACACAATTGATAACCAGTTGACGGAATCGACGAAGATCCGCTTCTGTGCGGCAAAGGAACGAGCGAAGCTCGTCAAAGTTCGGATCCATAAACAAATCCCAAGCCAAGTCAAAAGATCTTTGCTCTGCCACCGATCGTTCCTTATAGATCTTTGCCAACCTTTCATTCTCCTTGATAAAAGTGGGATTCGGTACACCTGGGTGTTGCACTGAAACGACAGCAGACAAAGAAAAAATTGAGAGACCCCCGATGAAATACCTGGGGAACGAAAATCTCACTGAGCGTACCGTCGTGAATCAAAGCTGAGAAGACAACAGCAAACTGCGTCAGTGGATCACTCGTGATCCCATACGAATGCTCGTGGATAGCGGCTTGGGTACTTGATCGGTGCCTTTCAGAATCAAATCCAACGTCAAGTTCTGACGCGGCATTAATACGATTCATGTACTTGGTGACAGCCATTACCACGTAGGACGCATGAGCAAAGTTATGGAATGGCTGCAATGGAAACGAAGGCCAAATAGTGAGACTGACGCGACCGGACTAACGAACACCGACAGAGAAAGGGCGACGAAATTCCACGACTTACATTGTCCTCGTACATCCCAGCTACCTGTGTGTTTCATCGCAAACGAATAACAAAGAGAAGCATGAGAGTCAATGAAGTGCTTTCCCGACGATCCATTATTCAAAACACTTACCTGTGTGACATAGTCGCGAAGTTCGTCGACCACTTCAGCGGGAACGTCGCGGTCGCCCCTCTCGCGTAGTCGTCTTGCGACCTCTTTGTCAAAAGCCGGCAGTTCAATAATCTCCTTGACTTCTTCCAGCGGCATCCCACCAGGAGCATCCAAGGAAATTAACCTGTGATCGCCGCTGCCTCTTCTCTCCTCCCTTCGAGAAGCAACATTTTTTAACATGGTTCGGAGAACTTCAGTGTTCCACTCGATCCATCGTCCCTCACTGTCAAGCCCATAAAAGTCATCTTCACCGCCATCATCTGAAGGATTCGTGTCTGCAATCGACCGTCCATCAGCAGCATGGTTTGGTGATTTTCGGTAACGAGTGAGCCAGAAAGTCTGAAGCTCCCCCTTCTCCTGGGTGTAAATCTTGCCTTCTCGTTCCTCCACCCAGTTTTGCTTGCCGGCCTGGATCAACAACTTCGCAGTGGCCTCCGATAAATGGACTCTATTGCTCATGCCGGATTTATGAATCAGCCCCGCTGTCGTCATGGTGTCGCCGAACAGCTGGAATCGGCTTTGACTTCCTTTCATGAATCCTCCTGTGACGGGGCCGCTATGCAGGGCAACCCTTTAAAAAAGTTCACTTGTATCGGGACCATACTGAATTTCGAGCTTTTTCGACAGGATGTCAACCTTCTTGAGACAATCGGCAGCGAATCGAGCCATTATGACTGCGTGATCGGATCGTGCCTCGGGAATACCTGATGCAGCAACTGAAAGGCTTCCGGTTAGCTCCTTGACAGACAATTCAATATGACCTGATTTTGCAGTTTTGCTACATACCATAGTATTCCGCAGTCGAGTCCACCTGATATATCTTGTACCTTTCGGCTATCACGGCAAAGTTTTCAAAGAGAGCCTCCAAGAATTTGAAAACTTGAATGGGCTCGCGTACCGATGACCACGCAGTAAAGCCTTCGATATCGGCAATCATCACGGTGGTCTCCAAGAAAAGGTCGGGCAGAATCTCAGCGTCCATATTTTTGCTGTCCTGGCAAAGCTTCGGTACTATATAGATTGCTGAAGCAATGCACATATCAAAACTAAGAAGGAGGCTTGTTGCCGCTGTCAACCCGGCCGTGTTGTTCTCCCCCATGACCGCCCGAATGGAGGCACGGAGAGCAAGAAACATGGTGTGCACAACAAAAGTAGCTGCCACATATTTCGTGTCGTTTATGTCGCTAGTCACCCGGCTTACAACGATCGAAACGACAAGGGATGGGAGGATGACAAGAGCTTGCCACGACAGACTGCCAACGAGCCAAAGGTCGGACTCTGAAGCACACATCTCGGACAAAATGACGACGGTATCGCCATTTTCGTTTGCCGTGGTTGTAAGATCGTAGTCTTCGGACTTAGTGGGAGGGTCGATCACCGTCCAAGCAGCAAGGAACGCGCCAACGAGGCAAAGTGCAACCCCGGTGACACGGAAAAGGCGGGTAGCTCGGATGCGGACGCGCTGCATCTGCTTCCCAATGTTGGCAAGCTTGTTGATGGCGAACGTCCTTTGAGCCAGAGGTACCAGCTGCACTGCATACCCTATGTTCGTAAGCCACACAGTCGCCACGCAAGTACCACTCGTTGGCGGCAAAGTCAAGAGCAAAGCTCCAACTACCACAAGTAAAGACCCCACAAGCAAGAGAGAAAGGAACTCGATCTGAGCGAAGTATATCACCCTGGTGTTTCTTTTCGCGAACACAAGAACGATCAAGAGCAAGAGCAAGACCCCGACCAAGCCAGCGATGGCAAGAGCCGAAGTCACCAGCGGAGAGTCAGCAAAGTCTTCCTTTTCAATGGATCTGGGAAAGGATTTTGGAACGAACGACTTGACCATATCCAGATTGTCGATCACCCACTGGCAAGTGGCCTGACGATTCGCGAAGTTAAAATCGTCCCTGTCAAGACGGAACCAATTTTGAAAGATTTGACCATATTGCAGGTGGGAGATCTGAAAGTTGGCCAAGACATCATAGGCTGGACTCCACAAAGCTTCTGGCATGTCAGGATCATTTGAGGCTTCATACAGCCCCAATGTGATCATCTTCTTGAGCGTTTGCGTTGGGGTGTCACACGCACCCTCTTTCTCACCCCTCATCACTTCCCGATCTCCGTCGCAATTCTTGAGCATACTTACTCTCGAAGCGAGGCACTCTTGAGTCGGGGGAGGGAGCACGACGCTTGTGAGCGCAGCATCTGTGCCGACTGTGAAGAAGAATTAGTGAGCAAACGACAAAGATGATTTAATTCCAGCATCAAAGGGCGCGAGCCTACCATATCGTTCGTAAAGTCCCTCGGGGCTCCACCACATCGCAATAACGTTGTTCTTGGTTCTAATTATTACCAAAAAATTGACAAGCGAAGACTAGAGGTGAGAATAGACGGGAAGAAACAAGATTACAAGAGCGTGGAAAGGACTCACGCATTCGCAGCCGCCCAGATCTGGTAAATTTGGCTGTAGGTATAGCCGCCGTTTGGGGACGGACCGTTGCTCTCTAAGGCGATGTCCAAATGATATGTCTGTTGGGTGACAAATGAAGTCCAAGTGCAAGGGTAATCAGTGATATGCCCGGTGCATGTATCTGGATAGTTGTCGCAGTCGTTCTCTTCTGTAGCACGAAAGTGACCAATATAGAGGCCCTCAACAAACATGCTCTCTTCCTCGTCGGGGCCGATGGGTGCTCGGACTGCAACACCGTCGTCGGTAGCACATGTGTTGTTGGAAACTTCCTCGCAGTAGGTTTTCCAAGTTGTGGGGCGCTTGAACATTTCGGCAAGCTTTCGGCGGTTTTCCTCACCGGCCAAGCCAATGTAGGTGGCCACAGTTGGATCCCTTTCAACGGTAAATTTTGTCACCCACCAATGTTGTTCGCCGAGAGCTCCAAGGTCCCTTGGAGTTTCAAGAAACTGGCTGTACGGAGTTTGATCTTTGTCTGCCAACCAACTCTCCAACGCGACATGAGCGCAAGCGTGGTACTCCTCTTCGGGTTTCGCGCGTTTGAGTTCACGGCAGTCAATGACTCGGGCGGCGTTCTGTAGCTCAACATAATCCCAGGTTGCTGCACCATAATCCAAAGCGCCAGATTTGTCGTAGAAGTCAGCAGTCATACCGGGGACAGTCGCTTCAATCGAAACAGGCACATCGAGGATCTCGCTCTTGAGAGGCGGCAGTCGGAAGTCGATGAGAGTAGATGAAGGAAGAATTGTTAGATACGGTGGTGGGAAATTCGAAGAGGGGACGGTTTTCCGTGCATTGCAGGTTAATTACCAATATGATCTGGATGACCCAGTTGGCAAAGAACGCGGTATCCCAATCCTGAGCCAACGCCCGAATCTCAAGGTAATCAAATGGAGATCTTCGACAATATCCCATCGCCTCAGCTTCGGGCGGATCATCAGAGTTGCAAATTCGCGTCTTGTGCCAGTCGGGAATGTGGCTTGCCAAACATCCTTGGTTGAAGTATGGGTTTGTACAAAACCCGTCCACACATTCACTTCCGGGTGGGAGTTTGACAGCGCAGTCGGCCTCTTGTGAGCAAGAAATGGCAGCAGTTGCCGAATCGAGCAGAGAAGCCCCTGCCAAGAGGGAAAAACAGAACAAGAAGTCCTTCATGCTTTCTAATGACGAAAGAATGGTGTCTTCGAAAAAGGTGGTGCAGGTGAGTTGGGGCATGCAATGGATAGCAAAACAAAGGAACGAGAAACGAACAATCCGAAAAAACCCGAACTTCCGAAAAGGTGATGAGAAGAAAAGATACGAAATGCCTGCCTTTTCTGGCATCTCATCGGAACCTTTGGGCTATTGTGCCTTTTCTGGCACCAGGGGAACCATGGGCTATTGTACTGTCTGTACGCTTCTATGCTATCTTCCGGACAGACGAAACGTGAACAGGCATATGTAGTGTGATCGCACGAGCGCTTTTCATACTTTTCATAGAGCCGCCTTTGAGAAGAACGAGAGAAAGAAGATAGCAAATGCCGCATAAAGTACCGGTATCGCACGTTCCATTCTGCCTGAGAACCGTTTAGGTGCTCGAGAGGGATGTATTCTATTACTACAGGTATACTACCGGTAGCTCCGAGTGCGAAAGTGACTCAATGCAACGACGGCATCATCTCTCGACGAAAACGAGGAGCACTGCTGACCAGGTACTTTGCGTGAATGGACGAATGCACCTGGTATCCAAGTGTAATATCAACCTGCAGCATAGCTAGTATCAATGCATTTTGCTTTACTCGTAGTAGCTACGGCATTGACCTCATTTGAATAGTACATGACCGTCTTCAACGCCTTTGGGACAAATTATTGAGAGTAGTCCAACTTATGGAACGGGACTCTTCTCTTGCTAGCCAGTAGACATGTCATCCTATGGAGCGCCCAACTTTGTTGACTAATTGTTTACCTGTCTGTTACCCAACACATTTGGGACTCGTTTGGGTTTGCCCAAGGATTGTGGAGATCGAATTTTGTTCAACTGATTCTTCAGACCCTTCATCCCCCCAAGTTCTCGTGCCTTTCGCATTCGCAGCGTTTTCGAACCACTTTGGGGAGAAGTGAAGGGCGCCTGGTTCTCCTTTGCAGGAGTGTTGGCGCTGGGACTTCCACTAACCACCACTTTCTTGACACTATTGGGAGTTCGCTTGTGTGGGGTGGGTCTCCAGCTTGGAGAAAATCCGGAATTCTCTAATCCTCTGAATCCCTCAGACCCCTTGATTGCGCCCCCATGTAGTCCTCCCTTCGGAGTGCTTCTTCCATTCTTTTCGGCTGAGGAGAGACGCGTCTTGGCATACTGATCAACCCAATCATTGATGTCAGTAGTAGCAAACGGAGACGCCCGGTCGGCTAGTGGAGATTGTAGGTCGCTCTCCCTTGGACTCAACTGGCCATTTTGGAACGAAGACGGGATTGAAATGGTCATTCCAATCAAGTTTTCGTGTCCCGCGTGCTGAGGGTTCCTAGGGGTAGTAGGCTCTTCAATGCAATGAGAAGGTCCGCCTTCTGATAATAAACCATGGTTGTTCTTGTGCACGTGCGCGGTGTCAACGGGACTCTGATGTTGTGCCATGTATCCACTGTCGGCCCAAGTGGTTGACTTTCTCGCAGTGGCACGCACATCAAAGCTAATGCGTTGCGTTGGAGTTTTTGGATTCTTCAGGGACGACGATGGAACACATACATAGTGACTCGGCGACAGCCTGTGTTCTTCCCGTGGGTAGTTCATAGACAAGAGACCCTTCTCGAGAAAATCAGTTGGTGACATGAGCATATTTCTCGTGCCATATGTTTTCAAAGGGGTTTTCGTTTCAAGAGGCGCTGGTTCGTTTTTCTTCAGAGTAGAAACTTTAGTTTCCAAGTTCTGAATCTTCTTCGCTGCCTCATCAAGCTGCGTCTGCGTTCGCTTGTTTTCATCCACCGCCTTCTTGTAAAGCTCCAGCGAAACAGTCGAGGCCTGCTTTCGAATCTGCTGCTGATAATTTCGAATGGCTGCTTTGTACTGGGCTTCCTTTATATCCCATTCGTTTGCATGCGTATCATGAGTTGTCCTGAGCAGCTTGTCAATATATGTCCGGCTACTGATTACCTCAGCCGAGAGTTCTTCGATTCTGCCCCCCAAAGTAACGTTTTCATCTTCCAGCACCTTGTTCTGCCTTAACATCTCCCTCATTCGTCTCTCCAGTCGATCACGCTCCTGTTACATAAACTGTCAGTACACTAGATGCCGAAGCTTTATCGGAGATCGAAGATGTGCTTACCTCAACCAGCTGATTTGGTGCCGCCCGTGCTTCTTCGAGTTCTTGCGCCAAGGTCGTATTTTCTTCCTTCATGGCCTTCACTTTCTTGGCTAGTTCAACGTTCACTTCCATCTGCGACAACTTTTGGAACTTCGTCAAACACACGGATGAGACGGGTTTCCACCAATAACAACATGGTAACTCTCTGCACCCAAAGGCTTACCTCGCTCTCGTCCACCCCGATGGCTCGGATGAGCTCTGCCCGAAAGGATTCTTGTGTCCGTTTGATTCGTTCCAAGTTCTCTCGTGTTTGCCGCAGCAGTTGATTCAATTCCACGTTTCGTTCTCTCTGGAGCTCTAGATCGCTTTCGCTCTGCAGTCGAAGCTTCTTTTCGGCACCAACGGCCAGCCTAGATCGCTCTACTTCCTCCTTCAAAGCGCTTTGAAGCTCGGCAATTTTCTGTTGCATTCTTGTTTCCAGATCGCGAGCCTCTAGATCTTTCTCTTGAAGTCTGGCTTGTTCTTGCTGAAGCGCTTGTCTCATTTGGTGCTGCTCTAGCTGGATTCGTTCCATGGCTTTCAAAGTTTCTTCCTTTTGAGATGTGACTACTTCCACTTTGGTTTCCAGAGTTCGTACGAGATTCTCTGCCTCCTTCTTGGCGCGTTGCAAGCGACGGAGCTTCTCCATGAATTTACTCCGCTCTTGATGACGAACAGACTCCATCTCCATGGCTTGTCCTGTTAGCTTATTGACTTCATCCATCAGGCGCTCCTTCGCCGTACTTTCAGTTTGTGGCGTATTTTGTTGGGACGACGAGGAACCTTCGGAAATGGTGCCCAGTCGTTTGCCCCGACTGTCCGAGGAGAACACTGCCGAATCTTGGAGTCTCCAACTTTGATTGGGCGTATCCACAAGTTGCAACCCCCGTAGCACCGACGGCGGCGAGTACGAAAAGTTCAGAGAGTTCCTACTGGCATCTATGGAATCCAGGGTTGTATTTCCTACCGTGATGCGAGAGATATTGGCCGTGGAATCGGTGAAGAACTGGCCAGGCGAGCAATCTTCTTCTTCTTCTTGTGCTCCTGGAGGGCTGACTGGAGAAACAAGTGGAATCTCCTCCTCATCGGCGACTGTTTGTGGTGACGGTTCATCGGTGGCAGCAATGAGAGGTCGACGAGGTGGTGGGGGAGGCGGCGGGGCTTTGAACGTCTTTCCCTGGACGACTTGCAGTCGCTTCCGAGCCGCTTGAAGCAACTGAGGGGAGCCCTTCTTTTCAGCCAGTAAGCGAATGACCTTTCCGAGATCCTTGGCACATTCACACTTGTTCACGAAACCAAAGTTAAGCATGTCAATGGTATTCAGAGTTTCAAACGATGTCGACATGGGGGCACTCTCTTCTTCCTGCACCGTCGTTTGCCCTGCGTGTCTTTCCTCCTCATGGAGGGGTCGATGAGGGGGGCGGCGGAACTTGTGCAATTTTACCACGGGACTATCCGCAGCTATCTCAGTGACTTCGGTCATTGCCGAAATTGGACTCAAAATCGCACTTGCCGACTGAGACGAAAAGAATCTCTCACCGCCACCGGCATGGATCAGCTTTGGAGGACTCTTCTTTGGAGTAGCACTCGGTGTCCCCACTACTGTATCAAGACACTCCTTTGGTGCATCTGGTGTGGCGGAGAAGATGGATTGTAACACATTTGCATGTTCTGGCTTCTTGGGTGGTGGTGGGGGAGGCGGTGGCGGTGGTACTACTTTGGCTCCAAACGATGGAACATGCCACTGAGGTTGTGGCGACGTCGATGGCCGAGGAAGGCTGTCCGCAAATCGGACCCCTCGTTGAGCCATCATGGTGATGGGTTGCTCTTGGTTATGGTGGAGCCTGTGAATACCGAAATCGGTGCAACAACAGCAAGGACAACAACAACGACGGACAAAAACACTGCAACAGCACCCAAAATCATGCGGTTGTTTCGTCGCGCTTGCCGCTTTGATGCATCGTCGGGCTTGCAAACGTTAAAATGTATTCCAAAATATTCATGTAGGTTTAAATGAATGAAACGAGTTTAAATTTTGTCCCAATGTTGTTACTTAGTCATGTAGGGTAGATATAGCAATGCTCATACGACCCCGAATTTGGCGCGTAGCGCGACAGCCGAACCCCACCTTGCCGGCGGCGGCGCGCCGCGTCGTCGTCGTGGCTTTGGCAACGGAAGCACGATAAAGAACGAAGCGATAGTGGAAGCATAAAACAAAGAACGCAACACTTCGATTGCCTTGTGTATCGAAGAACTCTTGCGAGCATTACGATTTGTTGCAAGCCTATTACAATTGATTGATCACCATGTCGGGACGTGGAAAGGGAGGAAAGGGTCTGGGAAAGGGCGGTGCCAAGCGTCACCGAAAGGTCCTTCGTGATAACATTCAAGGCATCACCAAGCCGGCGATTCGTCGTTTGGCTCGTCGTGGGGGTGTCAAACGTATCTCGGGTTTGATCTACGAAGAGACTCGTGGTGTCCTCAAGGTCTTTTTGGAGAATGTCATTCGCGATTCTGTCACCTATACGGAACATGCGCGCCGCAAGACCGTGACGGCGATGGATGTGGTTTATGCGTTGAAGCGTCAAGGCAAGACTCTGTATGGGTTTGGAGGCTAAGCGCATGCTCCGCCCCAGAAGGGACCTTGGCAATCTTATCCTGGGGATGTTTGTTCTTAGCATTCTCCTCGATGCCAATGAACTGATTTTTGTGAAATGGTAGTATTACTCTATGATAGCATCCATTCAATAGTAGATTGAATTTCGATACAATATACCCTTCTTGCTTTTACTGCTACATGCACCCTGCGTTGCCGACTTTCGAAAGGAGCCTCGCGGTTCCACGTAGCCGCGCTGTGTAAAAATGTACGGCAGAATATTCCTGCAACAGCATCTTTCAAAACATGTAGTAGGTGAACAAAATCGACCCAATGAATTCATTGAATGTTATATTTCCCACATCTCCTCCTTCAATGCATCTATCTTGTCTTACTACTTTGAGTTCTTTCTCGGGTAGTGTCGGCACTCTTTCATCCACTCGCCGAACACTGTTTCTCCCACTTGGTACGAAATGCGAGAAGGCTCGCCAACAACACAACTCAAAGACTATGCTTCCGAACACTACACCATATCAGGGCTAGAACTCGTCATTGCAATCGGCTTTTATTTTAAAGGTAACCTGCTCTTCGAAACAAAAGGGAGACGTAATGAACCTATCGGTAGAACCTGGTGAGGTGGCACCTGGAGCGGGGAACATTGTCGCCACCAGGACACACTCGGACCAGTCCACTCCTTCAACCACAAACGGCCATCTCTAGCTTTGCTTGCAGTGTCATACATAGAATCAAAACGTTCCTCTCGCCCCCTCGAATCCTGGTTACCTACCTTTTGCACCACTAATTCTAAAGCTCGGCCTCCACAGGACCACCAGCCTTGATGATCTTCTTCAGAATTCGCATCCGGCGCCAAGCCCATTCGAGCAAGTCTTCTTTCATGGGCTTCGAAGTCATTTCCTCCAGACGAGTGAGTTGATTCTTAACTTCGTCCAGCGGCTTTTCCTTCCACTTCTCGGCATACTTAGCCTCCTTTTCATTGCAATGCTTTCCATCAAGGCCACAGAGGACAGTGTTACCATAATCCTCAATATAGTCAATCATTCTCATGCGATCAAGCAGCTCTTCACACATGGGTTTGTCTGTGAGCTTCTTGTAGGCATCACCAAACTGACCCGTGTTCTTGTTGAAGTACCGAATCGTAGGCCACCCACCGGTACCTGGAGGTCCCAGTTCATCGGCTCGAAGCATGGGTGCTTCCTTTAGATTGATGTCGGCAAAAGCGACATCCGAGTTCCCTTCAAACATGCGCGTCACGTCGTTCCATGACGGCGCCTGCTTTCGTCATCAGCCTCATTGCTCCGAGGCTATCCAACGTACAAAGACCGTCTTGTCTTTCTCGATCTGCTCGTCGATGTAATCGAGGAAGTTACCGAAATCAGTAAACTTCTCCACGCGATCAAAGTGACCTTCGGGGTAGAAGCCGCTGCCCATGGCCGCAGTGGCCATGAGGCCTAGGGTTAACACCCTACGTGCCATGGTCATCAACTTTCAATTTTGAGATATTCGATTGCTCTCCAACAAGGGAAATGACCCTCTCTTTTCGTGGTGTGGTCTGCGCGCGTCGTTCCGATTACCAGTATGAGTGTACCTGGTACGATAGGTACATACGCATACCGATACCAGGAACTTCCAATTTCGCGCGTCGGCCGCGCGATAACAGAATTCCGTTACCGCACGACTTGACGTTTCTATTTGGCATGCCACGCGCGCCGAGGCCAAAGTTCTTGGCCTCAGGCCAAAGTTCTTGGCCTGCGCCAAAGTTCTTGGGATGAAAACGGGATTGATGCCAAGGCGGGATTCACATGGCCGTTGCATCGGTTCGCCCAATGAACGAACCCGGCTCCACTTTTCACGATGCTGCACAAAACTCAAAAAATGGTGCGCACCCATTTGACCACATTCTTTGTGACTTTCAACTTTCTCCTTCCTACCATGGAATCTTTCACTCAAGGGGGTCGCGGTCGTGGTCGTGTCGTCATTGTTATGGTGGCCATGGGGAACGTGGTGAAACCCCCAAAACTTGGCACAAACTCCACCTCGGTACGATACGAGTACGATAGCATGGAGACCCTTGCAACACTCCTTCGTTGCCTCATCCAGACACACAACACAATGAACAACCGTCAACATGGACAATGATGCCTTTAAAAAGATGGTCCGCAACTGTGGCGGCAAGTCCACCAAAGAAATAGCTCAGGCTGCCGTGGAACAGGAATTTCGGAAGCGTCGCAAGGGCAGGAAGCGCCAAGATGATGACTATGAATCGTCGGACAGCGACAACGACGATCGCCGAAAAAAGAAAAAGAATAAAGAATCCCCCGATGCTACTGCTACTAGCGCATTGCTACTTCGTCCAACTCAAGTCAAAGTGAGCGAGGAAGAGGCGTCCAAATATCGGGATCGAGCTAAGGAACGACGAGAAGGTGCAAATGCCGATACTGGAACGACGCCGACGGCTCCTGGTGCTGATGATGACCCCAACGTCCCTCTGCCAGCGGCAACCAAGGGGCTGGACCTTTCCCTAGTTCGAGAAGAAAAGGCGCGGCTTCGAGGGGACGATGACGACGACGATGATTCGGACGCCCCATGGTCAAGGGCATCAGTTTTTGCCAACAGCCGAGTTGCCCTCGATCGATCAAGCCCGACGGAATCTAGAACAATTTCTGGCTGATCCGTCTTCGTCGTTTCCCTCACTTTCCGCAGAAGAGACCGAATACTTGACTCTATTCGCCAGGTCGATCGCTAGTAGTAAAAGCTACCCTAGTGGTGTCAAGTGTGGTGTCGAAGGAAAGACGTTGCAACGGACGCGCCTCGTCCTGAGCATGGATGGGCACCCCTCGGATCGACGGCGAGCCTGGGAAATTCCGAGAGAGGCCATTCATTCCAATGCAAGTGAATACCCCAACATTCCACTGATCCCGGAGCATATAGTGGAGTCTCTGGAGCAGTTCTTTCCTGTCCGACCAAAGAAAGCTCCCAAAGCTGAGCCGGATGATACCACGGCTAGTAGAACATCGTCGGGCATTCCCTCAAATAACGAGCAGCCAGCCGTCGATACAAAGGTTGACCAGGGAGATGACGACGATGATGATATCTTTGCTGGTCTTGATGACTATATTCCTCCGGATAAAGCCAAAGTAAAATAGATTCCATTCGGTATGAACAGCGCCTAGACAGTGTTGTGGATTCGATGTTCGTAGAATGAAATTCGAATGAGATGAAATCCTTGTCCGGAGAGACTTATCTGCCCCGGACGATGACTTGCAATGTATCTTGAACAGAGATTGCTCCGACTTCTGTAGCAAGCAAAAGCAGAACAGTACTCGAACTTGCCATCACTTTAGTTCATGATGAGCTAATACTGCTACTAGTAGAGAGACTGATTAGCTACCGTGGCCATACTCCCACCGATTCCAAGTCTTAGAACGACTACCATGCCGCAATCAGACCAGACTCGCCGAGAAGACCCAATCACATTCTCTAGCAACATTGTTTGGTTCCGATATTTTGGAATCTCTTCAACAGCGCATGGACGAAATACCGCTACGGGGAGCTTTCCAGACTTTGCTTCAAAAGTACGACACCAGGGCACGACAGATCATCACTACACCATGCCGCCAGTGACGACCCGGAAATTTCACTTTTGGATACCACATCTTCCACCTCGCTGGCGAGTTAGGGCTTACGGATCCCCGTAGGCCGAGTGAGTGTCGTAGTTACAAGCTTTTCTGCTGTGTACACCAAGGTCTTTGTCCCCTCAACTAGATACACCTGAACAGGCTTCATTTTCTTCTCGTCCATCTGTGTCAATGCCAACAGACCGCATACCCTCTGAATGACGTAGCTCATTTGTTGGCCTATCTTGGCAATCAATTTCGTAACCAGTTCATCCTCCGATGCCCCGCTGCCATCGTCAATTACCATAGTTCCTCCCGCGGTAACATCGGATGCGAGCAGCAAGAGGGCTTGCCGAACGGCAATGGAGCAACTACAGAGTCACCCACGTCACGTAATACCCATTTCATCACAGAAATACTTTCCACAACACGAGCCTGCAAGAGACATACAACGATGGCATCCAGTAGGCTGGCATTGAAGCCGGCCATACTTTCGACGCGTCGCAAAATAAATGCGCCTCCGTTCACCAGGGCAGTCTCCTTTTCAGCGCCCAGGGCATCCGCTTCTTTGCTTAGCACCCCGATGAGAGTATCCTTGTAGCGTGCAACAGCACCCGTGATAAGGACGCAAACATCTTTCGCAAAAGTGGAATCATCCTTTGACACAAATCTTTGTGATCCACAACCGACGTTTTCCTTGGGAAGCCCGTTCAAGTAGACGCCCCATGACAATCTCGCAAACGCCGCCTTCCACGGTACCAGCGCCGACCATTCCGATGCATAGCGGTCGCATCATATCCCCACCATGACTGAGGTTTCGGCATTTCATGTGACGATGATGCCTTGGATGAAGTGAAAGAGAGGGAGGCGAAACGCTGTGGATTGACAAGGCGGAACGACGAGGCATGGGCGAAGGTACGAAGAGCTAATCGGCGAACTCATTGATCCGTTGAGCCGAGCACTCCAATCACGAATCGATGTCAAAGTTCTTGGCCTGCGCCAAAAATCTTGGCCTCAGGCCAAAGTAGGCCAAAGTAGGCCAAAGTTCTTGGCCTAGGCCAAAGTTCTTGGCCTATGAGGCCAAAGTCATTTGTATCCGTTGACCGAATTACCGCGAAACACAGTTTAACGCGCTAAAAATGTTTTCGCGCCGGCCGGTCATCGCGCCAGTCGGGCCCCATTGGAAGTTCCAGGAAACCTTCACTATTACGAGTACTCACCATCCATACCGGCTCGCGGAAATTCCGAAATATGGAAATCTAATAATAGGAAAATGAATTACCAATAGGGAAATGTTCTTATGATCGACTAGCTGGACCGAAACCTTTTCTGTATTCATTCGATTGGCCGGCCCAGTTGGATGACTGATTGACGCGTACCAGTAGAGCAAAAGAGGTGTCGAAAGGCTCCTCACGACGCTGTGCCACCACAGCAGTCTCCTGGGCTCTGTGCGGGGAGAGGGAACATCTCAACATCAGAACTCGCTCCAAACAGAACACAACACGATCATGGACCTGCGGCAGCAAACGCAACAGAGCAACCGATAACTTATACTTGCAAAAGAGTCGTCGATCATGCTTAACGAGCGACCGGCCAGCACCCGCAGTGCGAGTGGCTTCTTGAAAGAGCGACCAGCCAGCGTCCGCAGCTTGAACTTGAAAGAGCGAGGCGCTGATGACGACCAAGGGTTGAATAGTTCTCACAACTTTCGTACGCAAGCCGTGTTTGTAAGTCCCAGGTATAGAGTGGTTTAGATGCAATTGAGCAATGTGATTGACGGTGACTCACCCCCATGATTTGATCGCTCGTTTCCGAACAGATTCGGTCAGGTGATGAAATTCAGGCCATGTCCTGGGACCAACGGGTCAAAATCAAACTAAGAGCTCTCAGTCGCAGAATCTTCTGCTGCGAGGCTCTAGACGGAGCCGAGGACAAACGCGACGAGGAAGCTGGCGTGGAAAACCCGCAATACCGCTTAGAGGCAACTAGTAAAGGTGGACGCTCTGGCATTTATTCGTGTCTGTGTGGCTCTGCCGTTGGCTCGGGAACCACTGGAATTGGCATAAATCACAACCAGCGCTTGGCGAGTTCGTTGCACTGGATGTTCCGCGTCAACTTCATTTTTCTTTTTGCGGTAATGTGCACAATTTTCTTTCTCTGGGTCATGATTTTTGCTGGCTTCATTATTGCTGCTGGGCGGATCGATGATGAATGCGTTCGGGTCGGTGGGGCGCCTTTTGCAAACGCTACTTCCGACTTTGCAGATGCCTTTGCCCTCAGTTGGACTACATTTTCAACTGTTGGTTACGGAAGTACGTACCCAGCTTTGGGACACGAAAACGACAATCCCACCAACTGCCTGTTTATCACTGTCATCTGCTCGTTGGAGTCCTTTCTGGGTGTTCTTTATTCGGGGTTTTGTGGGGCCATTTTGTTTGGGAAAGTGCTGCGTATCCAGAGTCACGCGCAGGTTATTTTCTCTGATCCGATATTGATTCGGTATGGAAGTGGTGTGCAGCAGGTACACCAAGAAGAAGATGACGAGGAGGATGAAGTTGGCCCAAAGAAGATTCCTTGTCCCGTTTTGGAATTCCGCGTGGTCAATCGATTGTTTGGAGAGGTCGGGGGAGAAATCATGGATGCTACACTGAACGTTGTTGCAAATGTGGATGCGAATGATGCCGATCCAAGTTTACGAGAGTCGCTGTCGTCATCTCAGACCAGCGATAGGAAAAGCACGCTCATGGCTTCTACGATCGACTCCTCCAGCACCCACAGTGAATCGGGTCGGATTTCAAGTTCAAGAAATCAATCAAACAGATTCTTCTCAACTAGTACACTCTCGCATTTGCTGCATAGGCAGCATCACCATGCCATTGATGAAGACCCGTCGGCGCGCTTGGTGAACAAGCGTATCTTTTCAAAAATGATGATCGAAGCCAGCGAACATCCATTCTTCAAGCGAGTCTGGCTTGGGCGACACGTATTGGATGACACTTCACCTATTCTAAAACCCAAGGTGCGACGACAAATACGTCGGAACCACGGATATTGGCCCGAGCGTCTGAATTCGTACGAAGGTGTACGGAACAGCCTTCAATTCAATCAAATCCTTGTATCGTTGAATGGAGTGTCGAACGTAAGCGCTTCGGATGTCTACGCACAAAAGATCTATGACTTTGTCGACATCAATGTCGGCTATCAGTTCGTAAATATCCTCTTCAAGGATTCGGATGGCACGTTGAAGGTAGACACCGATCTCATCAACGACGTCCGGGAGCAACATGGGGGCGGCGGCGAGCCACTTATTCTTGGCGAATAATTAACTGGACATTTCATGGGCCAACGAGCATCCCTCTGAAGACTGACTGACGGCCAGGGGCAAGGTGGGTGTAAGCCCTCGACAGGGAATCCCACACCATTTGTGGAAGTATGGATGCATATTCGAAATCTCTACCAGCGTGGCCTTTCTTCTGGTAGTAATACCGGACGAAGCAGAGTACTTATAAAACTAGAATGGTTGGGATAGCTATGTTCGCCGGATTGATTTCTTACTGTAGGTCGGCCATCATAGGAAAGGAAAAGGAATGAACGAAGGAATCCAACCGATCGACGGGCATGGTAACCGAGTCAAAGTGGTCGACTTGTGTTTCCGCGCGCGCGTACCACCTGCCCGTCCCTCATTTGTGACGTACCTGGTAATCGGCAGGCTCGCTTTTCAGACGGGTTTTTCCCACCACAGAAAATTGAGAAAAAAGCCAACCCAGAAACTCATCATCATGCCGTTTTTGGAAACATCATCAACATCATTGCATCCATAGAGAAAAATTCTACCATCACTTCTTGCAATTATCGAGTTTGAAGAACCTGACAGGACCGCTCGATGATCATGACATCGCCACTCTACAAAACGTTGCTACTTGACATGGATGGTGTCCTCGCTGAAGTGTCGAAATCTTATCGCGCATCCATCGTCGCTACGTGCCACAAGTATGGTGCGATGGGCGTCGACTACGATTTGATTGGAGACTGGAAAGCTCGTGGTGGATGCAACAACGATTGGAAACTTTCTTTGGATTTGATCAATGAAGACCCCAATGGTCAAAGGGGGCTGACACTGGACGAGGTCACAGAGACTTTTGAGGAATTTTACCAGGGAAAGGACGGTACGCCGGGCTTGTGCGAATTGGAGACCTTGATTCCTACACGTGAAACGCTTGAAGAGCTGCGGAAGCGCGCCGACAAAATTGCGATTGTGACCGGACGACCAAGGAGTGACTGCGACAAGTTTTTGAAGCTCCACAAATTGGACCAGATGGTTGATGCATGTGTCTGCATGGAAGATGGTCCTGCAAAGCCGGACGCCTTCCCTGTTACCGAGGCCTGCAGGATATTAGGTATCAAGCCTTCAGAGTCGGTAGTGTTGGTTGGAGATACCCCAGATGACATTCGCGCAGCGATAGCAGCAGGATGTAGGGGAGTTGGAGTTGCTACTCCGGAGGGTGCCGACGAACAAGAGAAGCTTGGCAAAACGTTTGATTCGACAAAGTTGTGCATTGCCATGAAAGAATGTGGCGCGGATACAATCTTTGCTCCAGGTTTTGCCGAGCTGGTAGACAGTTTCCCTTCAAGTTAGACATAAGCGACTAGAAACACTAGAGATAATCTGTACTTTACTATCGGCCATCAACTCAAAGGGTGCGGCTCATTGTCCGATGACTTATGGATAATCCACCATTTGGGCTTCCCATTCTCGTTGATGCGTGCGCATGTTAGAAAATCTGTCCAAAGAAATGGTGGGTGGCCCACCTTCAGCGTCACCATCGCCAACTGAGCAGATCCAAACTCGATGCTTAATAAGGTATTCGCATCACCGAGCCTTGGATCGTCCTTCAGATGCTTGTACGGTTGGTGAGGACCCTCATTTTCGTACCTACCAGATACCTTCTCGTAGAATTGGCCTGACTCGCAGATAGTTATGCGTTTATCGGGGCCTGTAAACGTGAGACGACTCTCAATGTGAAAGGACTAGAAAAAAACGTTGAGAATGAAAGTGAGAAGGTGTCTTTGAGAACAAGCACTTTGCGGCGACTCAACCCTAACCTTGGCCATGAGGTTTCCGTCACAGATACTGTTGGCATGGCAGTATCCGTCCCAGGTTAACGCATTTACTTGTTCATAGGTGGAGGGAACAATTTTCTCCTTGAGAATTGGTCCAATTGCAACAGAGATGCACTTCCAAGAAAATGTACCGGTATCGCCTTCCTTGAGAAACACGAAAAAACCCACGAATTCTGTCCCCAATTTTACCTGAACGGATGCACAACTTTGTAGCCCGGTGGGTGATATCTTAACATACTGAACGTGGATCTCATTCTTCAACAAATGATCCGGCCAAGTTGAGGTGTGCCATTTTCCAAACATAGCGTCACCATCAACTGTGATGATCGTAGCTGCGCAATCGGGGTGAACGGCATCACAACTTCTCCACCCGGCTACAAAAGCCTGCCAAGCCTTTTCTGCTGATTCTCGTAGAATTTCTTCTTCCCCTACCATTCTGGCCGCAATGAACTGTAATGATAACCGACTTAAACAAGTTGCATCCGCGTTTGTTTGAAGTGACTTGCGATAAATTGTTTTCGTTCGCGTCGATCTCATCATCAGGAGCGCTTCGGCAGAAAAATGAAGCGACTAAAGTGTGATGGGTACGTAGCACGGTACATATGTATCGGTAGTTGGGAAGAGTATCGCTTGATTTGGTGACGTCAGTCACTCACAACGCCCAGAGCAAAAGATTCAAGATGCCGACCGTTACTTCGTAGTTCATGTTGATCATATTTATTTTCGGTATTCATACTCTTATAAAAAGTTCTTTAGCACACATGAGATCAACGAGCTTAGCCAAGTGATTGCGCCGGCCGGCAAATCCATCGCCATCTTTTCGATTCTGTTTTAGTGGTCACCTGCCTGGTAACTTTTCTCCCCTGCAGACGATGTTCCACAGGGGTTCTAAGTTCATCGCTCGGCAAAACATTCAATAGAGCACGCGTTGTTTATATCAATTGTACCGGAGAATTTTGCTGTAGTTTCCCAGCTGTTCATATATCTGTCTCAAAAGCATTTCTCCGCGGGTGTCAAGATGGAAAGAAGAAATCTCATGACAAGGTCGGAAAGGCAATTCTCCAGTGAAAATTGGGATGATCGTCTGGGTCGACCTCCTTTAGTTCCTCTAGGGCTACCTGAACATGGCCTTCTGCCCAACATTCGGTATGACTACGTGCCCGAACCATCTCAGCCTCAGAGGGTGTTTTTCTCCCGATCTGACTACTCTGATGGCATGCAACATGACAAAGAGGATTCCGACAAGTTTGAACTGATGAATGTCACTGTTGTCATATATAGTTTGTCTGGGGTGATGTGTGAAAAACAGTTAGAGCCTAGGAGGAGGTCAACATTTGGGAGGAAAGAAAAGACCTTTAGAGCGAGGGATGCAGAGGACTCCTACGGCCGTATTTCCGGGTCCACAATTTCGTCTTTCGAACCGTCTGCATCAGAGGAGGGTACATTAATGGATAATGTCGGAGCTCCCACGACGGCTGTTGTCTCCTATCGCAAGAATGCCTTTAGCAGTCAGACCTCACTTGAAACGTTCCTTCCAAGTGTACCTATGCAGAACCCGCTGAGTTCTATCGGTGCAAAATACCGATACCAAGCGTCTTGGCCATCGGAGCAGTCAACGCTTACTAGAGACGAATCGGCCGTTGCAAGATCATCATTCAAGCTAACCCGTTGTATGAAACAAGAAACATTCGTACCCGGCGCTGGCGTGGGCTCGAATTATGTTCACGAAACACTGGAGCTGCGGATCAATCTCAGCAGGGGGACCGAGCTTCTTCGCCTAGGCACAGCAACTTTGGTTATCAGTGGCGAAGAGGAAGGTGAAGTACAAATGATCATACCTGCAAAACCAATAGAGGTCAAAAAGAAATTAAGCCGAAAACGAGTGAAAGGCAAGCCAAACAAGTATGGCTTCTTTTCTGGAGACTTGACAAGAAGGTTCTTCCTCGACGAGAACTCCACTCTCCGGGTGGGGATTCGCGTTTTGCCACAGGAAACTCTAGCTATAGTGGAGGACAAAGAGCGAAAAGAGAACAGCTTTAGGCAAAATAGCTTCAGGCAAATGCTTGGGTCGGAAGAATTGAAGCAAATGGTCGCCAACATCGGCCAAAGGAATGTTCATCACGAGGAAGCAAGACGTACATTCTACAACAATGATCAAGGCTTTGAAGGTGAAAATCTTCCCGAAGACGAAGAAGAAGTTGAGCAAAAAAACATATTTCAAAACATCTTTTGTGGGGCTTTATGCGCTACAAACTCGACACGCGTCGCCAAAGTACCATCTGTTCCAATAGTAATTCGTGCTTCAGAGCACGGGCAGCTTGGTTTGGAATCACTGATCAGCTCTGTTTCCGAGTCGACTGATGGCACTGAATACGACAGTGACGACGACGAAGCGGAGATCAGCGACTATCGAATGCCTTCTGCCTTCCGTCATTTTGCATAGGACACGAGATAGCTCTCTGCTGATTTATTTTAGGTTCTGTACTGATACTGGGGCTATGTCACTTCTGTCGTTTTAGCACTTAGTGTGCATGGATCTGCAGTATGGCATCGGTCCTATTCATCCACGCCTTCAAGCAAGTCCTCCATGTCGACTCCAACCTTGTTGGCGTATCGTCGGAGCGTGGCTTGGGCATCCTTCAAATCCTCGTACGCTTCGTCACTCATGCCAGCCGCACCCCGGCTAGGGCCGTGCTGATTTCGTTTGATGCTCTCATGAGTTCTTTTGCTCGTGGAAGACCGAGATTTTGACGCCCCACGCTCGTAGATTAGCTCCTCTCGAAAGGATTCTTCGGAGGTTTCGCTTCTTTCGGTGGATGAGCTTTCATCAGACGATCGTGTTGACATCGAGTGATCTTTTTGATTTTCAGTCATTTCATTCCAGCTTGGCAATTCATCGTCGAACGAAAAACTATTGTTCAGAGCACCTATAGATTTGTACGGAGCCTCGCTTTCGCCACCGCAAAAGGGGAGGCAAACCCACGAACAGAAACCAGGTGCTGGTGCAGTGAGGCTCGACGTAGTCGACATTTCTTCGCCACGATAGTACTTGTCCACCATGATGTATTTCAGTGGTAGCTTTTCCTGCGGTCCCCTCTTGCTGGAAGAACTGATTTCGCCGCTTTGTTGGGCTAAGTCATTAGATTCAGACCGATGGTTGGAAGGTGGCGTCAATGGAAGTCCACCACCATATCCTGCCGCTGTAGACATTTGATGGCTCCCAGGTTTATACCCGAAAGAACCGCCAGTCCCTCGTGTGTCGAAACTGAAGCTGGTAATATATGATGCGTCGTCTCCATCACCCCATATTGTTGCCTTGTTTTCTCCTGGAGCGCCAGGTTTGACGTCCATTCTGACCCGAAGTGTAGCATTAGATGCAAGACGATAAAGTTGGTCGTGATTCTTAAAAGAGATGCCATCTTGCTTCTTTCCAAACATGCCAAGCCTTGATTTCAGTTGATGCTTCGATTCCCCCGGGGAAAGTTCACTCATTGGGCGAAGCGCGAGATCCACCTTCTGCTCGAGTGATTCTCTTCCATTGATCACTAAATTAGCAATTCCCAAAGGATACATTTCCTCACCACACTTCAAACCAACAACGATCTTTACCACTTCGGGATTGTAGTCGACGTTTGAGTTTAATGAATCATCTTCGGCCCGCGATTCTCTGTCCACCTCTTTCTCGAGCTTGAGAGAGAAGTGAAGCCTTCGCTTGGAACCCGTCGATGAAAGTAGATCTCCACCCTTCGGTTTTGCCCAGAACAACTTTAATGGCTTTTGTGAACCGTCGTTTGCAACTGGCCCAAGCGGTTGGCTAAGTGCAATCCGCTTGCCTGACTTGATAAGGGCTGCGTAGCCAACTACTATTCCATTCGACGTGTTTTTCCTCGTTTTCAATGCATCGGCCTTGACGCCAGTCAAATAGCCAAGACAAACTCGTACGTAAAATGTTTGTCGACTCGATGTTGGGCCGTCTTGTCTTTGTTCTATGGATGTGATACTACTAGACCTCGATGTGAACGATCGATTGCTGGCAGACCGCGACGAGCGAACCGAGCCCGATCTTGCAATCATTGACCTTGTCCTTGAAAGACTCCTAGCACGTCTAGGGGGGTTCACTGAAGGTGGCTTTGGTATCCCGGGGGAGACTGGCGGCTTTCCTCCTGATACAACTTTCGACGTTAGCCCTGAAGGCGCAGGACTCGACAGTGATTTCTGCAACTGCAGTGCGTCTTGCGAGGAAGCAAGACCTCCATTCCGCGAAATCGAGCCATTTCCATTGATCAACTTTGAGTGTGGAGAATGAGGAGGCCGCGCAGATACAACCTCCGATCCTCGGATTATCGATGACGCGTTTGATGAGGTCGCTGAAGCACCATTTTTTCGGTGTCGCCGTTTTTCCAAGATCCGTGGGAACTCCCTCCTTTTCCGGGAGGTTTCCGTGACCACACTTCCTCGGGAGCTGGCCATTGAGCCCTGAGACAGAGACGGAACCACCATGGTCAAGAAACCCAAAGTGAGAGCCGATAACGTCGTTTCTACTGTGAAAGTTGGATGTGAGAGAGACTTCTATCAAATTGCGCTCATGAACTTCAAGAAAGCGACCGTTCAACGGTCCCACATCCGTCTTGCTTCTAAGTACCGTCGCCTCAGATCGCTAGAGTTGATACCAACGGACTTACTCTTATATACATAGAATAGGAGTGGAAGGTAATTACGAACAAATTACATGTGCGTCCTGATGACTGGAAGTGACACATATGCCGAAAGAAAGTTATATAGCAACGGCCTCTTAACGTCGGTAGCCCCGATCAGAGCCATGAAAACGGCACACTTCTCCACGTGGAACGCAACAACGCGCTTTTACGTCCAGTCGTTTCGAATTGCTCTATCATAGCTACCTGTTCCTTGACGTGTGCTTGTTTGGTTATTGTACAATCCAGCAGGATCATGATCTATCTGCTTGCCCCCATACCCGGGGTAAGCAGCAGCTACAGCTGGCCTAGGGCCATACAGCAGAGATAGTCCATGGTGCTACAAGCTTCATCCTGAAAAGTGGGCAAGGGCACTGATAGCCGAAAATTGAACGTCTATCACATGCAGATTTTGATCAGTTATTCTGTGGTTTTCAACGGCATCGTATTGTCCTGCTTTTAGTTATTGCATTGCCGCCTCGTTAGTATGAAGGATGATTTTGCCAGCTGAAAGCGCAATTCGATTGAACCATCCATCGATTAGGTGAGTAATCGGTACTGCAATGGTCCTCTCGTTCCGTTAGACCCCACAACAATGACGATTGAAACTACTCTTGACACTTTCTCCATGAAAGCCAAAAATATGCTTAAATTTCCGAGTTGAGGGTGAAACGCTGGTAGGCTGCTATTTGAATTTCCTGCTCTCATCGGACATCCTGCACTTTCTTCTCTGCAGCATTTCAGACACCGTAGCGATAACCACTGACGAATGAGCTGCTAATGCCGATTCGAGGCTTCATTCTTGATTGGAAAATCAAAGACTGGCTTTTGGGTATGCGATAATCTCGGTCGCGTTTTGGGCATCAAGCCTTGGCCATTATGAGTGTTACAAGTGAAGCAGCACGGCCAAGTTAAAGACTCTGGACCACGGAGTGCCACCGCTGCGGGTGTGACTTCCCCTTATACTTGATTGCGTTCAAGGTGGCAGATCGATAAGAAGGATTGGTCACACTGCATGCAAAAGACATCAATTCAATACCGGTACTGACTGTAGCACCCCCAGGGCCGGTACTATAGAGGGGTGTCTGTCGGTTGGTCAAGCGGCCATGGGAAATTGAAATCGCTACAACCCCAGGTATAGCTATAGCAACAACAAAATCTAATACATAGCTTGCAGGACTTCTTGTTCGCTCTACATTTTACGTATTAGGCAATGCCCGCCTTCTTCAACGCCTGTAAGACTTCGCCGTGAATGCCCCCATTTGTAGCACAGATCTTCCTACACGGAAGACTAAAATCCTCACCCTTCAAATCAGTCATTTGTCCACCAGCTTCCTTTACAAGCAGCGAGCCAGCTGCTACATCCCAGCACGAAAGGTCGTACTCCCAGTAGCAAGTCAATCTTCCGTTTGCCACCCAAGCAAGCATTATGGCTGCACTCCCAAGCATTCTCAAAGAGCGAACAACTGGCATTAATTCCTTTGCACCTTTCATGCTCATCTGCATGCTCTCCTCTCCAGGAGGAGACCCCATTGCAACAATGGCATCGGCAAGCCTTGTTGCAGCACCAACTCGGATGTCGTTGCCGTTCATTTGGGCACCACCTCCCTTCGTCGCAGTAAATAGCTCGTCTCTGTGGGGATCGTAAATAGCTCCGGCTACGACTTCGCCTCGGTATGCCACCGCAATGCTGGGAGCAGATAGCGGGAGGCCATTAGCAAAGTTTGTCGTGCCGTCGATGGGGTCTACAATCCAGAGAAAATCCGACTTGCTATCATCTGACAATATCGCCTTGATCGCAGCGGCACTAGCTTCTTTCCCTGGAGGAACGGATTCTTCTCCAAGAAAGTCATGATCGGGATATACCTTGAGGACCGATTCGCGGATTGTTTTTTCGCACAGTGTGTCTACCAACGTAAGCAAATCCCTTTCGTTAGCTTTGCTCCTCTCTACTGTGGCGCCACCGGCGTGTTCCATGATGATGGCACCGGCTTTCTTCGAAGCATCTACGGCGACGTTCAAAAGTCCCGAGATTACTTCAGCATCGAGAGCTTGGGCGCTAAAGGAAGTTTCGGACGCCATACTCAATTGTCTGGGAGACTTGCTGCCGCTGATGACAAAGCCGTGTGCCAAGATCTGGAATCCCAGCAATATTAAAATCGTCACGCCGGTAGGTAGTAAGGTGGAAGCTGCCATTCGTTGGACACTAGTACAACAAGCTAAACGCAAAACACAACTGGCAGGTATTGACGCTGCTCGGGTTGACGACAGCGTTATGATGAAAATCTTGTGCTATGATCAATTGCTGTTGTTCGTCAACCAGCAACATCGTCGCAACAATTGGACGTTCGGCGCTCGAGATCCTGTCGGTGTTAGATGCCTCCTCAAGAGGGGTGCAGACATGTTGGCGGCATTTATGCGAAATCTTTCCTATGCATGGTACTCCAATATCCTGGGTATACCACTACTTACCTGGGTATGTGAAATGAACGGATGTTCCCTTGATCGAAATTTTAAGCCAACTTGATATGCCTGAAAAATTCTTAACAATATTCAGTACTGAATAATATATTCTCTAACAAACTATGGCTACATATATGGAGGATGGACACCCAAATCGGCCTCCTCCCCATACAAATTTCTTGCGCGCCATGATTTCCCTCCAAGAATGAGCGTCGAGCAAGGACTCCCCATTCGATCTTTGCATTCACCGACAGCGAGCACCGAAGATGTTGTTCTCAACATTTGCTCATAGCAAACATTGAGCCACCATGGTTAGACTATCAAAACCAGGGGACCAAGCCCCATATGTCTCGTACATCGATAGGATCGACGATGAGGATGTTCTCAAAGGCTTGGAAGCTTTAAAGCGACGAGCAATGAGAGTGGCCAACCACCCCACATCGGCCGAGGTTCAAGGACAGCCAGCAGCCGAGACTCGGCGCCGAAACGCAACGGAGATAGTCGCTCCAGTAACACCGAGGACGACCATGGGTAGGTCTCTACTAGCTATGGACTCGCCCGTTACACCCAAAATGGGACCTAGAACCCGAATGTGGGGCGTTGGAACCCCGAAGACACCCAGAACGCCCAGGACTCCAAAATCTACCACCAGGACTCCAAAATCCACCACGGTGTCCTCGTCTTCCAAGACGTCGGTTCCAGCAACTCCACCACCAATCCCTGACGCTGTCTCAAAAAAGACAGGAACAAATGGTAGTGAGTTTGTTCCAAAATGGAAGCTCTCCCCAAGGATCGAACCTATAGAAATTCCTCGTTGGCAATTGGAGACTGAACGAGCAGTGCAGCTCGCAAAGGCTAAGGAAAAGGAAGAGGTAGAAGCAGCCAAGGGGAAAGGCGTCTTCGGTCGTTTTTCTAGAGTTTGTAGCCTTCAAAGGCGAGGATCCAAGACAGAGTTGAAAGAGGAAGCCGGCGAAAAGGCACCGTCACAAGGTGCCAGCGAAGAAGAAAAGGAGCCTTCGTCCAGTAGTAGCGTCCGCAAGTTCGAGCCTGTAACTCCTCCCAAGAAGAAAGAGACTATCGCGTTAAAGGCATCCGATTATATTATTCCCACCCGGAAGTCGAAAGGACCTACAAGGAATCTTGCCTTGGAGCAGAATGTTCCAGGAGCAAGTAGGGGATATTCAATTGTGAAAACAGCCTCTGATGTGCGGCGCGAGAGGAGGAGACAGAAGAGATACGCGCCTGAGAACGAGGATGAACTTGATGCCGGATGCTGTGACGATGGTTTGACTGCACGTGGGTTCATGAAGAACAGCGAGCGCGTATCCTTCCTCTTTGACGGGTTCGGGTGCTTAGGGATGGTGGATCAAATGATCGAGCCCAATGGTGACTTTGACGAAGAATTCACCTATTGCTCTGCTACAACTTATGGAAATGAGGAAGAGGAGGGGTCGCTTGCTGAACATCGGTCGATGAGAGCGACCCGTGTTTTTGAAGATGAGTCGAATGATTGGACAGAAAGCGAAGCAAGCGCAGCGAGAACGCTAGGAGAGCTGGAACCTATGGTATCCTCCTTGGAAGGATATAAACGATTTCTTGAACAGGGGGAGTCGGAGCCTGTGCAGCTTGAATACATTTCAAACTTGCTCTCGGTCATGGAAGGAAAGCTCCAAGCTTACGGGGGTTATCGCCGCCGCGTCGATCGCAGGGAGAAGCCAACGCTTCAAACGGTTTCGCAGCAAGTTGATGAGGTCAACAAGTTGCTTCTCCGAGTAGTTGAGGACTTCATCGATGAGCAGCTGGTCCGAGCTACGAACCCTGACGAGGCTTCGATTTCTAGCGCATCTTTTACGCTGGGAGAAGACTACACAGTAAATGAATCGAGTACGATCGGGTATACGGTAGATGGAGCAAGTACGATCGGGGATGCAACGGCAACAGTTTTCAAGGAAGACGATTCACTTGTCGTTCCCCAGGCGGTCTCTTTTGACCGCGACTACAACCCGCCAACTGTGGGCGGCTCCGTATCGCCTAGTAGAAATGAAGAGGGGGAGCGGGAATCGCCCAGAGATGATCACGACGTTACTTCTGTCACTTCAGCCCGTTTGGCCGGCGAAACGAAGTTTCTCTCGGCTGAAAGCTTTACTGAAAATGACCCCTCGATTCCCCGCCAAGCGAGCTTTTGTAGACCGCCTCTTCTCGAAGCGGGAAAAGATGACAAGTCATTAAGATCGTACAACACGCAACCGACCCGCACGGCGCTCGTGAAGAATATCACGAGAGCTCTTTCGTTTACACCGAGCAGCAGTAAAGTTCAGGGATCTAAGGAGCAAGGTGTAGCTCGTTTGGACAACGCTATCTTGCTGGCGTCCAATGACGAGGGGAAGTCAGGATCGAGATTGCCACCGCTCAAACCAAGGCCGCGGAAAAGCTCACGCATAATCACCGGGGGAGCCGGTCCTGCACTAACCGGCATCGGTATAACGCCCAGTTCTTCATGGGGAGGTGGAACAGGTCAAAGAACGAAGATGAAACGCCGCAACTCTGAAGGAAGTAACACCTTCATTCATCCAGCATGCGGGGACGGAAACTCCGTCTTGGGAATTGAGGCAGTGGCAGATTCGCCTGAAAGCGGTACTTCGCTGGTGATCGGCGAAAGCCAAAATGGTGCCGTTTTGGTGCACGAGACGTTTGACGGCGACAGGGCACTTTCAGCGATCGAGAGCGTCATGGGGTTTGCCGCAGCGCCGCTTCGACACTTGTCGATTACCTTTTAGAACAATTGTTCACAATGACAAATACATATAAACTTTCTCCTGCTGCTACAAAGATCGGCCGCATTATTGATTCCAGCTCCGCTTCGTAGCTTTCTCGAATTACAATTTGATTCTTGGTGTTCTGCACTACAAGCCCGCACACATCATGGCAAAGCTATGCGGATACACCCTTGGATGCCATAGCAAGGGCGGCATTGGCGGCCGCCGAACCACCAGTTGCCCCATCGATTACGGCAGTAACACCAAGCGCTGTGCAGGTGTACCTCCACGCTGCCGATCTCCTCGGCGGCGTATAGTACTTCGAACAATGCACTGCTACTTATCCTAGAAGGCCTTGATAAGTGCAAAAGGATTCTAGTTTCTATATCTGTATCTTGTAGCGTGCTACGGAAGGATGGCCGCAAAGGTTAAAAGTTGCAGGCACCAAAACTGGTTTAGATGATCTTCAAAAATCTGTCCACAGGGATGGCATCGGTGTTACCCCCAACTTCCCGGAAGATTGTCTCCATTTCCGATCGGGTGACTCGGTGTTGCATGTTGATATTGGCAAGCACACGCTGCATTCCATCCAATGCAACGCGATCACTTTCACCAGTCATTGCAGCCCGAAGAAGGTCCTTCTTGAAACGGGAAGGCATGCATTGCGAATAACTGAAGTATGAAAAGAAGATTTTGTAAGCTTTTGATGTTTTCACAATTAGATGACCGGAATATTAGTATCCAATGTCAACTTACTGTTGGGTGCGATATTCCTCCAAAGCACCGCGAAGTTTCTCCACGGCTTCTACTCCGTGAGTGGAGAGAGCACGGGCATTCATGGTCTTTGCAACTCGACCGATGTGGGCAGCAGGGATGCGAGTGATCATACTTGTGGGAATCATATTTGATGTAGTTCTAGTTAACTTCTTGTTGGATGTTTGTTACCAAGTGTTTGGTTTCCAATGTTTTTTTTTGTGAGAGAATTGCTAGGCCGCCAAGGAGCGATGTGATGGATAAAGTTGGCGAAAGAGGAAAGTTCGAAACTTTGCCTCGAACGACCGAATCAATCATTGTCTACGGGGGACAGATGGAGTATCCTTTGCTGACGTGGAAGACATCCGGCGAACCGGCACTCCAAAGTCAAAACACTCCTCAAGAGTCGTATAATTTTGGAAACTGGAGAAATTTAAGTACAGAAGGTAAACGACAAAAGAAATCGCGACCACCGGAACACATCACTAATCACGAATCAAAGGGAGGCTTCCAAAAATGTCGGCCCAAGCGCACATTTCCAGCTCAACTCTTGGGGGGCTTTTCAGGCAAGATTACTATTACTTCTTGCAAGACTTTGAAGTCGTGCATGTCTGGGACTGCCTGGGAAAATTTGATACACACATGATCCAACTTGATTGCGCATACTACACGGCTCGCTGACTCGACTCACTAGAAAAACAGTGATAGTAGTCTCGACGATACCTACCGTAGAATACTTCAATAGAGCAACCATCACTCTGACTAGCTAGCTACTACTGTAGAGCCTTGCCTCCAATTCGTATTGAGATGCTCGCTACAATAGCGTTCTCGAAACATCAGCACGACGGGGAAGGCTCCCCTACTACGATACAGTGATCTACGCATTGCTCGCAGTGGTACTAATCGTGCTAAAGTCGCAACAATCACCCAAAGTTATTGCTTTCGTTGGCCTTCTACAAATAAGAGCTGCTACAACTGTCCCATTTAAAGCGCATGGACCACCTGCAACTTGCGGCTCTTGAAATAGCTGGATCGCTTGCGCTTCTTTCCTTCCAGCATGGTTTTGTGATTATTCTCGGAAGGCACCTGCAAAAACGCCGCCATGCCCTTTTGCGCTTGCATCTTTTCCATGTCTTCGTCATCCAAATCTGCGGCAAACACAACAGTGGCTGGCTGGACGGCAGTAGTAATAGTAGCGGCTTCGTTGCTTTCCGCCCCACCCGACGACGAAGCAGCAGCATTCGGCGCCAAACGAGTCTTGATCGGAGCCCAGCTGAATCGTACAAAGTCCGAATATCCAAAGACACGATCTTGGAGTGTTTGATCCATCCAAACCTTGCACTTGGGATCACTTGGATATCCACTTCCAAAATCGTTTTGCTGGTAGAGTTCATCCAGTCCTGGTTCACTAAACTTCCACCCCTCCAACATTTTATCTCGCATGACCTTTGCCACTAGTATAGTATAAACGATGGTGTGAGCATGATTCCACACGCGTTTCCTTGACACGTAGTCCTTCCCGACAATCTACTTACCCACACTGGCCGCCGAACACGGCGCATACTTGGCATCGGCTTTGGATTCAACTACAAATTCAATGCCGGGAAATTCTCGTTCCAATTTGCGCCGATAAGCACCCGGATTGCCCACGGTATCAATGTAGCACGTTTGAATCTGTTGATGCTGCAAAACTTTGCGAATCAAAGTCATGGCCGTATCGTGCGATTGTTCATTGAGATTGTAGGGCAACGTTCGTAACATATTGCGAGAAATTTCATTGGGCAACAATGCCTTGCAAGCAAATCCAATATCAGGGTGCTGCAATAATTCCTTCCACAAGCTTTCCCGAGTTTCCTCGGACAATTGTTTCGAATCATTAAAGCCAGAAGGAATTCGTTTGGCGGCTTGTGCCTCGACACTCCAATACGCCAAACCATAGACCATGGGACCCAAGACACAACCACGACCCGCCTCGTCAATGCCTAGTACAATCGGACCTGAAGATTTGGGAATGTCTGAAAGCAAGAGAGGTCCATGGCCGTGGACATTGGACCGGACGGGCCGGGGATCCTCGAGAATGTGCTGAATGGCATCGAGAGTGGCCTGGCGATCCACGCGCGGTGTGCCGCATTTCGTACAAGTCGAGGCATGTAAACAATAGCAATACACGTCGGCGTGGGGATGAGAGTCCTTGACCGTTGTCATGGTGATTCTTCAAGTCTACTTCAACGAGTCGAGTCAATAGAAAAAGAGAGTGATGGGATGCAATCACCGCCAACAACGACCACGACGGCCGCATTGGTCGCCGGCCGTGATGCATGCCGACACAAAAAGCACCTCTTTGACATTTGGCGCGAACTTTTGATCTAAGAGGTCGATTGAAAGAGGGGCCGAAAAGGTAGGGGATCCCTCAAAACCTTTTGTCCCCGTTGTTGGCAGTGGCGCAAGCTTCGCTCCGCACCAAAACCCCTGCTTCCCCGTTGTTCCCGCTCCACAACGACGACGACGACTGTTCAAATACGGTAAATCTGGTGGTCAAGGATCGCTCTTCACGACGTCATCAGCGTGATGACGCAATCGTATAGGGAAGTGCAACGTTCACTCCCGAACAGCCACGTGCTGACTCCAACGAGGAGAAGGCATGGAGATGGCACTAAGTACGATACAAATCAGAGTACATCAGCTGTCTATCTCGACAGCATACATTTAGTTTACGCACTGTTAGTGCTCATAAGTTTCAGAATCAACACACTGCAACACAACCACAAGTTATTTGAGCTCTTTTTACGATTAGCCAGTACCGGTCATCGTAGATTTCAACACGCTTCCTCTGCGCATAAGAGACATACAAGTTCTTCAACAGTTAATCATCAGCTACAATGGCCGCCAACCTTCAGGTTCCTCCAGTGGTTCCACCAATGATACCACCGATAGTACCGCCTCCGGTCGTGCCACCAGCGGTCCCCCCAGCGGGGCCGCCAGCTCAGCAAAACATCGCTGCGCCAACGTTTGCACTCACGCCAGCTCTCGCACATGCGAATGTGCTTGACTACACGACATCCGAGGGAATGAAGATTTGGTCATCCGCAACTTCCTCAATGTACTCATCCGACGAAGAAGGCTTCGACTGCTCTCCCGAACGAATGAAGGATTTCCTCAACAGGAAAGGCGGACGAGCAGCTATCAACGGATGGGACGACTCCTTCCTAGCAATCCCTGAAGATCCCAACAATCCAATCGGACCAGCATCCAATTTCCTCAATCACTACGGAGAGTACACCCTCGACTACCTGCATCAGTGTGCACAAGTCTACGTCAACGCTCAGAATCGAGCTGCTCAAGACTCCGTGCAAGCGTACAACTGCATCATGAACAGCTTAAATGCATCGGGTCGCAACAAGATAGCAGCATACAAGGACGAGTACACTGTCAGCAACAAGGGCGTGGGAATTCTCCTACTCAAAGTGGTCATACGGGAATCAAGCATCGACACGAACGCAACAACCGCACACATCAGGACTCAACTCTCCTCTCTGGATACCTACCTACCTACCATAGGCAACGACATAGGCAAGCTGAATCTGTACGTAAAAGGACTTGTGGATGCTTTAGCCGCGCGAGGCGAGATCACAAACGACCTTTTGGTAAATTTGTTCAAAGGCTATCACGCCGCAAGCGACAAACGATTCATTGCCTACATCGAGAAGAAAGAAGAGGAATACGAGGATGGAACCACGGCGATCACTCCAAGCACTCTCATGGCATTGGCCAAAAACAAGTACGAGGTGCTAGTCGAAAAGAACCAGTGGAACGCACCATCTTCGGAAGAAGAAAAGATTATGGTGCTCGAGGCCACTCTGAAACGACTCCAAGGTCAACAGAGAACTGCCGGCAAGTCTAGAACGACTGAAAGCAATGACAACAAAGCCGGCAAGGCCAAAGGCAACAACAAGAAGAAGAAGTCCGACATGCCTGCGTGGGTGTCCGTCAAACCCAAAGCTGGGGAACCCACAAACAAGACAGTCGATGGCAAGCAATGGTGGTTCTGCGCCAATCATCAAAAGTGGTGCCGCCATTCGACCGACAAGTGCGAGAAGAAAGGATTGGGAAAGGGAAAGGATGGAGGCAACGCGACAACTTCGAAACCAGCAACGCCGACTACAACGACTAAACAAGAGTCGAAGTTTGCAAAAGCAATGACTGCTCTCGCCGATATCGCCGAAGAAACTGAGGAGTGATTCCTCAATCTGCCGACGAGGTTACAAGATACCCTGGCCGTATGGACATACATTGGCCTGGCGTACTTGATAATCTACATATGGGTGACGGTCTATGCCGACAGCTGCTACTACTACTATCCTAAGAAGCAACGCTTTCGGGCTAAGTTAACTCGCTATTTAGCATATCTACGAGCCTGGAAAATCGCGATTTGGACTAGTTTTAGGCTGCGAATGAAGCACAGTCAACAAAACAAGGAAGTGAGGCGACGACGGGACATCGCCAGCAAGTACCGACGCAACGACATGCCGCTACAATGTCACGTCTGCGGCAGCATCAACTTTGCAGCGCCGCGAACACTACAAGTCTGGCAAGTCCTATTGGCAATGGAGACGATGACGAACAAAGGAGAACGGTTAGCAGTGATCGATACAGACTCGACAACCCTTGGGATCGACAATCGCGCGACGGCTTACCTATCGGGGTTCATCGAGGACTTCCCCGGTGAACTACAGCCAACAAATCGGATCGTGAACGGGTTCATGGGAGCCAAGGCCACGAATGTGTCAACAGGAACAGCAAAAGTAAGGTTAGAAGCCGACGGCGGCGACGTGCACGACTTCACTCTGCACGATTCCTACTACGTACCTGGATGCGGAATACGCCTCTTCAGCCCACAACATTGGGCCCAACAAATGAAAAGACAACATCGCGGCCCAGCCCAATCGACAACCACACACGACCGCGTCATCCTCAGCTCCAAAGACTTCACCAAAACGATCCCACTCGATCCGGTCACCAACGTGGCGACGTGTCGGACCGCCCCCGGATACTCCAAGTTTGCGGCGTTTTGTGCGGAGGCAGGATTCGACGATGACGGCGACGACGTCCTGGCATTCGATGCACAGGTTATCTCCGACGATGAAGATGACGATCCTGCGGATTTCTCGAATATAGGCAACGATAATGTTAGCGACGACGTTAACAACAACATACGCGACGACACAGAAAACTTACTCGGACCAACGCCTGCTCCACCTGCCAATCCTGCGAGGATAGTGGATGAAACAGAGGTTGAGAGAGAGGAAAGGAAGCTCGAGACCGAATTACTGACTTACCATCTGCGCTTCGCCCATGTATCCTTTCGGAAACTACAGATCATGGCGCGATACTCCATCATCCCAAGGCGACTGGCCAAATGTCGCGTTCCCGTATGTGCAGCCTGCATGTTCGGTAAAGCAACAAAGCGTCAGTGGAGGCAGAAGGCACCAATCAACAAGGACGAAGCTTACTTACCAACAAAACCGGGTGAAGTGGTCTCGGTCGACCAAATGAAGTCCCCAACACCGGGGTTCATCGCGCAGATGACAGGTATCTTGACGACGAAGCGATACGTGTATGCAACTGTCTACGTGGACAGCTACTCATCGTTCGGCTACGTCTACCTGCAGAAGACCGCTAGTGCTGACGAGACGATCGAGGGCAAGCATGCATTCGAACGTCTGTGCCAGCAAAACGGTTTCAGAGTCCAACATTATCATGCCGACAATGGAATTTTCAAGGCCAACAAATGGGTGCTTGACTGCCACAAATGCGAGCAAGGTCTCTCATTCGCGGGAGTCAACGCGCATCACCAGAACGGACAGGCGGAAGCTCGAATCAGACGACTACAAGAGCTGACGCGCACACAACTGACCTACGCAAAACGACAATGGCCACAGGAGATCTCGGCGAACCTCTGGCCATACGCCCTCCGAATTGCGAACGATGCAAACAACGCGACACCCAATCTGGCCGACAAACCTGACTACCGCTCCCCAGCGGAGCTCTTCTACAGTACGAAGGTCTCCACCAACGCCAAGCGCTGGCAACACTTCGGTTGTCCAGTGTACGTGTTGGACAGGAACTTGCAACAGAACAAACCGCTCCACAAGTGGGTCAGTAGAGCGAGGGTTGGGGTGTACCTGGGACGATCACCACACCACTCTCGTTCTATTGCGCTGGTGCTGGACATCAAGACGGGACTTGTGTCTCCACAGTTCCACATCAAGATGGACACAATGTTTGACACCATAGCACAACTCTACCAGTCGGTGGAGAGTGCTAGCACACAACAATCGCTATGGCAAATCAAGGCGGGGTTTGTTCAGCAGTCACAAGCGAATGTGACAGCACCCAAGCAGGGCAATGCGACAACCACAGCTTCGAAAAGAAAACAGGTCACTACACAAAACTCTCAGACAAGAGAGGGCACCCAAGTTCCAGAGGGAGCCTACGTGGCACCACCTGAACCACGCACAGTCGACATGACCCCGAAGACAGACAGGGACAGCGGTTCTCCCACCGTTACAGAAGGGAACACACCCGGGAATGGCAAACAACAGCCATCTACACAACAACACCAGTCTCCACGAATGCAATCAGAATCTGGTACGGCCACCAGGCGATCGCAGAGACGCGTGCAACCTGCGCAACGACTGATAGAAGCAATGACAGCGGAACTCACTACGCAAAGTGATGTTCCTGGCGAAGTGTTCTCCTTCCAGGCGATGTTCCCAAGCGACGGCAGGTCCATCAACGAGGACCTGAACCCACTCTATGCCTACAAAGCCAATGCAGACCCCGACACTCTGTATCTTCACGAGGCTCAGAGGGAGAGCGACTGGGAACAGTTCGGCGAAGCAATGGAACTGGAGATCAAGCAACAGGTCGACATGGGAGTCTACACCATCATGTTACTCACCGACATACCAACGGGGACTACCGTGCTACCTGCAGTGTGGCAACTGCGCCGCAAGCGCGACATAAGGACGGGCGCAATCAAGAAATACAAGGCACGATGCAATATCGACGGTTCTCGAATGCGACACGGCGAGCACTACGATCAGACGTATGCTCCGGTTGCCGGATGGCCCTCGATAAGGCTACTGCTGGCGCTGGTTCTACTCTTCAATTGGCGAACGGTCCAACTCGACTACGTGCTCGCGTACCCACACGCGCCAGCAGACAGGGACCTCTACATGAAGCTACCAAAGGGATTCACCCTCGACGGCGTTGACGACCCAAGCAAGTATTGTCTACGAGTCAACCGCAACCTCTATGGGGGAAAAAGCGCCTCTCGTATATGGTATCAATATCTGAGGAAACGGCTCATCGACAAGTGCCATTTCGTGGTGTCCAAGCACGACGAGTGTGTATTCTACAAGGGCAACATGATCTACGTCCTCTACACCGACGACTCAATCTTAGCCGGTCCTGACCAGGCAGAGATCGAGCGAACGATACAGGAAATGAGAGACGCAAACCTCAACATTACCATTGAGGGAGATCTCACGGACTTTCTCGGAGTCAACATCGATCGGAAAGAAGACGGAACGATACACCTGACGCAACCCAAGCTAATCGAACAGGTGATATCGGACCTACGCATGCAGTATGACAATGTACGAACCAAGGACATCCCCATGGCGTCCAGCAGGCTACTGTCACGTCACCTGAGCTCCACACCACACGACGACTCGTTCCACTACAGGAGTGTCATCGGCAAGCTCAACTACGTCGAGCGCGGATCAAGGCCAGACATCGCATACGCAGTGCACCAGTGTGCACGGTTCTCCATCGACCCAAAGAAAGAACACGGCGATGCAATACGCTGGATCACACGTTACCTGCTCGGCACACGAGACAAAGGAATAATCTTCAAGGCAGATCCTTCGAAGGGATTGGAGGTATTCGTCGACGCCGACTTCGCGGGGAACTGGGACAAGGAACTGGCAGGATTCGACAAGGACACTGCTCGCTCCAGACACGGCTACATCATCTGCTACGCAGGAGTGCCAGTCACATGGAAATCACAGCTACAGCAAGAGATCGCTCTGTCTAGCTGCGAATCGGAGATCACAGGACTCTCGTACGCTTTGCGAGAGGCTATACCGATCATTGAGCTTCTGAGGGAGATGCAAGGACTCGGATTCAATGTGCACTTCGACAAGGCACACATCACTTGCAACGTCTACGAAGACAACATGGGCGCCATTGAGATCGCCCGTACTCCCAAAGCAAGACCAAGAACAAAGCATATCAACAATCGTCTATTTCACTTCTACGACTATGTGGAGAGAGGCGACATCGAGATACATCATATCCGATCCGAAGATCAACCTGCCGATATCCTGACCAAAGCATTAAGCGAGGATCTCTTCGTCAAACACAGACAGGTCATCATGGGATGGTAACACTCGCTCGAGTCAATCCTTGAGAGGGAGTGTTCAAATACGGTAAATCTGGTGGTCAAGGATCGCTCTTCACGACGTCATCAGCGTGATGACGCAATCGTATAGGGAAGTGCAACGTTCACTCCCGAACAGCCACGTGCTGACTCCAACGAGGAGAAGGCATGGAGATGGCACTAAGTACGATACAAATCAGAGTACATCAGCTGTCTATCTCGACAGCATACATTTAGTTTACGCACTGTTAGTGCTCATAAGTTTCAGAATCAACACACTGCAACACAACCACAAGTTATTTGAGCTCTTTTTACGATTAGCCAGTACCGGTCATCGTAGATTTCAACAGACGACCATGAATCTACATTAACTTTTTGCAAATGCACATATCCTTTACACTCTCCACACCCACTCTCTTCATTACATTACATTCAAATTATGATTCAGTCGCTATTTATTCTAAGTCCTACTGGCGAAATCTTGATTGAACGCCACTTTCGCGGCGTCACATCTCGCAGTGTCTGCGATTATTTCTGGGATCGCGCCAGCGTCAGCGTAAATCATCATGGGGGCTTGTCCACCACCACTTCGCTACTGACGAGTGAAGAACAAGAATTGCTGTTGCCACTTCACGATTCCGTCCTTCCCGTCATGGAAGTTCCTGAAAGTCAACATGGGACAGTCTACATTGTGAGCATTTTACGAGATGGCTTGTCGTATCTGGCCGTCTTGCCAGCTGAAGTCTCGCCCTTGATGATTTTGGAATTTTTGCATCGCATCGCGGACATTTTTGTAGAGTACTTTGGAAGTCCGGCAGATGAGTCGGCAATCAAGGATAATTTTTCTACAGTCTATCAATTATTGGAAGAATTGGTGGATAATGGCTGGCCATTGACGACGGAACCTAATGCTTTGAAAGCAATGATTCGACCACCCAGTGTCATGGCTAAATTGACTTCGGTAGTCTTTCAAGGAACGGCCGTGTCGGATGCCTTGCCGAGTGGGACTATTTCCAACATGCCATGGAGAGCGGCGGGTGTCTCGTATTCGCAAAATGAAATTTATATGGATATTGTAGAAGAAGTGCATGCGATTGTCGATGCGGTCACGGGACATTTGATTTCCAGTGATGTATCGGGAAGTATTCAATGTCAATCGCATTTGAGTGGAATACCAGACTTGCTATTGACATTTAAAGATCCTTCCTTGATTGATGACTGTTCCTTTCATCCTTGTGTCAGGTATCAACGATTTGAACGCGATCAAGTCGTTAGCTTTGTCCCGCCGGATGGAAACTTTGAACTGATGAAATATTCCATTGATACCCAAAAGATTCTTGCCAATTTTTCACCACCGCTCGAATGTCATTCCCAGTGGTCTTGTTCGGTGCAAGATGGGACGGCCCGATTGGTCGTTCAACTTCGCGTTAAATCGCTGAGTAGTCTCATCCATTCGGCCGGTGGACGCAAGGATATGAAAACTGTCATGGAAGATGTCGCGTGTACTATTCCATTCCCGAAACAAGTCCGAACAGCTTCGTTTGAAGCTACTGTAGGATCCGTGGCCTTTGATGAGGCGGGAAAGATTGCCAAGTGGACCTTGGGAAAATTGGCGGATGATCCCGCCAGCATGGCCACACGGGCGCAATTGACAGCTACCCTCAAACTGAATACTACTGCTTCGACTACAACAGCAACTACTCCTTCAGATACCAAGGAGGATGATGGATATTATTTGAATGATCGTAGTACCGTTCGAAGTCCCAATTTATCCTTGCATTGGAAGATTCCTCTGACATCTGTGAGTGGTTTGACGGTCAGTGGGCTGAGTCTGGCAGGCGAGTCGTATCGTCCCTACAAGGGAGTCAGGAATATTACCAAAAGTGGTCTCTATCAAGTTCGATATAGTTAATGTTAATGAAACGACTACAAGGTAGCTAGATAGGAGTGAAGGAAGCTAACAATTACAGTAGCGTAGGCTGTCTGAAGATTTTGATGATGCCACACTTCCACGTGGCGTTGAAGAAAGAACGATGGGCGCGCCCCGAAAGCGCGCCAAATATTGGTTCCGAGAGCCGCCAATGCCGCTCTTGGTAGCATTCCTAGTGGAACTCTACGTACAGAAAGAGATTCGCGGCAGACCCTCGTCGCAATTTTTGCTTCCAAATTTTTGCGCATCTCGCAAACTCGAGCTTTCGAGAAGTGCTCTGGCACTTTGGCATTGCTTTGCATCGATCGATTGATTGATTGTTGTTTTGTCGTCCCGATAGAACCATGTCCAAGAAACGCCCTTCGCCGGACAGCGTCATCTGCATTGATCTCACGGAAGATGATTCCGATGACGAGCAGAAGCGACGCCTCGGTGACGTCCGCAAGAGTCTCGCCTGCGACACGACGTCGAAGAAAGTCAAATCTGAACGAAAGCAAGGCGCGAAGGTCAAGTCCGAACAAAAGGAAAGCAATACTTCCATCAAGCTGGATCTCAATGCGGACGGCCTGGAGATTGTCGAGCCTACTGTCCAGCCTGTTGTGCCAGTGGCCGGAATGCCCTCAACTGCGGCGGACGATGGCATCGAAATTGTTGGAGCCAGAAACGAGACTCGACTGCCGCACTTGCGTCAAGATTGTACGCAATTCAAGTTTGACAAGTCGTCTTTCAATTTTGAGCAAAACTACACGGACGAGACTCTCGAGAACAATCAGCAGTGCTGTGATCGGTGCTACTGCTATGTTTGTGACTGCCCGGCAAAGAGCTGCAAGTCGTGGCATTCGGGTTTTCCAGGTCTAGGGAAATTTAATCACTGCTGTGGCAATAATGCGGTTGCCTTCTGGAAGATGCAGCGTTCAATTTTCAAGGCTACGGGCTCGGATAGCTTGCCTCATGCCTCCGCTCCAGGCACCCTTCCTGGAACTAGCGATCAAGCCGTTCCAGCCAGGAACAGGACGGTGCCTCAGACTCTTCAAGGCCGTGATACGAAATTGTCTGGAAATCAAGCGGCTCTTCCAAGAACCACGACGGTGTCTCAGGCTCCTGTTCCGGCCCTTGATGTGAAGTCATCTGCTGTAAATCAAGCCGCTCCTTGTCAACATATCTTGTCATGGGAATACCATCTCAGACCACATAACGAGCATTCCCATTTTGATTATTGTACCCGTTGCGGCCGTGTGGCTAGATTGGAAGATTTCGGAAAAGATCAGGCAACTCCAATCGAGAAAGACCAAGGAGAACTATTTCTGGGCTATCGTGAAGTGAAATTTAAGATCTTGCCTCGTGACATTAGACATGATCTTCGCTACTGTAACTTCTGGGCAGTCAACGCAAGTCAATTTTCCGAGGTTGAAATGGAAGATGAAGTTTTTCGGTATCAAATCGGGCCGAATCCAAAGCCTTGTAACGTTGCAGATATGCTGTTGCTGGCATCTGCAGCTTCTAAGCCTTCCAAAGATATCGGACGAAGGGATCACATACTGGTCCAATCAGAGCACGATGGTGACCTACTTCGGTATGCTGCATCATCTTTCAGCCATAATGAGTGTGACATCAAAGCCTCTTGGAACAAATCTTCCCGACAGGGGGTAAGAAATAGCATATCTGTTATGAAGATGTCACGCTGCACCACTCTCACTATCATGTTCCTTTCCTCTCCGTTCCCAGATGCTACGAATCAGCATCCACCTTACTCAGAATGCCTTCACCTCTTCTGGCAGTTCGGGGCTTTGGGTTCTTATGGGACTCTGGTTTGGAATTTTCCCGTTGAGTATTCCAGACCTGGCCCTCACTTCTGTGGACCGCACATGCGTTGACCACTTCATGAAGAATCGTAACTTCGAGCATTTTTTTAAGAACATAGGAGATAATCTGGTCGCGGAAATGAAGCAGAAACTTTCGGACATAGCCAACGCTTATGGCCAGACTACAGCGGTGGAAAAAGAACAATTGAAGCTACTGGGCAGCACCGGGGACGTCCATCAAGGGTTCATTTGTCCGCAGTACAATGCTTCTTTCTCTGACCTTCTTCGCCGTTTTCTCTCGGCAACGCTTTCGTCCGGAACACAAAGATCCGAACATGCCCAGGTCGCGCAAAAGCTGCGTAGATTACAAATCGGCGTTGTTTCACATAGACAGGAGGAAGAGACAACCTTGGGTACTCTGCCGAGTACCTTTGTGGATGTTTGTAACAAAACACACAATCGATTTTCCATCCTCAGATTTTCCATCCAAAATTTGATGGAAAGGATGGAAAATCTCGGTCACAAGGATTATGGCTACATTGACGGACTTAGCGTGGAACTCCTTGAGTTTCAACGTCAAACACTGCAATGGGCACTGGAGCGGGAGACTATGGAGGGTGGTGTCCAGATGTGGTTCTGGGGAAAGCTTCCAGACGATCCTACTCGAAAAGATGGCAACGACATCTATTTCAATCCTCTCCTGGGCCTTTTCCGTCACGGGCCTCCAGAACTTGTTCGAGGTGGCCTAATCGCCGAGGAGATGGGTCTCGGCAAGACTGTGATAAGTCTTGCGTTGATTCTTGAGAATCCAGCTCCAGAAGAGCCAGCTTCCGGTAGCCATATTACCGACTTGGAGAAACTCACCATACCGACTCCATGGGACAAGACTCTTTATCAAAAGGCGTCGAGTTCGAACAAGAAGCGAGGCAGCATTCTATCTCGCGGTACATTGGTCATTGTAAGTACTTGGGTGTCTAGGATGTCTCGGCGTCGACACCAGCATCTCACCATTGCATTGTGGTCATCCGTAGTGCCCCGTCTCTTTGGTCGGACAGTGGGTGGAAGAAGCCAAGTCGAAGCTGAAGGATCCTGGTCTGATTTATCAGTACTATGGTGGGAATAGAAAGCGCGACGCCTCGTTTCTTGCTCGAAACTCGATTGTCGTGACTACGTACCAGGTGCTGGCCTCGGATGCCACTTATCATGCCAAAAAGGGTGGCCAAGATTACTGCGGTCCACTCGAACAAGTTCGTTGGTGGCGTATGATTTGTGATGAGGGCCACATGTTGCGGCAGGGTAGCACCGCCATGTCAGGTGCTGTGTCAAGTCTGGTCGCCGATCATAAGTGGCTTGTGTCTGGTACGTTTGTTCGAATGCGCTTCATTGAGTTGCTTTCAGCAGTGAACCTCACCCCTTTCTTTGCCCAGGCACACCTTTGAACACTGGTTTCCAGGATCTCACAAATCAATTCAAGATTCTTGGCATTGAGCACGCGGATAAGCTGGTTCGGAAAATAGTCGGCGGAGGATCTTTGCGCCGGGGGTTTCAGGAAAAGGCGCACCCATCTTTCGTTCCTTTTCTTTTGGGCGCCGTCATGATTCGCCACTCCCAAAAGCAAAAGTATCGTGGCACGGAGACTACTCTGATGTCCCTCCCAAAGAAGGTAAGTATATACGTATTTCCGACAGCTAGCAATTCAATGGATGCATCCGTGCTGGTTCTAACCTGTATTTCGGTTCTTGTTACCAGACGGAGCGTACTATCACCATCAAATTTTCGGAGGCCGAAAAGGCCGAATACGACAGTGCCGAGACTTCAGTCCGCGACTTTTATGTTTCATTTTGCAAGAACAACGATGCCAGATTCATCGGCAGAAACTACCTTAAGCTTTCGCAGAAGCTCATGCCCCTTCGAGTTGCATGTTCAGGTGGGAAATACCCGCTTCCCAGCAAGGATGGGGAAGAGGATGGCGTCGGCGACGAGGGAGACGAAGGAGTGGCACGAAAGAAAAAGCCTGTCAAGTATTCTTCGTTCGAATTTACTAGCAAGGCGAAGACGCTAATCAAGGAGCTCGAACGTGCTCGTGACTCGGATGCAACAAGTATGTTTGGTTGGGCGCACTGGTGGTACCTTCGAAGTCTTTCATCTTCCGCTTCTAAACATATTTCTCTCTTGTTGTAGGCAAGAGTTTGGTTTTTTCTCAATTCGGCACAACCCTTGAATGGCTCCAACAAGAGCTCCCTAAGCACGGATTTCAGTACCGTACCTTGAAAGGAGATATGTCGATGCAGCAACGTGCAAAAGCACTGCATGACTTCCAGTCGGACCCGCCCACGACTGTATTTCTATTGAGTATGAGGTATGTTTTCGTTTCCAAGGTTTTGGATTTGCTTGTGGTTTCGTCGATCTTTTGTCTGATCTTTCCTGGTACGACTTAGAGCTGGCGCGGTTGGCATCAACTTGACCCAAGCCAATCGAGTATTTTTGATGGAGCCTTGCCTCAATCCTGCGCTTGAGAAGCAGGCGATTGGCCGTGTCCACCGCCTTGGACAAAAGCGTGAGGTCGAAATCATCCGCTTGATCCAAGAGGATTCTATTGAGACTCGTCTATTGAAGTTCTTGAAGAGGAAGTATGGCAGCTCGGGATCGGAAGAAAGTGACGATGTTGCCGCTCCTGTTGGTCCCGTTGGCAATCTCAAGAGTGACAAGGTCCAAATGATGACCGATGATTTTGACTTGCTCTTTGGAGTCGAAGGCACTGTACATGGCAACAACGACGATACGGGGGCCTCAAGTGAAGCTGTTGCCGACATGGTACTATCTTACGGTGACGGTGGGGTGGTCTAGCAGTCTGGTGAGGTCGAGTTCTATAGATATGGGACGGTCGAAAGCTTTTCTGTGATGATTCCTCAGTAGTCTATTCTTTACTACTAGAACCGAACGAGCAACCCGTCATTGTTCCTAGCAGTTTTCCACCTCTTCTCCCCTCAAGACGATGGCGACCTTTCCCCAATATATTGTGCGACCCATCAGCGGTCATGCTACGCTTTCCCACGATGATAAAATTTCATGCCAACATGACGTGACAAATCGGATCCTATCGGTTTGCCCTGTTCCAAGCACTCCAATGCCTTGGGAAAGGAATAGACGGGTTCCCAGCCAAGCACCTTTCGGGCGTGGTCATTCCGATATATCCGATCGACTGTCGGAAAGAACTCGAAATTGGCATTGGCATAGATTCGTTTCATGTCGGGATAGTAAGACTGAACAACTTTGACTGCATCCACTTGTAGCTCTTGTCGATCGGTTTGCTGAAATGGACTTGTGCTTGAAATGATAAACTTGTCAAAGCCAATTTCCGGCGCCTTGTCAATGGCTATCCGGTGCGCCGTCGCCATGTCGTAGATATCGGCCCGACGGTACAAGAGCTCATTGACCTTTGAATTTTCGGCACTACAAAACTCCCGAATTTCTTTGGTATCGTCCGTCTCTGGAAAAAACCGGGACACCTTCAAAACTAAACACGGTAGATTGTGTAGTCGATGGAATAGTAGACACAAATCCTCTGCCGCCAATTTGGTAATTCCGTAGATGTTCTTTGGCTTTGGCCGTACCGTCTCGTCGATCCAAACAGCCCCTTGGCCAGGCTGTGGCTTGAGAGCATCACCAAATGTGCTTGTAGTCGACGTAAAAATAAATGACTTGACCGTGCCAGCTTCGACGGCTGCTTCCAACAAATTCAAGGTCCCCGTGATGTTCACGTTGACAAAGTCTTGCCTCGTGTGCGTTTCAATGTGGGGTTTGTGCAGTGATGCAGTGTGAAGGACAGAAGTCACACCTTTCATGGCTGCCTTGCAAACATCGGGGTCGACGATGGATCCAACCACACTTGTAAATGGGGACTCGAGAATGTCCAATCCGCGAACTCCTTCACTTCCAAACTCCTCTCGCAACAGACGTACAAGTGCCTCGCCGAGATGACCAGCAGATCCTGTTACCAATATTGTCATTTATCCTTTGGACGGACGAATTTGCCAATATGAAAGATTGTGGCTGTCAACGTTTGGCTGAAGAGAGAAAATGTTCTTGAGACCGAGTTCGTGACGAGCGGATAGCGTCGGCATCAAATACCACCCTGCCAAACCCGCGCCTACCGTCACCCCTTTGCGATGTTACTGAAACTACATTATCTATTCGTTTTATTAAGCGCAAATGAAATATATCTGGTAAGGGGTGAAGGAGCAACCGCGCTCTTCATCGCGCACGATAGGATTCGGAATCTTCGGTGTCAAGAAAAAACGTATCTTCGCGCCGTTCTGCTCTGCGACTAACTATTCGGAATTCCATTCACTTTTCATGTTGCGGCTGATGAATCTGGACTGGTAGCCTACTGGCAGTTTGCAATTGTAGGGAATCCGTTGTTGTTGCATAGTCTCTCGGTCTCGCCACAGCATAGACAACAAAGTGCAGGACGCCAACATGAGTAGTGACAAAATGAAAGATTCTTCGCCGCCACAACCGCCACCCGACCCTCTCGAACTGGTCGTTGAATTGGATTGGATCCCGTCTGCTAGTCAAAGTTTGCACACTTTGACAATACCATCGTCCACAGCAATCTGGGAATTATCGCCCAAAGAAGCCCGTCAAGCTGGTCAGCTGCTGACAGGTAATGTCGTCGAAACCAAAAGCCTGAGGCAATTGCACGTTCCAATCATTGCGGCCGAGACCGTTGTCTACATTTATTTGCCAGACGTGCTCGAAAATGGATCATGGTTGGCGGTGCAACATGACCTGTCTAGCATACCCCGCAAACGCGTCCAACGGTTGATTCGATCGGCCATGTTGACACCCGGGAGTTTGCAGCTCAAGGCACCGCCGTCTTGGTCAAAAAAAATATTCGGGCCACGGGGAATTCCGAATGTCAAGTTTGGGATTTTACAGTTGAGAGGAATTCACATGACAAAAAATGTGATGATTGCGGCCTATGCTCCGCTAGAAGCTTCTTCGACGAAAAAGGAAGAGTATGCTATGTTTCAGTCGCCGGTGCCGAATCGACTGTTAGATTCATTGGTGGCTGTAACCATAGCGGCTTATATCGGGACACCTAATTGGGCGATTCCAATATCCTGGAGCGGAGAGCTGCCCGACACTTTGACTCCTGTCACAGATAAGCAATATGATGAATGGATGGGATCCGATGGTGGATTTTCGTCGTATATGTATGCTGCCGTTGTGGCCTACCATGTGCAAGCCAAGGTACCGATAATTCCAAATATTGGCTCTGGAGGCCGAGTGGCAATGTCGTGGTTTCTCCCGAATCAAAAGAAACAAGCACAGTCACCGCCAACTTCTTCTCGGCTGGGTATTCAAACCATTAACCTGACAGAATACATCAAACTCATAGCAGAAAATTTGAACCAGCACGATCCAAAGCCAGATCCGGCAAGGCCGAAAAAGAGAATCAATGTCAAAAAGTTTACAGATAGCATGATCTGTCATGCTCTGGAAGGAATGGCATTCAATTTGATTTTTCGGCATGTTCGACTCAATGACTATCAACTGGCTTTAGGTCAGCCAACCATTCCGTTTCGAGATGCTTTGGCCAAAGTTGTACGTTACAATGTCACGCTTCGTTCTGTTGATCTATCCGGAACTACGTTGACCGGTATGGGAACCGTTTTGGGGCGAGCCTTGGTGGGGAACGTGCAGCCGTTGATAGCTCAGTTGAATTTGTCAAGGTGCGGCCTGACAAGTGAAGATTTATTGGGTCTGTTGCCTGGTCTGACGAGAACTTGGTGTGGCTCTGGAGCAAGTGCATTGGTAGAAAGGATTCAATTTCGTGGCAATTCAGGGATTTCTGCGGAGACATGGAACTCATTCTTCCTAGCGCTCGTTGAGAAATCCACCGTTCCTTCTCGTCAAGGGGGAGGAGGAACCGTTTCCAATTTTGGCTTTTTGCAGGAGCTTGATCTATGTAATACTAGCGCTGTCGGTCCGGGTCTGGTGACATTATTGCAGCATTTGACAGGCCTTCGCAGCCTTGCAATGTGTGCACCGGCCAAAGCGGACATGAAGCAGTACAATTCTCAAGCGCTTGATGTCGTGTTAAAGAGCAAGGCTCCCTTGCGAAGCTTGCATGCGCAAAATTTGGATGACACATCGCTACCAGTGCTTCTTGCTCTAGGAGATACCTTGAAAAGCTTGGTGTTAGATGGATACAGTGGCGATGCGACGCCACTTCTGTGTGGCTGGCCCAACCCGAGACCTCAGTTGACCCTTGAATTTTCAAGTGCAACAGGATCTCTACTCGAGGCGACGGCCAATGCTCCAACCGATACCAGCGCTGGGTATTCTCCAGGCTGCCTTCGAATAGAAGAAAGGTCTAATTTCGGTCCCAAAGTCATTCGTGGTGTCTTGTCGATAAAGGGAACGGGCTTAAAGCACTTGAGACTGGGACACGTCTTTTACTCAGCCTTGGCAGACGCCGCTCCTGTCCTGGCTTTTTGCGGGCTAGAAAGCCTGCATATTCTTAATGCACCAGCACACAATCCTCAAAAGCCTTGGAATCAGCAACAATGTCAGACATTTTGGGATGGCTTGGCCCCTTCCACGACTCTGCAGGAAATCTTAATTCCCGATCAACTTCGAGGTGGTCCCGACGAACTCGCCATGGTAGGATACTTTCTCAAAAAGAATCGGAGCGTTCAACGCATACACTTTGACAGTACGTATGGCTCGATGGATGTTAAAAGCGTCATGGTACTTCGATCGGCTTTTTATGGCAACAAAAAGGTGATAGAACTACAATATCCCCGAAAGTGCCAGGACGCTTACATGTATCAAGTTCAGGCAGAAACAGGCATACAACTTGCAGAAATTGCCACTTGCAAGGCGTCGATTAAAAGTCTCTTCAAAAAGCACTACGATAAGTTCAATGCCAACTGGAGGACAAAGCCACACTCAATCAAGGGTCCCTTCGTCGATAGGATTCGTGTTGCCAAACGAAAAATTGGGCAACTGGAACGTGACGCAAGAAAGATCGCAAGTTTGTTAGAAGAGATTCGGGAGGCTGTGTCTCGAAACTGTCAGACCCAGCATCAAATCCAACGAGAAAAGGAAGCCATCAAAATATCCCGTCGTGAGAACCAGCTAAAGAATTTGGGCCGGAAAAAGCAGAAAGTCCTCGCCAAGCTCATCACTAGGCTTCATGAGGCCAAACGACGCGGCCGTCGGAATCAATCGGCCAAGCCGCAGGTTTCGAGGTCGTCCTACTACAAGTCTCCGAATCGATGGCATGGCCGTCGAAGTCGGGACCGCAGGGATGATGGATACTGGGACGGTTACTATGCTGGCTACTATGGCGGCTACTATTACTACTATAACTGCCCCTATGACCATCATTACCACCATCCACCTCCTGGCAACGGGCAACAAGACGACGGCTTTCCCATTCCACCCATCATACCAGATATGACTCCTGGCGAGGGCCCCGGCGGCTTTTTGAGTGGGCTGATACCTGACATTGCAGATCGATCGCCCGTACCATCAGATCCATGGAGCAATATAGATGATTTGATCTCACCAGGGGGGGTTAATTCAGGTGGTTTGTACCAAATGATGACATCTCCGGCGCATTTGGCTGCGATCCACGCTGAGGCCTCCGAACTTGGACCCGACGTTGTTGCAGATATCTCAAACTTCTTGGATACTTTCGCAGAGGTCAATGAATCATTGGATGGAATCGCGACAAATTCCGGTATCGCGAGATCGGAATTGGATAGTCGGGTGGACGACTCTTTGGATGCCCAGATGGATTTCGCTATGGTCCAAAGCACGTTGGACAACGTCCCAGAGTACGACGATGCGGCTTTGTCGTTGGAGGTCGATGGAGTCGTCGACATGTACGCTGGTGCGGGACCACGGGATTTGGGTGGTGGTAATGGAGGACCTTCCAATTTCGATGCTGATGCGATACTGGCAGGTCGACGAGCGCGAAGACAGAAACAGAAGCTACTTCGACGACAGCGCGGAAAGGCTCGGACTCAAGCTCTCTCCACCATCGTTCCATATTCCGCACTTAACCTGAGTGCGGCCTTCGGACACGAAAATGATGTTGCTGTGGAGGCAAGTGATCGTCCCCGCGCAGATTGGCCGGCGGAAGACTTGGTGGTAGCATGGAGAAATGAGACCAGACATTGTCAGATCCAGGCTATGTCTAGAAGCGATCTGTTTGTCGTCCCCGATGTCGCTGATCGCGAGCCCCATCTAATAATGGAGTGGTCGACGGAGCACACGAAAGAAAGGACAGGCACCCCTGAGATTGACGTCGCCCTTGTCACACAATGCAGCCTCGATCGTCTCCAGAACCTCGAAGCTCAGCTTTCTCACTGGGGAGGGAAAGCTTCGGTCGCGATCTACTTGAAGCCACAAGAAGACTTCGAGGGTACCAAGAAAGCAATCCTGCATGCCGTAGAGAGGGCTCGATTCGCTGCCACTGCATCATCAGGCAAGAAGGGATTTGATGTTGCGGTTTCAATCGTGCCAGGCTGTTTGGATGATGAACCCTATCCAATCAACTATCTTCGGAATGTGGCGCTACTCGAGGCTCGTAGACAACAGCACCTAGCAAGCACATCTCTCGAAAAATGCGCCGTCCTCCTTCTCGACGCAGACTTTCGTCCGAGCCAGAACCTGTATTCTGCGTTGCATTCCAACAATGCAGCGGAATTGATATTCGGCTGTCAAGAAGCAAAATCTTCACCGATTCTCTGTCGGCGGGTTGTTATATGTCCAGCATTCGAAACGAAAGCTTCCAAGTGCCCAACTACACTCAAGGAACTCTGGAGTTCCGTCCAGAGAGAAGAAGCCGAAGGATTTCACCTATCACATTTCCCCCAAGGCCACGAGCCGACGCGGTTCGATGAGTACTGGATGAGGTCCCGGCGTTGTTGGGAGAGCGGCAAGGAGTGGGACGAGTTGTACCTTGTCGAATATCATGACTATTTTGAGCCGTACATTGTAATGCCGTCCCTTGAAGTCCCCTTCTACGACGAGCGCTTCACCGGGTATGGCTTGAACAAGGTGGCACATTTGGCAACGATTTCGAAACGAAACTATGAATTTTGCGTTTTGCCAGGTGTATTCGTAGTAGCGCCTGTCCACGAACGTTCCGACTCTTGGAACGAAAGATACTTGTCGGGAGAAAAGCGATCTTTCAATCAGCTGTGGCTGAAAGGTTTGTACGCTACCTTTACTCGACAGGTTCTGTCGGAACCGGCTGGAGAACCCGTCATTTCCAACCGTACACGAGAGAAAGATAACGATCTAAGGGAAGCACGCGAGACTCAAACGCCGCCCCAAGACATTCAGAGGGCATGTCCACCAGATGGCAATGTGAAGTTGGATCTTGTCGATTCGTCGCCGACTTTCACCGACTGTTCGCCTGCTGCCATCCGTGTTCTAACGTAGAGAAACAAGAATGACTAAACGATTGTATTAGTGTTGGACTCCACTCGCCATCGGTAGCAGAAGAGGTCCAATCACTAGCCTACTGGAGTACGTAAAAGAGTATCCTGCGGCAATAACGGGCATTTCCCCTTCTCGAATAGTCATCAAAAGATGAAGATCGGAAGGCTGTTCTGGTCTCTTTGTCCGGGATTAGGAACGCAAAAAGGGAAGATCATGCAGAATATATCTATTGGTTACTGCCGTATTTGTCGAAAAGGAACCGCTGCACACCACATGGAAATAGTCATTACAGAGCATTCCAAGGAAAAAGACACGTTAACACAGTTGCAAAAGGTGAAATACTGGTCAAACCAGAGAAAAAGTAAAGGCAGAGCAGGAACAATATCTCAGCAAGTGGGTTCAGCGGGAGTAAAGGTGTGTCATAGAAGCATCGATTCTCGTGTTTCGATAGTCGAATCCATGGTCGAACTGGCGCGCAGAATAGGAATAAAGCTCTTTGTATTCCCTTTTCTTCGTTTTTTACCATCACATTTCGTTAAGGCGTCTACAATGGCACGAAATGTCTCTCCAAAGTCTAAGCCACCATTGCAAAACACCCGCCGTGGAGCATTTTTGCCAAGATCATCGTGCTTGTCAAACGTCATCTTGTGGGCTTTGGCTCGAGCAGCAGCCATTTCCTCGTGTTCTTTCAGTTTAATCATAATGTTTCCAATCTTATGTTCATCAATATTGTCCGAGAGGATAATCTCTTCTGGCGAAGGGACGGGATGATCATCCGACGTAACTTCTACTTGGACCCGAATATAGGCGTCCTCTGCAAACGAGACGGAATGATCAACGGCGGGGTCGGCAGGAGCATTGGGATTTAGAGGTGGCTTCTTTTTGATCCGCAGATCCATCGTTGTGAGCCCCAATTCTTGCTTGCACCTATAAAAGACAAGGTGAGCGATGCCTTCTTGGCACACTATGGAATGATCGCCATTCCTCAATGTAATGTGCAGCTCGACAATGTCTGGCATGGCATCGCCTTCGGCCTCCCAATGAATACTAGCCCCACGTGATCCGTCTACAGACACCATACTTTGACCGTCTTCCACAACCGGTGGGTTCTGTTGGACCACAGAGTTTTGATTTACAGTCGCCAAGCTTCGTTTCGGGATGTTTGGATTAGACTCCGAGAGTTTAAGTTTCAAATGGGGACGGTGTGACGACGAATTGGACGCAGCGGACATGGCACAGGATGGAAGTGACCGCCGACCTGCCAGAGGCTCATTGAAAGTGGCAAACAACGGGATTCTGGAAGGCTTACTCTCGACCTGCTCCGATGCATCGCTAGTGACATTCGAATCCTCCACCTCCAAGGCGTTTGACTCAACCACCAGGTTGCCAGTGCGCCCACACATAGTGAAGGAGCTCACTTGCATGTTCGAAGCTGATCCCGTAAAGGAGACAGCAGCCGTCACATCATATGGATTCGTTTCACTGACGATCCCATGGATACTCTGCAGGGTCAAATCCACCCGAGATCCTTTGGCTTGCACTTGCTTGCCCGTCATCGTTTCCGGCAACCTAGCAATATTGTGAAACACCAATGCTGGACAGAGAATCTCTGAGTATTGCAAACTCCAATTCCGCAAGGCGGGTTGATGGTCGGAGCGATTGCTGATTTGATGCCAGCGTGGGAAAGAAGTTTCTGTTGACGAGCCCGGGAAAGTGTGAGCCGCGAGCGGCAAAAACCTCAAGGGATTGCCGACTGAGGTTGGCCGCAGTATCTTTCGCCGAGCCGGCCATAAAATGGGGAATGTTCTTTATCAATATCGATGATTTGATATTACGCGCGCTCCCATCCGAAAAATTGTCGATAGCGCCTCCCACATGGCCAAACTTGGTAGTATCACAATGTATTGTGGAGTTATTCTTGTGAGGCAACGGAAGAACCGATGGTTACTTAAGTAAACACTGGCGGCAATCAACCAAAATTTCTAGCTGTGGGACATAGTGCGCCTAAGTATCCGGACATAAATCGGGTGGTTGAGAAATCATATTGGCTCGGGAGTGGCCACGAAAGTTGGGGAAATAGCCGTCAACGCTTTGTAATGGTTCAGCCAACGCATCTACCATGGTAAATGCTCGCGATTGGCGATCTCGCGAAGGATGCTGCGATTTGGGGTGAGTATGGCTACCCCCAAATCAAACCTCCGATAACCTGTATCCAACTTTTCATCATTCCCTCCCCCTCCTCTGCCAAGAGTGTAAATCGTTCTACACGGAGTTCCCAACTCTGAGAAGCAAGATATGACGGGTTAAAGCTGCGCTCTAGCCAATAGAGGAAGTATACTAATATCGTATTGAGAGGAGAAGAAAGCAACAAAGTGGTCGTCGTCCTCTTCTCTGCTTGAGAAGCTGGTAGTACTACTACCGGGTACTACTAGTAGTAGTGAAGAGGAGGCGCGGGGAGAGCATTATGATCCTCCACCACCTGACAACAAAGAGCGCTGAACACGGGATATCCTATCGCGATGCACCTGCCACCAATATTTTGCACTACTAGTTCCGTTTAACATATACTTGTAGAGAGCTCCTAGATTTTCTTTTCGGTGAATGCAAATGAAAGTGGGTTTCGTGGGCTGTCATTGCTAATTTTAGTAGAGCTTTCGTCACGGCTGCGCGCGGGGTTGAGGCCCGATAGTAGTTTCGAGTTGCATCGGACCGCATCCAGACGGTAGCTTCAACGGATCCCTCATTCCTGCGTAGAAGTCACTACTGAAATCTACAGGGCAACCATTCGTGCCCCCAAGGGGCGCACCAAAGACAACGATCCCCAGCATGGACAATGGTACCCTCTCTAGGAAACCTCTGATGCCAACAACAACTAACTTGCAAGTCATTCAAGCAAGTACAGGCATTTACCACTGCAACAACACAGAAGAGCCTTTGGAAATCTTCCTTCCTTACGTGCAGTGGCTTGTTACTGGAGGAGAAACCGTTGGATCTTTCGTCGTTGATTGCAGATCCTTCACTCGCTTGCTCGACTTGATTTAATCATTGCTTGGCGGCCTGGCTGATTGAACGGCAGTACAATGAGCGGCGTCGACAAGGAATTCGTGGAAGAACGCGTCGCTTTTATTGTGGACTCCAAGCACGTCGACCAGTTTATCCCTCGTATTTCTGTCATTAAAACCATTGATCGGGTCGGCCGCGCTAAAGTCGAAAAGAACTTTCGAGCCTTTTCCACCGAAGACATTTCCCGAGTGTTGGATTTTGACAATGTTGAAGACCCCCCGCCCGACGGGCCCATGATGCACGGAGAAGGGGGACTCAATGATATGAAGTTCCCCAAGCGACACATGTGTTTACGTGGAGGCTTTTTGTTTTATTTTGATTTGAATGATGTTAGTGGGACGGGGCAAAGTCATTACGTGCACTATCATGGTCCGCCGATTGGAGTCATTCCTTTGGATAAAGTGAGAATTGAATTTCCTCCAGGTGGAAGACGTGTATTTCGAGAACACGCTCAGACAGATGCCCGGACGGGGTATGAACTAGTGATTTTGCATGAGTCTCGTGATGAAGGAGCTCGGCCACCAGCCTTTATTGCTGCCGATAGTTTGGTGTTAAGAGACAAGTGGGCTAACGCGATCAAGGCCCGATCCGCCATTGACGCTCATACGTCGCTACGACCTCAATTATTTGGACAAGAAGAAACCTTTGCAACGAAGCCCACCGAGATTCTGAAAGAAAAAGAGAGTAAAATGAAGGAAAAACAGGAGAAGGAAAGTGGCAAACGAGACAATCGAAGAAAAGGCCGCCGAGCATCCGTGACTGGCGGTAAAGATGACAAGGGTGATGGAGAAGATAATGCCATTGGAGAAGCGTTGCAAGAATTCGGAAAGAACAATTTTGTGGAAAAGGCGTGGATTGATAACTATTTTGAGAATTTCAATGAAATTGATGCTGAACAACGCGCTCGACAACTCGAGCAGTGGCAAGAAGCCATCAAGAAGGGGCTGAAGAACGCCGTTCTGGAACAATACGAGTATTTTGTGGAAGCCTCGGCTGAAATGACCAAGATGGGCCAAGAAGTTGTGGATCTCAAGACGCTAGTCGAGACACAAGTGGAAACAATCAAGGAAATGAAAGAAATTGACTTTACGGGTGTTCTCGGAGACCCAACAGATGGAAATGCCAGCGAGGCGGAGGCTGGTATCTTCAATGAAAGACGAAGGGGTATTGGTCGAAACAAGTCTGCTGGAAGCATCGATTTCGAGTCAGACGATAATAGCAGCGTCTCCTCGTTCGGTGGTGATAAGCAAGAGAATGGCACTGGCCCAGTAGCCAATGGCCAAGAAGTCAAGTTTCGCGACCCTGAATCCAAGGAAGGGGCGATTGAGGTTCCATCCTTTTTGGAGGATGCTGCTGAGGAAATCCTGGCGTTTGCCAAGGAGAGCCGTTATACCGATGCTACCGAGCTTTGGGCTAAGGCCAAAGAAGAAATGACGGAAATTATGAAACAGGTACGTCGTGAGATTGTTGGTAGAAGACCCCATTAATGGCTGGTGCGCGAGACTTACGCTTGTCAATGTCACAGCATGAACAACCGACCGACAACTTTTTGACAAAAAAGCAATTTACAATGATCCAAACTCTGACAGAAAGTTTGGACGAGTTGGCAGAAATGATCAGCAATCGTTTGGTGGAGAACCTGAGGCGGAAGAACGAGGCATTGAAGCAAGCAGCGAAGCGAGAGCGATCCGATCCCATGGCGGCGCTGGTTCCGTCGGTATCACCAACATGTTTAAATGACGATTCGGTTCCATTGCGATTATTGGTGAAGCTGGGAAAGACCCAAGAAGCCGCCATTGCATACTCGGCACGTCGATCACTTCTTCTACTGGAAAGGTTAGTTATTTGACAGCTGCAAATCTCTGGTTGAAGCATCCAGCAACGCTCACTCATTTTGGAAATGGCTTTAGTCTTCATGAACGACCTCTGTCAGGAACGGGCAACGTTGACTTGGTGATTTACGCCGCACAATTGAGTCAGTCCTTCTTTTCTTGCTTAGCCAGTGCGATTGAAGGATTTCTAGACCTCTTCTTGGCCGCATCACCCGGCGACATACAGAGTCGGAGCCAGGACGATACTTCCATTCATACGGACATGCAAAATATGCGAGACCTTCCCGCAGGCGCATTAGCCTCCATTGTCTTGTGGTGCGATGCCGAGCTATCCAAATTCTCGGCAGCTTTTGGTGGGACAAGAATTCTTGGTAATTTGGCATTATCCCCTCCACCAAGGGACTCTCCTCAAAAGACTGGTCCCAGAGTGCTGGGTCAGTCTGCCGAGTTGAGCAATGGAAGCAAGGACCGGCAGGTAAGAACGGAACACGGTCATGGGTATCATCAGCTACATTTTTCTCTTGCAGTCGTCTCACCAACAACATTTGTCTACTAAATATAGAGCGCCATTGAAGTTGCTGCCCAATGCGTGGGTCAAGCCTTTCAATACGCGTCCGAGAACTTGGATACGGTGGGTCTTCCTTTAACACCGCGACTGGCCGAATCACTGCGGAAACGACTCAAGGGTTGCGAGGCCGAAGTTGCCGCCTTGCTGGACGAGCAATGGCGACCGGTTGTTTTGGAGTGGGAAATTATCATGGATGATGAAGATGTGCCTTTGGACGAGCGAAGAGGCATTTGAATGAATAGTTAACTACTCGACTACTAGCATCAGCAGGAAGGACCGAAGACAAGTGTAGCATTTCAAAAAAAAGGACATGGCTTCTAAGTGGAACGTTGAGAAAGGTTCTATAGTAGCTCTGGATCATCGTCATCGTATTCGTCATTTGGTACCATCTGTGATGGAAGGTGAGCGAGAACAGCACGCGCGCAAGGTGAGTCATTTCCAAAAAGGTGTCGTGGCCTGATTTGCTGTTACAACAATGGATGGATAGTTACAAGAACACGTACCTGCATATCACCCAGAACGGCATCTGCTCGATTGCTTTGTACTTGAAGCATATATCGTTGCCTTCTTACTTTCCACCATTTGAATGATCTCCACCCCACAAAGACCAGGACGACCGACAAGGCCGCCAATAATACTATTCCAAATCGCATAGCTCCCTCCTTTTCGGCCAGCATACTATCCGTGCCCGTACCAGGATTCATATCACTGTGGTCGGATCCCCCATTGTTTCCACCACCACCACCACCACCACTGAACTCTGAAGGAGCATAGGTAGATTCTGCATCCGTCGCGTTGGTGTTTTGAAGGAATCGATCCTGGGTCGAATCGTGTAATGACGATGGATCGGAATAGGAGACGCCGCCTCGAAGAATATGATTCAGTAAAATATCGAACACCATAATTTTGTTGCAGCAGAACAGACTTGAGTCTTCACATGCAGCAGCAGTAGCTGTAGATCGCAACTCTCAATGACAACAACAACGTCGGTGGCTCAAAACAACAAAGATTTGGAGAGCATTCCAGTTTGTTGTTGCTACAGGGTTGGGGTTCGTTTCCGCCTCTTGTGGTCGCAGCATCAGCAAAGCACGAGTGCTTGGCTTTTCTGCTGCAAATGGAATCTTCGATTCATCGGACTACTTGGTATCAGGAAAGTGCGCGCGCCCGTCGGGTAATTGGGTGGTGCGACAAATATAGCTAATAAATTGTTATAGTGGTGCGGACATCCTCGCTCCACCACGATAGGCCCCCGCTCGTCGTTTTGGCGCCGTTGAGCGGCAAGGCAATCTAGCCCGGCGCGCTGGCGGGCTGGCTGGATGCACAAAACGGCGGTTCCGTTTCGGTTTCAAACGAAAGTCGGGGACATTTTTACATCACAAAAGAGGGTCTCTACTGTTCCCGTTGAGAGTGTTAACGATTCTTCATTCTCAAAATACTCAAGGTGCTTGCTTACTTGCTTTGGATCAGTTTCATACACTCGTTGTAATTCCACCCCAACCATGAATGTAAAAAGCCAAGTTCAGGAGGTCGCCACCTGGTACTTTGCCCATGTGGACAGTTTCAGTCCAAACTACGACAATGTCCAACGATATCTTCGCGGTCCCCTCATTGCTCTGACGGTGAACAACGTGTTGCCAGCCACGTCGGCTGGAAACTCCAAAGTGGCGGCTATGCCGCCACCCGTAGTAGTGACGGAACAAGAAGAGGAAGAAAAGAAGTCTAACAGCAGCGGCGATTGGAGGGACTATTTGGCGTCGCCTACGAATAATGGCGGTGAATTAACAGCCACCACACCCGACGACTTTCGCCGCCCCTCCACACAGGCCAGTGAAAAGGCACAAGAAGCTTATCAGAAATTGTCGAGGCGTACGCAGGCTCGAATGGAAGCGTTCTTGGCAGGTTGTGCGTTAGCGGCACCCAATGAATTATTTGCGAGTTCCAAGAAGCACACAGACCAGCAGCCGAGTGACCTAGTCTCGTTGCGAGAGGGTCTTTCGGGCTTTGGGATTACCTCGGCCGCCTCGACATCGTCCAAAATAGGGACACAATCTGGTAGTTTAATCCGAAATATTTCTACTGCGAGTTCAAGTGGGTCGCTTCAACCGCGCCCTCAGATTCAGGAAGAAGATTTGGTGCTTCGTTTGGAGTTGTACATTCGAACACTCCAACGAGTGAAGAATATCGGCGAAGATTGCGTTATCGCTATGGAACCACCCAAGTCTATCAAAGCAAGGGCACGTGTTATCACCCATGCATTTGTGGTTACGGCTGGTACGGTCCGAAATTTGCGCCATGTCTTGACACGACTTTTGAATTGTTTGACCATGGAGGTGTTGGCGGTGGAAGTTTTATCGGATGAAGTCAAAAAGGTCATTCGTCGAATCGTATCGGAATATGAGCATGGGACTTCCTTTGCGTCTTTGGCTTTCCTTTCGACGCCAGAAAGCAATGCGGATTCTCTCTTAACACCTTTGATTGTGAAGTACCTTCGGTATCTACAGACAAGCTGGGAACAGGTTATTTCAGGATGTGAGCTCGAGCGCATGTTGACTCGAGCTTTGGATCCGGAAATGAGAAATCTTTTCAAGACGATTGAATTCCGGTCCATCGGTCACTTGCTGGAAGTCTGCCACGAACAACGGGCCAAGCTGCAACACATTGAACTGGCGCCTCATGTTTGCGCTGTCGCAGACAATATCAACAACTTGATTCACAGCAAAGATGCCCTGCGTCAAGCTCTCCGCGATCTTCAAAGAGAAATCATTACTGTAAATGGCCATGTTCTACCGCCTGTGAGTAGCCGCAAGGAGCTCTTGAATGTTTTGCATCAAACGTTGAATTCTCGCACTTTGACCGCAGCCGAGCGCCACCCGCATCGTCGTCGGCACGGAAAGAAGAAACATGGTCCGCCCCGTCACAAGGTCAATTCACTTGGCGAAAACAACCCGTCTGTCAATAGCGTGTCGACACCAAAATCAAAGGAAAACAAAGTCAACACGCCGGAGACTCCCGACACACCAAAGTCCTTGGACGATAGTGGCTATTTCTTGTCATCCGAGGCAGATTCATCGGCCATTTTGTCAGATACCCCAGACGATTCATCCCTTTCCGAAGAAGCCTCGACTCCTGATGCCAAAGTCCGCCGACGCAATTTCCACGTGTCCACCATTGATTTGTTGACTCGGCGTCTGTTGATTGCGGCCAGTCGAACGGGCAACGGCGGAGATGCCTACTTTGTCGTTCGGGACCTATTTGGTGGAGAGGATGTCGAAGTTGTCCCAACCAATCAGTTTCCTCTCCAAAGTCGAATGGTCCGACCTGGCACAATTGACATTTTGGTGCGACTGGCCTCGGTCACTATCAAGTGTCACCAATCCTTTGATATCTATCCGAAGTCGTTGGTGGGAGAGTGCGAACCGTTGATTCAATTCCATACCACTACTACGGAAACCATTTCGCTCCAAGAAATTCGATCGACTGACGGAGGAGACGAGGAAGAGGATGGTGGCAAAACACCGGACCGTAAAGTGAAACCCGGCAGTGCCATGTTAGTTTTGCAAGAGCAACACGATTCCAGAACGGGATGGCGAACGATTTCCATTCGACCCGCCATTTACGAAAAAGTAGAAGTCTGGGGAACACCAAGTTAAAAAGTGTAAAGTTTTAACACACCCATCCAAACCTTGTAACAAAATTAATGGTAGGTCCAAAAAACTTCATCAAAGCTGCAGTATACAGTATTCGGCGGTTCCTACAGCCATTTGGCTGACTCGAGTAGTTGAGCCAGTGCGAATAATGGATCCTAATGCAGCCCCCCCCCCCCCCCCCCCCGGGTCGACATTCCGCAGGGGCGAATCCACCCGCTATACAGTAGCAGCATCCAAAATGAATGCAATCGCCACCACGACTTATGATTGTTGTGATGGTACTAGTCTGAATCCACTATTGTCCCACAGCACTATCATGAGGAATAAATGCCCAAATAATCTTCCTTGGCCACATTCGCACTGAGTTGTGCCATGAAATGATTTCCCTTGGCCATGCCGTGTGCCTCGATTCGCATTCCCTCCATGCCTTTTACCATGTCTTTGGAAAGTATTAACTTGTTCTTTTTGGTGGCCTCGTCTAAAATTTGGAGTGCCTGCTGAGGCTTTTGCAATACATACAATTCGTGACACGCCCGACTCAGGTAGGCGGGACCATACTCCTCCAAAGCCTTCCATTCTTGTAAGGCTTCTTGGATCTTGCCCTCTTGATACAATTGCTTGGCTTGGTCGTATCGCGTCTGAGCGGGCGGTGGGGGAAGAATCCATTTTCGCAGCGCCCAAAGCAACAACCGAATCCCTCCTCCCAATACCATGAGCGTCAGGGCGAGTGGAACTAGAATGTTGCGAACAAACGAATGGGCAGTTTCGAGCAAAATCTCGGCCAAATCTCCGCGTTTCAAAAAATCCGCCAAGATCTTGGCCAAGGAGGACGCTAATTTTCGTCCTGGAGCCATGATTGCTAGTTGCCAAACAGTAAGAACTTGCTTCTAGGAATAGCAAAGGGGCGGCACTCGGTAAAGCTGATATGTTTGCAACAATCGTCTTCGTCGTCTCTACAACAGCTCCATGAGCATGGTCGGCAGCAACTTGATGGATGCTGCCACAATGAAAAACGCGATCTTTGCGATGGTCTTTTCGCTTGAAGATTGAGGGGGACGACTGATTTGACTCATTATTGGGGGATCCTCCCCCCCCCCCCCCGGGCCGAGTTCGGACCGACGTTCCGTCTGTTCTGTCCGCCAGTCCGACCACGAACACAAACCCGAACGCCTTTCGTCGTTTCGCATCATCGTCGCCGCCATTTTCTTCGAACGGCCGCAGTTTCGATCGCATTCTTTTCTCCAAAGGTCACAACACTTCGTCTTGTGCCATTTCAGATCATTTACTAACACACCTATCACCATTATCATGACTGGAGGATCCGACCCATCCAAGACCTTTTCGATTTGCCTGCACATCGGCAGTGCGGCTAGCAGTGATGCGGGTGCCTTTACGAAACTCTTGGCGGCCTCCTCTGCTGCCGACGTTGCGGCATCGCGACAAGGCCTGGCAGCATCGTCCTTGGATGCACTATTGATGGTCGTTTCCGCGCAAGATCTTGCCAAGCCTGACGTCTTTCAGCCCATGGAACTAGCCAACTGGGTTTCGGTATTGACGCCTACGGCGTCGGTAGCGATTCAAGTCGTGGGGGATTGCCAGGATTTACAGCCCGTCCATACAGCGTTCTTGTTGGCAGGATTGGCGTCGGCATCGGAACGACGAACGGTAGATGGAAGTCGAATCTTGACTGCCAAGCGTAAACCAGCAGTAGTGACAAGTGCGGCTCCTCTTGCCAAAAGGGGACCTGCTGTGACTGTCAATTTGGACGAAGACGAAGATATGATTAATGAAGATGATTTGTTAGAGGATGACGTGCTCGCTCCTCCTCCTGCCATGGGGGCTCGAACGGCGGGAGATGACTGTGATGGACGAAAACCGTGTGACAACTGCACTTGTGGACGAGCCGACGAGCAGGGGGCGGCAGCTCCCCAGAAAAGGGAGAACGCGCCGTCCAGTTCGTGTGGTAAATGCCACTTGGGCGATGCCTTTCGTTGTGCTTCGTGCCCGTACCTGGGTAAGCCTGCTTTCAAGCCTGGAGAAGAACACCTGGTGCTAGATCTAGCAGACGACTTGTAGTGGCATCCGAGGACGGTAGAAGGCTCTAGTAATATATGATAGACTATTGATGAATCACAGAGGCGTTCGCAACAGTCCAATCTCACTCTGACTCGACCGCAGCAGACTACTAGACGATTCCATCGTTACCGTAAGATAGTACCATATCGGCAACAGCTTCACTTGAGGCTCCCGAATCGTCGTTGTTGCCGTGCACAATGCCTTCGACTCCAAAGAGCAAGTTGAAATCATCAGTCATCATTTGGACCTTGTCACTCTTCAGATTGCCAGCCGGACCAACAGGAGCGGCGACACCGTCACTTTCTTCTGATCCCGAGCTACCATACTTTCTCTTCAAAAATTTCAAAAGACGGGTCTCAATAGAATCCTCGTGAACCAAGCGGATGATTTCGACCTTACGCTTTTGTCCAAGGCGGTGAACACGGCCAATCGCCTGTTTTTCCAACGCAGGATTGAGGCAAGGCTCCATCAAAAATACTCGATTAGCTTGGGTCAAGTTGATACCAACCGCACCAGCTCTAAGTCAATCCAGAAGAAACGGTGAGACAAAGGGTCGAACAAACCAAAGGAAAATCCAAAACCATTGAAGACAAAAACACACCTCATACTCAATAGAAATACAGTCGTGGGCGGGTCCAACTGAAAGTCGTGCAATGCTTTTGCACGTTGCTGCATGGACATGTCTCCTTTCAAGGTACGGTACTGGAATCCGTGCTTGGGGAGCTCTTGTTGCAGCCATTCAAGTGTTGTGCCGAATTGAGAAAAAACCAAACTCTTACCTACAACAAGAGAGAAATATGTTTAGAAGTGGAAGATGAAAGACTTCGAAGGTACCACCAGTACGCCAAACCAAACATACTTGTTGCATCCGAATCACGCGCGCGTTTGAGCGCCTTGATTAGCATCTTCGCCTTGCTAGTGAATTCAAACGACGAATACTTGACAAGCTTCTTCTTTCGTGCGACAGCTTCGTCTTCCTCGTCGCCGACGTCCTCTTCTTCCCCGTCCTTTCTCGGAAGCGGGTATTTCCCGCCAGAACATGCAACTCGAAGGGGCATGAGCTTCTGCGAAAGCTTAAGGTAGTTTCTAGCAATAGATCTTGAATCGTTGTTTTTGCAAAATGAAACATAAAAGTCGCGGACTGAAGTCTCGACACTGTCGTACTCGGCCTTTTCGGCCTCCGAAAATTTGATGGTGATAGTACGCTCCGTCTGGTAACAAGAAACGAAATACAGGTTAGAACCAGTACGGATGCATCCATTGGACTGCTAGCTGTCGGAAAAGCGAATAATCATACCTTCTTTGGGAGGGACATCAAAGTGGTCTCCGTGCCACGATACTTTTGCTTTTGGGAGTGGCGAATCAAGAGACCGCCCAAAAGGAAAGGGACGAGAGCCGGCTGCGGTGGTTCTCCGTTCCCGACGATTGCCCGTACCAACTCGTCCGCGTGCTCAATGCCAAGAATCTTGAGTTGATTTGTGAGATCCTGGAAACCAGTGTTCAAAGGTGTGCCTGGGCAAAGAAAGGGGTGAGGTTCACTGCTGAAAGCAACTCAATGAAGCGCATTCGAACAAACGTACCAGACACAAGCCACTTATGATCAGCAACCAGACTTGATACAGCGCTTGACATCGCGGTGCTTCCCTCCCGCAACATGTGGCCCTCGTCACAAATCATACGCCACCAACGAACTTGTTCGAGTGGTGCGCAGTAATCCTCACCACCCTTTTTGGCATGATACGTTGCATCAGAGGCCAGCACTTGGTACGTAGTCACGACAATCGAGTTTCGCGAAAGAAACCAGGCATCGCGTTTTCTACCCGCACCATAGTACCGATATATCAGACCGGGATCCTTCAGCTTCGACTTGGCTTCTTCAACCCATTGTCCAACCAAAGAAACGGGGCACTACGAGTGACCAACCAACGCAACAGAAAGTGCGGTGAGATGCTGGTGTCGACACTGGGACACCGTAGTCATGCATGTACTTACAATGACCAATGTACCGCGAGAGAGGATTCGGCCTCGCTTCCTGTTGAAAATCGACGTCTTTTGATAGAGAGACTTGTCCCATGGAGTCGGTATGGTGAGTTTCTCCAAGTTCGTAATCGAGCTACCGGAAACTGGCTTTTCTGGAGCTGGATTCTCGAGAATCAACGCAAGACTTATCACAGTCTTGCCGAGACCCATCTCCTCGGCCAGGAAGCCACCACGAACAAGTTCTGGAGGGCCGCGACGGAAACGGCCCAGGAGAGGATTGAAATAGACATCGTTGCCATCTTTTCCAGTAGGATCTTCCGGAAGCTTTCCCCAGAACCACATCTGGACGCCACCCTCCATAGTCTCCCGCTCCAGTGCCCATTGCAGTGTTTGACGTTGAAACTCAAGGAGTTCAACGTTCAATCCATCAACGAAGCCATAATCCTTATGGCCAAGATTTTCCATCATTTCCATCGATTGCTGGACGGAAAGTTCGTAGCGTTCTTGTTTGAGACAAAAATTGACAAAGCAACTCGGAACAGTACCCAGAGTCCTTTCTTCCTCAGATCTGTGAAAAACTTCTCCGAACTCGAATCTTTGCAGCTTAGGCTGGACGTGAAAGCAAGCAGAAATTCCGACCCCCCACGAAGAAATCTTAGCCGAATAAAATCGGCGGAAAAGGTCAGAGAAAGAAGCAGAGTACTGTGGACAAAGCAACCCTTGATGAGCGTCTCCCGTGCTGCCCAGTAGCCTCAACTTTGCCTTTGTCGGACCTGAGGCTTGCCCATAAGCCTTGCCAATGTCCAAAAGTCTCTGCTTCACTTCCGTTCCAACAAACGTAAGGTAGTTGCCCTGACATGAGAGGTCCACAGAAGTAAGGGCTAAGTCTGTTATATTCAATGGGAAAATCCCAAACCAAATTCCCAAAATGGTCCGAATGTCTTCAGGTCGGCTAGGAGATGAGAAGGCAGTGCGTGCAATATGGATGCCGATGCGTAGGGTCTAGAGAGGTAAGAAAAGGAGCATGATAGTGAGTGTAGATCTGAATAGCATCTTCAGAACAGACAAAGTTTCTGACCCCATGTCGAGCAGTTTTGTCCCAAGAGGCTTTGATCTCACACACAGTGTGGCTGCATAATGCAGCACACCGCAGTAGGTCACAATCTTGCTCGGTTTGAACGAGTATAGCGTCTGCCTCCAGTTCATCATCATCATCATCATCATCCAGTAGATACTCATGTTCCAGTATATCGTCAATGCCCCACTTAGCTGCAGATGCCAGCTTCACCATATCTGCAATGCTCTCAAGCTCTGGATTTGGCCCGATTTGATTTTGAAACACTTGCTCTTCCATTTCACCTGTGTTGGCAAAGCTGTCACGGTAGCGATCTCTGAGCGCATAGGGCAAAATTGTATATTTCACTTCTCGATAGCCGAGAAATAGACCTTCTTCATTTTTGATGACTGGAGTGGCCTTATCTTTTCCGAAATCCTTCACCTTGTCAGTAGACGGCTTCACATCATGGGCCGAAGCAGCCTGAGGGAATGTCGTAGTCGTCCCATCATGGGCACTAGCGGAGGTAGGAGGCAAGCTAGCCGAGCCCGTGGCTTTGTAAATTGACCGCTGGGTCTTCCAGAAGGCAACCGCAGCATTGCCACAGCAGTGATTGAACTTCCCTAGACCTGGAAAACCCGAATGCCATGACTTGCAGCTCTTTGCCGGGCAGTCACAAACATAGCAGTAGCACATATCGCAGCATTGCTGATTTTGCTCGAGAGTCTCGTCGGTGTAGTTTCGCTCAAAATTGAAAGACGACTTGTCAAACTTGAATTGCGTACAATCTTGACGCAAGTGCGGCAGTCGAGTCTCGTTCCTGGCTCCAACAATTTCGATGCCATCGTCCGCTGCAGTTGAGGGCATCCGTGCAACTGGCAAAACAGGCTGGGTGGTAGGCTCGACAATCTCCAGGCCGTCGGCATTGAGATCCAGCTTGATGGAAGTATCGCTTTCTTTTCGTTCAGATTTGACCTTCGCGCCTTCCTTTCGTTCCGATTTGACTTTCTTCGATGTCGTGTCACAGGCGAGACTCTTGCGGACATCTCCGAGGCGTTGCTTCTGCTCGTCGTCGGAATCATCTTCCGTGATATCAATGCAGATTACGCTGTCCGGCGAAGGGCGTTTCTTGGACATGGTATAGTATTGAGACAAAAAACAATCAATCGATTCATGCAAACAGCAACAAATGCCGGAGCTCTTTTCAGCTAATGCTTTGAGAGAGATCTCGATTGGAAGCAAGAAGAACAAGGGGCAAAGAGTTGCTCGCTTTTGGCATCGTCGCACCGTAGCCATTCCTGTAGAAATGCTACCAGAGCGGCATTGGCGGGTCTCTTCAAAGTACACAGTCCAGTGTCAAATTTGGCGCGTTTTGCTCTTCAGGTTATGGGGTGTACACTCATTTCTTTTGATTCGTACGAATACATTGTTCATTCTCCACACCCCACGTGGAAACTTCGATCTTCAACAAACATCATCAGCAGCCCAGCGGTATTCATTGAAACGGCAGGATGCTTATTTACTACGACAGCTCAATCGCCGAGAGGAGCCTACTATCCTTGTCAACAATTGAGAAAGATGATGGATTAAACATTGAGTGGTGGATTGATCAATATGCTTCTGCTGTAAACTTGAACAGAGGTTGTTTTTGTCGCGGTGCCAGGAAGGTCTACGTGGGATCCTCCTGCAGCAACGAGACGACATCACATCAGAAGCCTTATTTCTCGGTGCTACGCTTTCTTTCTGAAGTCAAGCTATCCTACTAAACTTGATCCAGAGCCTTGTATTCTCAGGTTGTAGCCGCCCAAATCGTTACCCAATGCTTCTGCCATCGTCACGGCCTCCACTTTGGTTCGGATCTTGCCGCCAGAAGAGGCACATTGTTATGCGAGATTCGGGCTGTCGAGTCGAGTCCATCCCTCTGCTTGGCAAATTCGACATCTAATTTCCACCGCCTACTTTATGGAGAGCCTGCTAATGATTTTTCATTAGAGCCATTACAGGAGGACGTTGCTGTAATCACAATCCTGAGACCGAGAATTGTCGAATGTGAATGTTAATGCAATGTCGGCGCACCATTGAGACTGGCAATTTTGCTCGTCGTTTCGGCGCAAGATCTCAGCAAACAAGATGTACTTCGTCCATGGAAATAGCCAACTGGGAGTCCGTCTTGACGCCTACGTCGTGGCGATTCAAGTCGTGGGCGATTGCCAGAATTTACATCCCGCGGATATGGCGTTTTTGTTGGCAGGATTGCATCGACACGGGAACAACGAACGGTAGATGGAAGTCGAATCTTGGCTGCCAAGCGTAAACCAGCAGTAGTGACAAGTGCGGCTCCTCTTATCAAAAAGGGACCTGTAGTGACTGTGCATTTGGACGAGGACGAAGACATGATTAATGAAGATTTGTTAGACGATTACATGCTGGATCCTCCTGCCACCCGAACGGCAGGACATGACGACATGACTGCGATGAGAAAAAGCCATGTGACAACCGTACTTGTGGACGAGCCAAAGAATAGGGGGTTGCCCCAAGAAAACTACTAAATGGTTCCATCGTCTCGGTACGATGGTACCATATCGGCAACTCCATCGTCTCGGTACGATGGTACCATATCGGCAACTGCATCGTCGTTCTTGCCGTGTACAATGCCCTCGACTCCAAAGAGCAAGTTGAAATCATCGGTCATCATTTGGACCTTGTCACTCGTGAGATTGCCTGCGGGACCAGCAGAAGCGGCCACAACGTCACTTTCTTCCGATCCCGAGCTACCATACTTCCTCTTCAAGAACTTCAAGAGACGGGTCTCAATGGAATCCTCTTGAATCAAGCGAATGATTTCGACCTCACGCTTTTGTCCAAGGCGGTGGACACGGCCAATCGCCTGTTTTTCCAACGCAGGATTGAGGCAAGGCTCCATCAAAAATACTCGATTGGCTTGGGTCAAGTTGATACCAACCGCACCGGCTCTAAGTCGTACCAGAAAAGATCAGACAAAAGATCGACGAAACCACAAGCAAATCCAAAACTTTGGAAACTAAAACATACCTCATGCTCAATAGAAATACAGTCGTGGGTGGGTCCGACTGGAAGTCATGCAATGCTTTTGCTCGTTGCTGCATGGACATGTTCCCTTTCAAGGTACGGTACTGGAATCCGTGCTTAGGGAGCTCTTCTTGGAGCCATTCAAGCGTTGTACTGAATTGAGAAAACACCAGACTCTTGCCTACAACAAGAGAAAAAATGTTTAGAGACAGAAGAGGAAAGAGTTCGAAGGTACCACCAGTGCGCCAAACCAAACATACTTGTTGCATCCGAGTCACGGGAACGTTCGAGCTCCTTGATTAGCGTCTTCAACTTGCTAGTGAATTCAAACGAGGGATCAAGCGGGTGATTCCCACCAGAACATGCCACTCGAAGGGGAATGAGTTCCTGCGAAAGCTTTAGGTAGTTTCTGCCAATGCATCCGGCATCGTTGTTTTTGCAAAATGAAACATAAAAGTCGCGAACTGAAGTCTCGACACTGTCATACTCGGCCTTCTCGGCCTCCGAAGTTTTGATGGTGATTGTACGCTCCGTCTGGTAACAAGAAACGAAATACAGGTTAGAACCAGTACGGATGCATCCATTGGATTGCTAGCTGTCGGAAAAGCGAATAAGCATACCTTCTTTGGGAGGGACATCAGAGTGGTCTCCGTACCACGATACTTTTGCTTTTGGGAGTGGCGAATCAAGAGACCGCCCAAAAGGAAAGGGACGAGCGATGGTAGCGGTTGTTCCACACGAACGCCGTTGTTGCGCACAGTTTCTCCCCCCGCAATTTTCCGAACCAACTTATCCGCGTGCTCAATTCCAAGAATTTTGCATTGATTTGTGAGATCATGGAAACCAGTGTTCAAAGGTGTGCCTGAGCAAAGAAAGGGGTGAGGTCTACTGCATAACAACTCACTGAAGCGCAATGGAACATACGTACCAGACGCAAGCCACTTATGATCGGCAACCAGACTTGACACAGCTCTTGACATCACCGTGCTTCCATCACGCAACACATGACCCTCGTCACAAATCATACGCCACCAACGAACTTGTTCGAGTGGAGCGCAGTAATCTTGGCCACCCTTTTTGGCATGATACGTGGCATCAGAGGCCAACACCTGGTACGTAGTCACAACAATGGAGTTACGAGCAAGAATCGAGGCGTCCCGCTTTCTACTCCCACCATAGTATGGATAAATCAGACCAGGATCCTTCAGCTTCGTCTTGGCTTCTTCAACCCATTGTCCAACCAAAGAGACAGGGCACTACAAACAAACAATGAATGTAATAAAAGCAGCGGTGAGATGCTGGTGTCGAAAATGGGCCACCCTAGCCACCCAAGTATTTACAATGACCAATGTACCCCGAGATAGGATACTGCCTCGCTTCTTGTTCGAACTCGACGCCTTTTGATAAAGAGTCTTGTCCATGGAGTCGATATGGTGAGTTTATCCAAGTCAGTAATATGGCTACCGGAAGCTGGCTCTTCTGGAGCTGGGTTCTCAAGAATCAAGGCAAGACTTATCACAGTCTTGCCGAGACCCATTTCCTCGGCGATGAAGCCGCCACGAACAAGTTCTGGAGGCCCGCGACGGAAATGTCCTAAGAGAGGATTGAAGTAGACGTCGTTGCCATCTTTCCGAGTAGAATCGTCTGGAAGCTTTCCCCAGAACCACATCTGGATACCACCCTCCATAGTCTCGCGCTCCAGTGCCCATTGCAGTGTTTGACGTTGAAACTCAAGGAGTTCAACGTTCAATCCATCAAGGTAGCCATAATCCTCATGACCAAGATTTTCCATCCTTTCCATCGATTCTTGGATGGAAAGTTCGTAGCGTTCTCGATCGCTTTTGAGACAAAAATTGACAAAGCAACTCGGAACAGTACCCAAAGAAGCCTTCTCTTCATCCAATCTTTTGGAAAAATATCCTTCTTGTTCGAAACTACGCAGCTTCATATATGGTTCGTTGGGGAAGGAACTGCCCCCCCACGAAGAAACCTTTGCCGAATAAAAACGGCAAAAAAGGTCAGAGAAAGAAGCAGAGTACTGGGGACAGATGAACCCTTGATGGACGTCTCCAGTGCTGCCCAGTAGCTTCAATTGCTCTTTTCTTGCCCCTGAAGCCTGGCCACATGCCTTGGCAATGCTCAAAAGTTTCTCCTTTGACTCAGCACTGAGGTAGTCACCGTCTTCGGGATCAGTGTCATTGATAAAACTGTCTAGAGGTGAGAGGTCCACAGAAGGAAGGGCCAAATCTGCAACATTCAACGGGAAAATCCCATACCAGAGTCCCATAAGGATCCTAAGTTCGTTAGAGCTGGTAGAATAGAAGAATGCAGAGCCTTTAAGGTGGATGCCGATTCGTAGTGTCTACAATAGGGAAAAGGGAACATGATAGTGAGTCTGGTTCAGACCGGCATCTTCAGAACAGACAAAGGCATCCTCACTTACCCCCTGTCTGGTAGATTTGTCCCACGAGGCATTGATCTCACACGCAGTGTCACTGCATGATGCAGCACACCGAATTAAGTCACCATCTTGCTCTGTTTGAACAACTATCATATTGCCCTCCAACTCATCATCCCCCGACTCATTATTGCCCACCGACTCATCACCCTCGGACTCATCATCCACATCCACACTCATAGACAGTTCATCATCCTTTTCCAGTGGATTATTCTTATCCAATTTATCATTACATGAAGCTGCAGATGCTAGCTTCAGCATACCTGCAACTCTGTTGGGCCTTGGATTTGGCCCGAGATACCGAAAAAATTCATCTTCCATTTCAACCTCGGAAAATTTATTTGCATTGACAGCCCAGAAGTCACGGTAATCTTCAACGTTTCTGATATCCATGAGGGAAATTGTAAATTTGACTTCTCGAAAGCCAAGAAATAGCCCTTCTTCATCTTTCTTGATTGGTGTCGCCTGGTCTTTTCCGAAATCCTCCATTCTAGCCACACGACCGCAACGCCTGCAGAAATCAAGGCAGGAACAGTAGTTGTTTCCAAATCTGTAGTCTCCTGACAATACATGTTCACAAGGAGGAATGGCTTGATTGCGGGTATAAGGCTTCACTTCACGGGCTGGCGCAGGCCGCATAGTAGGCCGCATCACCCTCATTCTTGTCCTCGTTGGCTTGATCACCTTGGCCTGGTGGTGTGACACATCCCGGGTTTGAGCTGTGGTCTGGGGAACATGTTGATTGCCTGTAGATAACTTGGCCCGTAGTAACACCGCAGGGGCTGGAACAGCCTGAGTCCCTGTCCTGGCCGATGGGGGAGGGGCTAGATCCCCAGTTCCATCAAGGGGGCTTCCTGGAACGGAGGCAGAAGGCAAGCTAGCCGAGCCAGTAGCCTTTGAAATTGACCACTGGGTCTTCCAGAAGGCAACAGCATTATTGCCACAGCAGTGATTAAAGTGGCCTTGACTAGAACTATTCGAATGCCAAGACTTGCATTCCTTTGCAGGACAGTCGCAAACGTAGCAGTAGCAAAGATCACAGGATTGCCGGTTTTGCTGGAGAGTCTCGCAAGAGTAATTTCCCTCAAAATTGAAAAATGAGCTGTCAAACTTGAATTGCGTACAATCTTGACGCAAGTGAGGGAGTCTGGTCTTGTTTCTGGATCCAACCATCTCAACCTCATCCTCCGAAATGGAAGGCATCTGGGCGGCGGGGGGGATGATAGGCGGAGGGGAAGGCTCGATAATTTCCAGGCCGTCAACATTAAGATCAAGCTTGCATTCACCAGACCTTACTTTCGCTTTCTTTTTCTTGGAATAACTTGCACAGGCAAGATTCTTGCGGACATCACCTAGGTCTTGCTTACGCTCATCATCATCCGAATCGTCGCCCGTGAGATCGATGACGCTATTGGGGGAGCGTTTCTTGGACATGGTGTTTGCTTGTATAATAGGTATTGGGACAAAAAGAATGGATGGATCCATAAAAATTTGCTTCAAAATCTGAGTTGATGGGCATCAAAGATCCGGTTGGAGTGCAAAACGATGGCATGATGATGAGAAAGATACCCGTAATCGGGTTATGGGGCGTGTCCTCATTTTTCTTTGAAGCGTATCCATCCCCCACGTGGAAGTTTGGATCTTTGACTAAAAGGACCAAGTCGTGATTACGATGCCAAGGTAATACAATAACGAAGCCACAATGACCTTGCGAATCCTCAGAAGGAGCAAAGAGTCAAAACCATTCGCATACAGCGTTATGATGAGAATTTGCTACGATAGCTCAATCACAAGTAAAATCCTCCAATAAGGCACAGAGAACATGCGGTGATGGCATCTAGAAGTTCAATTTTCTGGGGATCCAGAGTCGTTCCTGTGGTTTATCTGGAAGTCATTCCAGTTGTCTTCGATGGGCGTGACCCTCCGTCGCTGTCCAACTTTGCTGTGAAGCATTTTCTGGTAAAGCTCAACGAAAAGTCCCTACTTTCTTTATCAACAACTGAGAAAGCTGACGGATTAAATGTTGAGTGGTGGCTTGATCAATATCATGGCCAGGAAAAGCAAGATCCTAATGTAAACAGGAGTAGATTGCAAGGTTGTTTTTTGTCGCGGGGCCACGAGGGCCCACGTGCGACCCTCCTGCAGCAACGAGATGGCGTCAAGTCAGAATCCTTACTTCCTGGTGCTCCACTTTTTTTTCTAAAGTCAAACGATCCTACCAAACTCGATCCAGAGCCTTGTATTATCAGAGCCTACGCCCCCGGATCCAAATCTCCTGGAAATGTCATTGTCACGTCTTCCACCTTGGTTCGGATCCTGCCGCCAGAAGAGGTACAATTTATGCCAGATTCGGACCGTCGAGTTCATTCCTCTGCTTGGAGCAACAACTCGACATTCGATTTCCACCGGCAACTTTCGGGAGAGTCTGGTGGCGATTTTTTATCCAAGAAATTACATGAGGAGGTTTTCTGCAATCACAACCCCGAGACCATTCGAGAATTGTCGTTGCGAATGACAATGCAATGTTCGCAGCCCATTCAGATCGGTACCACCCATGATGCCTTTTCTATCCAACGTCGCGCAGTAGCCCGTGGCCGTTCCATGCAACTTGCGATTCAATCGCGGTTCAACGCACCCAGCAAAAGCCTGCAGATGACACTGTCCGAGGAGAAGAATTCCACTCGGCGCTCCATTCCGTGGGAACCTTCACTATTAGTTCATTCTCCCAATCATGCCGATGGAAAAACGATGCTTGTTCAAGCAATCGCTCAGCAAATAGGTTGTACAAGGATTCATGTCATTCGGCCCGGAACGCTTATTGCAAAGTATGGAATTCATGCGGATGCAGCGCTCGAGTCGTTGTTGCATGGGATCCTAGTCAGCGCGGCTATGCAACCGAACTCGGCGCCAATATGTATTATCTTGGACCATCTCGATGCCATGATGCCACCACAGTTGTCGGGAAGATCGGGCGCGGGGGATGCGGCTGTGCCCGTATTCAATGCCATTGGTACGATCGGTCTTTTAGTCTTGCGTGTTGTTTGCTCTCTCGTGAATTGCAAAATGCTTTCTCACCTCTTGCTAGCTTCATATCTCCGAAATGTCACTGGTTCACTTCAGAGGGCAAATGAGTTCCCATTCCCGATGAAAAACCCCATGTACAATGTGGGAGGGTCGGGTGGCCAAGTGGTGTCTGTGCGTGTTTGCCTTGTAGGGATTGTCACTTGTCCCGATGATGGCTGGCGATCGCTGCAACGAGGAGCGGATGCAAATGCACCACTTGCCGCTGGAGGGGGTAGCTCGACCATCTTGGATTGCCTGGTTGGGGGACGGTATCGATTATCGCCACTAACGGCGGCCACTAGGTACAATGCCTTCTGCCACGCGTTTGACCGCACAGGTGTCTTGCTGGACCAGAAGGCCAAAACGAGACTCAAGTTGTTGGCAGCCTCTGCAGCCTGGGCGAAGGGTAGCGCATTTCAACGAGTGGCAGACATTTTGGGACAAACTGCGGTCAAAACAACTGCGTGTTCGCAAATCATATCGTCCCAGGTCTTAGAAGACGCCCTCGCTTTTGTCCAGTCGAACAGCGCCAGCTTCGCAGCCGTATCCTTTCAGCCTTCGCAGGAGACTACTTCTGGACAGGAAGACAGCGAGGACTTGTTTGCGTCAGTAGGAGGCAACCTCGAGGCGAAAAGGTCTCTAGAGGATGCGCTTGCTATGGATCCAGAGAAGCGTCGACTACTCGCGCGATTCGGCATATCACCTCCGACCGGCGTTTTGCTCTACGGACCTCCTGGTACGGGAAAGACTCTTTTGGCAAAGGCAGTTGCAAGACTCTTGAAAGCTTCATGTAGCAAGTCTACAGATTCCTTACCACTAGGTGGAACGTTTATCTCATTGGGAGCGAGTGACTTGGTGCGGGCAGAGGTGGGCACTAGCGAAAAAATGCTGGTTTCGGCGTTTGACTTTGCCGACAAAAACGCCCCCTCCGTCGTCTTTCTTGATGAATTCCAGGCCTTGTTCACAGAACGAAGCCGAGGCGGCAGTGGAAAGTTGACCTCGACGTTATTGCAATGTCTGGACGATGTCAAACGATGGAGCAAGTCTGCGGATACAGTTCTTGAAGCTGCCCAGGAGCTGCCTACGTCGGCGAACCGCGTCGTGGTGTTGGCAGCTACCAACACACCATGGATGATAGATTCGGCATTTTTGAGGCCCGGACGATTTGATCGCGTTGTGCATGTTGGGTTACCAACTTTGAGCGAACGAGAATCGATCCTCATGGTACATGCTTGCCGAATGAAAACGAAAGCCAGAATGGATGACGGATCGCTAGGGCGATTGTGCCGCAACATTGCAGAAAGTTCTCACGGTTTCAGTGGTGCCGATCTTGCGGCTCTGTGCCGTGCCGCTGCCGTACGTGCACTGTGGGGCGGGCAAAAAAATGGCGATGATTGCTGGATAGAAGAAAGTCATTTTCTGGAGGCTATAAACGGTGACATCCAAGCAAGTAGCGACGAAGGGCTCGTGACTCGACTGCTGGAATGGAGACCATAAAGGACAGCGAAACAGTATGGATTGATTTAGCTTTTGTTAGAATGATCAATCCAGAACGTACCAAGCATTCCGGACGTCCACGGCAGCCTGGCGTAACAAACCGGAGGGATGATTCATCGCCGCGGCTAGGACGGCGACGACAGCGGGTTTTATGCTTGATGTGGAGGATTTAGTTCCTTCCATGTGGGCCACTCCTTCCAGGCCTTGAAGCGCGAGCAGCTTACAGGAAATCTCAGTAGCAGGATCAGACACTGCATAGGCTCTTAAAAGACCCGTTACTATTGAAAGAGCAAAGCCATTCACCTGGGGGTAAGAAAACACGCGTTAGAAAAACGAGACGGGAAAAGGCGTCCTCGGCCTTTGCACGTACAATGGTAGGCGCAGCCCAGATCACTTTTAGGGTCGCAGCGAGTATAAGATTTTTGGTGGAAGTCATGGAGTGCATTTTTTCATTTTCTTTGCTGGTGGCAAATACTGCAGAGGAAAGCCCCTCGACTACGAGTGTCGATACTTGATGGAGTATGGAACGATCGAGCCGTGCGAAATCGCTGGTGCAGATAACGTGGGAGACCACTGCGAGGAGCCCAACGCGTGGTGCCCTTACAGCCTGACCAGCTCTGGCTTGATCGCGTTCTTCTTCGTACGCTTCCTTGATAAACCTTAGACTTGCATGCATAAGCCTTTGCTTCATCAATGGTTTCATTCCCGAGTCTGCCAACATGGAGCCGTAGGCCGATGCCGCGCGTAGTTCAAGCAATAACTCATCCTCAAATGCAGCACTGCGGAACTCCTGGGCATCCCTTTGATTGAATTTCAGCTTTGCCTTTCCATGGCAGGCGACTTCGAGAAGGAAAGTCGCAACGCCATCGGCACTCAATGCCGAGGCACCACCACGGCATGCTGCAGCGCTTCCGAGGAGTGCCAAAATCGTGAATGCATTGGTCGCAGCTGTCGAGTCTACCGTCGTGCACAGGGTAGGCAATACGGCATTGGACACAATAGGAGCGACTAGGCATTCCTTTCTCGCTTTTGTGAGGGCAATGGCAGCGTACAAACATGAGCCAGCGGATGATCGTGTATCCGCGTCGAAATCCGCCGTGGTCAAAACGTCAGCGAGGCCCTCTATCATGCCAGCTGCGATGTCTTCGATGGAGGGATCGTTAGTATGAATCTTATCTTCGACCTCCTCATCCAAAGGAGCCCCCAAGGCTTCTGCCAGGATTGGAAGCCAAACACACAATCTGAAGCTGTCCACCTGCGACAGGGGAGGGAGAATGTCAGACACCATCTTGAGCAATTGCATGAGCCTGGCTTTGGAAACAGTTTTTCTAAATCCCGGCAAAAGGCAGTGAGCGATCTGCTTGACGGCGGTTAAGTCCCTTTGAAACGCCACCTTTTCCGCCGTAGTCTGCGGAAGAGAAAGTTTCGAAACGCTAGCTCGAGGCTCTGCTTTTACTCTTGATATTGCAAAGTCATTGAAGAAATCGAAAAGGGCTTCGACCGCATGACACTTGTAAAAAGCGCGCGTCACAGTTTCCCCACCGTTGTTGAGAAGATACGCGACCGCCTGAGCTGCTGGCAAGCTTGCTTCAATCCCTTTGTCCATTAACGATTTCTGGAGGATAACGAGGCAAGACGCGACAATTGGTTTGGCAACTTGAGTGCTGGAGGAACCAGCAATAGAAAGTACTGTTAAGCCTTGGACGTTCAGGCTGATGGAGTCTGACTCTGGTTTCGGAAGCAATGCAGGGTACACATTCTTTGCAATATGGTCTTCCAGTTTTGGGCTGTGCAGCAGGGCACCCGAAGCTTTAGAAGATTTGTCCAAGACTCCACCAACAACATGCCCAAGAGCAACGGAGTAGGCACTAATCAGCTCGGAATCGTCCCCTCCAGCAGTCACGATGTTTGACACCTTGTCAAAAAAAGCGCACAGTCGATCCATAACACCATCCGAAATTTGGTTGACTCCGCCTGCTAAAAGAAGGCATTCAAGCCCCCGCGTTGCTCCCACTTGTATGGAGGGTGAAAGATCCTCCTTGTCGAGAGCGTTCAGCAACACAGTTGCCACCGCCTCGGAATAGGTTTCCAGAGGATGGGGATGGAGCACGACTCCTTTCTCTGTCGCCCGGTCCATAGCAACCTGGCACGAGGAACAGAAGGCCCCCACACCATGAACCGCTGCAGCTGTATCTTCGTTATCGCCCAAGTTCTCTTCCAAAAACACCAGCAACGGCTTTAATCCCATTGCCAAACAGGCCCGCAAAGTGCGAGCCCCACCACTCGACATCAGACAAGCAATATAAGCAATGGAGGTTTTGGCGCTGGACGGCTCATTCTTGACTTTAGGCGCCAAACTTTGGAGTGTTTGATTGACAAAGATCTCCCATAGCTCCTTATTAGGTGAATGCTCCAGCTGAAAAGCAATCTGGGATACAAAGGTCCGGCAAGAATCGGCCAAGGCTTTGTTCTCACTCCCCATTTGACCACCCTGAGCCACACCCAACGAGGCTTCGTCGTGGGTCGCTTTTAATGCTTGTGATAAACTCACGACAATGCGAGTTTCCATGCGATCAACTGCCCGAGATTCTGGTTCTGGAAAGAGCAATGCCGACAAGCATTCTAGTGCCTCTTTCTTGTCTAGCGGACCCGGGTTATCATCGTCGGGTGCGGGCAACAGAGTTTCTAGAAAGAGGTCCGCACTCAAGGTCATGATGGGCTGGCGATTGAATTTGGAAACTCCAGGATCGAATTTGGTAAACGTCAAGACTGAGAGTAGCGCCTTGTGTAAGCCTTCTCGTGTGATACCATGAATGTCATTCGGTGGTGGTGTGAACTGAATTGGGAAGTAGGGAGCGACGGCATCAAAGATGTCCTCGGTAGGAAAGACCACTTCTGGACTAGCGGCATCATTGGAGAACCATGGAGCCAATGCCACTTGGAGATTGTTAATAAGTTTCAATAGCTGCAAAAGGCAACGTGGATCCGACTCTCCCTGCAGACAGTTGGCGGCAAACTTGGCAAATTCCACCATTTGAACCTGCAAAGCGGACAAAACCAGCTCTTTCTGAAATGGTGCCTCCATTTCTTTGTAAACTGGAGCAATCCCTGATATAGTCTTTTGGATCAAATCAAAACACATGGCACGCTTGGACCGAGGAAGCAGTGACAGCCCACCTCGAATATCGTCTCTGGTCGTGGCACGTCCTCCAAAGCCGTAGATATCCGGAGTACCTTCGGTATCCGGCACTGCACATCGATACCGGATCCCGTTTCGTGCAAGATCAATGCGACTCGCAATGGCCTCGGCCAGGTCCTCCTCGGTTTGGCTGCCGCTCGTTGGAATGGCGACGAGCGAAGTTAGGGCCAGCATGGCCGCATCTCGAATCATGGTATCATAATCGTCTGTATAATTGTCATCATCCACTGGCCCACAATGCGTCAACAAGAACTGCCCCAAAAGTTTAATGATTTTATTGGAGAGTCTCGTTTCTTTACAGCCGTCAATCGCCCCTGTTAACACATACAGCGCACGTAATCGGGATCGGTGATGTTCCTGAGTAAAGGCAGCGCCCAAATCCTGAATTAATTGTGCTAGAGCCTCCTCATGAGACGACTTGGTCTGTAATACAATATTCGAATCAGTGACAACTTGCGTGTTTTTGGCGATATATCGAAAGAAGGTGCGAGAATCCGATTGCAGATCCTCGGGCGTCTTGGAGGGAGGTTCAGTGACATCCAAGCAACTCGCCAACCAGTGTTGGAGGACTTCGGCTAGCGCGCTTTTTGGTTTTGATTCGCTCATGGTCAATCGCTCAAGGAAGATCCGTTGTTGTTGAAACAAACAACTATTTCCTCAACCATCTCTCATTGTAATGCTTGGTTGTCGATCCATTCTCGTTTTGGGGGCAAGCGCTCCTTTTTGCGGGCGTTCTTTTTGGTTCGCGACTGACTCGAATCCCCCCACGACCGAGGCTACCCAAAACATCCTCGTATGTACTTGTGAACGTATGATCTGTGGATACAAAGAGCTTGGTTTTGCGACATTTTCGGTAGGTTCCATCCCCTCTAAAGAATCGAAGACATGTTTTACGATCCGTATTATGGAAGGATAACTCAAGTGTTGCTTTGACCTTTAATTAGCCGGAACGAAAAATCCCTTTTGATTATGCCACTTCAAACACAGTTCCCCAATGTAAAGAATAAGCCCCAAGTTTCGGGATGCGTTGCAGTCGTATCATAATGGCCCATCCAGCAGTGTGGTGGCGCATGGCATGCAAGCCAAGATCTCATCCGATATCGCGCCGGCACCGTCTTGCTTGGCAGCTGGTTTCGTTCCATGGATTGCTTCGCAAGGGCACTCACACTCACTCAACTACCGGTATAGAGGATGGGATTGATTCGATTGTCTACTAGCTCTAGAGAGCTCACTTTGTTTTGTGACAATACTTTCTCAACCTAAAGTGACCCTTCGCTTCGAATTTATAGAGGTTTCGCTTGAGTGGAGAGCTCTAGGAGCGTGAGCCGTACGTAGCGAAGAGTAGCCCGCTGAACCGGTGGAAGGTTTGCTGGACTACCACGCTAGGATGGCGATGGAAGGAACCAGCTGGATAGATAGACTAGGTATTAGCTAGGTCGCTGTTTTGCTTGTAGTAGCTAGATTTGAGAGACCATGATCGTATTAGGAAGCTCTATTATACATGCTTCTATGCAACTGTTCTGCGATGAATATGATGTATATTCCCAAAAACGAACGAGTAGCGGAGCAGAGAGCGTTTGTACACTGCGGGAGTTACCGAATAGCGGAAATACATCGTTCGGCTTGCTCCTGAAGGCCACAATGTCTCTCTTCTCCGATCTTTCGTGCATTCTCGAAAGCGTCGTTTAGTTCCGATGTATCGTGATCGCCTCGAATGAAGTACTCCATACATCGGGCGGCCACCAAAGCCGCGTTCGGGCAGTCCTTTGCCTCGTTCAAGTCCGCAAGGAGGACCGGGCGCAACTGCGCTCGGATAAAGTCAGGGATGATGCTGGAGGCTCTCATGGCGTTCGCGAGAATGCCAAGAGCCATGACGCGGAGTCCTGCATACTCCTCATCGGACTTTCGGTTGATAATGTAGCCAAACACCTTTTGTCCTACAACACTCGTGGGCTTGAGGAGGGCACCAGACACCTTTCGCGCTGTGGTGAGGGACATCTTCTCGGGATCGACAAGTGATGAGAGCGTTGATAGTCCCAGATACTGAGCATCAAAGCCGGGAAGGCCGAGCATTTTCTCCACCATGACTAGCGATGATGAGCCCGTTGGAGGAGGCGGAGCGTTGAAATCATCATCGTCTTCATCATCGGAGACCTCCGGAAGCGCGTTCTGTCTGATCGGAGGAGGAGCGGGTCTCTTCCCTTGTGCGGCATCAAGAATTGCCTGCGTATCGCTGTGGAAGTGGATAGAGAAGCCGAATCGCCGTTGGACTTCAACGATGATCCCATGACTGTATTGACCCCGCCCCTTGTATAGCCGAATTCTGAAATCTACCGCGTCTGTTGTTACACACTTCACTTTCGCCTTATCGTCTTCATACGTAGCTTGAATCGATCGTTCCCGCAGCAGATCACTGATTCGTGCTGCCACCATGGGAGGCGTGGCATTAGGCACGAACACGGCTGTTCGCTCTAGCGGATGGAACTCCGGCAGGGTGGGTGCCACTGAAAGCTTCCAGATGTATTTCGACTGGCTCATTGAAGGCAGCGCCTGTGTTTTCACAGGTGCAGTGCTAATGGAAGCACCGAACTGTGTGGGCATTGTCATCGCCGGTGAAAACGACATGGGCATGGACCCTAGCGAAGGTGCCACCATGGCCGGAGCAGCCCCTCTTCCACCGATTCTTCGCGTTGTCTCCTCTACGTGCTCGTCCATATTCTTCTTAGGATTCGCAGGCATGGGAACGCCGTATCCTCCGTAGTAGGACGGAGGCATTTTGGCTTTGTCTTCTTCACTATTGTTGTCGCTCATGGTGAGATATTGTTTTGCTGCAAAATTGCGTGATGAATGAGCACTCCCGAAGCACGCCGTTTTTGCCTCGCTATGGTCTTGCTCCACTTCGCAGGTAAACATAGCGCCGGGCGCTGCTGGGGAATTCCAAAAAGTGGCGCTCTTCTGCCCGGTTATTTTTTTAGTTGCGTGATGATTGCGCGGTTTGTCTTTCCCCACGTGGGCCACGGAGATTTTAACGTAAATCCAAGTACTGATCTGGGTTTGACGCGAACGCGGAGTGAGGCAATTATTTATCGTCCATTTGTTGATCAAAAGGAACAGAGAAACTGTGAATGGTATAATTGGGATGATTCTCCGTCGGATGTTGACTTCAAGAAGAGCATCTGCAACTTAATTCGTCCCTTCTGCGACACTCCGGCAGACCATTACGACGATACACGTAGGTGCAGGTCGAAGAGTTTACCAAGGTTCTGTAAATAAAGAGAGATATTTGGAAGATCCGAATTTCATGATCACAAACTAATTTTCTACTTAGAGGAGCATCCGAATCAAATGGATTCCCTTCGTCGGGTACCACAGTTTCGTCATCTCTTTTCCGTGCACTCCCAGTACAAAATGTACGAAGGAAGCGAGAGGACACTTTCACACGCCAGCACCGCGTTTGCCTCGAAGAAATTCGGCTTGTCATACTCTCGTCCTTCTAAACCGTCAAGGTACGAATTTAGCTAAGGATGGTAACTACAGACCTACTGTGAACTACAGTACATTGGGCGCAAACCGAGGCGGAGCGTGTTGTAATCCTACTCTAGTATAGGAACGTCACAATCAATGAGTTACATAGTAGAGGAACGTCACATACGAAATTGGTTAGAGTGATACCTGGTAAGCTGCCACAATAGGAATGAAATCGACGGTTCATTAGCGCAAACAAGAAGCAGTGCAAGCTCTGGCATGTTAGTTTCCCAGAGGCGGAGTCGTGAATGTTGGTTCTGTCGATGCCAGCAGAGCAACACCGGACCTTGCGCCATTGCCCCTCCTGGCACTGCGCTGCAATTACTTAACCTAGTACGAGTAGTATGTCATCAATATTCGTCCCTAGTATTAGTAAAACTGCCGAATAAACTGGCATCATCATTGCCCTTGTATGCAGAGGGACATCATCCATTTGATTCCCACTATTGTTGAGTCCAGCTCGTATATACTTCGTTTGCGGCTAACACCAACTCCCGCCACAGATATTTACCCTGCCAGCTCGGCCGCATGTTCTTTGCGACCAGTCTCCTCGCGAGAAACTCGCTCGTCTGGATTCCCTTCCTCTGGCGACGGTTGATCCACCTCCATGGCGACACTTCGAGGGTTCAACTGCGATTCCACTTGCCCCGTTTGAATTTGGGTACCAGGAACGGGTTCTACCTCTCGCAAAATCTCTAGCAGCTGATTCTTGGTCTTTTCCAGGTACTCTGGAGAGTTGAGATTCTCCATGTTGCTCACGGGCAAATGGAGACGGTAGTCCGGTCCAAAGTATTCAAAATAGTCATTGAAAGGAAGCTCATCCTTGACTTGCTCTCCAGTCAGAATGGAAGTCTCGTACGTCCAACATCGGGGTACGTTGCGTAGAGTGTAACCGCCTCCGCCCAGCACCAACATTGGAACACCAAAGCTTCGGACAAACTCAACGCAGTCAGCATGACCATCAATCGAGAGGTTGAAGCATCCCAAGCGATCACCTGACAAACTGTCTGCCCCGCATTGCAGAACTACTGCTCCTGGAGCAAACATCTCCATGATCTTGCCTACCACTGGACGGAAAATGTTCTTGTATGCCTTATCATCCATGCCATCGTTCAATGGAAAGTTGATGGCATAGTTCTTTCCATCCGCATATCCACTATCATGGACATCCCCCGTTCCGGGAAAATATTCTCCAAACTTGTGAAAGGAGCAGGTCATGACGCGGTTGGTGGAGTAAAAGGCCTCTTCAACACCATCTCCGTGGTGGATATCAATATCAATGTAGAGGACACGCTCGTGCTTCTTGAGCAGCTCCAAAATGGCCAGAACACAGTCATTGACGTAACAGAATCCCGATGCTTCCGCTTTCTTAGCGTGGTGCAATCCTCCGGCCCAGTTGATGACAATGTCCACCGCACTGTCGTTCAGACGGGCCGCACCACCGATCGAGCCCGACGTGTAAAGCTGACAAAACTCAAAGAGGCCGTCAAATACGGGGCAATCCTCACCGACGTTGAATCTCTGAAGTTGTCGCATGTATTCCTGCATGTTATCCGGGGTAATCACCTTGAGAAAGTTAATGTAGTCGTCGCTGTGGAATCGGGTCATGGCCGAGGGTGACACCAGGCGAGGGCGAAAGACTTCCATTTTTCGGTACAGCCCATAGTTTACCACCAAGTTGTGAGTCATTCGGACTCGATGGGGTTTCATGGGGTGACCTTTTACGAGACGGGGGAAACGGAAACGAAGTTAGCATAGAGCACCACGGTGCTGCGTCGGATGCCAATGATGCCCCCGCGAGACTTAATACTTACCTTGTCCATAGTGATAGTTGCCGACTTCCGCATCATAAAAGTACGAGACACGCCTGGTATCCGCCATTTTGAGAGGTGTAGCTTACGACGGACCTAATAACGGATCAGTGGGCAAGTCCCTTTTTAACTGTAATGAATGATGAGGGGCCTGACAACAACACGATCCTGCGGTTTCGGCAGGTGGCAGCATCCGAGAGCCGATCGCAGCGTCGCCATTTTCGTACAGTTTGCAGTGGGGGTGCGTCGGCGGTCGGTCGGTTGGAATTTTGCGCGCAAGCGTACCAACCAATGTTTGTTGCTATTTAGATAGAAGGGGTAGGGATACATTATCAGAAAAAGAAGGTTTTGGTCGATGTAATCGAAATTGTTTGGGCCGGAAAGATACCCCGCGTTTGATCGTAACTGTGTTTCGACAACGACTAGGATATCAACGATAGGTACTAATTCCGCAAGGACTTCAAGTACGCCAGTCGTCGACGCAGATCTCTGTCTATTGTACCAAGACTCTTCTTAGAAAGAACCAGGGAGAAAACGAAGAAAAACCAAGCAAGAGAGCAACTAAGAACAACAAAGAAAGGTACTATGATACTATGAGCTGCTGGGCGCTGCTAGTAGTAATGGCGTAGTGAACCATCATAGTAGACGGCACCATAGACTGGACAAGCAGGATGAGTCATTTGTCGTCGTCAACACTTCACTTTGCGCCAGTGATCGTAGCTTCAATTGTGATTGAGAGGGTGTCTACTGGGACGATACTCTCTCAATCCTTCACCACTTACATGGTACTCATACAGGTGGCGAATTCGGCTGTGTGAGCTTCTTCTTCTTCTTCTTCTTCTTCTTCTTCTTGCGCGCCGCTGTTTCAACAGTGGTACGTGAGGGAACTGATCTCTGGTGTCACTCAACTACTGTTTGTAAGGTCCTGGTTCTAGAAGTGGTGATATTCGCCTTCACTGTCTATGCACACAACCGCTACAATAATATTCGGTAGGTAGTCAATCAATACCACAGTTGATTTTGTTGTAGCATTAGACAAGAGCTTGCCGTCCTTCTTCTTTTGACGGGGGCGGTGCCGCCCCCACAAGAACAAGAAAATAATTGCATCATGTTCGGTCTTTGTTCTTCTCTGACGAGGCTGCCCTAGCTACCGCCTAATTCCGAGCTAAAAGTCTTCGGACGAGAACGAATTCCATGTTTTGGGACGAGATTCTTTCTCACTCTACTAGACAGACAATGGAAGGGTCCATAGCAGGCGCCAAAGAAAATATCGGTTAGCGGATCTTTACCCGCGCGACTGATTCCAGACGATTCATCTGAATTCAGTTGCTACTTGCAACAAGTTGTACCTCTAGAGCCATTGAATTTTAATAAATTTCACCATTAATGAATACACAAATAACATTTGTATCTAATTGCTTTCGGCATAAAAAGGCCGCATTCGTGTAGAGGGGAAGCCGCCCAGATAGCTTTTCCTGAGGCGAAAAGTGGAAAAATTTTGCGCACATCATTAAAAAAAATGGCTCCATCGGAAGAAGACAATGGCATTGCGGCCATTGTTTCGGCCCTTTTCAAGGATGCTCCACCCATCTGGCAACATCAGGGTGCAGTAACAATCAACCAGATGGGGGTTACATGTTGTCTGGCTTGTTTGGCTTGCGTTTGAGGGATGAAAATCCGAGGAAAGTGCCAAATGGTGATGCTTTCCCCAACATTGCTCTTTCTGCTGGAAAGTTGGCGGTAATTCAGAAAAAAGGGACCAATTGATGGGCTCTTTTCGACCCAATGGTTTATGAGAGCAGCATGGGACTTCAGGGGATGAAGAAAGGTGGCAGGAAGAATGCTGGCAGCTTTTCAGCCAAGCAAATGCTGGCCATGATGAACTTGGCGCCTTTCAACGACTGTCTCCATGGTTCATAACATGGATCCCGCCCCTGAAACTATCCCAAAACCATCAGGAACATTCAAGGAAGTAACTGGGAGCTGGGCCATGTCATTATTTGCGTTAGAAAGGTCAGAATGTTGGGCTACACCTCGCTCAATGGCCTGAATTTTAAACAACAATCCGCCTTTTTGAGCTGTTCTTCATGACATATGATGTCAAAAGCATCATATTGCCCTTGGCCAACAAACTAAATCAATTGGGGAAGGCGTTTCATGTGATGGGGCTGGTGTTGAATTGGATTATAGCTTTTATATCTACAATCCAAGGACCCAGGCCAAGTGCTTTTTGCGACTGGATTTCTAGATTGCATGGAGCCCCCTGCTGGTTAGAAGGGCTGATGTCTAGATCAAGGCTTGAGGCTGTTTTATTTGAATTAGACTACACAACAATCAATCAACATTCAGAGGATTGGGTGGCTGAAGGGTGGCCATTCTGCGTTTTCACATGCCGCAGTGCCAGCACCCAAATGTACATCATGGTTAAGAATGTAGTCGATATCCTTTGCAATCCAATTGAGACACTTGAATTTGATGCAACCAGTTGAAGACATGATCAACAATCCATATTTGAATGAAGAGAAAGATGTAAAAGATGGTCAATAGAAGTGTAAATCCTGCTCAAGGCGCCCACCAACATCCCCAAAAAATGCACATTTCAAGGCGCGCAGCTGGTCAAAACTGGGGGTCGTTATGCCCGGAGGAAGCATTGTAGGCATCCACCAAGAGTCAGGACCTATTGTAGTTACACCCCTGGAACCATTAGTTGTGTTGTTGTTGTTGGAAGACCCTTTGTCAAAGTGGAAATGCAAAACAAAGATGGGAACTGATTTCAGTCGCCATGGTTTTTCGTCTCGAGCGCAGGCTTTGTGCCCTCCTAGCTACCGTAATATCAGAAATTGAATATACGGACCCATATATCAAAATATTCGTCTACACGAGTAGATTCAGGATATGCTTATATCTATTTCCTGTCTTTTATATTTCGAGATTGGCAGTTCCCCGATCAGAGACTGAATTCAGTCGATGCGCGAGGTGAGCGTGCATTAGCCATCCCCCAGTCTAAAAAAGCGAGGCTTGCTGACCTATTCGACTCCTATGGTCCGCACTAACCATATCGCCATCCTAACATTTCTTTAAATACGTGGTCAAATAAATATATAATATTTATTTAGCCAAAAATATTGACTTCTTCGACTTGCAAAAATGGCACTCCCGTCGTCCGGTCCATCATGCGATCAAATCTGAAAATGCCGCCAAGGATCGCGCGGGATCGAAATGAGAAGATCATTGCAACACTCAAGCGAGGCAATGAATGTCGGCATTGCATCATCAAAAAGGCTTGGCGTAGTGACCTTTTTTGAAGATAGCTTCAAAACACTATTGACAACACTCCTGCAAAAAAGGTCTCTACGCCAAAACGTATTGACGATGGTATCACCATCCAAAGTGCTGGCCGACGTCGTCGAGATCGTAAAAAATGATGGCAACATTGTCTCTCTTGACCAATGGGCTCCAGATGAGGCATTTGTTCGAGCACTTCGAGACTACGATGAAGAGTACAAATTATTTGATGCTCGCAAATTTAACATTGCCCTCTCAAGAGCTTTACCGGGAGGTGTTGTTGAACGCCAAACTATTCTTGACGGCAATGGTGTGACGACTGGAATTGCCATGCTCTATGCTAAAAAGAAGATTGCAGTAGTCAAGAGTGATCCCAAATAAAAGCCTGTTTACTTCTACAAGTTCACTAAAGCTAAAGACTATGAGACATGTCTTCTAGAGACGTCTCGAGAGTTCTTCCAAGAAGTATGGAATTCAGCCTTGCAGCCCAGACAGCGGGCACTGAAGCGACGTTCCGAACAAATCTCCCAGTCAACAGTAGATCGAAGAAGCCGCCTTGAAGATACTTCTTTGTCGGAAGAAATATATATAACCTCCAATTCAGTCCACCAAGATCAACAGCCAAAAGTCTTGATTACACCATCAGAAAAGAAACAACGAACAATCGGACCGCCGAAGGACTTCGAAGAAGCATTTCAAATGCTTCAAGACGCCTGGACAGACAAATATGGCCTCCCCTTTCCAGTTGAGCATATACAAGTCTATCCAACAAACAAGAAAAAAGAACCGCAAGGTACCAGTCTGTTGGCTGCGCTTGCAGCAGCGCGACGCACCAACGCCCCTCAAAAAATTGTCGCATCGTGTCCACCAACGGCACCACCTACAGCAGACGTCACCAGCAGGTCAACAACTACGTCAAATGCAAAACAGATCTTGCGCAATGTCACTGTTGGAACAACATTTCAATATGTTGTGAGAGGCGTTCCTGAACTGTATGATGTTGTTCTCAAACGTACCTTGAACACAGCCATGAAGTCGCATCGCTGGCTAAGTGCATTTCAAAACGTTTTGACCAGGAAGCGGAACAAACCCACTGCAGAAGAGAAGATGTTAGTAGCTGGTTTTGCTGCTGCCAGGCCCTACGTCGCCGGCACTCACATTGAACACTTATTGGCTATCGGGCGCATTTCTCTTGTATGGGAGGTATCCAGAAAAGCTGGTATTAACTTTCCATGGATGACTGTTGAAAATATTGCAGGCAGTTCTCCCAAGGAAAGGACGGTTGATTGCTGGGTGACGGATCTAGCGGTAACGCAGGCATTGCTCTTTCGAGATAAAGCAGTTGGAAAGGCAGTATTCGTGCAATCGGACGGGGGGAACCACGGTCAAGAGGTTCGGCTTGCCATGATATGGGATCATGAAGACACTACAAAGTCGCCCGATGGTTCCACATATCAGTATCTCTTGGATACTACCTACACGGGCAAAAACGCAACGCAAGTAACCAAAGGGATGAAAATGTCGTTAGAGGCGCATGGAATACAACTGGTCTATGGTGGGACATTTGACTCTAGAGCAGGGACCCCAGAGTCAAATGCCGACGAATTCCGAAGGCAACACTTACTTTCTGTCCGCGGTAAATTTGGCTCCTGTGGTTTGCATGATGTCCAATCAACCATCAGGCTACCAATGGAACATTATATGGGCGTCGGCGGCTTGGATAATCGAAATGCGGTGCAATTGCTACACACGGTCTTTGCAATGTACGAAATCATTTCTTCGCGACGCGAGAAATTGGTCAAACGCCTGTGGGAAAGCTTGAACCCAGATACTCCGATGGAAAAGCCGCCACCAGAACTCCTCAAGTCACTGCAGGAACCACTAATCACACGGTGGTGGACGATACCAAAGTTGTCGTGTTTTGTTCAACGCAATACCGACTTCATTACAAATATGGCAATCGCAATACACCAAGAAGCCCAAACAAACTCCAAGGAGCACACCATTGCCTCCAATGTCATTTCTCTTATCCGCGAGCCGGAGATTATGGCCGACGTAGCATTCCTTGCAGCCCTCAACGTTCTTTACGTGAATCGCTTTATGCGATTTTATCAGGGCACCGATCCCAATATCGGAACGCCGGGTCATCTTTCGGCGCATCGAGTTGTCGTGTATTTCTTGATGATAAAGTGTCTCGCTGATCTCCAACAGAACTTCCTGACACACCCAAGGTTTGCCGATACCGTTAGATACATTGACAAGATGAAGCACGAAGCAGACAAGAAGCTGAAAAAGGACTCACTGAAAGCCATGATCTTAAAGATAATTGCACAGGTGCACAAACACAATGCCAGATATCTGATATCCACGCATTTTGTCAGGGCAATCTTTACAGAACATGCAGTTGCCAGAGTGGTTGCATCAATCCTATTTTATGGCGACTACAATCATCCGCCGCCTACAGGTCAAGTTTTTTCCAAACTTCACGATTGTGAGATTGATCCAAATGAATTCCATGGGTTTGTCAAGACTTACCTGCCTATTGAAAAACTGGGTGAACTCCGTGGCCATCCAGCTGTTGAATACTGGAAGGCAGAGATTGAAGAAATTGCAACCACAGATCTGGATATTTGGGACCGGGCTAACCCTAGGGCCGAGGCTATTCGCAAAAAGGCACTGCTGGAAGAAATTGGTGCTTCGTCATCAACCCAACACAACAATGAAAGAGCTGTGAAGCTTGGTGCCTTGGCGGCCTCCACTGGCAAGACTGACGGAAGAGTATCCATCTATGTCAAAGCTGCGAATGATTTCTCTACGGAGTATCGCCAGCACCAACAAGAGGATGAGAGTGAGGACAGTGATGAGGACAAGTTGATGGATGAACAACAAGACGACACTGATACCTCTTGTTCTTCCGATGACGACCACGACGACGACGATGATTGTAATGATGATGAATCCTCATCTGAAGAAATCAAGCGGAGAGATAGAGGAAACAAAGATGGCAAGCGCAAGTTGTTTGATTTTATAAGAGTTGCCAGAAACAAACACAAGCAAATTTCGGCTTACCAAGAGCGGATTGGGAATGATGCATATAACCAAATCCGACTTCAAACGAAACAAGCATTACTGGCCCACGACCAGTCCCTTCGGCAGCAGGAGGCAGATGCTCGGATTGATGCACTGATCGAGCAATTCAATCCAAATAAAGATCTCTTGGCCAAGGCCAGGAAAACAGGGGTAGATCGTCCACCCAGAGTTCTCGGGTACTACCCAATCCGTCCCATGGGCTTCAAAGCCCACCAAGAACTGCTGCACCTGGAACTGGACGCACGCGGTGTTAGTTACAATCCTAAGGATTTGGTAACGACAAAACGTGACTTACTCAAGCGTCACGAGCGAAGGCGGTTTGAATCTGAGGCAGACAAGATGATAGAAGGACTTGGTGAGATGCCATCCAATCTCAATACTTTGGAGTGCAAGCTTGCATTTCTCAGGAAATATGAGACTGCAAATGATACGTCGTTTGGAGGTCAATTCGACATTGACCTCGACAAATTCTTCAAACCACTTACCTTGCTTCCCGACGATTTCGGGTTGTAATAATGTAATGATCATGATTATATTGATTTGATTGACAGTTATTTGAAGGTTGAGTTTGCTGTTGTTGTTGAGTTTGTTGTTGTGAAATGTGTATTTTGTGCGTCGTGTTTGGCGGGAAATGCCATTGTGGTGCCGATGCAACCGACGCCGATGCGGGCTTGCATGCGCGGCTAAAAATGTTATATATGTATTCAACATGTATAAAATAGGTATTTAGGAATTTTGGAGGATGTTGATATGGTTAGTGCGGACCATAGACTCTTCGCTTGTTGCATAAAATAAGGGAATCAGGAATCCAAGGATCACCAAGTTTCTTTCATTGCTGTGGACCGATCATTTTTTGTTTTCTCTCATCTTTTCTTTCTTTTGATTCTCATAGCATTCCTTCTGCAACTACCGATCGACGACAGCTCACTGTCCCATCCCTGGGCAACTCTGATCATATCCTTTGCCTGTTTCAGAAAAGGCAATAGATATTACTCATTTCCAGCCTCATCTCAGTACATTAGTTTAAAGCATGGATGACATCAATGCTACTGCTGATGGTGTTGGTCTAGACGACGAGACGCCGGATGCCAAAACGACCAATCTGTTGGAAGAAAAGCCGCTAGAGAATGGCAACACCATCAGTGCTAAGCCCCACATCCCGTCTGTATCAGCTTCTGCCGTACTCGGAGAAAGTTCGACACTACCATCGTCTACCCCCAAATGTGAAGGGATGGACTTTGGAGTTGCCACCGAACAGAGTATCTTGGACCAGATCATGAACTCCTTCAAGACGACAGGATTTCAAGCGACTAACATGGCACTGGCAGTAGATCAAATCAATGAAATGCGTGAGTGGCGACTAAGTGATATTGAATGGAAGGAAGGGGATGATCCGAGTCTTCAACCGCTTGAAGTGCGAAAGCGAGTGCGGGCCCGCATTTTTCTGGGATATACATCCAATCAGATATCCTCGGGCCAGCGGGAGGTTCTACGTTTTCTGGTTCAACACAAGATGGTGGACTGCATTGTCACAACTGCTGGTGGGATTGAAGAAGATATCATTAAATGCTTTCAACCTACATTCATGGGTGATTTTAAATTGAATGGACGAGACCTGCGCAAAAGGGGGATCAACCGAATCGGCAATCTTTTACTGCCCAATAAGAACTATTGCGATTTCGAAGACTGGTTCACCCCAATTCTTGAGAAAATGCACCATGAGCAAGACGAGAAGTGGATGGAATGGGCACAGCAGATGTCAACGCGGGACAAGGATGACGAATCGACACTGGAGAAATTCGTGTGGACACCGTCCAAAGTAATCCATCGTCTCGGGAAGGAAGTGAACCACGAAGGAAGCGTTTTGTATTGGGCCGCAAAAAATGAAATTCCAATTTTCTGTCCTGCTCTGACCGACGGTAGCATTGGGGACATGATATATTTTCATTCGTACAAAAAACCTGGATTTGTCCTCGACATCGCGGAAGATATCCGGGGCGTTAATGACTTGGCGGTCCGGAGCCACGCTACGGGAATGATCATTTTGGGTGGCGGTCTCGTGAAACACCACACTTGCAACGCAAATCTGATGAGAAACGGTGCGGACTTTTCTGTATACATCAACACCGCGCATGAATTTGATGGTAGCGACAGTGGGGCTTCACCAGAGGAAGCCATTAGCTGGGGAAAGATTCGTATTACTGCCAAGCCAGTCAAAGTTTCTTGTGATGCCACCATCGCGTTTCCACTGATAGTCAGTCAGACGTTTGCAAAAGATGTGGAAAAATGGAAGGAATCAGTCAAGGATACCGCTTGTCATATTGACGACCTAAATCTTGTCTAGCTATTTTACGTTACGATTACACTCATTTGTTCTTGCCAGGCAAAACCAGTACATTTCAAAAAAAGACGTACGACCCCCCTTTCAGACAACCTCGTTAGGCGCAAGTGCAGCAAGATTCATTACACGAAACTTGCGAGCAATCCATCGACAGAACCGAGATTGCTGGGTTGCTGCACAGGGCCGAAACGTCTCCCCAAACCGAAGTTTGCTGGAGTGTCAGTTCTTCTAGTGAATTCAGATTGTACATTGAGTCCGGAATATTTCCCTCGAACTCGTTATTGTCAAGCCTCAAAGTCCTGATTTGGCTCACGAAATCGACGCCTCCCGCGCGACTTTGGGGGCCCTCAAGGAAATCCAACTCGCCGGTAAAGGCGTTACTGGACAAATCCAAGGTCTCGAGCCTTGGCATGTCGAAGAATCCAGATGGAGGAATTCCAGAAAACGCATTGTTGTGAACATTGAACTCAAAGATGGACAAGAGGCTCGTCAAGCACGCAGGAAGCGAGCCGCCCAATTGATTGTTCTCAAAGGAAAGTGTTTCCAAGTTTTCCAACAAGCAAATTTCCTCGGGCACGCCCCCGACGGCATTATTTGCAGCTGCAATGAAAAAGAATAGCATTAGTCGATACGCCGAGTTCACAACTGTTTCACCAACAATCAATCACGGGTACTTACGAAGCTGAAGTCCAGCGGTGATGCGGCGTCCGTCGACGTATCTGCAGATCGCAACGCCGTGCCAGTCGCACTCATCTTCCGAAAAGTTGCTCCAACCAGATTTCCACGACCAGCTCTCTCCCCCCATGGAAAAGAACGCAACCATCATGGCAAAGCGTTGCTTCGCGCGGAATTCGAAATCTTCGGTAATGTTTTCCGACACAAGTTGTGCAAAGGCCTTTCCTTGGGGAGTACTGGGATCCAACAACTTACTGGGAGGCTGAACGTATGGCTCGAGCAGCTGGTACTCCATTGTCAGCTCCAACGGGTTTGTTGCAACTGGACTCGGAGTCTCGTCCGATCCCTGCGCTCCCGCAACCATGTTGTTCTCGCCACTTCGGTCGCCATTTCGGTTATCACGGGTAAGAACAGTCGCCAACACCACTGCCAATACGATTGCGAGGAGAAGAGCGATTCGGAGACCTCTCCTCGCGCGGTTTCCACTATTCGAGTCAACCGAGTATTCATCGTCCATCAGCGAAGGTGGGGGCTGGATGTCTTTCATTTCATCTTCCAGAATGAACTCATCGGCATGAATCTCCTCGGTAACTACGCTGTCTCCTGCTACGCTACCGACGCCTTCCCCTTGAAGCGCCAAGGAATCATGGGCCGCCAAGGTGTTCGGGTCCACCGCAAGTGCCGGCTGCTGTGGGAAAATTTCGACTGCACCTCCTTTGGTGCCAAATTTCGTCAGTTTTGGATTCTTTCCTCCATCGGGCAAAGGATAAGTACGAGCCATGGTTTCAATAATCTTCTTTGGCTCCACCAGAGGTATGTCTTGTTGCTTGACCTATTATTCTGAAGTGCGTAGAGGGTGTTTCCCTGGCTATCTTCACTACTCGGAGCGAGTTTCTCTTTCCATCCCACAAGCAAGCGTTTGAATGTCTAGCTAGATCCTTTGGCATGCACACGATGGACACGTCGATTCTTGAAGCATTCGTATTACTTGCGAGTTTGGCGCCGTAGGTGCACCTATCAATCCCGACGGGCTCACACGAAATTGAGAACGATGGACGCATTTGATAGGAATGCATGCCGAGGAAAGTTCTTAGCGGTTATGAACGGAAAAATGGCATATAATTTGGAAATACACACATTCAGCCATTTAAAGGTCCGAAAATTCAACACATGGTAATTACTGAGAAATCATCGGCTCTATCCCGCCAAATCTCCCGATCGTGGCCGAAACGAGCCTGCAAGCATTTGGCAGTTAAATTTTATAGGACGTGAGTTCCGATGTCTGACTTCTTGTCGCAAGCAGTACGCCAATTCCAGTCGTGTGGAAAGGAATTCACTAAAAATCACGGGGATTTTCAGTGCCTTGCCGGCTCGCGAAGTCGGAGGATCCTACCGTTGGCTTCCTTTGAATATTACGTACATTCTACGACGGAGGCATGGAGTAGAACTCCGTTGGACATCAAAAGGTGTCGTAGAGATGTCGTTCGGGAACCCCGACGACGAACCCACGCCGCCAAACCGTCGAGGAAGGCGCGTGACCACGCCGCCCAAAATGTGTCAAGGAAGCTCTCCGTAGAATTCTCTACCACGAAACTGTTCACCACCCAAGAAGACGCGAAGGAAGGCCGTCAACCTCGTTTGGTGGACGATGAAACGTTGGTGCTCTCTTTCATGTCGCGATCAGTCTGTTGAGAGGGAAACAAGACAAGAAAATAGTACTTGGAGTACAAGTCCCGCATCGTTGTAAGAGTCGGAAACACAAAAAGAAAGCACCGGAGGGACCAGCTCAATCGATATAGAAAAGCTTTTTCAAAGGGAAGAGTCGAGAGAGGCAAGAGACTTTCGCCGTTGCTTCGCCAAACTCCATACCCGTTTCAGTATCAGGGGAGAGTTGCGTAAAGCCGTAGACAGTTTCTTTAGCCATCTAGGCTTAGAAAGCATCGATTGATCGTGGTTGACAGTGATAGTGGAAGGCGACTCTCAAAGTAGCTTGTGTTGTTTTTGAAGCTACCAAAGTCCAATCAACATCTTTGTGTTCGTGGCGGGTTTTGAGTCTGTTCCCGCTGGAGAATATTTCGTCAGTGTCAGGAGTACCCTTTTCAATACACTGCATTATTATCATGGAGACCGTGGAGATTACAGCCGACAATTCGATGACTCACGAGAGCATCTCTGGGGTGCCCTCGACTACGAGCTACAATGATCATGCTTCGCTTCAACCCAGTGACACGGGCTCTGTGGCGTCGAATTCGCTACAAGGAACTGTCAATAGCGCGTTGTCTCCCGCTCGATCGACTCGAGCATCAGACCCTATTTCCCCCGCCAGTGCCGGGGGAAGCAATGCAGTTCCTTCCTTGGCTGCCAGTTTTCAACAGCAACATAGCGTAGACTTGCTGGACAGTCATGCCTCAGGGACGGATCCCCATGCCCACGGGTATCCAACGAATAGAGATCGAAGTGGGTTGACGTCGTCCGACGACGATCATACAGAACCTTCCTCTTCCGCAACCGGAAACACGGGGGAGAACCCTGCTGGGTATACTCGTTCAGACTTGTATGGTTCGGCGACTTCCACCTTTGGAAGGCTCATTGAAAGCACAAAGGTAAATACTGGAACTACATGTGGAAAAGCATGCAAACGTATGTCACTGACCTTTTTCTTCTCATCATGACTTTTGCAACGACAGAAACGTCTCAATTCTTCCGACAGACGGCGATCAAGTGGAGAAGACGACGACGATTCAGATGAAGAAATGGTGGATAGTGCTCTGATTTATGGATATCTACAAAAGCTAGGGCGCAATGGAAAGTGGCAGACGCGCTGGTTTGAAACGGACGGTGAGTGTCTCACGTACTACAAATCCAGTAAGCGTACGAAATTGCTCGCGACTCTGGATTTAGCAAAGGTGGGATCCATTGTCATGAACGGTCAAGATGGTAACGAAACGACGTTCACGATCAACATTTCGGAGCGCCCTTATCATCTTCGAGCAGACTCCACGGCGGCATGCAAGGACTGGGTCATTACCCTAAACCGAGTCAAGGAAGCTCGAATGCGGGAAGGCAATGTCAAGCTCGCATTGCCCTCGGATCAGCCACCAGATCTCTTGGACCACAATTACACGCCACGGATAGTGGTAGTCGCAAACCGTCAACGAACGCGAGCTATTGATGACGAGGAAATCAAAACCTGGGAACATGGACATGGTTGGCACAATAATCCTGCGAATGACGGCCGTAGCAACTATATGGCGCCTTCTTCTGGGCGGTTGGCGCGCTGGCAAAAGCCTCGCACTTCATTTGCGAGATTGGCAAGTAAGCTGGCGAAATGGGCTCGTTCCATTCGAAAATACGGATGCGCCGATGCGGAGAATCATGTAGTGCTGGATCATCACTTGCACCCGCCTGGACACGACGACAAGAAAAAGGTATGTTAGCGCATGGTCTCGTTACAGCTTCGGGTGATGATTACTGTCCGTGTGCTAACTGTTGCGATCTTTCTCTCGCTCTCTGATTCATTAGCGAACCGGCGCTTCCTCTCCCACCGGCAGCAAGTCTGGAAATCCGGACGCTTTATCCTCCGATCGCGGTGCCAATGCTGTGGTTACTACGGCACCTCCTGTTGGTGACGACAACGATGAAGAGGACGACGACGTTCGGTTTCTTTCCTAATGGACAACAACTTGAATATATTTTTTATGTATGCGACGGACCAGCTAGAGATACATCTCGGGATTGGATTCCTTTGGCCGCGCTATTAATGTCATTGTGATCATTGTTTACAACGTATGTAGTACATCTTATATGCCTCGGGCTAGCACCGACTCGATAACACTCATAGAGATTCAGTTGCCCTGGCTTTTCACTTCTTAAAGTCTCACAACTACAGGTCCTGCTATCAGTGCCCGATCCCAGCCCAGTGCTCTGCTCCTATTTCCTTCGTTTTTGGTTTCGTCACATCCGGTGTGAAAGTGTACGCAAGATATGGACATGCATTTCTCATAACTTCCGACCTCAACAAACCAATGGGTTGAGAAATCCACGGCCGGAACAGCGCATTTGGTATGGTTATCTCTTCTCCGTCCACTTGAATAGACGGCCGCTTTGATTTCCAGGAGCTACGAACCTCGCTCCCACTGGTGGGAACGCCATAGGTCTCCCAGACTTGCTCCGGCCATAGCATTTGAGCGGCAAACAGTGATGCCTCAAAGGCAATGGGAAGGGGAGCGCCGATTCCAGCCAGAACTGTACCAAAGTAAAAGTCATCGCCGACTGCTTCAAAAACTTTGCAAGCAAATGGTTCCTCTTCCACCTTTAGTCCAGAATGGATGGTGTGAGGGCACGTCGCAATGGCCTGAATCATCCACGTTCGGCTGCGTAGTGATAGACCCCCATGTGCAACAGGCCCCCGGCCATTCTCACAAATGGCTGGATACTCTTCCGACAAGAGCTCTCTAGGTTTTGGCGCTGGATGGTGCTGCTTGGCAGCAAGGTCGGGATTCTCTTGTTGCATTTCCCATCGCCGCTGTGGACGAAGCCAATTCTTCCAGCGAGAGGGCATACCCTTGCAAGCGCCCTCCAGTGGATCAGGGACTAAGGGAGTGGCGTCTTTTGGCCAGAGACTCCCTACCAATGCCTTGTTTCGATATTCGTCTAGGTCGGTCAATGGATAGCAAAGCGAAGAACCTTCTTCGAAGACAAGGACCATGTCACTGTCCACGTCTAAAAACTCATCTTGCCAATAAACCATGTTCATGAAAGCCACAGCTGTGTTGTCAAACTCGTGACAGGATTGCAGATTATACTTGAAGTATCAATCGAGGAAAGAAGGTGAGATGGTCGCAAGAGAAGCAGCTGCCTGAAGAAAGTTTGCCTACCTTTTGATGATCCAGGAACGAGATTCGGACTCTACCAGATTCAATGTGTCTTCGAAATAGAGGGAGGGAACTTTCGTATATGACATTGATGACCTCCTGTTTGACTTCTTCGTCGGTAGCTTCATTTCCTAAATATGACTTCATGGCGCAAGTTGCTAATACCGCAATGACAAACGTTGAGCGACGGGGCTGACAATCTAAAAGATTTCGCAATCCACTTACTTGTCTGAAGCACAACACACGCATCGGATGCAAATGCGCTTACTGACTCTAATTCAAACCACAGCGGCTGCCCAGGACCGTAGTCATATATGGGCTTTCCAAGCTTCGGCTCCAGAATCACTACCGTGACCGGGCAATGCTGAACGGACGGCCCATACTGTGAACTGAGTTTGTACGGATGGCGCTCGTACTCTGGCCACGAAGTCTCGTCGGGTGGTTTTAGCCGCTCGGCCGCAAGCTTGTAGATTTCATCATAGAGATTTTTGTTGAATGATACAAGTGTCCGACTGTCTTGATAGGCTCGTCGAAATTCCTTCGAAACGCCCGACAATGACGGGTAGTTTAAAGCCATCTTCGATCGATATCGCACAGTAAAAACGACGATTGCCACTCCGAGGCAGAACATCAATAGAGAGAAGTCGCTGAGTTCATGACGCTCCCACTTTTGTAATTTTCGTGGACGCTTTTTCTTGACCCCTCCCAAAATGGTTCCGACGGCAGCGCGTTCATCTCTGTTCAATTCGGGGGTCTGACCACGCCGACGTCGACTTTCCGTGGCTGGCATAATGATGGTAACCCCTTGAACAATATCCTGCAATCAACGTAGGCTGTTCTGGTTTTAACTAGAGCTCAATTACGTCGTCCAGAAGGTGAAGATGTATCAACGTCGCAAACATTTGTAGAGAGGCAAGCTTGTCACTTAGCAAAAAAATGCACAAGCCAAGATCTCCGACTAATCCGACCGTATCAGGAAGTCCGATTAATCCATCTATTTGTTCGATTGAGTCGAGTCGTCGTCTGCTATGTTTTGTTGGCAGCTACCGCTAGAGAGAACGTTTTCGACTATTTGGAGGAGAGATTGATTGGTGGCGGTGGCCTGGAAGTATCTGTAGACTCTTTGTAATTGTGGACGAAATCCTTGCAACATTAGCGTTTTAGTGCAAGAGAAGGAGTAATGGATTGGGCTGTGGTTTCTCGTTGTGAAATAATATGCTGGCTTAGCGTACTTTTATTAGCCAGGGGGCCAAGTGAAGGCGCGGCCGCCTAGAACATGGACGTGCAGGTGAAAAACTTCCTGCCCACCTTCTTTGCCGTCGTTAATCACAATCCGCGCTCCGTCTCCGAATCCTAACGACTCGTCCTTTGCAATCTCGCCAGCTGCCACCAGGAGACGACCGAGGATCTCCACATGTTCACTTGTAGCTTTACGAATTCGAGTCAGGCCGTCTCTATTTTTTGGAATCACCAATACATGTGCGGGTGCCGCTGGTTGGATGTCTTTGAAAGCCAGAATCTTGTCGTCTTCCTTCACAATTGTAGCGGGAATCCCTCCAGCAATAATTTTGTCAAAGATGGTACCAGGGTCTGTGTCACGTACTCCTGCCAAATGAATCGAGTCCCATCTGCCACTGGCATCCCACTTGCTAATGGGCTCCATCATCTTTGTGGCAAACCAAGGGCTTGGGTTAGGGGCAGTGCAATTGCAATGTCATTGCATCGAGACTGAACTTACCTCGTCAAATACTTTCTTAAATGCAGCATCTGTATCCTTCATTGTCTGAAACCACGCTTCGATCTTGGGTGGAATTGGCTTCTCGATCCCATGATCGAATTTTGGAAACATATGAGCGGCGAAGACGATGGAGGGGAATACCGTAGCGTCGGCTAGGGAGACCTCAGAACCACAAAGGTAGGGGCCGGTCGAATCCATCATTTCAGCCAAGACGTAAAGCTGTTTCGAGTATTCTTTCAAGGCGTCCCTACGTGTTCCGAACGCTCCAAATGGGGGACCAGGCTTGTACAAGCACATTTGAATGCTTGACAAGTAAATATCATGAAAACGAGCCATCGTGTTGGATATCGGGTTGTTGGGTTGAAAGGACGGTCCGACTTCCGCGTAGTCGGAAAGGAGAAAGCGGCTAACAGTATCACTCTCGGCGATGCACATTCCGGTAGACTGGCATTTTAGAGCTGGGACTTTTCCTTGAGGATTAATGGCGAGATACTCCTCGGATTTGAACCCACCCACTTCTGCTGGAGACAAAATGGCAAGTTCGGAATCGGGTATTCCTTTCTGCGATCCCCGGGGAAGACTCGGTCAGCGACGCAAAGTGCAAGTTGAAATATTGCTGGGGAATACCTGCACATACCTTGTACGCAATAATGCGGCATCTCGCCCCGTTGTTTGAGACGGGAGTATCGAAGAGGATTCGTTTGGCAGACGTGATCGTCGTCATCGGACTCGAAAGGCCTTGAGTTGCTTTTACGTTGACTCCCAAGTATAATGTGGCAACAAAGAAGAAAAGCCTTGCCCCAATAATCATGCTTCGGTAAGGATTCGCTTTATCTCTTGCCTTCTCATTGACTTGTCCATCCCTTGTGTTTGATTTACTCTACACTTCCTTCCTTCAATCCTTGCCTTTCCAAACGCGATCTTTTGTCACGAGAACTCCATCGCGATCCACAGAAAAGCGCGCCGCTCTGGACGAATGACGTCATTCAATCACGCTAAGATTAGAGGTTATGGGTCACCTCTTCAAACTCTGATAGGCTCATCTCTACTAGAACCAAATATCGAAGCTCAAAGGGGCAAGGTACTGCAGAAGAACGCATGATAGCACTCGACTCAACAATACTTCCAAGCAACATGGATCCATTCAGATTCCAGTCGCAGAGCTTATGGTTTCAGATTCAATTTTCATTTACGGGATTGCACTCGGTCGACATTGCGAAACAACCGAAGTGAGGGCCAAAAGCAAAATGGAGACTACGGTAAAAGTAGAAAGGTCAGAACCATTTCTTTGCTAGCAATATTCATATTGGTTCTAATGGAGTGGAAATGTTCTGTGGTGACAAAGATGATGATTGGTCGTCTGCTCTGGCATGATTTCGCAATGCCATCTCCACCCCAAGATCTTCCACTCCGTCCTCATCGACAGGAGCATCGACCGTCTTTTCGATCGAGCTTGCTTCCCCCTCTTGCTCGTCATTATCCCTCTTGGTCCTGTCAAAGATGATATTATCACGGCCGACTTCAGCACGTGCCTTGGCGTACCCACCCATGAGAAGATAGCAAATCATGGCCAAGACAAAGAAAATATCCAAAGTGGCCACACCAACTCTTTGAGATACGCCCGCCTCGTTGATTGCGGTGAAAACTAGGGGTGGAATCCAAGACAAACTTTGCCCACAGAAAAGAAAGAATCCCATCAGCTCGGCATCTTGGCCTTCTGGAATGATGCACGAAGCCACTAGTCGATCGCACGTCCACTTCCATCCGGTTCCGGCCCCCCAAATGACAGCGAGAATATAAGTCTCTAAATGTTGTCCTGGTCCTTTCAGGAAAATAGCAAAGAGTCCCGTGACGATAATGAGCAAAAGCAGGGCGGCGATGGAACTTTTGATGGGGTCCAAAACCTTTGTGGCCTTGTTAGCAATCATGGCGCCGGGTACACTTCCCAGCAACATGCAGCCTATCGCAATGCCATTCTCTTGAGCAGTAAATTGAAGTTGATCTGCCATATATGTGATAGCAATAGTAGCGAGCGCCTGAAGTGCAGCGTCACTCATGGAAATGGAAAGGTAAAACCACTTGAGTGCTCGGTAGTGTTTTGCAATGTGTCTGCCAGTGTTGTACAATTGGATAAAGCCAGCCGTCCAGAGCGATTTGTCACTCGGCAGCTGATGCAACCGATCCCGCCATCCAAACAGCATTCCCCAAGAATAACTAAGAAGTATAGCATTCACAACGAATGCGATTGACATTGCGACTTGGTTGGTCAACAAATCGTTGTCTCCAAAACCAGCAATCTGCAAAACGCCAATGACTATTCCGAGAAACAACACCATTGCGCTAAACGAGGACATGGTAAAACTCTTGGTATAGTCATTCAGCAACAACTCGTCTGTCGTCAATTCAGGTAAATAAGCATAGGTGATTGCTGTTTGAGCCCATCCCGTAAACGACACAATCACTTGGATAATCGCAATGCTCAAGAAATTATCTTCATTGAGAAAAATCGTCGGCAGAATCAACACGGTGAACACAGAGGACGTAATTCTTCCCACTCTTAATCGGTACGGTGTGTAGTCAATTAGAGCTCCCATGAGCGGCAGTAAGCATGCCGACGCCACGCCCACAATCATTGTGTAGGTGGTCAGCAGCGATGACGGTTTGATGCCATACACTTTCGTGTTGCACTCTGGAACGACAGTTTCTCCTTCAGGAGGTTCCGTGGGACAACCAGCGGCTTCTTTTGCTATTCGGATCAAGGCTGTTCCCAGGAAGGCCCCTGCACCAATGAACTGAACGGCACGTCCGATTCCATCGAGAGCCCAACCGAGAGCTTCCTTGTTCCCCTTGTACAAGGGCGTGCCTCGAAAGCGGGGATAGCATCGTGGCAAGTCGACCTCGTCACCTTGAGGGGGCATTGTCTGGGCCTCTGTGGGAGCTGTTGTGGTGTCGTTTTCCGCGCTCTCTGTCATGGTGAAGAAGAAAGTTGCGGCATTGACGAAAGAATCGATCGTATTTTATTATGGCGGATGCGTTCGATGCGTGGTTTCAAAAAAATGCACGATATTTCGCGTTCTCGCCGTGCTGGCTTCGGTTGAGTCCCGCGAGAAAGCGGGGTACGTACGCGATTTCCCCAACTTTTGCTCGAGAGATCTGATCCGCCTCTCGACTATTCACCCTTGTTTCTTCTAATAGTTAGTTAGTAGCATTGGATTTGCAAAGACAAGCAAGATTTAAAAGTAGTCTTTTTGAGAAGGGAAGAAGATTTAGTCTCCAAGTCAACAGGGTGACAAGAGGTCGACCAAAAATGGGGGTCGCGGTAGTCCAAAATGGTGTTTCGCCCCCAAAATACAAGGGTAAATAGGCCGGCCACTAACTTCCATCCTCACTACAACTGTTGGCATACAACAACTACTAGGATGAATGAGAATAGGAATTTCATCGCCACTCAGCTGCATGATGTAGTTCTTAAGCTAATACAACTAGTCAGCACGTTGGTAGAAGTACGTAAAAGACGGATAGGTAACTTGATGACTGATGGAATGATTATTGTGCGAATTTCTTGATGCATAGCTGCAAGAGAGACTTGGTACCTTTTAACCAGTCCTTGTGATCTCTCCAATCGCTATGTACCAGTGCCGTTTGTATCGCCAATGCCGAATTAAAATCGTACACATTGATGTATCCACACATATGCAGTAGTTTTTCACCAATCTCATCGCTTATCTGACCGCGTGCCAGGCGCTTCAGCATGACAGCCACAGCCTTTTCACCCTCTCCCAGCAAGCGACCGTCGACGGCCTTGAGATCGAGGTTCTTGAGGGCGTCTACGACACCCAACAAACAATCCTTGATGGGTTGATATTCGGCTTTGAGCTCCGCGATTTTGTCGAGGTCCAAGTCGGCGGACACTGGTGGCTTGGCAGGAGTCGAAGACACTTGGGCAGTACCTGGACGAGAATGGGTTGAATAGGGATTACTGGGAGAATAACGAGAAGATGTGTGTGAGGTATTATATTCGCATCTGTATATGTACAGAAACTCGCCCATAGAAACATACCTTGTTCCAACATTACCGTATTGACTCGCCAGCTCCGGATGCGATGACGACGTGACGAATCCATCTCCATATTTGGACGCCAAGTTATTGGACACCTTTCCATTGCTTGTCGCAGCCGGCGCATAGGCTGCTGGCTCTGGTTGTTGTTGATACGTAGGGGCCGGAGCGGGAGCTGGCTGGGGTGCAGGCACTGCTGAGACCGGCCGTTCCCATGTCACTTCACCAGTCGTTTGGTTGGCATAGTAGTAGCGGCCGCTGGCCGGGTCCTGAAGTTCCATCCAACCAGGCGGCAACGCGTCCACGGCACTCGTTGCAACCGGTGCCGCAGCAGTCTGTCCATATGCGGAGGACGATGCTGCAGCTGCAGCGGCGGCAGCTTGCTGTTGTTGTTGCTGCTGCGCGGCATAAGCTTGTTGTTGTTGAGCGGCATAGGCTTGTTGCGCCGCTTCGGCAGCCTTTCGCTCCGCTTCTTGCTTGACACGATCAATAGTGGGACCTCTAGACTTTTGAATGTCCATGAACGCAAAGGGAAACTCGGGTGGGACACCACCCATGGCCGCCAAACAGTTCGGGCTCGCCTTGCTACGATACAAGCGGTCTCGTAGAATCTTGCTTTCTTCCGAATCGCCCCTGTGAAAGATAAGTGTGAGAAACAATGCCGTCTTTATGGATCATTTCCTTCATAGTACTTACTTGCTGTACTTGGCAGCCGCCACGAGCAATCCTTGTTCTGCCAATCGAGATGCATAAATGGAGAAGAGATTGGAATCTTCCATTTCTAACGTGGCACTCGGTCCTACCGCCATGAGAAAGACGGACACTTTGACTACAAATTCATGCAGGGCCACGATATTCATTCCTTTTTTGTTGGCTTGTTGCAACTGTCCTCTCCAATATCGTACGGCTCGTTCCAAACTCAACGAACACATGTAACACAAGGATGCACTTTGAGGATCGCCGGCATTCTCCAATAAATCTCCCAGTGCAATGCATAAGTTGGGAAATTCGTCCGATTTGCCGTAGGTCGAAAGAATCGCAAGTGTTTCTGGCCAATGTTTGGGGTTGGATTGCTGCACCAAATCTCCGAGTTCATTGCGAATAATGGCACTGACTGTCGAAAGAAAGGGTCGTTTGGACGATTGCGACTCAAAGTATCGTTCTTGTGCCTTTGCCCAGAGTTCAGCGCCCCCACATGAGGCCAAGACGAGAGCATCTGCAGTGTTGTTGGTACGAAAGCAAATATCCACAGCCGCTTCAAAATTTCCTACGAGCAACGCCCGTTTGACCATTTCTTCCGTCGAGTGGGACATGCTGCTGGCATGTTTGTCGTGTAACGAAAGGGACTCGACTCCATTGGAAGTAACCTCGGCTTCCGAGTATGCGGCAGCGGCTTGGGCAATGGCATCGGGATCAAAACCGAGAGTATCGAGCAATTGTTGCCTGGCGTTTGTTTCTACACACAAGACGACAAAGATTAGAAACTCGTCCGGTGCCAATGCACCTACTTTCTGCACATATTTCACTTACCAAAAATGACTTGCATAAAGGCCCACAATTGTGCTTCTCCTGGTTCCGTCGCTTGATGCGCTCGCGATTGACAATAATCAATAATCGGCATGGAGGCAATGGTCGTTTCAAACTGATTGGAAAGGTCGGCCAGCTGAGGTTGTTCTACCACGGTTCGCAATGTCACCAATCGATCCTTGGTACCACACGATACGACGGCGCCTCCAAATCCACACGAAACACTACTGGCAGGACGCATCCATTTGGGAGGTCGTCCGGCTTTGGAAGAAAGACCCAAGATACTATGCGCCTGAACTTTGCGATCCAGAGAACACGTGGAAGCAACGCCCCGTTTGATGGGAGACCACTGGACATCGTACCTACGTTGTTGCGATGACGCAAGTCCACTAGCAGCAAATGTATCTTGAGCGCCATCTGTGGATGAGGTTTGTTCTGGAGCATCATTGGGAACATCGGCAATGGGTTGAAGAGTGAACAGATCCCATAGAATGGTTCGATTGTCCTTGCCGCAACTACAGTACAAGGGGCAAAGTGAGACTGGCGCCTTTGTCATCATCACACCTTTGAACGCACGAACGACAGATACAATATACTTACGATAGTAGCAAATGATCATCCTGTGGACACCAGGCAATACTCAATATTCCCTGAGAATGCCCCACCAACGTTTGAAGTGGCATACTAGTAGATGTTCTCAAATCCCACAGTTTGATGAGAGGATTCCGATCATCGGCCGAGGCCGTCAACAAATGCAATCCCTGAGTAGGATTCCACGCCAAATCGGCCACGGCCGTCCCCGAGGGTTCCGCTCGCAATTCACACCAGGCCTTGCGGGCCTTCAAATCCCATACCGCCACGGTACCATCGGCGGCCGCACTTGCTACAATATGACCGACTTGAGTATTCCATGCTACGGCCGTAATTTGCGTGTGTTGTTGATTCGAGTCGCACGGGACCATGGGATTCCCTCCTTCTGCCAATTGATCCAAATGAAAAATCAAAACTTTGCCATTACTTCCACCTGTCGCCAACTGGAGTGGATGCAAGGCATTGAATTGCAACGCCTTGATGGGGCCCGATGCATGCTGCAAAAAGGACGCCAAGGGAGTTTCTTGGCCTTTGACAATTCCTTGAGCATCCCAAATGTGGATCGTGCCATTTTCCATGCCTCCTGCAATCAACCCCATGGGTCCACCGGCGGGGGTCCATGCCAAGGAGGCAAATCGACTGGTCGTTTTGACGGACCCTAAAAGTTTGGCGTCGCCACCGGATAGCTGCAAATCATACAACTCCAACTCGGAACTGGTTTCTTCAAAGCCCGCACCACCCGAATCCTAGCGAGGAGTGTGTGAGATCCTGTGGTATACAGTGAGAAGCTTTTTCTCTAGAGTCGACTCACCTTGGCGCCAATGGCAATGACGTCGGCATACTCTCGAATCGGACTCCAGGCCGATGCGGCACTTCGATTTTTGATTTCGGTAATCTTGGTCATGTTGTATAGTGTCAAGAGAAAGAGAGAGAGGGGTTTCTCAAAATCACTGCACTACTACTAGCTAGGCATACACTAATGGCAATGCCAGTGGCAGGCAAGGTCACCGAAGATAGAGGTGCAACAACAGCCGACCACCCGGGCGGAACGTGACGACGACGAAAGCTTTCTCGTTTGCAGGGAACTTCTCGGTAGTTCGCGGGATGGGCGTGCGCGCAAACGTTCTTTCTTGCAGAAAGAGTCGCGAGTAATTTAGCCAAACATAGGTATGCAATGCACCCTTACTACGTATGATTGCATTGCTTCTTGGACTCATTCGATCCAATCGCCAGTCGTTTTGGCGCGCCCTTCCATCTCAAACTGCCACACACAACAAACATCTCAACGCCAACGGACCCAAAAAACTTGAGAAACCCAAGGGACATTTATTCTTCTTCCGTGACACCCTCAAGCAGCTCTTCTTCCCTACTATATGTCAAATGGCAACCACAAATGCAGCAGTCATTAATCGTCGGCAAACATCGTCCATGGAAGACAGCAGCAACAATTCCGATGCCGATTACCATGACGCCGATATGATGATTCAAATGACTTTGCCATCCTCGCCTCATGATCATGACAGCGACGACGGCAATGGCGCGTTGGTCGATGATGACGATGATGACGATGACATTATCATTCCTCCATATAATAGTGTCATGGCTACCAACATTCCACGAGTCGCTTGTGCTTTATTAGCATCCTTGACGACCGGTGGTGTTTCGTATGCCTTTGGCCTGTATGGAAATGCCTTGAAAAAGAATTTGCACTTATCGCAAGGTCAATTGGAAACCATTTCGTCGGCCACCTTTTGTGCCGGACTTTTTAGTTGGATTCCAGGCATGTTTGTAGACAAATTTGGCACACGTGTAGGCATTGCCACGGGCGGTATTACAGGTGCTACATCATTAATCTTGTATTGGATGGTCGCGAAACAACACGTTGTCTTCACGAAGGAACTGGCTGTCATTGTGTTGTCGAGCTTGAGCATGTGCATTTTTCTATCGTGTGCACTCGTGACGGGGGCTGTCTTTAAAATTATCAGTTGTTCTTGTGAAGCGGGGACCAAAGGCAAGGCGGTGGGGGTTGCCAAAGGTTTGGTCGGTTTGGGATCGGGCTTGTATGCCTGCCTATTTCAAGCGATTCGAGGACCGACCACGTCCGATTTGGATATTTTGCCCATGTGTGCCTTGTTTTTCTTGGTGGCAGCAACGATACCGAGCGTTTTGGTATTACCCAACAAATTGGACGAACGTAAAAAGCCACCCGATGCCTTGACGCCATTGCATTTTCAATTATTGTTTGGGTCGCTATTGGTGTTGGCGGTCATTATTGTGGGCAACTCGGTATTGGAATTATTTCATAATAGAAAGGATCCGGGCAATTCCAAAACGGCTTCGAATTATCCATTGGCCGGACTGATATTGTTAGTGTGGTGGTCCCCCCTGGCAGCACAAGTTTATCTTCCCAAACGAGAAATTGCCATGGCCGAACATTCCGCGGAAGAACAGCATGCGCTACTCGATAACGAGCAAGATGTCGACGACGACCAAACGCCAACTACTCACAACAAGGGAATCAAACATGATAGAAATGGAGATTCTGAACTTGGTGACAACAATGATGCTGCGGACGATAACCACGATGTTCTGCGGGATCCCTCCAATGCTGCCCAGGAGCCTACCGTGCCAGCATCTGTGGTTCACAAGAATCTATACCAAATGCTTCAAACATATCCAGCATGGCTCATGTTATGGACAGCTACCATTCTGGTAGGAGGAGGGACGGTGGAGACAAATAATCTTGGGCAGATGACAGAATCTTTGCACTTTCCTCCAGTTGTCACTTCCGCCAGTTTATCGTTATTTTCCGTCGCACAATCCGGTGGACGAGTTGCGGTGGGCGCCTTGTCGGACTATGCCTTGACATGGGAGACGCGGAAGTGCTTTGTCGATCGCGGGGTTCCCCGACCGTTCTTTTTGGTGGTGGCGAGCGTTGCGGGTGTGATTGCGCACACAATATTGGCAATTAGCACCGACGAAGTTTCCTTTGTAATTGGCATTGCCTTCTCCGGACTGGCCTTTGGTAGTGTCTGGCCACTACTGGTCTTGATTACAGGCGAGATTTACGGAACGGCCCATGTAGGTGCCAACTACATGTTTTACGATGGATTCACGTCGGCAGCAGGAACCTTTTTGCTGTCCAAAGTCGTGGCACAGCAAGTCTATGATAGCCATTTGGATCCCCATGACTCGGATGCGGACGATGGAACTACATGCTACGGTCAAGAATGCTTTCAAATGACCCATGTCATCATCGCGGTGTTGTCTCTTATTTGCATCGGGACAAGTGTAGCATTTCAATATTCCACAAGAGAACGATATAATAGTTAAAATTGGAATAGCCTACTTGTTTAAAAGTTTGATCACTCAGGGAAATAATGATCGAGCTAGTTCCTCCTTTTCTTCTTTGGAATGTGCGTAAAAGCATCCTCACCGGGAGTTTGGCCCTTTTTGGGGACGTGCAGGTTCAATTCATCGTTGGACTTCAACTCTTTACCACGAGCGCCTGCAGCCTTGTGGCCATTCGATTGTTGGGCATTCTCATAAATCGACAAATCTCGCGCATATCGTTTCTTGTCCCAATTCGCCCAAATACGCCAGGTTTCCTTTTCCTCGTCGGGAAGGTCGAGCCAGCGTTCTTTCAATATGTCGTTGACTTTCTCCTTGTCTTTGCGCTCGACGGGATTCAAGGATTGCTTAACTTCCTTGCGGATACTCATACAAAAGTGCGTAAATGCTTTCTTGGCTTCCCTGGGAGGTTCGGATCCATCATAGTCAGGGAATTCAACTATCGTACCGTCAGGTCCAATGGCTCCATTGGGATCTTCAAGGGGTTCCTCTTCCTCTTGCGCGTGTTCCCCAGCGGAACGTGGTCGCTTCTTTGAGTGAGAACCTCCGTTTCGGGCGACGTTTTCTTTCTGGTCTTCAGAAATATCTCTGCTCAGCTCCTTCAAGCGATCTTGAAGTTCCTTCATCTGGGCCTCGAGCTCTTCCACACTCTGTTCCAGCTGAGATCGCTCTTTGTCCATCTCCTTTCGTTTCGTCTCGCGCTCTTTGCGTTTCATATCCTTGAAGGGCGGGAGCTCGACGGGAGGCAATTCTTTACCCTCTTCTGCAACTGTGGGAAGGCCCGCGGCTTCTCGAGCTTTCTTTTCAAGATCTTCGACTTCTTTGACCGCGGCTCTCATCAAGTGCTCGCACCGACGACCAAGAACATCAACAGGTAAGCTGCGCAAGAAGTAGTCGAACCGAAACTTGGGGCTTCTTCGAATCGCCATTTTGACGGCACCCCACTCCCCAAATCCGTACTGCAACGGGATTCAAATGATTGGCGTGTGAGCGACGAGCATACTGCGGCTATGTCGACCAATTGTCAATCGAGATTTGCCTCTGGTTTATTACCTTTCGTGTCCAGCAAAGCAGGTACCGGTCATTATCGGGCGAAAAGAGCTTGTCCTTCGTATTCACGTGGGAAAACTCCAACTCTTCCCACGGATTGTCAAACAGCGATACGAAAATTCGTGTGCCGCGTTCAAGAGCCTTGATATCTCGGATCTTCTTCTCGCCCTTTTCGATCAACTTGATGACGCGATCATACTCGTGCTCAGAAAAGCGCGATTTACCAATATCACCCCAGAAGGCATCGGCGTAGGCCTTCACTTTTTCTACACTTTTGCCGATTTCCAAAGCGATCTTTACAATTTCATCTCGACCATACCTCGCGCTCGCTTTCACGAAAGCAGAGTAGTCAGGTCTTGTCCAGTCGACGAATCCTTCCTTCAAGAGTCTCTCCTTTTCTGCCTGAGTCTCCTCGTCGAGTAGTGGCGGGAGCTTGAAGGCGTCGATGCTGGCCTGTACTTCCGATTCTGAGACTTCGGGCTTTTCCGGATCAGTTTCTTCTTCGTTTGCCGTTTTCATCTTTTCTTCGATGATGTCTTCCTTTTTCATAGTCGCCATCTTCTGTGTTTCTTCAGGCAACTCACGAAATTTCTTCTCCTCTTCGTCCTGGATGGCCATCAAGCGCACGGTATCGAACATTTGCCATTCTTCCATCCGAGGCAATCGTACAGACTTTGGAAGCTTGAATATTTTCTTCTTTTTGCGCTCCTTGGCCGCACCACCGTTCATAGCAGCCATCTGCTCCTGATACAACTTGTTCTCGTTATAGTTGGCGACGGGTTTGCGCTCGCGCTTTCCCATGTCGATGATGTGCATCAACTCCGACTCCGCTTTTGCTGCGGCAAGGGCATTCCTCGAGTAGTCCACTCCTTCAAAAGTTTGAAGATTCGAGCCTCCATCCAGCTTGAAGTCTAACAGATCGCCCTTATCGGCCGCCTTAAGCTTGTCATTGAGCTCCTGGGTCTTTCGTTTCCCGGCATCGATAATCAAATCAATGTCTTCGTCGGTGATCGAAGAATCTTTACTCTTAAAGATTTTGTCCGCACCAAAGGTCACAGCGCTCAGAAGATCATCTCGAGACAACTTGTCCTTTTCTTTGAGACGACCCTGTTGTACAACCATTGCATCAAGCTTGAGCTTCTGTTGCGCTCGCTCCACGATCTTTTCCTCGACAGTATGCTCCGTGACGAAACGGAACACCTGCACTTCTTTCTTCTGTCCAATACGGTGTGCACGATCCTGTGCTTGCAGATCTGCCTGGGGGTTCCAGTCTGAATCATAAAGGATGACAACATCGGCAGTCTGGAGATTGATTCCAAGGCCTCCAGCGCGCGTTGAAAGCAAAAAGATGAACTTATCAGAATTTGGAGCATTGAAGGCGTCAATGTAGTCCTCGCGGAGTTCATAGCTGGTGTTTCCATCGATCCTAAAATACCGGCAAAGTCACTCTAATTGTCAGCAGGAGACGAATTACCACGACCAGACGACGCCACAGCTTCTTACCTGCAATAGTTGTAGCGTCTCATCACCATATAGTCTTCCAAAATGTCTATCAAACGAGTCATCTTGAAACAAAGCAAGCAAGTTAGTCAAGTTCCATCTTTTTCTACAAAAGAATGGTGAACGATATCGAAGCCTACGATACATACCTGTGTAAACAACAACACTCGGTGACCACGTTCCTTCAACCGCTTCAGGAGTTTGTCAAGGAGAACCATCTTGCCACAATTCTCCACCAGATGTTCCCCCAGAGGAGGAAGTGTACGATCTTCAACACCAGGGAAGAGATAGGGGTGACCGGCACACTTTCGAAGCTGCATGACAATGTTCAGGATCGCCGTCCGATTTCCCGAGTTACCCTGCAGCGCATCAATATCTCGAATCAAAATGTCCCGATAGAGCTTCTTTTGCATAGCACTCATCCCGGTGAATAGAATGGTCTCATGTTTTGGAGGAAGACTTTTTTCAACTTCCTTTTTCAGCCGTCGAAGCATAAAAGGGCGCAAAATTTTGTGCAGCTGCGAAATCAGTCGATTCTTTTCGGCGGCGTCCTCGATATCCAGGTTGAACCACTCATCAAATTGTTCGGAGCTGGCAAACACATCCGGGACCAAGAAGTTCAGTAGGGCCCAAAGTTCGTGAAGCGAGTTTTGAAGAGGAGTTCTGTAGTAGAGAAGGAGTGTCATTTGGTCATCAGAACAACGGCAAATTTCGCAGGAAGCAGGCCATACCGCATTGACAACAACTTACCCTGTCAATAGAATACGATACCGCGTTTCAAAGGAACGCACAGTCAAAGAGAAAGCTGATGCTTCATTCTTGAGCCGATGTGCTTCATCAATGATCAAATAACTCCAGGCAAACTTGTTGAGAACGTTCTTCTCGATGTTGCACACTTCATACGTCGTAATGCAAACATGCCATTGCCGGTCATCATCTCGCTGGCCCGGACAGAGGACGTTGTTAGCAATGTTTTCTCGATTCTCCTTGTCTCCATGAAACTTGACAGCCTTTATAGTGGGTGCCCACCGACCGATTTCTGTCATCCAGTTGCTCAGGGTACTTTTGGGGACGACAATTAAGTGTGGCCCAGTGCAATTCTGATACTCCAACATGTACACCAAGATAGAAATTGATTGGAGAGTCTTTCCCAAACCCATCTGTACAAAAAATGCTGAGCCATAATCGGGAATACAACCTAGGATCTGCATCTGCTGTCAGGACTCACCTCATCTGCAAGAATACCATTTACACCATTCTCTTGAAGCCGAATCATCCAATTGAGGCCCTCAAGTTGATACTCCCTCATCTTTCCAAAGGCAAGTGTGGTAGGCTGAGACGTCAGGAAGGTTGCTTGGTGTGTATCGGCTTCTTCCAAATCATCGTCATCTTGTCGATCGTCGACAGTATCTCGTCGGCTCAAAGTCTTACCGTCTCCGCCCTGTGTCTTGTTCTTAAAATACTTGGCCTGATCCTGCTTGACTTGCCCGAAATGTGAAAATATATTACTCTGCTTGAGAAGAAATTCCAGCCTACGCTTTGCTTGCTGGGCTCTCTCCTTACGAACATCTTCTTGTCGTTCCGTGATGATGGCTTCTTTTTCCATTTTTTCCTTCTGCTTCTGCTCCCTCATTTCAATCTGCTTCTGGGACAGCGGCCGCGGTGCAGTCTTTTTCTTCCTTTTGGCACCACTACTGTCAGCAGAGTCACTATCACTGTCTCCTTCATATGAATCACTGCTTTCATCATCATCGTCTTCTACAAATTCTTCGTCATCGGCATTTTTTGTGGACTGCTTCTCAGACTTTTTCTGTTCTTTCCGCTCTCGTTTGCGTTCCTTCTTGGCGTGTTGCCGACGAGTACTTCGCTTCGTACCCCCTTCATCATCTAACAGCAAGGTTTCCCGTTCCTTCCGTAAACGCTCTTTTCGTTCCATCGCCTGAACATCGGCGGCATGCGATTCACTGTTGAATCGCATTCGATCGCGATACGCCAAATCTTCATAGTGTGCCTTCTTTTCCGTGTCGAGCTCATTCCATCGTTCCCGCAAGAGCTTGCTGAATTCTCCTACTTGAAACTTCTCATGGGTTGCCATGTACTCGGTCTTGACTTGTTCCGACATGTCCCGTTGAAAGAACTGATACGCCGACTGAGCGGGTTTGATTTTCGGTTCCGAGGAGGCGCCGGAAGCGGCGAATTCGGGGGCCACAGCCACCCAATCGGATCGGTCCTCTTTCACCATGGTCACTAGAGAGAAAGAGGGGTTCACCTGAGATATTGAGTGCTGGTATGGATCAAGGAAAGAACTTAGCAATACGAGATAGTATCCAGATCAAGAATCACGGCAATGATGATGGTTGAAAGGTCATCGTTGAACGCGCCCGTCGGCGATCCTTTCCTCTCGTAATTTTCGCGGGAGTCTGTACGGCGTCCGAATAGACTTCCTTACGGCGTTCCCGCTCCACCACGTCGCTCGCTGCAAGAAGGTAGTAAAGTGTCAAGATTCCTATACTCCCACTTGGCATACGGATGGCTGATGGCCACCGACTGCTACTATTGCGGGTAGCTAGAGGTAGCAAATACTAGCTAGCTAATCTAGCTAGAGACTGTGCATAGTAACAAAGTTGCATGGGGATTAATAAAATTTTAGTTGCTCAGAAGCGAAAACCCTGTCATTCCTTCCCAAAAAACAGAATGACAAGCAAAGAGAGAAGTACCAAAATAAAAAATGCAAATCATGCTTCCGCGAGGTAGTAGATGGTGAACCGTAATCTCCCCCTACCATCAAAATTTTCTTCTTGTTAAAAAAGAGGCTCATTTCTTAATAAGCCGACCTTCCACTCTTGAAAGGTGCAAGTAACTCTTTCTGCTTGCGACTCGTGTATCCCAATGTAAGTGCACTCTTGAAGCGACGACCTACCTTCTCAACTACCTCTTCCATACTCTGAAAGCGGAGGTTATTGAAGGTCTGTTTTCGCTTGTTCTTAATTCGCAAGACATCTCGGACGGCAAGAGCAATCTCCTTTTGCTTGTAGCCTAGGTCGTACAACATACTCGTCCGTTCATGCCTTGTAGTCACCAGGGCTGTCAAGTAGCGACGGTGGGGACGTTGACGATGCTCCCAGGCATCGACCGTCATGTCCTTCTTCATGATTCGGTACTTCCAACCGATACCAATCGGGGGTCCAGCAGTCACTGCGGGATTATCTCCAAGGATTTGTTCATAGTACCGAATCTCGACGCGGCTGAAACCGATCTTGCGCTCCTGGAGGTCCCGGGGCGGCGCAAGAATCGAATTTCTTTTGATCTCGTTGCGATTTGCTCGGCTGTTTTCACCAAGCGAGGGGGCCGAACTGACAGACTGATCGTCTCGACTCGGAGTTGCCACAGGCGCCGGTTGCTTCGGGGCCCCAACGGCGGAAGGAATCGGCACATGCGGGCTCTTTCTGCTTTGAGGGGGCGAGTCGATATATGCGTCTTCCTCTTGACCCTCAACACTGGGAGGAATGGAATCGAGAGCCAGAGCAACGGCATCCATTCGGGATGTACGGCGTGGAGGAGGGTCCACATTAGGATAAGTCATTTCGGACACATCCGAGTCCCCGCGTGGTCTTCCCCTAGCTTCTCGTTGCACATAGACAGAGATGAAGCTGACAAGATCATTCACATCTTCCGCTGTGCTGTTCTTCTTTAGAGACATAATATCCTCTGAGAGCACAGAGTCAGCGCCCTCTTTGAAAATGCGCCCCCAGGCATCTGCAGGAATCATGTCCCGAACATCCCTAGGAATGCTCTCCAGGACCATACGCTTCACCTCATCAATGGAAAAATTGACTTGGTCCTCGGAATTATTGTCGACCCAGTGCGTCTTAGACTCATTGGCAACTGGATCATCGTCCGCAGGGTCTTCGAAGGAATCGCTGTTGCTTTCGACTAATCGGGCGCCCGCTCTGGAAACGACACCGGTAGTACGTCCAGTTTCTCTGTACGAACTAGCCGTCCGCATGATGTCGCTTGAAATGCTTTTTACAAGCCTTTCGGCCACCAGGAAGCTATCCTGGTCTTCCGAGGACCGGCTTGGGCTGCTTGCAGAAGTATCGACGCTTCTGGTGGTAGTCGAAGTCTTTGTAGGTTTCGATGGTTCCGCCTGGTTGTAGATATTGTCTCGTAGCTTGTAGTTCGTCATAACCACGCAACGAGGATCAACACAGTCACCAACCGTCTTGGTGTTGCTTTGGCAACGTTTTGGGAGAGGGAAAAGAGGCGGAATATGCAAGAGGCAAACGATCGATTACACCTTCAGAACAACCTCGTTCGGCGACAAGCCTCTCTGCGGCACGTGTTGCGGTGCGACAACCCCTTTTGCCGGTCTGCAGCCGGGAATTTTGCCGCCAAACGTACTTATGGGTACCAGGTCGGCGATTTTCTACAGAGACCATGACACTTTCATATTCTATAAGGGAAGAATTCAGTTTAATTATCAAACGACCCTCAATAGGACCTTGTTAAATGAAAAAGTTGATTGCTACGAATTCCAAAGTGGGTCATTTTGTTCATCCGGTATTGAAGTTCTCAAACTGAACGTCTTTACAGTGCAGTACTTTGGTGACGTCCAGAATTGTGCATTTAATCGTAAACACTCAAATGACATAGACATTTCCATGATATGAAGCAAAGGACCTAAAGGCATGTCATTAATCGAATGGTTCTGGAGCGGTATTCATTTTCTTCCCACCGGATAAACCCTACTGACTGACTGTACTGTAGCACATTTTGATGTTGTTGATACCTGGTATCATATGTCGACTATATACCGTCCAGAGTGCATAGTTACAAAGCATAGTAACAAAGCAAGTCAAACGATGCGTACCGCAGACTGGATATAGTAGTAGCAACTACAAATATTTTTTATCCAAGAGGGAGGCTACACACTAGCCTAACGAGGTGGGGGTTGATGTAAAGAAGCCTGAAAACCATTGCATTAGCATGACTATTGTTCAGCCTGGCCTTATCACCCGCATTTTCAGTCTAGCGTTTCGAGGACGACGCAGAAGCGGAAGCTGCGTTTTTCGCAATCTCCACAACATCGCTCGCTTCGGGATGGTCACCCGAGATTCGATCATTCCAGCGGTAGATAATATCATCCCCCTTTACCACGAATGTCCCTCCTACCCAAAAGAGCCCTTCGGGAGTCAAATTTTCTGGGAATTTCATATCGGGCGTTACAGGCGCTAGCGGTATGAAACTTGTCAGAAAGGTCCACCACCCTTGAATACCACCAAACTTGGCCGGTTTCGGTTTCACATTTTCAATAGCTTCTGGTGGACTTTCATCAAATCGGCCAAAGCCGGCTTGTTTGTAGGCAGCAAAGTCATATCCATCCACAAAGAACTTTTCGGGGTCGACTTCTGGATTTTTCAGCAAAAACGCATTCAACCGGTCTTTATCTCCTATGGATACAAAGATAGGTCCCTCAATACCGGCTGCCTTTAGTTCGTCCTGTACCAGTTTCCATTGATACACGTAGCTCCAACACCATGTGCATCCCAGGTGACGTAGGAAGACAACCACGGAAGTTCCCGTGCCCATGGCATCTCCCAGAGGAACGTACTTTCCCTCTTTATTCGTGACCTTGATAGACCGCAGATCTCTTGAAGTTATTGCAGAGGGGTCATTTGGGATTCCAGCACCTGCAACTGATAGGCATGTGGATGATGATGACGGTACTCCCGAGAAAAAATGGCGCACCCGGTAATCCAGGACCTGAAACGGAACCACGGGAAGGACAATCGACAATATGATGGCGATCGTCGATATCAAACCACGAAACAATCTCATTCTTGACAACAATTCTTGGTAATGGAGGTGGGAAACAAGAGGTTATGACAACAACCTTCGCAATGACTAACGAGCGAAAGGTGATGGGTCTGTGAATTATGGGATCGGACGAAGTTTGGTGGCACCGCCTCCTCATTTTTTGGCTCCATCGCGCTCAGTAACCTTTGTACCAAAATCTACTTGCGTGGGTGGCACCGCCATGTGGAAGCGAATTTTGCCGCCATCGCAGTCTTGCCGTCGTCCCGAAAAGATCGCAATCCCGACGACGGCGCGGCGGGCGCGTCAATCAACCTCATGCCGACGACGATGATGGCGATGCCCCTCCCCTCTTGCCATCTTCAAAGGAGGTTATTCATTGCCAGTAACGCAAGGGCATCTTCACACTGCACAAATATCGCACGAGATCTAATTGTTCTAGTGCTCGATCGACAACAGACGCGCAGCATCTCTGAGAAGGATCCTCGGGTTTCAAGAACGAAATGGCGACCCTACCTCGTCCAGCCACGCCCCCTGGTTTGCCCCCGCCGGAGGCTCAACGACCCAGATCTCGACTGTCATTCGGCGTCGTTTGTTCGAGTAATATCAATCGTTCCATGGAAGCCCATGTGGTGCTAGGGAATGCAGGTGTGTGTCCCCGGATCAGGTATACTGTTATGTTTGTCATTGCACTCATTCGTTTTTACATTTCAGGACTGCAGGTGGAGAGTTACGGGACGGGAACGCAAGTAAGGTACGTACCAGAGTCTGGATATCACTATGCCTATCTCTGTCACACACGTTTTCTGATGAATGCCACTACTTTCTAGATTGCCTGGAAGATCTGCCATGGAGCCAAAGATTTTCAAATTCGGTACGCCCTACGAAGAAATGTTCAAATCATTGGCGGTGACTCCCGAAGATGAGGCATTTTTTGTTCGAAATGGAGTGTTGCAGCTATGTCGTCGAGGAGCCGCCGTAAAGAAAGCCCCTCAGAGATGGCAGGATCAAACGTCGGAATTTTTGGCGCAACACGATGTGGTCATTGCCTTTGAAGAGCGTATCTTTGACGCCGTCGTAGAAGATTTGCAACTTCGAGAACCTACCGAAAATTTTGCTCCTATCCATGTGATTTGTCTGGATACGAAAGATAACCCGCATGAAGCTCAGTTGCAAGGACAGGTGGCGTTGGAGCTATGCTGGAGGCTGGAGCAAGCGGGGGATCAATTGACGACTCATGCTGCGGAAATAGTAGACGATTTTCAGAATGAACGAATGACCCATACTCCCATCAAAGTGCTTTACCAGCTGTGTTATTTGTGAGAACATAACGCCGGTAGAAAAATGAAATGCGGACAGTTGATTGGAGTAAGACGAACCATGCTGACTACGATCGCATTGTTCGTTTGGAGGCAACCCACAGGTTTCTTGGATCCTTTCTGACGTCGCGATTGGCGTGAGATTGGAGGCTGGAGGTTATGGTCGGTCAACTTGCTCGTTGGTCCTTTCAAACCTCAAAGAATACTTGTGGCAACGGAGCTGTTTGGCAAAATGATGAACCATCAGCAAGTCTACGCCGCCCTCCGATGCCTACAACTAGTGCGATCTTTTGCTGCTTGATTCTGCTTTGCACATCCATTCGTAAGACTATGGATAGTAAACAATTATTTGCATGACGCGTTCTCATTGTTGCGCACAGCTCGTCGAAGTGAAGAATTCTTGTTGCCTGAGAATTTGCAAGACGTCCCCCTGTACCGATCATTGCCATAGACCGGCTTCACTTTTAACGTTTCTACATTATCACACTTGGGCCACAGCTGCCCTCAGAATGCAGTGACAGAGATAAGCAATGCCTATCCTATATGACAGCAACACAAATATAGTCTTTGATCTACTGTAGCCCTCGGGTCGGTTTTCCTTTCGTAGAACTATCTGAGATCGAAGTGCAGTCGCTTCAGTCGGGATCCCGGCCTGGGGCGGGGGAGATCACAACTATGAATACCGCAATTAAAGAAGCGAAGAGTGCACCATCCAGCCAACAACTGCTACCTTGACGATCGAAGAGGATCGATCTACTATGTAGAAGCGCCACCCCATAACAAAAGGTCGAAGTAGTCATCTTGTCTCAGCTCTCCTTCGTCCTTCCTTCGATGCGCATAGTGAATTCAAACTACCGTAATTTACGGAAAGATGTAAGCGTTATACGTAGCCAACACATTTGAGTACGTGGGAGGAGGCGGGCGGAAAATGTGAGCGCGCACCCCGGAAGGTCGAGAGCCAAAAAAACATAGAGAATTTTATAATTGAACGCATGGCTTTCGACTCCAACGCCGGAAATTTCGGCGCACTGGACGAAATTTTCGATCACGGATCGCGCTCATCAGCCGACCGTTGGGGCATTCAAAAGCCGTTCAATCATCATTTAACCATACAGTTTCAAATAAAATCAATGTATCGAGCGTGGAGAGCCCAGTCTCACAACAAAGCCCAGTCTCCGCGCAACATGTTTACCATTCAACGGAAGGAAGACATCGCAGTTACGATACTTTTATTCAAGCCCTTGCTGCCATTGCCACCTTGTGCTTCCAAGCTACTAGTCCATTTCCATTGCATTGAATGCACCCATCAGATAGACTTAGTCCGGGACTTTTATGCTGATTGTTGGATTGATCATTATTTGTAGACGATAGGCCGAGATTTGCCATTTTATTCCAAGGAGATTTTACTGAATCAACAATAGTACAATGGGAGACACCGTGAGTTCGCTGCTTTTCCAGCCACCGCCTCCAACGAAACTGAAGGAGAACAAAATCATCTGGCTGAAGACTTCTTTGGGCAAGAAGATCCCGGGGTTTTTCATTCACTTTAGCTTTGAGAAGGGAGAGGAGACGTCCAAATCATTAACAGTGAAAGAGTTACAGGCAGCGAAGACAAATGAGGGGATAACAATATTATATTCACATGCGAATGCTGAAGATTTGGGGAGCATTTATCCCTGGTGCAAGTTTCTGAGTAAAATGCTTCGAGTGAATCTCTTCGCTTACGATTATACGGGGTATGGAATGGCCTATGATGAAGGTAAGAATCTTCTTGCAATGGTTTATAAGGACGTTGCTAGATGTTTCGCTCACAGCTTTTTTCAGGGAGTCCATCCGAGGACAACTGCTACGCCGACATTGATGCTGCATACAAGTTTCTTCGATTTGACCTGAATATTCCAGCTCAAAATATTGTTTTGTATGGAAGATCACTAGGCTCTGGCCCTTCATGTTACCTTGCATCCGGAACTGCACTATCCAAAGACCCTGAACTCGGCGGTCCTGTTGGTGGTGTCATTCTGCATGCCCCCTTCCTTTCCGTCTACCGTATCGTCTTGGATACAGGATGTACAGTATATGGAGATAAGTTTCCGAATATCGACTACGCACCTACTATCGAATCGCCGTTAATCCTCGTTCACGGTACTGCAGACCAGATTGTTCCATTCAATCACTCGGAACGACTATACGAAGCCTTACAACCGAAAGCGCGAGCACGGCCACTTTACATTGAAGGCATGGGGCATAACAATGTCCACTCGGTTGTTCGGCCGATGTTTGTTGCTCGGCTGAATGAATTTTTGGATGAAAAAGTATGGCCAAAGATCAGGGGTGGCGGCAAGGCTCTACTACCTTATGGCGACGCTGAAGACGAAGATGTGTCATATAACCAGCTGGCGGGAACAAGACGGAGACGGTGAGGCTTTATAACACCTTATCAGCTCTGAGCTAGAGCCAACCCATGTGCGCCATCACTATTCTATTCTTGTTGGCGTTGCGTGGGAAACTGGATGGCTGCAGCTTCATAGTGGTGTGAACTCCCTCACGCTGTATCCTTTCCCTGTAACAGTAGCGAACCTTTTTCTAGGAAGTACTGGGCTAACATGTAGAACTCTGACGCGGTTGTGGCCGGTTCTTGGCCGTTACACAGAAGCTGTATGGTGGAACGTTTGCTATCCAATTCGTCTTTTCTCACGAGCGAGGATGAATGTCTAGCAATGGTTCGATCTTGTAATGCGTCGCTCGTTGTGTTGTTTTGGAATAGCGGCCACGGAATCGAAACTACTTCAAAGTAATGTCATCCTACGCAGCAAAACCTAGGTAAATGCACCAACTATCATACATTCTTACTTCCTCTCCTCCTACTACTACGCATCGGTGGAGGTTTCATGCCTTGTTGTTTCCCTATTGCAGCACTCCTGTTGCCATCCCTTCGCCGAGGTCGGTAGTCACAACCCCTATGCCTCAGAGTAGTTTCGAGAAGTGAGTATACTTTCCAGTTTGTTTAGCCTATCAGCTAGCAGCACTATAGTTCTGACGACCGGAAGCTGTCGATAGCATCGTGGTCCCTCCACTCACGAAATGAGGGCGGAGTTGCCAGTCCCTGAGAAAAGGGCGGAAAGTTCTTTTTCAAATACACACGTACATAGTTACTACTCCATCATCAAATCATACTTATTCTTTCTGAAGTCAACAAAGGTCGATTGAGTCGATTCAAAAAGCGAGGTCTAATTATTTGACATCTTTGACTAACTCCCGCCATTCTTATATATGCCCTTTCAAAGCCTTCGCATGTGTCAACGAAGTGTCAACATCGATGACGATTTGCCTGACTCTGACTTTTGTAAAGCTATTTTTTTCCATTTCTCGGTTCTGGGCGTCAGCAAGTCCAGGGCGTCACCTCTTTGGAGATTTTGCTCGCGATGAATTGCCTCCGACCGAATCGAAATCCCGGTGTCGGAAGAACAGTCGACGAAAACGCAAAATATGCGAAAAGAGAGTTCCGCCGTTCTTTTTGTTCCACCAACTGAAGTGGCACCACCACAAACTACTTGAACAAAAATCCTTACGTGTCGTCCATTGTTTGTGAAAAACGCCGATCGACTCTGTCCCGTTTGCCGACAATTCTGTCAACAAAGATACTGTCCCTCCAAAGAGTCAACAACAACAATTGAAGCCATACCACCCACTACTTCCCTTTTCATCCAATCATCATCATGCTTTCTCTCGCCACCGCCAGGACCTCGTCGACAATGGTCCATCTAGAACAAGTTTCGACTGTGTTGACCAAAGTCCGACGTTTCGCCACATTGCCGATGCAACGTAATTTCATGTCGTCCATGACCGTTTCTGCCCCGGAAGAAGACTCCCACTTTGCCTTGATTCTGGGAAAACCTGGCGGTGGTAAGGGAACTATTTCTGGCAAAATTTTAAAGGTACGAGACTGTCGGCAGTTTGTAGAGTTTTTTGTCGTCGTCGTCGTTGAACGAGCAAACTTACCTTGTTTGATTATTTTTCTACTTTAGGATTTTCCTCAATTCCACCACATTTCCAGTGGAGATCTTCTCCGCAAGCACGTTCGAGAGGAGACGCGGCTGGGGAAGGAAGCAAAGAGTTACATGAACGAAGGAAAACTAGTTCCAGACGATTTGATGATCGGCTTGGTCATGGAAGAAGCGACGCCCAACCTGGAAGATGGCAAGTCTCTCCTTTTGGATGGATTCCCTAGAACAGTCGGGCAAGCAAAGCATTTGGAAGAAGTGGTACACGTCGATTTGGTGATTAATCTTGATATTCCGACGGAAACGATCGTCTCGAGAATAGCCGACAGGTACGTACGACACACCAGGATGCGACCATTTTTACAACTGGCTGGGCTCGGATCTCAACTATCGACTTTCTCTGCCCCATAACAAAAGATGGATCCACCCTGCCTCTGGCCGTATTTATTCCTATTCTTACAAACCTCCGAAAGTGGAGGGACTCGACGACGAAACGGGCGAACCTCTTGTACAACGCCCTGACGACCAGCCTGAAAAGGTCCGTGCTCGATTGCAACTTTACGACGAGGTACGTATTAATATATTTCGAGCACACAATAATCGTCAAAAGAACCGCTTCTCACTTGTATGCTTCCGTCAGGCTACGGCTCCTTTGGTCGAATATTATGCCAAAAATGGCGTGCTGCAGACTTTTAGCGGAACGATGAGTGACGTAATTTATCCAGAGGTCAAGAACTGTCTTAAAAAATACCTTCATGCATAAGGTCTTGAACGTCGTCAAAAAAAGCTCCTTGTACCAGTAATTCGAAAAGCAATATATGGGCGGGGGTCGGTGGCTCGTCGTCGCGTCAGTCTGCACTAAATGCATAGGACACCAACAGCAGTGGTGTGCCGAATGGAATAATGTAACGCTACATGTTGCTAACTAATTTATACTACCCACTACCACCTACTCTACTAGTGGACGCTTCCATTGGCGACAAGCAGCAGTAGCTGTTATGTTGAGGCAGCTATTGCTGCGCTGGAGTTGGTTTCCTTCAGGTTCTCGTTGCCTTGCCAAAGAGCGATGAACGCGAAGCCTTTTCGCTGGGTTTGGTCTTTAGGTCGTGGAGGGAGGCACGTGATCGTCATGAAGTCGCTGAAATCGACCCATCTGAATCAATTTTTGGACCACTTCGAGCTCTCTTCGAACATATGGGCACCACGTCATGCGTTGAAATAAGCTCGCGCACGACCGCTCTCCGCACCGTTCCAAACGACGTTTTCTCCTTCTCACTCTTTTTACCTCTTTCGGACATTCATCAAAGCAAGAGTCACGACGAGATTTATTGATTGATTCAACCACCTCTATCTCCTACTACTCCATTCAAACAATCTCATTCGTGTCCTTTATTGATTCGTGCCTTGTGGGGTGTCCTTTATGAATTATTCTTCCACGCCGATGCACCAGCGCAAAACAAGCAACAGCAGCAACGGCAACGGTCCTAATAGCATGTACGGTCGCAGTGGCAATTCTTACAATCGAGTAGGTGGTGGTGGTGATGTGGAACGTGGTGGACGATTCAATGATACCAATGCCAATATTCTCGAGCAACAAAACAATGAGCGTATTTATGAATTGAGCGAACAAGTTGCAAGACTCAAGGGATTAACCATTGACATTGGCAATGAAGTTCGTGAACAAAATTCCTTGTTGGATCAAATGGGTGATGGATTTATGAATACAAGAGATCTGTTGCAAGGTTCCTTGCGACGTATTGGAACCATGCTAGAATCGGGCGGGACCAAGCATATGTGTTACATGGTCGGGTTTGTGGTATTTGTGGTGGTCTTTCTCTATTGGATGATGACATTCAAGGGGCAAAGTGGCGCTTAAAAAGAATGACATGGGAAGCAAGCAACTTAAAAGTACACAGCACCTCCAAAAATGACCGCCAGATGAAAATGCTGGGAAGCATTGGAAAGGGGGACGGCACTCTAGTTTATAACGCAACAGCTCAAAATATTCATCATCCACCTCGCACCCATCTCCATAGCTTTTGGAGAACTCCGGCCTTGGTTTGGAATTCCACTTCTTCAATCACCTCGTGTTTACTGGCACGCACCTCTGGGACGGACCACATTCCCATGGATTGACGGGCGGCTTCAAATTCCGCCTTGGCCAGCCGATCTAGGTATTTGACATCGTTTCGTAAATCCTGTAGTCGCTGGGAGGAATCCTTGATAACTGACTTAACAGAGCCCCCCTCGCGTGGTGCCGGCAACTCCCTACCCAAGACGCTAGATGAGACACTGGCATTGCCCGAAGCGATGAGTGATTCAGCAATATCCGTAGGAAACAGCTGAAACAGAGACGGCCGATATGTCACTCTGCAAATCGCCACCTCTAGCGGTTGGTTATACGTCTGGATCGATGAAACGTTCTGTTCGGAATGCCCCACTGCTAACTCTGGCATGACTTTTGATATTGGACGCTTTGTTTCTTTCGGACTTTCTACCGTAGTGGACTCGACTTGACGTGCCAACAATTGACAGGTTACCAACGTTCGTTCTCGAGCTAGTCGTTCCAAAAATTGTTCCGGCTTGTACGTCAAGCGAGATACAGGAGGTGGATGAATCCCAGCTTTAAATATGGATTGGTGGTACTATGTATGTGAGGAAGGGTGTACGTTGGACCACTCGTCGATTGAAACATTCGAAATGGATATTACTCACCAATTTTGACCTTGAGTAAATCGCGGGCATTTTCTTCGGGTTTGATGGAGGAGGATCCACTTTTGCTGCTACTACCCAGTCGAGAAGCTTGGGGGCTAAATCGAACCAGAAAATCGAACCAAGATTTTGGCAGTATTTGCCCAATGGGCGAGAGATGCCGCACATGTATTTGAATATCCCCGCTGCCAGTTCCACTACTAGTATCCACACCAATGATCCTTCCATACAGTCGCCGCCTTCCAATAAACGACGAGGCTGTCAGCGATACAGAATCATGGCGTTGCACAAAAAGTCAGCACTGAAAATGTCATGTCATCGACGGATGTATCATCAAATTAAAGCACATACCAGGCACATCAACAACGGTTCGATATCGAAAGAATAGTGGCGTCTGAGATAACCCATAAACCGTCAATAGTGTCACTCCAGCAAATACACCGTATCGAGCTGCAATCAAATTGTTATTTATCGTGTCTGAAAACCGATGCATTCCTTCACCGACAGTTCCACGGAAGGAAGACGGATCGACAGCTGGAGGATGGTCTGCTGGAGTTTTTGTCGGCGCCGACGGAATAGCTGATGGATTCGATGCTTTCTCATTGGCATCCTGCGAAACGTTTGGTTCTTCCATTTCGCCTTGTCGCACGTTGAATTACTCGTACTGTCACTTGATATTCACCAAGACCCAGAATGGCTTGAATCGGTTGATAGTCTAGGGTTGCTTTGTGCATTTGTGGATCCAACAGGCAGCAAGGGTGGCCATTGTTTGTGTCGTTGCGTACGTTGTGGCGTTGGCATCCCATTTTCTCTTTTCTACGGGTTTCCAAAAGAACGCATTTATGGAAAGGCTGTTAGGCGTGCGTTTCCATGTCCATTCTATGTCGTAAACGACGTCAGCCTCCCGAAAACGCGAGAATAGCAATTCGTTTGAAAATTCATCTGCATAACACACATAAAATAGGATGACAATGAAGAGGATTGAGGGTGGTTGCCGCTCCTGCTGAGAATCACAACAACATACTACAAAGTGAAGTCCTCGGCTTTTTATAGACAATCTGAACATGGCTGTGCCTGTAAGAAGAGAAACAGCAATACCACAAGACGATGAGGGTGCTCGAGAAGTCGACGACGACGAACACGACAACCATGACATGAGCATGCATGGTCATAATGCCATGGTCCATCGCATTCCGCGTTTCTTTCGTTTCGATGGAGCTCCCGTGGAAGCGACGGGCTTATCCGTCGACATGTACGCTCGCGCTACGATTGTCATGAGCACATTATTTTTGGGGCCTGCGCTGTTGGAACTCGCCAAAGAAGAAGGAAACCAGCAATGTCTTCAATATGACGAAACTACGCCAGAATGGCAACAATGTGTCGACAATGTCAGAATACACGGTTTCAAACCTTCCTCATTATTGAGTAATATTGCAGTGGCCGGGGGTATTCTGGGTGCCATGATTCTACCCCCGTTTGGTGCTATTGTCGACATGACGCCCTACCGAAAACAAGTGGGGATGTACTCGGCATTGGCGATTACTCTGGTGAAACCAGTGGAAATAATGATTGGATCAAACACTTGGTTTGCCATTTCTTGGCTCCAAGTACTTACAGGAATACTATTTTGTATTCATGTTTCATCGATATTTGCTTACGTTTCTGAATTATCAGACGAACCCAATCAACAGACGCGCTACAATACGCATTACTTTGTCGTCATGTACTTGTCGACTTTGCTATTCATGGGGGAAACGCTACTGATATCCCTGATTTTGGATACGGATAGCGTTGGTACGGCACGAGTCGCACTGGCCAATACTACGATCAAATGCGCCCTCGGCTTTCCATTCGCATGGAAGTTTCTCTTTCGGGATCGACCACCCCTCATGACGGTCGCGGAAGGACAATCCGTGGTGCTCAGTGGTTTTCGATCACTGTTTGCAACCTCTCGGCGAATCTACCGAGACTTACCGGCCTTGCGGTGGTTTCTACTGGCTGTAATTCTTGGAGAAGGGGCCAATTCAGCCGTGGTGACTATTGGAACTACCTTCATGGTGCATTCCCTTGGAATGGGTGGGCGTGAGATCGGCCTCGTCTTCCTTGTGATTCTTGTAACGGGACCATTGGGAAGCAAGTTAGGCGAGCGTATAGCCCTTCGAAGCAGCCCAGTTGGTAGTGCCAAGGTATGCTTGCTACTGTATATCTTGACTCAAACATCGGCCGCGATTGTCTTGACAGGACCGGAGAGGAGTCAATATACTACACTTTTCGGTTTACTGTGGGGCATGTGCCTTGGTTGGCTTCATCCAATGTTTTTAACGACCTTTGTGACGATTCGCCCCAGTGGTATGGATGCTCAAATGATGAGTTTGTACTTGTTTTGCGGTACTGGTTTCACCTGGTTGCCACCACTGGTCTTCACCTTGTGCAATGAGTACGGAGTCCCTATTTCATGGTCCATGCTTTCGCTAAATCTCTTTTTCCTGGTTGCCATTATTTGCCTGTTCGTCATGGGAGACTATAAGGGAGCTATTGAAGCCGGAAAAGCCATGTCTCCGAGTTTGCACAGCAGCACTGGCGAGTTGGAACCAAACACATCAATTCCCGTCGAAGAGCATAGGCCCACTATTGATGGCAAAATCGAGCTCCCCACCATCACATAATTTCTACAAGAGTGGTTGGGCAGTTTACAAGAGTGCGGTGGCGCAACAACGCGACATCTGCGAGGTGCCCAAGATGGACTACCAGAACACTTTGGGTCACTTCACACACGGCATCTACCGCCGCTAATCTCGAATCCTTCGCCACGTTGTTGATGCATTATCACAACACACCATTGTTGAAAAGCGACCTGGTCGAAAATTGAGGATGTCATGGCTAGACTACGACCAAGCAAAAACTATCACTTTCACAGCTAACAAACCATTGTAGTCAAGTGAGTCCATTTTTGATCTTTCGTCTGCACGCCGCTCGCGCAGGCGCTCGTCATCAACAACGAAGAAAACCGAAAAGATTTTTTCTCGAAGCTTTTATGCCGACAGACCGTCGCATCGAGACAAACGGAGCGTCCATACCGACTGCTTTCCTTTGTTGACTTTGGTGTTCCCCGTCTGGTGAAATCAAGGGAAGTCCTCTAATGAGAGGATCATCTCTGCGATTGTCTTTTATTTCCTTGTGGGCGTCGTCGCGGGCCATGTCGACGACAGCAACCAGGAAGCCAGCGATCGCGGCGATCGCCCAGCTTCGGTCTACCTCCGACAAATCCCAGAATCTGTTGGATATCGCCAAGTGTGCTCGGGTTGCAAGAGAGCGAGGGGCATGTATGCTTTTTCTGCCCGAGTGTTTTGGTTTCATGGGCGAGAGTTCTGCCCAAACATTGGAACAAGCAGAAGATCCCGTCCATGAAGACAACAATACAAACGACCAAGGACTGACGCAGCAACTTGTCTCGGAAATATCCGGAAAATCAAATGAGATTTTATCTTTGGACAAAGCCAAGCGCGTGTACTTGTTGGATGGCTTAAAGACGATAGCCAGAGAAAGTGGCCTCTGGTTGTCAGCAGGAGGCATGCATGTGTCTGGTGCACCGCCGGATCCAGAGTCTGGAAACAAGCGAGTCTACAATACGCATGTGATTGTCAATGATCAAGGAGAATTGAAGGCAGTATATCGAAAAGTCCATCTCTTTGATGTTTCCATCCCAGGGAAAGTCCAATTACGAGAGAGCGCATCAACTGCACCAGGAACCGAGCTCGTGGTCTGCGACTCACCAATCGGTCAGCAATTTTCTTGTGAAGTCGATGAACTTTTGAAGCTTCTTGAACTAACCCACTCTTTCTTTTCTTACAGGTAAGTTGGGACTCACAACTTGCTACGATGTGCGATTTCCAGAGATGTACATTCCCCTCGTTCAAAATGGAGCCCAGATATTGTTGGTTCCATCGGCGTTCACAGTTCCAACAGGGGCTGCCCATTGGCACACACTCCTAAAAGGTGAATGAATTGAATTGTCACAAATACTGTACTGTGTGCATTTGAAATGTTCGAGTCTCACAGTGTCTTTCTCGCCGTTGCCCATTTAGCTCGAGCCATTGAGAACCAATGCTATGTTCTCGCTGCTGCTCAATATGGCCGGCACAATGAGAAGAGGGAATCCTTTGGACATTCATTAGCAGTAGATCCTTGGGGTAGAATACTTGCCGATGCGGGTGGCTATCCTCAAGATGAACCAGCATCCACATCGTCCGAAGTTGAAGATCCGCCTTCGATTGTCACGTGCGAGATAGATCTCGACTTCATCGAGTCGACGCGTCAACGAATGCCTCTGGATCAGCATCGAAGCAGTGCCACCTTCTCATTCTAGGTACTAATCAAATATCTATTTTCTGTGGACGGCGGCGACTCAACCTTGTGATTGTTGCTTTACGTCACTAATAATATTGGCGAACAACAGTCCTAGTAGTAGTCTGCCATTGTTCTCAAATCTACTTATGGCCTTCCACCAAGATCATGTGGATACGCTAGTTTGGAGGCTTGCTCCCCGCGTTCCAGCTTTATCGTACTGATAGTAGTAGCTTGTAGTAGACGGTGGCGATCGAGGTTGCTTTTCTCCCGTGATTTTTATGGCGCGCCATCGCGTACAATACCATACGGTATTCAAAAGGGATACTGCAGTATACGCGTCACACGTATGATACCTGGTACACGTCACAAAAGCGTGAGGCGTCGTGGATTTTCACGATGATGGGACCATCAAAACTTCCAAGTATTTTCGATTTGCTGGCAGATACCCAAGCTCCTTCATACCGTCGGCAACCGCAACACATTTGGGACTTGAGATCAATCGACTGTCTTGACGTGCTCATTGGGAAGAATTCTGGATCATGACCAAGGATAGTCTTCACGACGGTGGCGATGTGCCAAATACTCCGTGGAGATCTCAGGCGTTACCGGGTGGCGACAAGAAATCATCAAGAGAGAGCTTCCCATGGCGGAATGTGGCGGTGGCGGCGGTTCCCCATGTTGCTACTGTGGCCATTCGGGCATTTCTTGGGGTAACGGTGGCTCTCTATATTCTGAACCAAAAGCATGTCCTACCACGTCCATTATCGGCATTTGTAAGCAAGACGCTATTTTGGCCTACGCTACCTATTACTGTATCACGACGAATCGGCAAATGGACCACGAGGATCGATGATACTGTCGTCATGGGTGGTGCTCCCTTTGGATTTCTAGACTATCCGGAACGCCTTTACAATGATTTTGGTGTACGTACTGCTGATTGTCAACGCGACAAGACCACCTTTGACCGTCCCAACAGCTACTAACAATTTCTTCTTCTCGCCAGGTCCGTGGCGTTATCAATCTTTGTGAAGAATACAGAGGGCCAATGCGCAAGTACAAGGAGCTAGGCATGGAACAACTGTACCTGCCGACAACGGATCACTTTGAACCGACGGTGGAAGATCTGATTGTAAGTGCTACTTTTGATTTTTTGCCCCCTTCGCGCCATACACAACACTAGCTTACTTTTGATGGCCCGACAAAGAGTGCCATCTCGTTCATTAAACGGCATGAGACTCATGGAAATTCGGTGTACGTTCACTGTCGAGCCGGTCATGGTAGGAGTGCCGCGGCAGTGTTTGCGTGGCTCATGTATAAAGATCCAAGCTCGGATCTCGAGACTTTGAACGCATGGCTCCGGCAGAAAAGAGATGTACGCAAGACTCTGTGGAAGCAATCCAATATAATCAAATTGCATTCTCGAATGCAGCAAAAGGAGACCGTCCTACTTGATATAGTAGAAGAGAAGATTGCGAAGCAGCCACCCATTCTTGAGGATGAGCCCGAGGCCGACAGTGAGGAGCAGGAACTTTGACGATATATTTGGGCGTGCTTCAAAGCTTTCGCACTTTTGGAAAGGCCACGGCAAAATCCTTGTACAAGTTGCACGCGATGTACTCGTTTATGAACCAGTGAGCAATTGGCAACACGGCCATCAACACCAGGGTGTTTTTCACCCGAACAGGTATTCTTGCAGATATCGACGCAAAGGTTTTGCTCTGTGAAAGAATCCCCTCCACGGTTAGTAAGAATCCATTCCAGAGAAAAAATGAAAGCTGTGCTCCATAGTTTGGAATGAAAGAACTTTGGAAGCCAATACGGTATAAAGCAAGCAAGAGGAACTCATGGTAGAGCCCGCTGAAGAGAAAGGTTGCAAAGACGGCAATGCCTTTAGAGCCCGTAAATTTGACAACTGGTTTGAAAATCCCCGCCTGCAAATCCACGAAAAGTCCGGTGTAAGAAGTGGCCCTATCAATGAGATAACAGCGATTCTTCTACTTACACGAAGCAACTCGCCGACAATTCGATTCCATCGCTCTCCCCAAAACTCGGCTACACTTGTTGATTGACTCAGAGGGTTGTCGTTGGCTTCTATCGTTTCCAGGCCAGTGATCAAACTGATCACAATGCCCGCACTTCGCGTTCCAAACTCCAGATAGATTTCTGTCAAGTACGCCAGGGCAAAGTTGTTTCCGAGATTCCCCCAGTACATAAAGTCGGTCCATGTCTCTCGACTTCGACGAGGGAAGGGGTGGCAGTTGGAAGCAAGGACAAAGTTCAAGAGCATCGTGGTTTCCACTAGTCCTGGCAAAAGCTTTCGGAGTTTAGATTGGATCTCTTCTTTCGTGGCTCTCTTGACCTTTCCCTTGGTTCGGTCAAATACAAATGTGACAGGTGTGACATAATAGAGTACGAAATGTTGGAAATTCTCCTCCACATATGCATAAGATGTCCCATAAAGTGCTGTGGACGAACAAGTGTTGGCGTGAGTATTTGGCTATGGCGACAGATTAAGACTTTGAGCGCTTTCAATTGGAAGCTTGTACAATACCTACCCTCAAGACAACGGGGAATATTGAGCGGCGGTAGCGCCAATAGTGGCACTGATAGCACAGCATTTCGTACTTCGAAATAGGAAACGAGGTAGTAGGGCAGCGCCAATGAGCATGGTATTACGAACCCGTAGGCCACCAGGAATGACGTTGGACTACCACGATGCCTAACGACACCATTCCATATAATCAGCGCGAAAGAAAGGTTGACTATAGATGCGACAGAAATGTTCTTTGAAAGGTGGCAAGAAATTCGTCGTAAGGGTTTCCAGTACACCCATAATTCTCGCAATCATGAACGATTGGACACCTACCACGGCAAGCTGCACCCAAAATACAAAGATCGGTGGTGCAAAACCAAACGAGCCGAAACATGGCAGCGATAACTCATATTGTAGCTCGCGATCATCGTTGGTGAGCTTCTCGGATAGAAGTTCAGAGTAAACCATCGGTGCTGGCCCTTTATTTCGTACCGACGACGTTTGGAAACGGTGTCGATCAGTGTTGCCTGCAAAGCAACAGAGGCAGTTGCGATAGATGGACCGAACCAGTCAATATACTACCTAATCGGCTTCGGGACACTCTCTACTACTATCCTAGCACCACTTTTTGCACTTGGAGCACACGCAAAGTAATAGTAATAATGGTAATGGCACACCTTGCTTTTCATTCTTTGCTGGTGTGTGTCATTGTTAAGCCGGTGTTTTGCAGTCTAGTGTGTCGTAGATGAAAAAAGATTACTTCGACTACATGACGTGGCAAGTTGCCATTCGTCCAGGAGCTGGACTCTGATCCACGACTGACGTCATTGCAAGGTCCTCCCGCGGTGGTTGGTTTTTTGCAACGATGATGATGGTGGCGTGCAGGTTCAATGCGAGGTGGTTATGTCGCATACTCTCACCACCTCAGTAAGTAGTAGAGGACAGAAGATCCGACAACGAAGGCGCCCTCTCTTTACCTAGTAATATTAATCATCGACTGCTGTGGAGGTGCAAGGCCAAATCGTTGCATTTTTCAAGAAAACGCCCAATCGACATTATGACATTGCCGAAAAGGACCACTTTGTTTTTTCTCTGTTCAAGTTTTTGGGCACTTCTCCTCGGAAGTGTCCATGGGTTTGTCGGTCGAAACCCGAAAACTTGCTTACCGCACAACTCGCACCAAATCGAATGGAAAAGCGTTGGAGCGGGAGTCCTCTTCGCCGCTGAAAATACCGCTTCCTCAGAAGAAAGGTCGACCAGTGGAAAAGGTGAAGCGAGTCGTCGTGCTTTACTCCTCTTAGAAGATGCGATAGCGTTCAACACTTCTGCTTCTGCACAACTACTCTCCACTATCAACAGCATGCGGCAGGAAGGAAATTCACGAGAATCCATTGATGAATTCCTGGACGAAATTTTGAGCAACGGCCCAGACTCTCCCCTACCATTTTGGACGAGATCCAAACGAATGGCCCGAGTTTCCCGTCGAGCGCGAATGGCATCCCTTCGTCGGACGTTGGATCTAACGACACCCCCTCTCTCGGACAATGAAAGCAACGTTGATAGCAAGGAGCAGGAATCCCAGCGACGAAGACGTGCGCTTGTTGCCCTTTTGCGATCACTTAGCAATGAGACTGAGGATGAAAGCAAGGTTCCTCTTATTGTGCGACTCGAACGGCGTGCTATTCAAGCCGAAAAAGATGATGTCGAAAATCTTCGGAATCGGCTCCCGGAAGGCCTAGAGACGCCGGAGTATGATGTGATCGCCCCTTCAATCAAAGGTGGAAAGAACGTGGAAATACGCCGCTACAAACCATACTCCGTCTGCGCCGTGTCCATGAACAAGCCTAGGCCTGTGGAATCCAGCAAGACAGACGCAAAAGTCCAAATGCCAGAGATGAGTGGGGCAAGTTCCTTTGGGGCCCTAGCAGGATATCTCTTTGGAAAAAATGAAGATTCAAGGGCAATGAAGATGACGACGCCAGTGTTTACATCACCGCTGAAGGAAGGCGACCGACAAATGGAGTTTGTGTTGCCATCTAACTATTGGACTTCGGTAGCCTCTGCGCCACGACCATTTGTCGAGAGTGGTGTAACCTTGCAGGAAAAGGAGGCAGAAGATCGTGCGGTTATAATGTTTGGGGGGTATGCTTCGAAGAAGGAAGTTGACCGCCGAAAGAACGAGCTAATTGCCGCCTTGTCGAAAGACCCCGAGTGGAAAATGGGCGACGAGGAAGTTACAGTGGCACAGTACAATGATCCCTTCACAGTTCCATGGAAGCGACTAAACGAAGTCTCTATTTCGGTCAAGAAAGTAGAATATGGTATAATGTGAAATCCGCTACAGTAAGCACGCATGGATTCCTACTACTTGCTTCTACAGTAGAGGCAATATAGAATTGAAAAAGGCATTGCGGGTGTTCCATGTTTTCGCCATTATATGTAATGTGCGTGGAATTCAATGTGGCAGGGATGTTTCCCGGTTGATGTGATTGAAATGGTATTGCGGGTGGTCTATGTTCTCTTTTCTATGTGATGTGCGTGGAATTCAAAGTGGCGGAAATGTTCACCACTTGATGGAATTCTATGTTCTATGTCAGCAGTAGTAAGCATTGCTGGGAACAACCATGCGCGTAGCCTGTGGCGGGTATCGCTGGTTGATGTCGTTTTCGCAGCCTTTCATCAAACCTTTCTTGCTCCCCAATCGCTTAAAAGAAAAGCGACGTTCAAGGGCCTTTCTCGGTGCGAAAGTTACGTTCTTAAATTGTACACCTCGCAGCCAGGGGTGGTCGAGGATATCCGCAAGGCACCATCGCTGCCGCGGATCCTTCATGAAAAAGCCTTGCAAAAAGTCTACGGCCTCAGGGCTCAAGGGAATGTCCAAGGCATCCACCATCTGGCTCAACCCACCACGAGAAATCTGAGCGAAACGTTTGTCGCTGGCGTGAGCCCACTTAAAAGGTGCCAAACCTACAAGCATGACGAAGCCAACGACTCCCGCAGCCCAGAGATCGAGTGCGTAGGCATCGTGCACTGTCTTTTTCTCCATCACTTCAGGAGCTGCATACATGAGTTTCCCTCCTTGTCCCTGTGCGACAATCAGACGTCGGCTGGTGCCAGCCGATACATCTGTTACACAGTCAGGGTTACAAGGATCTGAGTGTGGTACTCGCAAGCTCAGGCCAGGGTCAGTGAGGACAACTCTATCTTTTTCATCAAGCATTATATTCTCCAAACAGATATCTCCATGACAAACACCCTTCTTATGGTAGTGATCGATTGCCTGCAGACAAGAGGAACATGAAAATCTGTAAGTAAGTGAAGCCAGGAAATGAGATACCTGAGCCGTGCTTTTGTAAAGGCTTACCATGATGAGTTGCTTGAACCAAGTGCGGGCTTGGCTTTCGTCGTAGGCAAACGCGTTGGTTCCCTCTAAGTCTTCTGGTGCCCGTTTTCGTGGAAAAGCCTCAGCTATTCTTGGATACAGTTCGCCCCCCGCCAAGTATCTCGTGATGGTGTAGAGATAGTTATCGTCCTGAAGAACATCCATTGCACCGAGTGTATGAGGATGATAGTTTCCCAGAAGCTGCATTGCGGCGATCTCTTTGATAGGATCTTCCAGATGGCGTCCCCTCATGGCATGAATTTTTGAGAAATCGGATATCTTGACCGCTGCTTGCAAGTCAGTGCTTTCCCATTCCACAACTGGAGCATTGGAGTCCTGTCGCTCTTCTGAGCGCTCATCGGATAGTCGTTCTCGTCGTCGCATGACGATGCATAGCCGAACACTTCCATAGACAGTCTTGCCCAGCTTTTTTGTTAAAAAATATGCACGTTCTGGGTTGTCCGTTCGGACAATTACATTGCGAAGAAAATGGACGGTACCCGATCGATGATCCCTGGCATGCACATCAATGCTCTGACAACGGTGAACAGTAGGGGAAGGAAAATCGAGTGGCCTCGCGGGTGGACCCGCTGCAACCACATCGTCATAGCTCAAATCCGCGTGCATCCCGAAGCCATTGTCTTCATCATTGGGATTGTACGTACTGCTTGCGATGCTCATTATTGTCTTCGACACCAGCAGTCGTTTGAAAAATGAAACTAGTTCGAAGGTGGCTCCCGGTTCTCTGAATAGTGGGCGTACCTTCTATCCGGGAAAGGGTGAAGTGTAGTGGTCAAAAATGTCGATGTTATAACAGCCACTTCTTGCCTTTTTTGTGAATAACAGAGTGATCGTGCTTTCGTCGATTTGGCGGCAACCCTGGCGGGCAGAATACGAATGGCAGGGGCCATCTTCGAGGAAAACCGCGAAAATTGGACACAAAGGCGCGAATGCGCGAGAGTCGTGCTGCGAAGATGTCGTATTCAAACATGTACAGGCCGATATTTTCATGTGGAAAGCCTCCTTGTCGATCGTATTTATGCAAGGTCTGGACATAGTCGTGTCGTAGCACGTCTTCTTGCACGCACGCAGCATTCTCGAACTTTCAGGAGCTGCAATTTGGGCGCAACGGGCATCTATCTGAATGTGGGACAAATTTAGTTAGACTATCACGATTTAACAATATTCCGAACAAGGGCATATCATCTCACCGAGCATGGCCGTCGAATCACGTCTTATTTATCCCAAAAATTGTTTGGCTGCGGGTGCAGAAGAAAGGTCTTTGTCCATGACCGACACAATTCTGCCGCCGGGGCGGTTACTAAATTGTTGGCTGGCAATTTTTCGCGATTACGGGGCAACTATTATCGACATTGGCAACAAAAGATGCACGATCGATGCCAAAATGAAGTGCAGCTGCGCGCCCATCTCCGCATTCCGTTCTGGATGCCTTACCGGTAGCTGGAGACTTCAGTACTAATCTGGTAATACGTAGTAGTGCCAAGGCATGGATCCCCTGTCCCTTTCTTGCCGTTCAAACGGCCACAAAAGTGGGAAGGCGTTAGCCAAGAAAGCAAGTACTACAACTATCAGCACCAGCTGCTAGCGAGCAGTGTTTCTTTCGTCCTGCCCGGACGACAGCTGGCAACGGTTCTCCTTGCTTCGTTTTCTGCATGGTGGAGGAAGGCTTGTCTTCAGAAGCAGAAATCGGAACTTTTAAAACCTACACCACCTTGTACTTTGTCTCGGATACTGAAACTATAGTACTTAGTAGGCTGATCCTACCGGTATTATGATCATAGTGCGAAACGGTATCGTCGAGGGAGCTCTAGCTCGTCAAAGATGCAAGTAAGAAGGCGTAGGCTGCTCACATGCGCGATTTACACGAGGAAGCAACAGAGAGGTCGTTGAATCTCCAGTTGTTCTTTGTCTTTCGAGACATTCAAAAGTACACGCCCGGCATGTCGAGAATGCTGGTTCAATCTTGCCTTTCCTACTCCCAACAGCACGAGCCCTCATTACTATGGCTGCGGGGCTCCAGTACTGAGAAAGATCTCTAACGGAAATAGTTCAAATCTATTCCTTGTCGGCGGCAAGAAGAAGAGCTCCACGCGTCGTCGGCCGAGCTGCCCCCCCCCCTCATTCTCCTAGGGTGTAGCACTAGCTTCTGCTCTAGCCGCTTCTTGCGCCTTGCTACTTCCGTAACCCTACCAGTACTCCTACTGTAACTACTACTACACGAGCATGAGAGGTAGTAGTGCTCGCCTGTTCGAAGCAGTAGAGGCGCCTTTACATAGTAGATTTCGTTCAAGGGATGCACATCAGCAGGACGACCGACGACGACTGACTGTGATGACCGACGACCGACGGAACGCCCTTTCGACGGTAGTCGATCGAATCGGACACAAAGGCACGTGTGCATGCGCGCGCGTTAACGCCCGCCGTGCCGTTCGTACGCCCCCCGCCCGTTCGTCGAAGACGGGAGACGACGATGAATTTCACCACCCCACCCCATGCATATTTTGCACTCTATCTCTCACAAGTAGTAATTGCAATCATGCTCCGTGCGTTCACTCGTACTCATGCCCTCCGAGGCCCCGGCCGAGCTGATGTTGATCTCGCCATGAGCAAATGGTGGACCAAGAAGAGACCCGCCGAAGGACAGGTACGTCATGGTTGAAATTCAGTCCTTCGCATGCCGATGCTCCGTTTTTATCGCTGGAATCTTCTTAGCGCCTATATTAGTACTTTGGTCGATCCATTTTAATAGATTTCTCACAACGTTGCCTTTTGACTTGTTGCTATTTTGCAGATCACGAAAACGATCTCGGCCCACGAGCAACATCCCGTTGGACCATGGCTCAGGACTTTCCCCAAGAAGGTACGTAACTGAGGGAAGAGCTATTGTTGCCATTGCATCTTCGCCTGCGGAAACTCATCGACCTGACTTTCTGTTGGAACGCAGACCATTGAGCGTGCTCCATCGTACATCATCTGGGTTGGCGGAACGATCGCCCTTACATACGGTAGCATCTCGCGTGCTGATGCTTTGACAAAGGCTGAAGACTATTCGCACCGACCATAAACCACACAGTTTTATGGCGAAGCCGATGACTACTAGCAATAAAGTCTATCGTGGCGTTGAGCAGCAGTAAATAATAGAAGTTTCAAACCTTTTTCAAGCTAAGCTGTTCTGATTTTTCTTGTTGAACTAGTCCGAAAAAATCAATCTGCTGCTCTGTCTGAGAGGCGACCGTGATGGTCTAATTTATTTTCTAATAGTCAAATGGGGAGGGTTCCGGCGGCGGAGGGGCCTGGGCGTCGCCATCGACTACCCAAGGATGCGCTAAGACCTCCGCCAGTGTCAAGCGTTCCCTCGGATCCAGTACCAGCATACTTTGCAGCAAATCGCCCGCTTCCTCAGACAAGTTGATACCCCAGCTCTTTAGCTGCCGCATCAGACTGCCGTTGATGATGAGATCAAAGCGTTGATCCGTTCGACTGGCTTGGTCGTAGGGTGGAAAACCCGTCAGCATAATGTATAAAATGACGCCCGCCGCCCAGAGGTCAATGGCAAAGCCGTCAAAGGCGTCTTTATTGGCGTAAATTTCAGGTGACATGTAATTGTGTTTTCCACATACACCTTGTGGCTTCATTAGCCTTCTCATGCTACCTCGCGTGACATCCGTAACAGAACCAGGTCGCTCTGGATCATTGTAAGGGATTCTCAGGCACATTCCCATGTCAATAATGAGACAGTTGTTGGTATCGACGAGTACGTTCTCCAGCGATAAGTCGCGATGGCAAATACCTAGCGATTGCAAATGATGCAGCCCCTTCATTTTATTGATCGAACAGATTGGACAACTTAGCTTGATCATTCGAGACAACAAAGATAGCATAAAAACGCCATGGTCTGAACTTACCCAAAGTATTTGTCGAAACCAGTATCGGGCAACAGGCTCTGGCATCCCAATTTCACCTCCACTTTCTTCTGCATATTTGACAACAATTCCAAACAGATCGCCACCTGAGCAGTAGGGCATTACTGAGTACAAAAAGTCCCCATCTTGTAGGACATCACTGGCTCCCAGTACATGTGGATGCCCTGATCCCACCAGTTGCATGGCTGCCACCTCTTTAATAGGATCTTCCAATAATCTTCCGCGCATGTGATGAACACGAGCCCATTCCACCATTTTGATAGCCGCAAATTCGCTCGTAATTTCCCACACAATCGGTGCTAGAGGGCTGCCTGGTTCCATCCCGGCAGCCCGAGCAGCATCATCTGCGGCCACTCCAACATGTTTTCGCAATACCACACAGGCCCATACACTTCCATAAATAGCATCTTGTAGCCTCCGTCTGGGTCCGTATGCCACAAATTCCCCTCCTGGATGCGGGGCACCTACATCTTCACGATGGATTACTCCCTGCCAGACTTGCCGCGTCCCTGACTCAGGGTCTACTACCAGGGCATTGACACGAACTCCTCGGGCTACTACAGGAGCCGGAAACTCCAAAGGTCGAGCCGGTTCTCCTGCTTCCTCGACCTGTGAAAAAGTTATATGAGCATGTGGTGCTGGTTCCATGATGAAAGAGTAGTAGCGGATTGGAGAGTGTGTATAGTGTTTGTTTGTCGAAGTCGGACTAGTCGCGGTGGAGGGGCGAAATGCGTTCTCTTAATCTCAGCCTGATTTCGCTGATGAGTTTGTTGTCCAAATGCTTCCTTGAACGTCCAGAGTACGACCGATCGGGAAAGAAAGGAAGTGCTCGAATAATGCCGTTCCCAAGACTGATACGGACTGCCAATGATTTAGTGGGACGCGCCGATTGTTGACAAATCTGTAAATGCAGTCACTTGTCCGATGAACTTGGAAAGCCAGCACCAATCCTGCTTGTACTATCGTGCAAAAACCAGCCTGGGAATTGTTAGGAGGGTTTTTCTTGCTTCTTTCAAGGTAATGACGATGCGAAACAAGACACCGTTTGAGATGCTCCACTATGGGCGATAGACCCGCCGCTAAAACGCAGCTGTTCATCATCATGGCGCTTGCGTTCCTCTCCAATCCTCTCGTCGGATGCAGTTCCACCCGTTTGCCACAAAAGGCGCGTGGGTGGACTTCGCCATTACGTCGCCGGCCACTGCCCGCGGGCTGGGCATGCGCGCGTTGTCGGTTGTGGCACTATCACATCGGCGGCAGAGGCGCGTGCCAATGGAATTGAGTTGATCCATCTGACTCCAGCCTGGCCGTCATTTCGTCAAGCAGTAGTCCAACGTCCACTTTTTCACACCACAAAAAAATCTTCTTCGACGATCTCTCCTGCCGATGATGGGACAATCCTAAACGGCCTAGCTAGAGAAGAAACCAAAGTCAGTGTTCGAACCCTTGTATCTAAGCTCGTTTGATGCTGCATGGTCTTTGATTGAAGTTCACGTTGGAGACTTTCATATTGTTTCGTTTGTTGGAGTTGTGGTTCTGGAAGTGAAAAGAAGACGAGATGACACGCATTGTCGAAAAGATTCATAGCCGTCGGAAGAAACGTGCTCTCCTTAACGCATCCAACAAGGATGGCAAACTCCAAAACGGGATTCCCGCTGGCTGGTACTATTCCTTTGAGTTTTTCCCACCGAAAACAGAACCAGGACTCGACAATCTCCTGACACGAATCGACAGAATGACACGCCGTCTCGACCCACTTTTCATTGATGTCACTTGGGGGTCTGAGGGCAGTACATCGGCTAGAACGATGAGCGTGGCATCTCAAGCACAACGTTATTTTGGCGTCGACGTGCTGATGCACTTGACGACGACCGGGATGACCAGAGAGAGCCTCATTTCTATTCTCAATCAGGCCAAATCTTGTGGTGTCCATAACATTCTCGCATTACGAGGTGATCCACCAAGGGGCAAACGATCTTGGGAGCCCAATGATGTCAGCGGCGCATATTGCGAGCGTTCTATTGATCTTGTAAAGCTGATTCGAGAACTACATGGTGATTACTTTGGAATCGCGGTCGCTGGGCACCCTGAAGGTCATCCATCTTCGACAAGCATGGACGAGGAAATTCGACATTTGAAAGAAAAGCTGGATGCTGGTGCCGATTTTATCATTTCTCAATTCTTCTACTCTGTTCCTGCGTTTCTGGAATACGTCAAACAATGCCGTGCGAATGGTATCACATGCCCCATCATGCCAGGTATCATGCCAATCCAGAGTTTCTCGACGTTTATTAGAATGACAAAGTATTGTGGAGTCCAAGTTCCCAAGTCCATTCTAGATCGACTGGAGGCCGTTAGAGACGACGACGAGGCCGTCAAATCTATCGGGTGTGAGATCGCGGCAGAAATGTGTACCGAGATCTTGGCGAATGACGAGATCGACGTCGATGGTGTTCACTTTTACACACTCAACCTAGAACGAAGTGTAACCACAATCTTGATGAAAATGGGTGCTGTTGATTTGGTCCACCAGCCGGAATCCACAACGAATGATTCCAAAACTGATGATTTAGATGTTTTGAGCTCAACGGCCGACACTATACGAACAAACGCTGGACGAATACTGCCATGGCGCCCGTCGGCAATGGCAGAACGATCCAAAGAGGAAGTTAGGTACGTGACTATCTGTGCAATACGTGACTTTTGGGTGTATCCTATCTCATGAGATATTCTCGCTATAGACCAATCAATTGGGCGAATCGACCAAAATCCTATGTGATGAGGACGGAGGACTGGGACGAGTTTCCAAACGGTCGCTGGGGAGACGCTACCTCGCCTGCCTTTGGGGAGCTTTCCGATCTCTCGCACTTCTACACATTTACTCTCGGGAGTGAAGATGACCGCAGGGCGATGCTTGGATACAATCCAACAAAACCACAGGACGTGTACGATGTGTTTGCCGCGTACGTAGAAGGAAAGATTCCTCACATCCCTTGGTGTGAGACTCCGTTGCAAGCAGAATCCTTTGTGATTCAGAAGGAGCTTTTGGAGATCAACAAAGCCGGATTCCTTACAATCAATAGTCAACCTTCAGTGAACGGAAGGCCCAGCTCGGACAAGACTTTTGGTTGGGGAGGAAGTGGTGGCTATGTCTATCAGAAGGAGTACTGCGAATGTTTCTGCAGCCCCCGACATGCCCAGGCCTTAGTCCAGATGGTGAACGAGAACCCCAACCTAAATCTCTATGCGGTGAACATTCGAGGGGACGAGATGAGAGTTGGACTAGAACTTGGCGGCGTGACCGCCCTAACATGGGGCGTCTTTCCGAATAGGTAAGGGGCAACGCTGTTCGATGTAGGAGCTTGGCATGAAACTGGCATATCTAACATTTTTTCATTCAGGGAGATTCTGCAGCCCACTATCTTTGATCCCAGTGTGTTTCTCATTTGGTCGGAAGAAGCCTTTTCACTATGGTCTACAATGTGGCTGAATTTGTACGAAATGGACAGTCCCAGCTACGAACTGATTGAGGAGATTCGGGACACCTACTACCTTGTGGCCATTATTGACAACGACTACATCGGAACGTTGAATGAAGACTCGTTATGGAAGAAGATGCTTGATGCACACAATAAGACTAGCTAGACTTTTTTCTTGTAGCAACCCCAAATGCTTACTGTAGACTCTACATTCAATAGTTGAGCCAACGCGGTGCAAAACGTTCCAGACGTGAAAGATAAAAATCCTCTTCATGCTTGGCAAACGTCATCGAAAAACATCCTTAACCATCGTTTCCGTTCTTTATTCTTGGGGTTTCGACCATTTTTGCATTCAACGGACCATTGTTTCGGAGATTCCTTTGCCGTCCAATGAATGAGTGTCATTGTCACGAACGGACAAACGGAGATGTTCCGTTTTGATCGCGAGCGCTTTTGTCGAGGCCCCGTCGATTCTCGATGTGGCGATTTCAGCGAGAACTATTTTACGAGGTATGCGAGGTCTCATCCGCAAAGTATACGTACTAGCATTACCAATTCCACCTTGGTACTGAAATCCTGTAGCCTTCTACGGAGATGTCGTGGCAACAGCAAAACAGCGGGCGATCACGCGATGGCGAGCCACAGCGCGTACCAGGTACGACCACGCAACTGCGGCGTCGAAGTTGCCACAATCCCGAGACCAATAGCTTCTTTCAAAGAGCAATAGAGTCCCGGCCATTTCATTCCCTTCCATACATCTCTGATTGTTTTAACAATGGAGGTTGCCTCACCATTGACATTCGCTCCCAGCTCGGGTGGGACCAAGCGTCACCTTCCATGCTCCACAGGCTTCGTTGATCCGAATCGAAGCCCGTTCGCAATGGGTTTGGAGTCGTCGGAGGATTTCCATCAACATAGATCATTCAAACGCCGCCGATTCAACATGGACGTCTCCATGGACGGTGATTCCGAGAACAGTGTAAACCATGTCAGCTTTCCAATTCATCACACGCAGCAATCCCAAAAGAGTCCTTTCTTGACGTCCCCAAATGGTGAGTTCTTCCGTCATGGTCATATGTTCGGCTATTATTTTTGTCAGTTAAGCAGGAACGTGATTTTGTGACGTCATTTTGTCACTTTAGTGTCCGATTCATTATGTAAGAGGACAGTCGTGATGTCCTATCGGCACCTCCGGCTGCTTCGATTGGCGGGATGATGGATTGGTGATCTTGCGTGATGCATGCCTTTGGGTGTTCGTCTTCTTGCATGTTTCCTTCTCCTCTTCTTCGTGCAACTTCTTGACGAAAGAAGATCCATCGCAATCGGCCTTGTTGCGTGCAACATCAAGTGTGACTTTCTGTTTGACCTTCGTGCCATGGATCATGCTAACAGTGTTGTCTTGTCTTCGCAGCGGGGCAATCAACGTTCAAGCGATGTCGGTCCGAGATCTCCAGTCCGCAAAACGATCTCAACAGAGTGATTGAATCTCAGGCCGCGGAGATCGCAAGTCTAAAACACGACAAGTCGAATCTGGAGTCCTCGTTGAACGACTTGAAATCAGAACACGAGAAAGTGGTGAACGAAAATCGCATCTTGAAGAGGGCAGTCACGATCCAGCAGGAGAGACAGAACCATGCTGCTTCGGAGATTGAGGCCGCTCGGCAGTTCAAGTTCGATGCGGAAGATCGCATGAAGAAGATGGAGCAAATCATCTTATCGCTTCGATACCACCTGCAGACGCAGCAGTCGGGACCATCAAATGACTTCATGGGGTTTCCCCCTCGTCCTCCGGATGTGTACTAGGGCTCTGCACTTTCCTTCCCCTAATCAGCGGGGCCCGCTTTATATAGAATGCTTAGATCGGTTCTAATGCAGCTTGATATGATTGATATTTCGAGTTCCAGATAGGCTACGAAAGTCAAAAGAAATCGCCAATATGTTTAAACAAACTCTTTAGAGAGATCAGTTACTGTAAAGAATGACATGTATCTTGTGTTTTCCGTATGAGGCGCTTTAGTCATCGCTATCTTCATCCTCCTCTTCACTATCAGCTTCCTGCAACCAGACGACAACCGGTTCGGCTTCACCACGGAGAGCGGCACGGGTTTCTTCGTCGACAGCAGCCAAAGTGAACTCGGAACGCCCTTCATCAGCCCACTCGAGAATAGTCTCCTCTTCCAAGGCATCCTCATCATAGAATTGCTTGATCATGACTGGAAAGTTCTTGGGTTTGTCCTTGCAGAGGTACTCCAACGAAGCAATGAGGTGCCTTTCAATGATTTTGTTGCCATTGGCAATCTTGGTGGCAACTGGAGCGTACTTCTCGATTTCCTTGTTCTTGAAGAATTGAGGAGTAATGGCCGCACGGATAAAGATGTGAATCTTGTCGTGAGCCTTGAGCGCGGAAGCCATTTGCTGGTTGGTGACAAGCTCGACAATATCCTTGACCGAGGCATCGGGATTCTCCTCGAGGTACTTGCGGGTGGCCTCAATAGCGAGATCTACACAGGACCGGGAATGAAACGTTAGCTCGTATCACATAATGGAAGATTTCGGGAATGACCTGCATTTACTTACTCATGGCGCCTTCATCGTCCACTCCAGCCTCGGACACCGAATCTTCATCGTCATCAGAGACAACACCGATATCGTCCTCCTTCTTGCCAAACGCGGCCTCCTCGAGGTAGTTCTTGCCCTCTTCGCCATCACTGTTCTTATCTTTCTTCTTGTCCTTTTTGGCCTTCTTATCCTGAGAAGTAATGGCGTTAGAAATGCGGCTGGCAACATTACAATGCAAAAAAGCAAACAATGCATTCGAGACGTACCTTCTTGTTTTTCTTCTTCTCTTCGTCACTGTCATCCTTGCTCTTCTTCTTACTCTTCTTTTCCTCCTTCTTTCCCTTGCCCTTTCCAGCCTTTTTGTCCTTCTTATCTTGCGCTAGGATGTAGTTGCAGAGCTTGTGTCCCATGTCCACCATCTCTTTTGCACCACAAGCCTTGCAGCGATGCCAGATAATCTCGTTCTTGATCTTGTAGTCCGTCTCGGGCAAGTTACAGTTCGGGCAGAGCACAAACAAATCAATGTAGCGACGAATCAGCTTCTGGAGCGTATCATCCGTGTGCGCCCCGTTCACAATGGCGCGATCCGTCTCTTCATTGTAGGTGGTTTGAGCACCCAGCTCACAGCCAAAGAACTTGTTCACTTCGCCCGCATTGCGGTGCAAGGCCAGTCCAACATCAGAAATGTTCGGGATGTTCGTCTTGATACCGTTTCCAGAGCCTTCAATCTTTCCAAAGACTGCCGGCATTTTGTAACGATATTCAGGATCGTCAATGGGGGTCGTACCCGCCAGGTTGATAATGGTTCCTCCTCGAATCGGCATGATGATATTTTTAGCTTGTTATACGTATATTGCAACTCCAGCGATAGGGCTGAGGTTGTTGGAGATGATTGCTTTTGGACGACGAAATGATCTTTGTACTTTCCGGCGCGGTAGCGTCGGAGAAGGATGCGAAAGAGTAAATGCTAGTAGGAGCAATGATGTACGGAAAGCAGTCACGCGAATTGGTGGCTGCGATCGTAGTAAACAGAGATTGAATAGGAGCCGTAATGGTGCTGATTTGGATGTCCTGAAATGAAGAATCCAAAGAGGGTATTGCCATGGACGGTGCTGATGGAAGACGTAAAGGTTGTTACAATGAGATAGAACGAAACGGAGAGGGGAATCTGGAGGTCGCCATCATTTGGTGGAGTGGCCGCGCCCACGAACAACCACACAAACCCGCGCATGGGCTGGCGGGCGGTCGTTTCCACGACCTCTACTGCCTTCCACTTGGAACTTGCACGTTCTGAACTCTACGTGGGATTTCTACTGAGTCCAACGTAAAAGTGACTTTGAATCTGTAAACATATATAAGTTTATGTGTACGCTTTTGCACTATGCATATTGTTATCTTTGACTTTTTCTTTTCTCTTCTCTGCAATCGCAACTGGAACGAGCGCGGCAGCCTATTAATATTTCACGTTGGATCACGTACACATGGGTGCGGAATGGAAACGCCGGCGGCCGTCGGTGGCACTCTTTGCGCTCATACAGACATTGATGACGACGACAAGTGATGACCTCCGTCTCTCACTCTCTCCTCCATCAGACCTTACTTATCACTGAAAGGACCAAAGGGACAACTCCATTGTACCCTACGATTGTCTTTGAGTTCCAGCCAACCCAAGAGGCACGTAATTAGTAATTCTGCTTCCATAGTTTCCAGCTACTAGAAGGTGAAGGGGCGGATTGAAAATGACAGAGTACGGAACGGAGCTGCTTCGTCGGCAACTGAATGGTACGTATCACGAACGGATGGGTGTCTTGATGGCCACCACCGCTGCAATTACCCGGTCGGCAAATCACAGCGAACGAAAGGCGATTTCTATCAGCTTCGCTTCGCGGGGGCATGGGGGCTTTGCGCAATGGCCGATGAAGTGGTTTATCGTGAGCGCCGTGGTGAAACATGAGAAGTTTGTGACTGACATATCCATTTTGTCTCGTAGATCTGGCCAAGAACCCGATTGACTTAGTTTCGGTAGGATTGGTAGACGATAGCAATGTTTATGACTGGGAAATTTTGATCATGGGGCCGGACGGAACCTTGTATGAGGGGGGCTTCTTTAAGGCCCGTCTAGTCTTTCCTTCGGACTTTCCAAACATGCCACCCACCATGACGTTCATTTCCGAAATGTGGCACCCGAATGTGTATGAGGATGGCCGGGTTTGTATTTCCATCCTCCATCCACCTGGAGAGGATGCCTTCAATTCGCAAGAAAGTGCCGATGAGCGATGGAGACCGATTCTGGGAGTGGAGCAGATCCTTGTGAGTGTCATTTCCATGCTGAGTGATCCCAACGATGAGAGTCCAGCAAACTTGGATGCGGCTGTAATGTGGAGAAATGACCGAAATGCCTTTAAGAAAAAAGTCCGACAGGTGGTCCGAAAGAGCCAGGAAGAGTGCTAAAAAGAGTGAAACACATACACACACACAAGTCACCGGATGAGGAACGAGAGGGCGCAGGTCTAGACAGACAGATGACCACGAGATCCCTGACTGTTTGCTGCACAAAGTGGGTGATTGTCAAGAGGCGATTCATCAGGAAAGGAGCAGTATGGTGTATTTTCATGCATTAAAGGTCGATTGAAGCAAGCACCTTTGTAATTATTAGTTCTAGAACCCAGAAAAAATCAGACTTGCAGCTTCTTGTCTACCCAGCGTGATTCCATCTTAGTTTTATTGTTCAAGATACTTCGTACAGATATTCAAAGGGATGTACAGACAGTACGCGCACTACCGCTAGGCAAAGACGATGCCGCGTGGGATTAGTAACCGGGGCACCTGGAGTGTAGAAACCACCAATCTTTGATCATCACAATAATAGTTTCTTCTTTGTAGTCGGGATCGAGAGACTTTTCTACACGTTGACTATAATGCTTATCAATAGCACCTGAAGAGCCGAAATCTTCGTTTGAAAGCACTCATGTATCGTAGCACCAAGGTAGTCATGAGGTAGGCTACAGTAGACTATCCCACCACGTGAATGAAGATAGTTCTTATCGGTCGTTTTAGTCGTCATGATGATCCTTTTAGTCGGAACCTTTTTTCGTCGTCCCGTCGAACTTTTCTCGCGGCGACCATGGAGGGAGCTTTTGCGACAGTGTCGTCCACATTCACTCAACTTGATTGAGGTCAGTACCGAACGTGACGACCGTCATCGACATCATCACACCTTCGTAGCACCAAGATTCTGTGCTTGCGTCGACAAAGTTATTTCATCGGCGTATGGGTAACAACCAGGCTGTTGACCAAGAAAAGATGACTGTAGACGACGATACATCGGAAGCACCTGATGCCGGTTCGGCGGCAGACGAGGACGCCTCCCACGCAGAGGCGAGCAAATCAGTAGCCACGGAAGAAGATTCCCATGTGGATGACGAACGGAGTATGGCCACTGCTCCCGATCAGGAAGACGATGAGGACGACGACGACGATGAAGATCAAACTCAGGACAAGATCGCTTCCACGCCGGGAGGTGGTGACGAGGATACGGCTTCCAAGGCGGAAACTCCTAGCAGTGCCGCTGATGGTACTTCTCCCTCAAAGAAGAAGAAGAAGCGGAGAGGGGTAATACCGCCGTCGGCAAGGAAAGGCCGAGCGCCGGCGGTCAAAGGGTTGACAATTCCCTTTCGAACCGTGAAGAAGGTAGGAACATGCAGTTAAAAGTCAGGGGGGATTCTGTTCTCGATTGGTGGATACTCATATTGCAAAATATCGACAGGCAATGAAATTGGATCCTGATATTCCGATTGTTCAAAACGAAGCAGCAATCATGACGACAATGGCGGCCGAACTTTTTCTAAAAAGTCTGGCAAAAGAAAGCCAACAGATTGCCAAGAATCGGGGTAGGAATACCATTCGGTACGTACCAGCCCAGCCGCCTAGAATCTAAAATACTACTTTTCTGTTTCCACTAAAGAACTTGCTCACACTTCTTTATATTTTGCCAGCTACGAAGATGTCGCCGAAGCAAGAAGCAATGATCCAGCGCTTGCATTCTTGCAGACTTTACTTCCATAAAAGTATAGACTACCCTGATCGAATAGGCTACTAGACAATTTCTCTGTTTCTTATGATAGACAACGAGGAATATAGACCAATCACTCCTCCCAAAGAATGATAGATTCTTCCTCGAATGCGTTGTAAAGAAGAACTTCACAATGCCGCGATCTCCTTGTCAATTTGGCCGGCCAAAATTAGCTCTTTAAGCGTCTCATACTGGTCTTTGGTAAGGCTTATTCCCTTGTTGCCAGGAAGGTATTTGCCGTTCTTTTCGTAGAACTGAAGGGAAAGAAGGCTGCGGTGAGTGACATTCATTGTGCAGGTGGTCATTCAATGTCATTGGTGCCACCTGAAACAATACAGTAAGATTTGCGTACATACCTCACGAATGTCGACAAGAACGTTACCTTTGAACGTTCGAACAGTGCATCGTCTCTTGCTTGAAAGTTCAAAGAAGGACTCCCCGTTGTCGTTCTTCAGCACAGGGCTGGAACTTTCTAGTTCTGTTTCACCGGCATCCTCATCGTCGTCAGCCTTTTCTGCCTTGAGCTTCTTCGGTTTCGGTTCCTCACAAGACATGATGATACCTGTAATCAATAAAGGATGAAGAAAAATAAAGTATCTGTAAATCGGAATGGCTTTCTGGAGGTGCAGGACGCCATCATTGTCGACAACCGAAACAAAAAGATTTTCTCGATGCATCTCGTCTCTCGCGGCCGGCGGAAAATCTGTCCGGGACTCGACCGTGAATGAGCACTTTTCAAAATCTCGCGATGATGTGGGAGGCATTCGTAGTACCTCCTGTTATCTCTCTGGGGTTGTTGTCCGCGTTTTTGCCACCATCTACGGAATCTATACAACGAGTTCACCTCTCCCGTTACTATCGTTTCTTCTCTTTTGCACCATGTGTCCATGTGAATGCTTGCAATAAGAGTGTTGCTACACTAATTTGCGGGGAGACGCTGGGTATGGGACAGAAAATAGAGTAGTATACAGACTGGTTTTATAGTATCTATAGTTGAGAAGGTCCCGCCACTTAGCTCATTCAGCAGTCGTTCGCCCGCTATCATGCCGTTTCCAGTACTCTGCCGTTGATCTCCCGCAGTGCCATTGGCACGCATTCTGGAACTCGGGTGGGCGGTGCAATCTTCCCTCGCCGTGCACTGATATGCAGATCCAAAAACTCCACAACCTTGTCTACAAAGGCCCCCGTCGGCCGTAACAAAGCTTCAATGTTATTATGGCCCGCTCCGTCCACCCAGAACGGCTTTGCCCGCCATTCTTGTGGCAACGCCATGAATAACTCCTCTCCGTGCCAAAAAGGTACTACTTCATCCTGCGTACCGTGTACAATAAAAACGGGGCACCGAATGTTTGGAGCGTAATCAATGTTGGGAAACTATAGCAAAAACCAGCGTGTTAGAACAAACAAAAGTAAATAGGTACAAAGTATTTTCAAGCAGCGTTACTCACCTTATCTCCAACCATTGTGAATCGAAAGTCAAAAGCCACACGATAAGCACTCAATAGCGGACTCTGCAAAATAACTCCTCCGACACTCTGTCCTTCTCTTGCCGTTTTCGAAGCAAGGTAGCATGACGGACCGGAACCAAGGGATCTTCCGTATAGAACAATTTGTTCCGGTTGGACCCTTCGGACTTCTAGTAAATATTGAAAGGCAGCTTCAATATCGGCATAGCAATTCTCCTCATTGGGAACACCATTAGACTTTCCGTAGCCAGTGTAATCGTACGCCATAATGTTCACTCGCAAGACCCTTGCTAAATCGTTGAACCAATCGTAAATCATCCCCAGGTCTTCGGCGTTTCCGTGAGAGAACAGAATTGTCACTTGGGCATTTGGACGTTCAATGAAGAAAGCAGGGATTCTGGAGCCTCTTGCCGTATTTAGCCAGAAATGTCGCGAGGGGTGTAGATACGTTGGTGGCGGCGGTTGGAACAAAAGGGAACTTATGGCATCCCCCATGATGTCAGTATTTTATGGAGAGCCCAAATTTGACGCCCAGAAAGAAATAACAGCTGAAATCGAATTTTCGAGTCTTTCACAAGAAAAAGGGAGTCGTTGCTTGATGGCAACTTGCCTGTCTATAGCAGTAGCAGATTGTAGGTGTTTTGATGAGTGGTGGCAGGACTATGTTAACGTGAAAACTCGGCCATTGTCTCCTCCCTGCATGCTCCCACTCTTTTTGCTTTTCGTCGTGCCAATTTGCACGCCCGGCGTCAAAACAATATTCATGCATGAGGATATTTCATGAATTCAACGGAGATTAAAGGCCATGTCAGCGAGCGGATGGTCGAAGGAGTCGATGGGGGAACGTCAGCGCGCCATAGCGCGCATGCCGACCCATGGGCGCATTTTTTGCCTCCAAGAGGAAATGTTCTTTGCCATCGTCATCTTCGCCCCTGATCATTCGTATAATCAGCCATTCCCGTTATGAAGGAGTAGTTCATCAATCGATCCTCTCTGATCATGGATACGACTTCACTGTTATCATAGCATGGGCACGATGAGAATGATTATGATGCAATGTAAAGTGCTCCGAGCAGGGTCGTTCACCGTCGCCCCGCGCAGGATTGTGAGGCGGGCATTCTTGTCATCGGATCACAAGGGCTTCAAACCCATCCAGGTGACGGGTCCCACCAAGAAGGAATCGGCATGGGAAAGCGGCGCCCGCCTGGTCAAGAACACAAAGATCGAGAATCAATACACAGAGACGATTCGGGCCGAAGTGGATCCCGCCGCTCAACTCCGACAAGTCGAGGATGAGCTCAAGGGGATGATTGGTCAGGCACTGGGACGACAAGGCGAAAAGATTTTGACGTTTATGCGAGCCATGGAACAAGAACGACAACGATACCAACAACTGCTAGAGCAGCATGGGCCGAGTGATAAAGTTGTGTTGGAGTCAGCGGTAAAGCACAATGGCTATCGAAAGGAATGTGTCCAGGCACGATGGGAGCTCATTGTGCATCGGCAAGCGGTTGGATTTATCGTTGGAAATCACAATTACGTCATGGAAACCTTTCCCATTGAAGATGCCTTGCCGACAGAACCGAGGAATGGAAATAGTGAGGAGGAAGAAAAGGAAGCTATCCGACGGAAAGAAGAGCAGAGAAAAAAGTTCTCGGATCAACTGGATTGGTGGCAGCGCGTTGGTCGTTGGCGTTGAGTTGATGAACGATCTTTGCCTAGCATTGCTGCAGGGTTTTGAGCCTGGTTCATGAAAGCGTTTGGATAGTCACTCAGTCAGTCATCACAATATTGGGGCTATTTTCTTCCGTTTTTCTCTGGCGCGATAAAAGTGTTGGCCTCCGGGCACGGATACGTAGATAATAAATCCTCTCCCAGAGTCATCTTAAATTTTATCGAATGATTGGTATCTAAAGCGTTGTAGGATTTTATTCTATTGTGATCGTTTACGTTCAAAATGAAGACCAGTACCGCAACTTGCAGATGTACTGGTGTGTTGAAAAATGACAAATCCTTCGAATTGCTGCTACCGCCCAAAATTTCCTGGGTTCTACAGATACGATATTGCACCATTCACCAAGTCTGGTCGCTCACAGAGAAGTTGGTACGATGTGTTAACAGCGACTCTTCCATCCAAGGAAGATGCAAGCAAGAAGGGATAGAGTCCAGTCTCCGGATCTGTCGTACCCAGGATATCTGTGTTTGCGCTCACAATATCCCGAAGCCCTTCCTCCCAGGCCATTCTATCTCGGATCGCAATGAAAATGGGCGCATCATTATTGTTGTCTCGTCGACCTGCTGCTTCTGGATAGGCCTTAAGCAACTCGCCAATCACCTCCACATCTTTTAGTCGGAAAGGCCGCCTTTGTACAATCAAGTGCAAAGGATAGTTTCCGTCACCATCTGGTACAGCTGCCCACTCTGGATGCCGCTTAATCGCAACTTTCAGTGTGTTTAAGGCCGCTCGGAGGTGTATCAGGCCATGCAAGCCATATTGTGTCGAATCGGGATCAAGATCACTGGGGCATGACGGGGCCTGCTTGAATGCTTCACGGGCGAGAAATACCACCTTTTCCCAAAATCGGTCGAAATGCCCTTCATTCACCTCATCTCCTTCCAGAATGCGTGCGATCTGCATGTGCCCTTGGATACTTTGGAGATGGGATTGCCACAAAGCCGTCAGAGCCGTGTGATTATAATCGTAAGTTCTTGAAGTAATAATGGAAGGGTTCTTTTGCACGATCAATTTGATTACGTCGAGCGATGCTTGACTTCCACAAGCGCTGTGAAGAGCTGTTCCACCAAATAAATTCCGAAGATGCAAATCGTTTGGCTCCATATAATCTAGCAATAGCTGAACTTTGTTCGTTGTTCTTTGGCTTGTCCAGACAAGACTATGAAGTGGAGTTGCCATGTAAACATTTTCTCGGACTCTGACCGCCTCTGGATAGAGTTTCAGCACTTTCTCATGCAATTCAATGGGAGCAGGAGGCTTTGAGCAAAGGCGATGAAGCACTGTTCCTCCCGTCAAAGGATCTACGTCCCTTATACGCTCGGGGTGTTTCTCGCAAAACGCATTGACTGCGTCCCAATCAGCATTCTCGATCAACTGGGCGATTGACAAGGAATTCTGAACCTCCATGGTCTCGTCACTATCTTGACTGTGGTGCGGGAAATGATTTTGTACGGCAGGGTTTGCGTATTGTCTTGGGTTTGGGAAAAGTGAGAGAGATGTGGGGAAACAAAAAGAAGAAAGTCTCTTGGCGGACCGAAAAGTGACTGCGACATGATGAGGCGCGGGAATACCGACGACTGACACGATCGTAACTGTTTTACTTCGCACCATCAGGAATACTCGGCAAAATGTCGCGCATTCTCGCCTATCGTTCGATAAGGCCTGAGTTCTAATAGCCGTATACGTCATCAGGCCTTTTATGTAGCATTATGGGCATATATATTTCAAAACGTCCGGAAATCGTCCAAGCGTCGGCAAATCGTCCAAGCGTCCAGAAATCGTCCAAGCGTCGGCAAATCGTCCAAGCGTCCAGAAATCGTCCGAACGAATCGTCGGGACCTTAACAGTTCGAAAAGAGCGGTAACCGTATCACTCGTATGCAAACGGCTACCGGTATGTATGCACAAAAACTCAATCGCACTGATACTGATCGCACAACGAACATCAATCAACCACAAAAAAGCGTCCCTCCCTTATCTCTACTCTACAGAAACTGTCGCCACCTCAGCCACCTCAGACGATGGACATTCTTTCAGCTAGGGATGTTCTCGACAAAGGGCTTGCCATTATGGGCATGCGCACTGATGGCAGGTCAGGTTGGTTCTTTCACGTGTTAGCCCAGGGTGTGGCCCCCACTAGCGAATTCATTCGGGATGTGTTTGATTTTTACTGCTCGGAGGATAACAATGAAAGGGATTTCTTTGTCAATCTTGCCTTTGATCAATTCAAAGAGCGTCTGGTGTCCTACATAAAGGACACCCAAAAGAATCTTACCCGTTCTACACAAGAAGAGGAATGGCTGGTCCATGATCGGGTCCACTATCCTCGTGCGACCCACAACGAAAGGGGGGAACCAGTCTTCGACATGGATCCTGCCAAGCTTCTTTTGCGGGAAGACGTCGAAAATGGCTTGGCATCAGCGATGTCCCCACAGGAGCTGTGGGCTTCCAGGCCGGAATACCACAAGTTCAAGCTCGCAATATTTCGCCACCGGATCTATCAGGAGATCCGTCTCTCCAAGTACATTAACTACTTGGAGGAAAAGCGCAGAGTAAAACGGGATGGGGAAAGAGCAACACGCAATCAAGATGTATAATTCTCTAGAGTAATAATAATAGACCAGTAGTACGAAGAGTCATATCTAGCCTTTTGGCAGCTGCTGGGTAGAGCGCAAGTGTAGCAAACCAGAATGTATCAAAGGGCGACTACTGCTAGCTATTACTTGGAGGCCCGACATAAGGATAACTTCTCTACTATTCGCTATCACTACCTTGATGCAAGGCTTTTGGCTCTTCCCACCAGTCGCTCAGCCAATCGTTGTCACTCCTTTTCTTCCCACTGTCCGCTTCCTCGTCATGACTCGTAAATGCATCTTGTATTGCCTGGCCCTTTTGTTCTTCTGCCATTTTGATTCGACATGCGTTTTCTTCTCGTTGTACCAGTCGTTCCAATCGTTCCGCTTCGGCTTGTCGATCATAATTGGACCTGGCGGCGATCCCAGGATCACTATATCTCAAAAGCCGCCGACAAGAATCTTTCAATGTGCACTACGTCGTTTGTAGGATCGAAATAGTTGTGAAAAAATTATGGCTAAGTTAAAAACTAGATGTATTTCTCATGCAAGTTGTCTCGTAGGCTCTCGTAGTTCTAGTAGAGTCGAGACCTTTGACATGCATCGACAACAATCCGAACAGGAGGTTGATGCATCTTGTAGTAGATTAGCTACGACGTTGTACTAGGGTTCTTTGGACGTCGTCAGCTACTCTGGAATAAAGTATAGTCACCGCAATGTCATCGAGGTGCCAGATCTTAGGTGGCATTGACACTAGGATCTCATCGGCATTCGACCAGCAGGAGTCATGCGCGATGCCTGTGTCGTGCAACGTCACGTCGTCGGTGACGTCAATAGGTTATGGGCCTGTCCGAGGATGTCCGAGACCGGCCTAGCGTCCGCGTCCGCGCGCAACGCTTTCGTCATGCTACGTCATCACACATGATGTCGCACATGACTAAGTAGACTAATAATTTTGGACTACAATCATTCGAAGGAGTCGACGTGCAAAGCAGTGTACTGCACCCGCCCCCATGACGGAGGGACAGGACTTAACTATGATACGGATGTATGTTACGAATGTTCCAAGTCTGAGTAACGGCACCCTTCTGGATACGTACTGTACCGTTGTCATTCACGGCGACGATTGGATACGGACCATCGTAGGGGTTAGCACCGAACTTACGTTGTTGGTCCTGCTTGATCATGATCTGTTGGCCTGCGCGATACTCATACGGCAATCGCGTTTTGTTTTCTGCCGCATTGTTCTTCGCAATGCGTTGCATCTTGCGCTCACGGATGAGCTTCCAATTAGCTTCGAAGCGGGTGTTGAGAATAGCATCTCTACCGAATACTAGTTGCATCGGCGTAGCCTGTAGCGTAGTGTGGTATGTCGCGCGAACAGCGAACATCACGGCTGCCAGGATTCCATCGAGTCCGACTGTATCGTCTGAGTGCTGCAGTTCAAACGTACGAATCATGTTCCCGATAGTTTGGTGTACTCGTTCGAGTATTGCGTTCGCCTGCGGATTCCTCGCAGTGATTGGGCGCGCAAGCACGCCGTAGTCTTCCTTGACCATTCGCCGGAATTCGCCCATGAACTCCGTACCGCGGTCATAAATAACCTGTTGCGGCCACGGGTATCTCGTGAACCACGTCTTTTCGGCTAATTCGGCGATACTAAAAGCCTCTTTATTGGGTACGCGAACCATCTCAAACCAGCCAGTTGCCGGATCAATCATGGTAAGGCACCAAAGCTCGAGTTGTTTCTGTTTACCCTTATTTCGTTTACCCTGGTTAATCGAGTAGGGGCCTATGAGATCGACACATAGGATTTCCCAAGGTTCGCTCTCGGGTTCCTTAATTGGTAGGTGCCCGTACTTAAGGGTCTTGCGTTTTGTTAATTGGCACAACCTGCATTTTTTGCAGATATCGACGACATCGGCTCGCAGTCCTTTCCAGTAGAAGTGCTGCCGAATCGTGTGCTCTGTTCGGGTCTCGCCCGGATGACACAGTGTCTCGTGGTACCACTCAACGCATCGGCGTTGGAGTGACTGCGGAATAACTATCTTACCATCTCTAACTACTAGAGGACGTTTCTTACCGCCCCCACGAAAAACCTTTACACTATATCTACTGTCCAACGCTGCCTTTTGGAGCAGCGCGGTATCTTTTCGCTGATGTCGCATAATGTACTTGTAGGTAAGGGGGAAGACGCTTTCAGGTAGTTCGTCGCCCCCAAAGTACTCTGCGAAATTGGCCTCGGTAAAGGGCTTTTCGTCCTTACCAAGTCGACTAAGAGCGTCCGCTACTACATTCGTCTCACCTCGAACGTAGACGAGTTCGGGACCATACTCTTCGAGGATGAGTCGCCAGCGCATAACGCGTTCGGTATTGAAGTTTTTATAGGTTAGATTCTTGTGGTCGGTGTAGACGCGAATCTGTTGACCTAGGAGAATCGTACGGAACTCCTTGAGTGTCTCTACAATAGCTAGTAGTTCCCGCTCGGTAGTAGTATACCGTGTCTGCGCGGGATTGAGTTTGCGACTATAGAACGCGATAGGCTTACCGTTCTGCGAGATGACCGCGCCAAGCTGCGTGTCGCTCGCGTCAGTATGTATATCAAACGGTAGATGAAAGTTCGGGTAAGTTAGGAGAACCTCCTTACTTATTATTTTCTTCATCGTGTCAAATGCCTCTTGGTGCGCGCCGGTCCACTCCCACTTAGCTGTTTTCGACGTAAGTGATGCGAGCGGGGCGAGGATGTGCGAACGGCGCACCCACATGTCGCGATAATAATTCACGATACCGATGAAAGCGCGTAGTTCCTTTTTATTGCGCGGTGCGAGCATGGCTTGGATTGCTTGCACTTTGGTTGCTACTGGTTGGATGCCGTCGCGGGTAATCCAGTAGCCAAGGTATTCGAGCTCCGCTTTCGCGAAGAAGGACTTCTTGATGTTCACCTTGAGTCCCGTGTCTTTCAGACGTTGTAGTACCACGTCGAGTTTCTCTAGGTGGTCTAGGTAACTACCCTTAGTAAGTACTAGAAGATCGTCTATGTACGTACGTATGTACTCTAGGTCTGCGAACAGCGACGACATCTTTTCCTGGAAGATATCGGGGCTATTGCTGAGTCCCATAGGTAGTCGCTGCATCTCATATTTTCCCCATGGGAAGACGAGAGTGCAAAGTTTCTTTGCGTTCGGACTAAGTTCCACATGGTAGTAGCCCATGTTTAGGTCTAAACTAGTAGCGTACTGAAAACCTTCTAGTTTTAACAGTAGCTCTTGTATCTTTGGTAGCGGGAATGGCTTCCGCTTGATTCGCTTGTTGAGCTCGCGAAAGTCGTTTATGAATCGTACCGTCTTGTCCTTCTTTGGTATGATGAACGACGGTGCCGCCCATTCAGAGCGGTTAACTTTCTTTAGTACGCCGACTGCGCAGAGGCGATCGACCTCGTCGCGTAGCGTCTGTTCATATGCCTTCGGCACTGGATATGGCCTCGCATGATATGGCGTGACATTAGGCTTTAGCTCGATATCATAGGGCTCGCCTTTCCAAGTGCCGAGCGTGCCGTCAAAGAGCGTCTCATGTTTCTGAAGAAGCGTCTTGAGGGCGGATTTATCTTCTTCCGACAGATGGTCCATCTCGGAGATTTTCTGCGGAATGTCCGCTGGGGCATATTTAGCGTCTAAGATTTGTTTAATAGACTTGGCACCACCATCTGCGTCGGCCTGCCAGGCGTCTTCGTCGGGCGTCTCGCCATATATCTTCATTGCTATAGCAGCTGAGTCCCATTCGACTTCCCTTGTCTTGAAGTCGAACTTGACACCTAGTTCTCGCAGAAGATCTCTGCCAATGATCATGTCGTAGTTGCCAAGGTCGGATGTCACCTGGAAGACCCATTCAATCACCCTATTGGCATGAAATTCCGGAAGTTTAAACTGGATTTTTACTTCGCGGTGTGTCTCGACGACACCTCCAGCTGTCGTGAAGGTGGTTCTCGATGGTGTCGTCCTGACACGTAGTTTCTTGACATGTTTCTCGGAGATCAGTCCTCGTGATGCTCCGGTGTCTAGTAGCGTCGTCAACGCTGCCGCCTTGGCCTTGCCTAGGCGCGTGTTAATTTGCGCGAAACAGTACGGAATTTCGTCTGGCGCGGTTTTCTGGCGTTTTGGTGAGCTCCGGTTGTACAGTCGTGTTATCGCGTGCGATTCCGCCGCGATACGGTAATTAATGCATTGGTCCAATGAGGCGAAGACCTCGCCCGGCTCGGACGGTATATAGACGGATGGGCGCGCATGTCGTGCCCCATCGCGTTGCTCGTGGAAAACGAAAACTTCGTCACATCCGCAATTTTTGCGTTTCCCACCTGCTCTTTCAGAGACTTTGTAATAGGATAACTCGTCCTTATGATTATGCATTAAACTAGATTTTTCGTGTACAACTCGCTCACACCTTCAGTTTTCATCGTCGCTAGCGACAAGGTTAGCCAAGAGTTCGTCCACATTGAAGTTTTCCTCGTCGGGTGGATCAATCGCCTTGCGCTTGCGTTCGTCCTTGACCGCGTCCTTGACCATGTTCTGGATCATGGCATGCAGTTCTTCTTTCTTGTTGGCGCCGCCATCGTCACGTACCCAAGTACGGTTGCCGTAACGAGGCTTCTTTTCGCCGTTCTTGATGAAATTTCCGTGGGCGGCAGCCATCTTCTGGGCCTGCGCCACCACCATCTTGCAGTCCCCAGTGTTGTGGGACCAGTTGGGGCCATGGTAGGCACATTTAAAGGGAGGAGTCTTGTCATTGGCGCCGCGCTTAGCAGCGGGCTTCGAGTGATCCATTCTCGGGTCTCGCTTCCCCTTCGGAGGATGGGCGCCATCTGGCTTTGGCTTACGGACGTGATTAGCTTCATGTAACTTTTCAGTGAATTCGAGGCGCTCACAGAACTGGGTGAACTCATCCAAAGTGTGATCAATCGGCTCAAAACCTTGTAGGATCATCTGCTGACGCCAACTAGCGGGGATAGCAAACTCTGCATGCTCGATAATCTCGTCCTTGGGTAGCTTGTTCCTGTCGCCACGCGTAGTATCAAACAACGCCAAATAATGGTTGAGCTGCTGGAAGCGACTGATATACTCCTTCATGGTCATCTCGGGAGGCTTGCGACACAAACGGCGCATGTAGCGTTTCTGAGTTTGAAGTGCACGAGCCGGGAGAACGTAATTGGTTACTCCTTGTAGGGTCGCCTTGAGATTTGCAATCGTTTCGTTTCCAGCGGCTGCTGCCGACTCTTCGAACCTGGCGAGAGCCTTTCCGATGAGGATACGGCGATAGAACTCGTACCTCTGCGGACCAGTGGTCAAGTTCTGCCCCTTGATCACTTTTTCCGCCTTGTCTTGCAAGCGAAACCAGGTCTCGGCCGACTCGTCGCCATTGAAAGGCAGAATCGAGAGTTCAAACTGAGTCGAGTTTGGATCGTCGGGAATGTTGCGGCACTTGAAGGTCACAAGCTTCTCTTTGTTCACAATCACTTCCGGTTCACGTTGGATAGGGATTGGAGCGCGTTGAAAACCCCTTTTCATCATGTCGTTCCGAGGGATAGCGGCGACGGCCGCGACGGTTGCGTTAGAAAGCTTCATCTTGATGGTAAGTTAGTCTTGATCACGACGATTGTCGTGGAGTGTTAACACTATGCACTACGTCGTTTGTAGGATCGAAATAGTTGTGAAAAAATTATGGCTAAGTTAAAAACTAGATGTATTTCTCATGCAAGTTGTCTCGTAGGCTCTCGTAGTTCTAGTAGAGTCGAGACCTTTGACATGCATCGACAACAATCCGAACAGGAGGTTGATGCATCTTGTAGTAGATTAGCTACGACGTTGTACTAGGGTTCTTTGGACGTCGTCAGCTACTCTGGAATAAAGTATAGTCACCGCAATGTCATCGAGGTGCCAGATCTTAGGTGGCATTGACACTAGGATCTCATCGGCATTCGACCAGCAGGAGTCATGCGCGATGCCTGTGTCGTGCAACGTCACGTCGTCGGTGACGTCAATAGGTTATGGGCCTGTCCGAGGATGTCCGAGACCGGCCTAGCGTCCGCGTCCGCGCGCAACGCTTTCGTCATGCTACGTCATCACACATGATGTCGCACATGACTAAGTAGACTAATAATTTTGGACTACAATCATTCGAAGGAGTCGACGTGCAAAGCAGTGTACTGCAAATGCTCGTCTGGTGATGAAGAAGCGATTCATCCTCCTCTGATGACGAGTCCTCCACTGATAATAGAGTTGTGGATGATGCGAGGAATGATTCGCTTGATCGCAGCAAGACAGTCGCCTTGTCGCTGCCGCCCGTTGCGCCAAGAAGAGCGATGATGCACGCCCAGTCGTTGCCGCCGCCGCCGCCTCCATCAGTCAAAGCACCAAGTAGCAGTCAAGACGCAGAGATGTAGCGTATGGCAAAGTAATAAATCCGTAGACGCTCCTTTGGTGACATTTGCCATCGTCGCGGGCGTCGAAGCAATTAAATGGTGATATCATTGAAGGAAGATTCATCAATCGTCGGAGCGTCGGAAATCGTCCAGAAATCGTCCGGAAATCGTCCGAGCGTCGCGCGGACGATTTCCCGACGTTGGACGATTTCTGGACGCTCGGACGATTTCCGGACGCTAAGTTTGTTTTACACTGGAAGATCACGTACTTTCCCAAGGGGTCGGACGATTTCTGGACGCTCGGACGATTTTCGGACGCCCGAAGGCGTTCGGACGATTTTGTTTTATCTAGTGTTTGTGCGTGTTCGAATTCTAAATATCATGCGTTAAATCGTAATCCCTGGTAAAAAACGTCCAGAAATCGTCCGCGCGTCCAGAAATCGTCCGCTCGTCCAGAAATCGTCCAAGCGTCGGGAAATCGTCCGCGCGTCGGAAAATCGTCCGGCGGGCGGGCCATGGGACCGTTATAGGCCTTTCATCTGTTTATGCCCGAAGTTTTCCCTTTTAAATAAGCCTGATCGGACCGAAGACGAGAATGCGCGACATTTTGCCGAGTATTCCAGTCGATTATCCCGACTTCATTTCACTATCGTTACTCTAGCTACCAAAGGCAAATAGTTCTTGACTAGCTAGTAGTACTCCAGGCAGTAGGCTCGGGGGGACAACTTCTTGCTCGTCGCCCTCATAGGAAGAGGATGTACTGCAAATGTCCCACAGTCTATCCCTTTCCGACACGCCGATTTCTTACCTCCATTTCCACCTCTACTGTCCACTAGTTGTAGTATGGGGCCCCCATGGAAGCTAGTTCCAAGCCTCCACGCTGAACTTGCCAAGCCGCTGTAGTTTGTTCAAGAATGCCTTCGACTCCTTTTCCCCGCCCAAACGTTTGCTCAAAGCCTCCACAATTTCTTCCTTGACGGCCCGCGCCATTTGGGGTCCTCCCGCGATGTAAATAGCTCCATTCCGCTCCAGCAAATGCTGGACAATCAATGATCCATCGTCTGCCTCTCGAAGCACTTTTTGAACGTAAATCTTTTGGAATTGGTCCCTGCTAAAGGCTGTCAGGAGTCTTAGAAGCTTGCGATCAGCTAATGACTCCCATTCCTCCCTATAGTAGTAGTCGGCACTGGATTTGCGACATCCAAAGACCAGGATGTTATTGTTTTCATCCAGAATCGCAGCGTTTCCGGAACTAGAAGCGAGAGCAGATCCAACGGCTTCGCGCTCAAGAAGGAGTGAACGCATGGGAGCAACTCCGGTACCCGAACCGACACAAATAATCGGAATATCAAACGAAGCGGAATTACTTGAACGTTCCAGGGGGAGTTTTCCGAAGCTTCCGGGACGAATCCAGACTTGCAAGAGCGGAGGGTCCTCACAGTGTGCCGGAATCATGCGTGATAAGTACTCGGAGCAAAGGCCATAATAGGGTCTCCCAAGCCTGGTTTTGCCCTTGACGATTGCCACGCATAGTTCAATGGCAAAACTTGAGGCATTCACCACCAAATCTTTGGAGGGGGCGCTGGCAATACTGAAGTCGCGTGGTCGGATAGAGGGTAACAAAACCAACAATGTTTCGACAGACAGCTTGGAGCTCTCGACGCGCAAGGACTCAAAGTCAAACAAAACGTCTGCCCACGATCGCTTTTCTCGCAATACGTAGTCAGCGTACAGTGCGGCCTCCGACGTATCAGAGAAGGAACGAAGTTTGTCTCGCTGATCCTTGCCCATCTCATGTTCCTCCGAACAGTAGTAACTAAGCGCACGCAAATCTTCTCGCTCCGGCAGTGAATGGATGTCGGCACAATATTTCAGCCACCCACGCAAGGTGAATCGTCTCGGCCATCGACTGAAGCTATTGTTCATGCGAGACTCGTTTATTTCGAGCAGTAGTGATTGATCTGCCGTATCTTGCAAACGCTGCGGCAGGACGTTGAGAAAACGATTCACTTCGGAATCCGAGTTGAATGGCAAAACGGTCGCAATGTCTCCAGCAGCATACGGTAATGAAGCGGTGTTTTCGAACGAATCTGATGACACGGACTTGAGTTGAATGCGAAGGTGTCGAGTATCTTGCTCCCAGTCCGGAGCAGTGATGCGCTTATTTTCGAGTACAGTACCGAGCAATGGCAGCTGTCTTTTTCCGGCGCTTTCAAAGGCAGATACTTGTCTCTTCGTCCCTCCATCGTAGGCATAAGCTATGATTGGACTTGATTGAGCGAAATAGTCCCGATAAGCATCCTCAAATTTGGGGTTCCTCCATTCGTCGGTCTTTGACTCGTCATTGCCGACACCATTCTCTTCTGCTGCCATACAAGATATCCGAAATGGGTGCTCCAAGGTAGACGACGCGAATGGTACCGTCTCCAAACTCTGTGTTTTGTCTAGGAGGGGCAACAGTTGCTCCTCCAACCAGTCGTCCAGATCGCGGAAGACGCCACCGTTGGGTGTATTGTCGTCGCCATACCCAACGTCACAGCAACGTGTCATGCCGAGTTGCAAAAGTCGGACTGCTAATTTGCGGCCCGCCGCACAAAACTGAGGTCCATACGCACGATCCCCCAAACAAAAAATAGCAAACTGTTTTCCCTGCAGCAAGTTCTTGGGAAGTGATTTGGACAATAGCGTCTTCCAAGTTTCCCGGATGGAATCACAATGTTCGCCATCACCAGTAGTGCTGACAAACAAAAGCAAAAATGCCGACGACTCCTCCATGGATGAAATCCAGTCCAGAAACGGCGTTGGCGTATCATCAAACGAGGACCCCACATCTTCAATTTGCAACGTCGTCTGTTCTGTCAAAATGCGTTTGGTGCGCCGTGCACATGCTTTGGCACGGCCGGATTGTGTGGACCATAGAATACGGCACGATTTCAGGGGGGGAGACATTTGGTTCGCGTTCATGCTGCAACTGTGGAGATGGTGCAGCTAGAGAGTAGGGATAGTCAGACCGATAGAAAGGAAGATTTCCTTTAGACTGTGAAAAGGCTATCGAGCCAATAACCTAAGTTCAAGGTGGATGGTGCCGACGACTCAATCCTGGCTGGTCCTCATCGTCTCGATCGACTGCATGGATTTTCTTCGCATCGGCATTGACATGTTTTGTCTCGGCATCAAAAAGCGTCAGGCACTTGGTCCTTCGAGTCCTCTACGTACGTACTTTTGAGGCCGGCCACACTTGCAACTGAAAGGCGGCCTACTCGAATTTGCACGGGAATAATCCGGACAAAATTGTCAAGTGAATGATTATATACATTCATTCATAAGCAAAAATTAGAGTTACTTAGGACGCCTGGCGGGTCGTGTATTTAGTCGTCTTGAAATATCGTATACAGCTAGGATAGGGGTATACCCAAAAATCCATAGTAGATAATTGCCCGCCAAGTTCGGGGTTGGTGCACAAAGCTGCCACCAAGTCCAGTGGGAAGAGAAAGCATCTGTGGAAGTGACGCCGCGGAACCTTTGTGCTTGGCGCCATTTCTCCCCCTTGCACACCAGGAAGGTCACCTTCATCGTTTGACCAAAGCTTCATTTGGTAGCTTTGCCGGTGAAAGTGAAGAGCAGGTGGCCGAATCGTTGTCACCTGAGAAGCTGTAGATAGACTTCATTTTCGCTGCTTCCAAAGTCAAATTCTGGCCCAAATTCTACACCATGACAGAGGTTCGGTGCCGACAAGCCTTGTGGGCCCTACTCTTGATCCTTTCATCTGCTCGTGGTTTTGTAGACCCAAGACCGGGATTTCCTACTGAGGACGAGGCAGGAGATGGCAGTGTATATGCGGAAGCTCGGATTATTGGTGGTTTTAATACCCTTGAGGGTCGCTACCCCTTCTTTGTTTCGTTGGTGGACAGCACGGGGCGTCATATCTGTGGAGGATCATTGATTGCTCCGGACGTGGTATTATCCGCGGCGCATTGTCAGGGCGCTACTCGACGAGCCCATGTGGGTCGATGGGATCGAGCCGACTCGAGCGATGACTATGATGACATTGCTATTGAGGCGGAATATCCCAACCCCTTGTACAACGATGAAGGATTTCAAGATGACTTCATGATTCTGAAACTGGAGAGTCAGTCAACCAAGTCCATAATCCGTCTAAATGACAATAGTAGCTTGCCCACGGGCGCAATGACGGACGAACTGACGTCGATTGGATTTGGAAATACAATCGCAGACGTATCCAGCTTGAGTGAGATCTTAAGAGAAGTCGACTTGACTTATATACCCAACGAAGTCTGCGAATTGTCCAAAGATCCAACTATTGACTTGAGCTACCAGAATCACATCACTGATTCCATGCTGTGCGCTGGTGACTCCGGTCAGGACAGTTGTCAAGGCGATAGCGGAGGGCCGCTCATTATTAGTGGCGGGAATGTAGCGGATGACGTCTTGGTTGGAGTTATTTCCTGGTACGTACACGATAGAATCCCAATGAGGGCCCAAGCTCCAAATATGGATACTGTACTCAGCTTCGCTCCTCCTCCATTTCAGGGGCTTTGGATGCGCGCTCCCGGAGTTTCCAGGTGTTTATTCGCGGATTTCTGCCCAATTCGACTGGCTTCAAGCAGGGATTTGTGAGATCTCTGATGCACCACCTGATTATTTGAATTGCGACGGCAGTGCTACAATGGTGCCTCGATCGGTACCAATAACAGTGAGCATTCAATTCGACGATTTTCCAGAGGAAACGTCCTGGTCCATTACGGATCTGACGGATATGACTGTTTTTGCAGAAGTACCATTTGGAACTTACACGGAAGCGCGTGCAAGGGTCCGCGAGACTGTTTTCCTTCCGGCAGGAGGGAGCGTGAAATTTGAGATAAACGATTCATTTGGTGATGGTCTCTGCTGCAACACTCCCGGGAACTATGTTGTGTCTTTAGGGAGCCAACCCAATGGTCCGATACTAGTTTCAGGAGGGGGCAGTTTTGAATCATCTTTGGTCCATAATTTTGATGTTCCAGTGGAGTTCAAGGAAGAAAGCAGCGACGATGTTCCCATTATTGGTGAGGGCCAAATTCCCCTTACAATCGTCATCCAGCTGGATGATAATCCCCAAGAAACCGGTTGGAAGGTCGAACGCCTTGATATTGAAGTGGAAACTGTCATTGAAATCCCAGCAGGAATTTATAAGATTCCTGGTGCGACTATTGTACGAACTATTGTATTGGAAAAGAACGAACTCTATTACTTCCGAATATACGATGTTACATCAACGGGTATCGAAAATGGCTTTGTGCAGCTATTCCTCGGAACGGCAGATGTACAAGACGATAGCAAAAAGATTTATGAGGCAGATGGCGACTTTAAAGGTGGTGTCGACTTTACCTTCTTGGCATCAACAAACCCAGTGTCAACGAAGCCACCAGTGATCGAAGGTGACTCTTATCTGACGCTAGATCTCTTCTTTGATCTGTACCCCGGGGAAGTCGGAGTTCAGCTGCGAGCGAAAAATGCCGAAATAGCGGTTGAACGACAGTCAGCAGCGAGAGACAACAGTGTAATCTTCTTCCGACCACCTCGATACTACACCGACTACGCAAACAAGCAAGTTACAGAGCGCATTCCGATTCCCATGCCTCGTGTTGGAGCATCCCGAGAATTCACATTGATTGTAACGGACAGCTTCGGTGACGGTGTTTGCTGCAACTGGAATCAATCTGTTCACACTGGCTACAGTCTCTACGATGGTGATCCGGGATTTGGTAAGGTTTTGGTGGACAGTCAGTTCATGGGTGTCTCGAAGGAAGTGAACACATTTGTTATCGAAGGCCGGCCGGGCACATCTGGCGACCATGATAACTCTACACCTGCGCCCATAGATATGGTCAATTTCAAAATCACCATCACTTTGGATTCGTTTCCAGACGAGACCGGCTTCTATATTGAGGACTCCAACGGAGTCATGTACGCAGACTTTCCTCCTGGGAGCTACAAGACCCCCGATGACGTGATTGCGGAGCACTTTTCTCTACCAGCTGGAGTGTATACATTTACAATACTAGACTTCTACGGCGATGGCCTCAATCGCGACCAGGCGTTCTACAAAATCGAGATTGTTGGAGACGAGGATCGACCAGCTGTTGTGGTAGGGAACGGCCTTTTTGTTTCCCAAAAGAGTCACACCTTTGTTCTTGAAGGTAGATCGGCCGATTATCCAATGTCTATCCAATTCAGTACAGACAACAAGCCTGAAGAGATTGGTTTCGTTGTCAAGAGGCTTGATGTGCTCGAAGCGGACGCGGTCGTAGCGACCGTCCCGCAAGGCTTCTATCAGACTCCCTCCATATCCATTTCGGAAACTTTCATGGTGAAAGAAGGCGCCCTATATCTAATCGTTTTTGAAGACGCCGGGAAAGACGGAATCGGTGGAGTGATTGATATCATCATGGGCTCCGACAATGCCAACGACTTCAACGCAATCCCTTACTTATTAGATGGTAGAAATCTCAGCGCTCAATACATGAAAGTTTTGGCGGGAGATCTTCCCACCCCAAGTCCCGATAGTGTTTCGTTGGAGCTTCGAATGACCTTTGACAAGTTTCCCCAGGAGGAGGAATGGGTACTGGTAGTCGGCACCGATCCCTTCCTTTCTGACCCGGCATTGCAACAAGTGGTTGCGTTTGGACCTTACATTCCCTACGACGAGAGTCTCGCCGGAACAGAACACGTAGAGTCCATTCAACTTCCCAAGTACTCGGGGTACAAAACTTTCTCACTCATTGTTACAGACGCCGCAGGTGATGGTGGTGAGTATTCTATGCCATCCCCTTGTTTATATTGCGCTCAATGACGACTCTCAACCTTTTGCTTCTTACCAATGTAGTTTGTTGCACTTTTGGTGATGGTGGGCCGATCGAGCTCTACCAAGGCACAGTAGAGAACGGTAACCTTTTGTTCTCGGAGCCTTTCGAAGCTACTGGCAGATTGGTCCAAACTTTTACCATCGAGTTTTCTGGCTCGACCTCTTTTGGAATGTTTGCTGTCCCGGCGGTGCTAGGGTCGCTGCTTGCAACCATGTTCACATTGAGCTAGGAATGCGTTCTTGGCTTACTCTGATTAGAATCGAGATTCACTCATTTTCCTATGGTCTAGGGTTAGGACTTGGTTCTAAAGGAAGCGAGTGAAGGTTCCGCGAAGGCGATGGGATAGTTGAAAACAATATTTAACGATACGAAAAGTGGGGTACATACATGCTAACTTTATCTTCTATCGAATTTATATGTGCTGTTGCAAGCTATCATAGCAGTGGGTGGTACACTCATGTGCCCCATGCGACAACCTTGGAGACTTATTGGCATGTGAGATCAAGCAGCCGGGTTTGCTGTTTCGAAGTGGAAAGGCAGGCTTGACGGAAAGGCGTTGATGCACTGAATTCTGGGAGAAGAATTGAATTTGGTTGCTGCCTTAACGGGCGATATTTCTTGTTTTTGCTTGATGTTTTGTGACTCGGGTCTTGTTGTTCTCCTTCTTTGTACACGGGACGCTGACCGAGCGTCTGCCTGGGCGGTGGCTAGAGCATTTTGGGTCGAAAGGGCTGAATATCGTTGACACACGCTTGCCAACAATTCAGTCCTCACATCTTCTTGCGACGAAGTCAGTTGGAAAGTTTGTATGGCGTAGACGCTGTCGTAGAGTTTATCACGGATATCGTCCGCCCTTCTGGTGTAAAGTTTGGTATGATGCTCGAGGCCTCGGGTGCAGAATTCTTCCTTGCCTTCAGGAGTCAGGTGAAGACCTTCGTCCATCATTCCGACCAAAATCTTGCACTCACTTCGAATCGCATCGAGCTCTTTGGGCGACATGTAAACAGCATCAACCTCATCATCCGACATGTCGTCGTTGACATGGGGGATTTCGAAGACATCATCGTGTGCCGCAAACCGAACAGTTCGTTGCATGCTGTGGATTTGATCAGATATCATTGTGTTTGTGTTTGTTTTCAGAATCTCGACTCGTTTCGAAATGTTGGATTGTTGATTTTGTGAGCCAATTTCGTTTAATGCTGTTTCAGATTCGGACGGTTTGGTATCTGGTGTATTAAATATACTAGTAGTTGCGCCACGGAATGCGGAGGAACTCTTTTCGCGTGTAATAGATGTTGGACAAGAATACGCAGGCCCCAGGCTTGTATGTTTGTGACAAATACTTATTTCGAAATACTGGATTGTTGATTTTGGGAGCCTACCGGTATTTCGTTCATGCTCTGCAGTATTACCAGGTATAAATAGGCGCCGTGTCAGTTGATGTTCGATGTGTGAACCATTTTCCTGCCAACGCACGCAAAGGCGCCACGGAATGCGGAGGAACTTTACCAGATACATATTTCCACCGTCATAAATGTTCGAAGTGTGAACATTTTCCTGCCAACCTTCCCTCCTCCAATGTATGTCATCTCGGTAACCTGCCAATTGGGGGAAGCAATTGTGAGCACACACACTGACGTATGCACGGTCCAAGCGGTTCCTCGTAGGTACTACGACCACAACGATGGTCGTACCTATTGAATCGATTGCTGCAACTATCATCATCATCATCATCATCATCATCAATCATCAGAAAAATAATTGTTGGGTGCCGCGTCTATGCGCATACGCTATGCTGACAAAGAGATTTTTGCTTTCTACGAGCTATTCAATAGAAGACGCTGGTAATACTTGACAATTACCTGACACTAGACACTATCACCATGCCAACATGCCGCCTGCTAGAGCTGATCAACGGCAAGAAGTTATTTGCTTCGTTGTTCTTGCACCAGGTGAGCTTTCAATGTCGTTCTGTCATTTTGCTTTCGATTTAGTTGCTCAACTCCTCTTATTGACATGGAAAGTGAAGTACATACATGCTAACTTTATCTTCTATCGAATTTATATTTGTGCTGCTGCAAGCTACTATGAGTAGGCTTTGAGCCCAGGTGCCACTGTACACCAGATCGGTGATAATCTTCTTCCAGTCTTTTTGATCATATATAGCATGTTAGATCAAGGGCCTGGCTGATAATATCAGCTGGTTTTGTTTCGGAGTGGAAAGCCAGGTTTGACGGAAGGGTGTTGATGCACTGAATTCTGGGAGAAGAATTGAATTTGGTTGCTGCCTTAACGGGCGATATTTCTTGTTTTTGCTTGATGTTTTGTGACTTGGGTCCTGCTCTCCTTTGTACACGGGACGCTGACCGAGCGTCTGCCTGCTGGGCAGTGGCTAAAGCATTTTGGGTCGAAAGGGCTGAATATCGTTGACACATGCTTGCCAACAATTCAGTCCTCACATCTTCTTGCGACGAAGTCAGTTGGAAAGTTTGTATGGTGTAGACGCTGTCGTAGAGTTTATCACGGATATCGTCCGCCCTTCTGGTGTAAAGTTTGGTATGATGCTCGAGGCCTCGGGTGCAGAATTCTTCCTTGCCTTCAGGAGTCAGGTGAACAAGACCTTCGTCCATCATTCCGACCAAAATCGTGCACTCACTTCGAATCGCATCGAGCTCTTTGGGCGACATGTAAACAGCATCAACCTCATCATCCGACATGTCGTCGTTGACATGGGGGATTTCGAAGACATCATCGTGTGCCGCAAACCGAACAGTTCGTTGCATGCTGTGGATTTGATCAGATATCATTGCGTTTGTGTTTGTTTTCAGAATCTCGACTCGTTTCGAAATGTTGGATTGTTGATTTTGTGAGCCAATTTCGTTGAATGCTGTTTTAGATGGTTTGGTATTATATTAAATATTGGCGCCACGGAATGCAGAGGAACTCAATGTATTTCGCTTGTGATGTGATGGTGATGAACCCTTGGTGTGAAAATCCGCAAAATCCGCGAGCACGCTACTAATAGCTGCGACTACTTTGGTGGGAATCATCGCGAGGACTCGATTCTTTGGCGGGTGGAGCCTCTTCTCATCTGTCATCAAGTCGTGCTTTGTTTGATTTAGCCCACATGCAATGCGAACGTGGTATTGACGAAAGGCAATACCGAAAGGACGTGGATTTCTACGATGCCCTGACTGCTCGCGGAAGAATCTTGGGTCACGCGGGCGCGCCCGAACGGAGTGCTTGGCATTTGCTTCTTGTGCCACAAAACTTTCCATCGTCTTTTCAAAATCACAGTTTGTCATATCCTTCCTCTATCCCACCACTTGCGAGTCCACTTGGTTTCGGTTTCCATCCACAAAAGTTACCACACAGATCAATTACAGAAAGACCAATGACACTTCAAACGATAGTTGCAGCGTTGTTGTGTGCAATTGGACTGTCAAAAGTCGATTCCAAGGGCATTCGAGCCCTAGAGCCAAATGTACGTCTCGAAAAGTCTTCTCAAGTGATCCCGTGAAAAAGAGGGGAAAGTTCTTGGAGATCTTTTGAATTGCATTGGATCCCCATCTCACTGGCAGAATCATCTTGTCCTGTAGGAAATCTCTCCTCGCATTGTCGGAGGCAGAGTTGCCGATGAATCCAGATATGAATATGCTCGAGTCTCCCTTCAAGACCGTATTGGGCATTCCTGTGGGGGCAGCGTCATTGCGCCAGATGTCATTTTGAGTGCCGCACACTGTGCGGCGGCGTTTGATCGAGTCGTGGTGGGACTTTACAATGTTAGTGACTCGGAGAACGCAGAGGAGTTTGGCATTGTGAAGAAATATGTTCACAGTGGATACGACGATTTTACAATGCGACACGATGTCATGTTGGTGAAATTGGATGGTAATATTACATTGGTGGATCCAGTTCGGATCAATGCGGATGCAGCAGTGCCGACGACTATGAATACTCTGACCGCAGTAGGCTGGGGGGCCACCAGAGTTACAAAGAATGAAATCGACTATCCGGACGTGATGAACGAAGTGGATGTGAACTACATACCCCCGAAAAAATGCCGAAACATGCGGGACAGTGATGGATTCACTCTCTTCGGACAGCTTTCTCCGGACATGATGTGTGCTTGGGATGACGGGAAAGATTCTTGCTATGGGGATTCTGGAGGCCCTCTGTTGATTCTGGGCGACACGCTTTCAGAGGATGTGCAGGTAAGCGGACGTGCGAGTGACCAATCGCCCATTGGATTTATTTTGGACCAAACCTCACTGACCATCTCGATGTAAATTCCCGACAAAGGTGGGCATTGTCAGCTGGGGAATCGAGTGCGGAGGAAAGCTGCCAGGAGTCTATCACCGAATCAGTGCATCGTATGGATGGATTCAGAAGAATATGTGTGAGATCTCTGATTCACCTCCAGACCATTTCAACTGCAATTCGCCGGCACCGACTACGTCACCTGCTTCTACCGCATCGGCCAGAACAACTCCCACGGCTGCACCGACGAAAACGCCGGTTGCCTCCTCTGCACCCCTGCGGCGGCTCGGATATGGCTCCTGTTTGATGGTTTTGTTTGCCGCACTGCTGTAGTCCTTGTTAAGAGCAAAATGGCAGTGCAGGGTCACCAACCTTTCAGCACACCAGCTTTCATTATTGAATAGATTGATGCTAAATCACTCATCGCTATACACACAATTCTCTTGTACTCTTTGATAAGACTCTACACGAGGGCGGGATTGGATCGTTTTGTGTTTCCAGACCCTTCGATTCGTTGCTTCTTGCCAGGAGCCGTCGAACCTGATGATTCCGACCCTGACTTGCCCAGCACCCCACCAAAGATCCATCGGCTCTTTACATAGAGGTCGTTGGCCATGGTTCCACTCTGTCGAACACGGCTTCCACAGTGTGGATTCACGCTGAAGAAAGTGTCCATATTGACGTCGTCTGGCATGTTGCCTTGTAGCATCATGGCCAAGCCTGCTGGTAAATCGGCTATAAAGCCGGATTCGAATAAGAACTCCACATCAGCGACACCTTCCAGCTCAGTATTTGTCGTTGCCAAGCACGGTGTTCCTTTTGGTATGGTATTCAATGCCTCGTCCCAGCTATAGTCTGGAACCGTGAAGCCAGGATTGAAGAAAACCACCACGTCTGCTTTGGGAACCTCATTGCTGTCCAAAGCATTCTTTGTATAGTCACTCTTGATGGATTTTGCCTTGAGTATGCAATCACATTTTGAGCCCTGCGTGGATGGTACTTTGACTTGAGTCTCGACATTCTTCTCAGGACAATCGGGCCCGATAAGGTAAAGGCCGATTTCCGCGAGCCGAAAGCGTTCTGCCATTTCGGCCAATGCTTCAGAGTAGCACTGAAAGACTCGTGACTCCTGTGATGGGTCGGGGTGTCCCACCCAGAATTCAGAATCTGTCGACGCCCCGATAACGTGAATTGTCAAAACGCCGCCTGATGCTTTATGTAAAGTATCTTGGTAGCAAGGCCCATCCAGAATAACATTGGCCAGCGTGGCCGGGTAGGATTCGAATTCACTCACTAACCGATCGGTCGCTGCATTTCGTTTACTGGTTTCCAACGCCTGGTCATTACCGTTTTCCACTGCTTCGTCGTCGTTGCAAATCGCGAGGAGGCTGCAAATAACCGCCGAATGCCCCAATGCTTCTTCTTCCCCGCCGTCGCCCGCTTTCTTGTCGTTTTCGCAGCACTCGAGGGAACAGTATTTCACCCGATGACAAATCTGGCATTCGACAGCTGGTTGTGGTTTTCCACATGCGCAACAAGCATCAAAGCCCAAACTTAGGTCAAACTCGGTCTGTTCCATCGTCAGGTGAGCAGTTCGAGTTTGTTGTTCTGGGAGATGCTCCTCCAAGCCCAAGGATTTCAAAAGATCCATGATATCTCTGCTCCACACTACCAAGTATCGTCGTCAAAATTCAAACTATCAGTGATGCCAACTTTTGTTTCTTTCGGATTCGAGATTTGATGTCGACCGAGAAGGGGCGACGAGTGATGATGGAGGCATCGTTCTGGGGCGAAAGATTTTTCCGTGGTTGTGGTGACGGCTTGGATCGTGGCAAAAAATGCCTCCGGCAGCCGGATGGAAGGGCAGAACTGTGAGTCCAAGTGGTCGACTGATAGATCAAAGTTCTTCGGTAAAGAAGTTTTGTTTGTGCGAAACAAAGAAAAAACTACGCCTTTGACTCTATCGCAGACCCTATTGTGCATTGCTTCTACTCAGTGGAACTTCACTTCTTTTTCAGTTTTCTAGCAAATAACTTTCGTTTTAACGTAACAACCGAAAACCGAGAAGCTTCCAGCATGTGAGAGGGAATGCGGCACAAGAGCCTATGTGTTTTGCGTCCTCGCTGAGGGAGCGACAGCCAGTAAGTACCTACGATGAATCAGAGACCCGTTTAAGGATTTAGGCAGTGGCTGGTTCGGCGGCGGGTGGTTCGGGCTCCTTCTTCGTAATTTTCTTGGAGTTGACATAGGTCAAATATCCCGTCCAAAAGAGGCTGAGGACGTTGCTGTAGAGCACTCGGAACTGAAGAGGCACCAAGCTGAAGTTTATGACGTTGACAAAAGGCCAAAATTTCCAGGCACCAATGACGGTTGAAGTAAAGCGTGTAGAAAGCTTATCCTTGGCACCCTTAATGCCGGATCCTTCCAAGACAGACCTCCAGGTAAAATAGCCGAAAATTGTCAATGGACTGAAAATAATGGCGTCGAAAAACAGCTTGACAAATAGCCTCAAGTATGGGTCGCTTATGTTCACCATCTTGTCGAGAGTGCCAAACCACCAATGCTGCACAGGTCCAGACCACGTGAGGCCAGTGATGGCAACTTGTAGCATTCTGGACCAATCCAGCTTTTTTGGAGGCTCTAGCGGGTCGTCCTTCTTCATCATGATTTTTTGGCAGATGGCATCCGACACAGTCATCATACCAGACGAAGTCAAGGACTTCGTCAGGATGGGGCTCGTATACAGCATGTCTTTGTACATTCCCCACGCCTGCTGAGCCAAACCCGGTCCAATGTCGAATGCCGTTACCACACCAACATTGCTCATCATGGCAAGGGCTAAAACAACATATCGGAGCACAGGGACCACCTTCATCTTTACGAAACTTCAAAATGCGTGGTGTCTTGGAGGCAATCAATGGCAAACAATGTCAACGTTCGGCTATGCGACTTGTTCGGATGTCAACAGCGAAGTTGGAGATGCGGCAAAAGGATACCGCGATCCTTTTGGCAATTGATAGTTTGCACGTACGTCATGAGCTCGTCGTGACGTCGGAGTGAACCTTTAAAAATATGCGTTTTCCAAAAGATGTGCCAATTTACTAAGCCCTTTTTGCGGTAACAATAATATTCCGTAGTTCCGTCTCATGCAATTCACTACTAGCGATTTCATAACTACTATCGTACCACCACGCAAGCATGCAGTTTTGCCGCATATTGGAAGTGAACGATACCATAGAGATACAACAATATCGCAGGTTGCTCTCAGCTCACAAAATATGCTACTCTCACCAAAAGATAGAGAAAAAATGGTTAGTCCAGAGTAGTACGACAAGGACGAAGCTCTCAAACACCACGCCACGGAGAAGCAAGAGGTGGAAGAACAAGGAGTTAGCTACTAGTAGTACTATGCTCTAGAAGTCTCGACTTGAGAAAAAATCCCTGCAAGTCTTCTCTTTTGATCGACGATTGACCAAAACAACGTATCTGTATGTCCATTCACGATGGTCTCGTATGCAGTAGGATCTATTTAGCGATTCCTCACGTTCAGGAACTGTAGTGGCTTTGGGGGACCGATTAATGCGACCACTTATCACGCACGTTTCGAGTCGCAAGTAGAATTTCGTGCTGAACGCTACGTCTCCAAACCTGACGATCGGACAGCCAATGAATTCTCGGGAAAAGATTCCGATCAAAAGTTGTGATGGACGATGTTGCAATAGTATCTTGCATCTCGTCGTCGTTGTCATCTCCAAACGTGTCCCTCGGAGCACAAAGCATCTTTTAGGATTTGCAGCTGCGACATAAATTTTCTCTTCTTTGCTGGATCTGAAGTTTGTCATCACTAGAAATCCAGAATAACGATGAGAAATCCCTCGGTCTTTCTGTTCGCATTTATCTTTGTCGCCATTGCCTCGGCGGCAACTCTACCCGTCGAGCACCCGGCACCTCAGGCCAACATTGATTGGGACAGCTTTGGCTTTGGCTTGAATGGTGTTAAAACTGACAATATGTGGGTCAACACTGTTTCAGTGGATGCTCAGGGAAATGCCGAGTATTCCAGCGCCTGCGAGGATTGTCTCTTGCCGATGGGAACCCTTGAACTGTCACCAACTGCGGCAGTTTTGAACTATGGTCAAGCCTTGTTTGAAGGAATGAAGGCGTTTCGACGAATGGATGGGTCCATTGCCATGTTCCGGCCGGAACGAAATGCGATGCGGATGCAACAAGGGGCTGCGCGCTTTCTCATGCCTGCGGTTCCTACCGATGTCTTTCTCGATGCGGCCGACGCAGTGGTCCGTGCCAACGCCCGATGGGTGCCTCCGTTTGGGAAGGGAGCTTTGTATCTACGCCCCTTGCTGATGGGTACTGGAGAGGATTTGGGTGTAAAGCCGAGTAACAAATTGACGTTCTGTATCTACTGTTCCCCCGTGGGGAATTATTTCAAGGGTGGTCTGAAAGCGATTCGTCTCCAGGCGGTTCGAGGTTTTAGTCGCGCTGCTCCAGGAGGTTCTGGTGCTGTGAAAGCAAGTGGTAACTACGCCCCTGCTTTCTTGGTGCAACGGCAGGTAAAGTCCAGAGGTTTTGATGAAGTACTGTGTTTGGATGCCGTGAGGTAAGTCCGAGGATTGTACAGTATCATATCCGATCCAGCGTGCATGGTCTGATTTATTTCCTGTCGGGCCTGTACCAAAGTGGTGAAGCGATTGAAGAAGCGGGGGCTTCCAACTTTTTTGCAGTCTTTCCCAACAACACAATAGTGACGCCGTCTTTGGACACCGAAACGATCCTTCCGGGGGTTACTCGTGCATCTATCATGGAGCTAGCAGCAAGAGAGTGTGGTTGCACTGTGCAGGAGGGTCGAATCACACTGGACGATTTGAAGGGAGCTTGTGAGGCCTTTTGCTGTGGGACGGGTGCGTCGATTACACCCGTGGCCAGCGTCAATGTCGCCAATGCCGACGGGTCGGAAGATGTAGCTGCCGCCGTCGTGTTTGGGGACGGTGAAACGCCCGGGCCTCTCACGCAGCGCTTGTACAAGATGCTTTTGGATTTGCAGACAGGAGCAGACGAAGAGCTGAATAACAAATACGAAAGTTGGATTCATGTGGTTGAGCCATAGTGAAAATTGTAGCATTCGGCATGGATGCGTAGGCTACTAGTTGAAGCTTCACACATTAATTCTTCCTTCTTAGCTTTTTCCACATTTCACAACTACATCTAGCATGAACACAGATCCTTGATATCTTTTGCCCCAATTTTTTCAATGCCACCTTCTGCAATCGCGTCCTTTTCTACCCACTCTTGGTAGCAGCCATAGCTATCAATACCCAAACCAGTAGTGGGACATACGGCGAATGGAAGCCGGCCTTCGTCAATATCCTTGGCGTGGTTGACGGCGTCATTGTAGTCTCCCACGAGGAATAGAACTCCAAAGCTGATAATGAAGTATACCGTGAGCGAAAAGAGGGACATTCGCATCGATACCCCCATTTCATTCATTATGGAGAATACCATGGGTGGCAACCAGGACAAGACCTGACAAGCGCAAATATAAACACCCATGAGCTCGGCTTCTTGTCCACGCGGAATAATCGTAACATATAGAGTCTTCTCGGAAGGATAAATCCACCCGATGCCCAAGCCCCAGATCATGGCAAAGAAGTACGCTAAACCTTCTTGATTTGGCTCTTTCAAGAAAATGGCGGCCGCCGTGGTGTTGACGACCCAGAGCACTAGACAAGCTTGTAGACTTCGAATGGGATTGAACCTTCTGCTCAGCCAAGCCGCCAGACGAGTGCCCGGGACTCCAAACAAAAGCAGGAGCAAAATGGCGATACCATTTTGTCTTGGCGTAAATCCGAGATAATGAGTCATGTATGTAATGGCAACCGTCGAGAAAGTAGTCGTAGCCCCTTCAGTAAAAGCAACACTAACCAAAAGCCATTTGATGGCAGAATGTTGCTCAATAATGGTCCTGCCCGTTTTGTAGATCTTCCAAAAACCAGCAGAAAGGAGCGTCCTCCCAGCTGGGACCTTGTGCCGGGCAGGTCGAGGGTAAAAAAGTTTGGTCCAGGCATAGCCAAAGAAGAGGCAGCATACCAAAAATACAACAGTTTGCGATAGAGTGGCAGCAATGAAATCATCATGTCGGTTGATGGTCGACAATATAATGACCATGAGCAGCAAGAAGGTCACGCTTCCCGAATATTGAGCGGCCGAGAATTGGGCCGTATAGTGTATCATGGTTTCATTGTTGGTCGTCAATTCTGGCAAATACGCGTATACCGCACACAAGTGCACTGTATAGAAAAAGGCAATGAATACTTGTAGAATAGCCGCCACAAACCAGAAGTCGTTCATCACCAGCATTTGTACCAAAATCAAAATACTGAAGGCAATTGCCGACACGCTACCAACAGCTCGACGGTGTTCCGTATGATCAATAATACTTCCTACCAAGGGCATGATACTCGCTGAGAAGAGACCGACCACCATGACAATGTTGGTCAAAAGTGAGCTTGGATGCATTCCATAAACCCGGCCATCACAGGTAAACTCTGCAAATGCAACGTCGTCGTCGGGAACAATACAGCCCGCAGCTTCATTCGCCAACCGTAACAACTCGGAAGAGACAAAGACGGCAGTCCCCATCACTGCCACTCCGCGGGCCGCGGCATCCAGAGTCCACCCCAGGACTTCATTTGATTCTCTCACTTGTTCGTACGAAAGTTGAGTTATTTGCTCGTCTGGGGAAGATATTATTGTCTTTGTTTGGTCATCTTTATGTTCAATCGTCGTAGAATAGTACAGGGGACTGATCCAGCATGCCGCTTGAAAAGCTGATGTCCATGAGGCATCTGTGATTTGCTCACTTTCAGTGTTTGGATCGGTCGTCGAAGTCTTGGTGGCAACTCCTGAATCCTCTGCCGCTGATTGCATGGTTCTGTAGATTGTAAAGAATTCGATTGCGACTGGCTGCCTTTAGATCTTGATGCCGTCGTGGTTGTCCATTCAATGAAGAGACCACGATGTTTGCAATCCGTTAGCCTTCAAAGACAAGGATCGTGGAAAGTGTCACGATCGGTAACTTTCCAGGATTCGTCGTCTTCCCTGACAAAACGGAAGGAGGAATCTCAGGTTTTTGGGTGTTCGTGAATTGATGGTGCTAAAGCTGTACTCGTACTAGTGCAGAGTGATGGGAATGAATCCTAAGCCTCAAGATTCGTTTGGCATGAGCTGCACCATCGCAACTGACACGCCGAAGTCTGAAAATGTGAGTGAGTATGACGACAGAGTGAGTGCCTCCTTGCTACGAATACGCGGACGATTAACGTGTAATCAACCTCTTCTCACAATGATTTGCGGTGGCATCAGAATCTTCGGGCGTTGGAATTTATTGTTTACCTACGCGGAAGACGTTCAACGGAAAATTTTGTTAAGTGAGTTTCGGCGAAGAGTGCCGACAAATAGGTATATGAAGATGAAGATGGGAATTGAAACGGCCGACGCCACCAAGCCGGACCAGCAAGCAGTCGAGAGGGTCAATATGACTGCTTCGACTGAACAAAGTCCGCGCCAAAAAGAAAAGTGGCGGGGTCTGTCCACGAAATGCTGATTTTGGCTCTCTCTTGGTGGCAACCAGTCACTTTCTTAGTTTCATCGTCGTCAGCCAACCCGAACGGAGAAAAGCAGAGACGGAAGCAACTGCTTTTACTCAGGTTAACAAATCTCCTGCACGGATTATACCATGGACGAGCTGCTTGCTTTAATGGATGGGGATGAATCACCTGGATGTCCGAATAATGCCGAACGCACGGGCCAAAATGACGCATCTGCGTTGGACCCGATGGAGGAATTTGCATCTCTGCTGATGGTAGGATCAAAGTCATCGTCGTCTCCACCAGCGGAAACGAACCAAACAAGCAAGAAAAAGTCAACTTCAACTGCAACTGCTCCAGCGGTAGTCGCTACTGTTGGTGTGGATGAAAAGCTGGGCATTCGTATGATTAATCGTCAAATGTCAAGTTTGGACCTGCTGGATTTTATCACTACCGGCAGCCCCTACCATTCTCCTGCCAAAATAAGTGCCATGAGCTTACAAGCTCTTTGTGGGATTTTGGTAGACCCACCTTCCATTGTCGATCGTGCCACGGTGGAGGGTCGAACGTATGCAAGCACCGTCGGCATTGTGTTTGAAAATTCTGGAACCAAAACGTCGAGCAAAGGTGGAGCCTTTACTATTTTGACGATTGGAAGTAATTTGGAGTCGGGACCCTGTTTGTCTATATTCTTGTTTGGATCGGCATACACAAAGTATTGCCGGACTTGTCAAGCCGGTAGCGTTGTGGCGGTCAGTAATCCAAAACTATTACCAGCTCGCAATGACAACAAGGGAGGAGGAGGCCGATTTGATACGAGAATTTCCATGTCGGTACACGATCAATCACAGCTCATTTTTGTCGCCAAAGCCCGAGACTATGGAGTATGTAAAGCCACGGTCGGTCGAAAGCAACCCGACGGAACCTGGAAAAGCAATGCTGGCACTTGCAGAAATTACATTGACACTCGCATGGGAGATTATTGTCCCCAACATGCCAAACAACAGAGAGATAAGGAACGAGAAAAGAATCGCCTCGCACATTGTTCGAACATGCGTGGCATGGGAGGAGTTTCAACTGTACCCAAGACAAAGGCTGGTAACCTCGTTCAGCAACACAAGGCCAACAAAGTGCAGGCAACAGTTCAGGCACCAAGAGGTAACTGTAGCATTGGCGGTGAGAATCGCTTTTTGATGGGCAATCGATCAGTTGGTGCTGGAAAACAGAATATTGTCACACCCAATAACAACCTCTCGAAAAGTACTGGGAATCGGTTTCTGAACCCCGGAGCGCAGACGGCACAAACGAACACCAAAGTATCTGCACCTGCTGGGAGGGGCATCGCTTCTTTGGACACGAAGAAAAAAGAAAATCCGTCAACGAACAACAAGAATCCGTACATCACCCGCAAGCCAAACAGTACCTCAAAAGCACCTTCGATGACCAAACAAAAGGATGCATTACCAAAACAGACAAGGGCTACTACCCCGGCAACCGGAGATTGGATGAATGAGGCAGCGTCAAAACGAAAGCCGATTGCCTCATTGAACAAATACCTTCCTGATGGCGATCGATCGCGAAAGATTAGCACTGTGGGTGGTGGGTTCGATGGCTCTGTCCCAGTCCCACAGCCCAAGCTTTTTGTCAATCAAGCTGTCAAAGTTTCCACCCGAGGAAATGAAGTATCTCTGGCCTCCAAGCTAGCACAGGAAGAGCGTGAAAGGCAGAAAATCGTGGAAAGCCAGGCCATTTTGGCAGAGAGACTTCGAGAACGAAGAGCTGGGGAAAATCGGAACGACGCTCCAGACAACAAAGTCGGTTCAAATCAACTCAAGGGAAGCAAAATGAAGACATGTGCATCGGGCAATGCGTTTCTAGACTCCATCCAGGTCGACGATGTGGAGGCAGTGCTGAATGCTAAAAGCCAATTTGCGTCGGAAGCGGACGCTGAAGACTATGCCAAAAGCCGTCAGCGTATCGTCGAGTTGGAGCAATTGGAGACCAAGCAAACCAAACGAAAAGATGCCAATAAGCGTGACAAGGAAAATCAAAAGATTCAAGTGGAGTGGGTTTGCCGAACTTGTCTGCATGCTCCTCGCTTTACCAGCCGACCAACAGAGTGCCTCAGGAACGGTCATGAAGTGAAGAAAACACGGATTGTGAAGGAGATGATTACCAAAGCCGATGAAAGGACGCGGTTGAACGAGAAAGGGTCCAAAGATGATGGTTTTATACTCGGAAGAGGTTTAGAATGGAGCAAAAACCGATTCAACGATAACAATTAAAAAAGTCAGCTTCCAAAATGTTTCAGGGATTTTGTCATGTTTCGAAATATGTAAGCCATGTTCGACGCATTCAGTCCGCACGGAGCGTTTGCAGCAGATCAACCCAGACGTTTAATGGGCCTCTTTCTCGCAGTGTTCCTTGTACGCCGCCTCGTCCAAAAGAGATTCAAGTTCCGATGGGTCGGAAATTTCCACCTTGATAAACCAAGCCCCAGCTTCTGCCTCACTGTTCACCATTCCAGGTTCATCGCTCAAAACAGTGTTCACCTCAACAACCTTTCCAGACACAGGGGCGTAAACATCCGAAGCAGCCTTCACGGATTCGACGCTTCCAAAGGAGTCCCCCTTTTCGTATTCATCCCCGATGTCGGGAAGATCGACAAAGACAATATCTCCTAGAGCAGCCTGGGCAAAGTCCGTAATACCACAAGTGCCGATCTTTCCATCCACCTTGATATACTCGTGAGCTAATATTGGTGCAAACAAGAGAGAGAGAGTATAGAATGATGAGAATGAGACAGCTTCCAAACCGACAAGGAGCGGCCACCCAGCAGCAGCAAAACTCACCCGGAGTGAAATAACTCGTAAAGCGAACGGCGCCGGCGGCAGGTGCAATCTTGGTGCGAATTCCGTGCTGGACAGCCGTTCGGACAAAGCTACGGGCGAAAAGACTAGCCGACATTGTGATACAACAAGTAATCTACGAGACCGAAAGAAACAGGAAAGGGTCAAATGGACTGAGGAGGATGAGCGCCAGAGGTTGATGGCAAAACACGAAGTCGCAATCTTCGTGCACCACAAACGGCAGCGCAACCATTTTGCCGACGATCTTTCCCTTTCTTGGAGGGAGAAACACGCGCGCCGTTCTCTCGTGGATGCGCGGGATTTCCGATTTCTAAGCGATGACGTCATTCCCATTTCCGTCTTGCCATCGAACGACACGCGACAATCGACTTCACCGACTAAACATGACATCGGATCTCCGAGCACGCGGAACCCCATTTCTTTCCCTTCACCACCGCCAGCGCGCTGTCTGGTCAGTCCAACATTCCATCGTGGTGCTTTTGGCAATGACATGTAATGCAAGCTCTTTCCCGGTAGTAACGCATCAGACAAAGCTGGAAACGGTTGCCATGAGTACTGGACTGCATGCCCGTAAAAGGGTGCAACATGACCTTGAGGGTAGTGAACGCTCGTTAAACGCTTCGCCACAGGCACCACGAGATGATCACAAGGCACGGCCTCGATGCCTGCCTCGATTTTTTCGAAGTGAACTTGGGTATGCCGTTGAAGTGACTGTCGGATTCCTGGTATGTGGTATGTTTCTTGGTTTCTTTATCCTTCATCACCAACATCGAAAAGTGGTCCTTCAAGTAATGACCAACCCAATGGCACACGCAGGGGCTGCTTTGAGGGGCCGAGTCGGTTTTCGGCATCACTTTTATTCGGGGCATCCCAGGACCGTCACGGTGGTAATGCCCAGTGTAGTGAATCCAGGTGGCCGCCAAAAGAGACTAGACTCGATCTTCGAAACGTGGGGCCCATCCGCAAGGGCTGTGTATGTGGTGCACAACGTCAGCGAGTTTCCTCAGGGCCATCATGCCGTTCTGGGAGAAGATTCTAGTCCCGAGGATCCATACTCGTATCCACAGCTTTTGCTGGTTCCACCTTCAATCTCCTTTGATGACGGGTTGCCTCGTTTAAACTATGTCATTCGGGCCGTGCATCAGCGGATTAATCCAGATTTTGCATTTTTCGTCAATGACCACACCTTTGTCATTCCAGAACATTTGTGCAGGTATCTGGAGCACCGACATTCGAGCGAGGACATGTACGATGGGCACGCCATGAAGAATCAGGAAGATGTCTTTAATTCGGGAGCAGCTGGGTACATTTTATCACGCGAAACAATGCGGAAACTTGTCAAACGATGGGATGCTGAAGACGAAAATTGTGTCGTCAAGGATGATAACAAGTGGCTTCAGGGAAATCCTGGCCTGGTGACAACGAAATGCCTAAAGGAATCACTGAACGTTGAAGCAACAGATACACGGCATCATGGAAAGTTTCATCGGTTCCATGCGTTTCCCATTACTCGATTGGTAACGGGCGCAGTCGATGAGTGGTATAAGAAGAAGCATGAAGTAAGTTGCTGGTGCGATTCGTGACGACTGGCTGAATGTTTCCACGTACTCACTGATAGGGCCACATTGGTCATGAACTATGTTGCAGGGAATGCATCAGCTGATGAAAACGGACGAGTCGTACAATACCCTGTTGGAAGGAGCCGATTGTTGCGCTGCTGATACCATTAGTTTCCACTATGTGGAGTACAGAGAATCTCGAGCACTGTTTGCGACTAGGGACGCTTTGCTGAAGAACCCACACATGACGGATCATGAGATTAAAGCCTTGATGATTGCTGAATGGCCTCGAAAGCGCGAAGAAATCGGTGGCTATTCAAGGGGGCTCCCTAATGAGTCCGACATTGAAGGTTGGAAACCTTTGATTGAAGTGATCCGAAAGATGTCTTCTAGAAGTACGCAACGCGAGTGCTAGACTACGTACTAGAGATCACAATGGCAAATGTCTGTAGACTCTAGCTTAACATAGAAATCCCTGATTTAGCGTGAGTAATGCCTCTAATAACCGTAGCACTTCTTGTGCACATGGTGGCTATGTGAGGAAGTGGGCGCCGGCTCAAGATGAGCCCGCTGCTGCTACATATTCCAGACTTGTCCTTTGTGCAGGAGGCTTGTACTTCTCAGGAGGACGGCGGCTCAGAAGTTAGCAGATACACCGAGTAGGTGTGTTTCAAAAATTGAGGCAGTAGTGAAAGCTCCAGCAATCACAGAGCCTCTCGCAAGCAGCTATACCGTTCATTTTGATCGTGTGCTTGAGGAGCTGTTCTGCCTTTGTACTCCCCGAATTCGTGTTTTCTCTGACTGCGACCTGGTGGGGCGATTCGTAGCACCGTGCACAAACTCTGCATCTTTCTTGGCGGCAAGAAATGCCACCATCGCATTCTGTGCTGCAGACTCCAGGCAAACTCTAGCCAGGGCAAACGAGCTGAATCTCCCTTCTCTCCACTGCTTCTCCTGTTCGCCAAGCACAGCGTCCCAAGACGCTTCGATACTCTGGCGCTTCCGTCTCGCCCCAGTTCGGGTGCGAGTTTCGAGCCCCCGGCTGCAAAGCTCGTCATCGCATTCGAGGGACCCCATGCCTCGCTCCATCATCTTGATAATAAAGAGTTGCGACTTTTTGGATAATTCATACTCCTCTTTCGTATACCATAGTGATGATACATCGTCCTCTGTCAGTGTTATCTTCGGAGCGATCACCTCCACCAGCACTTCATCGCGCACGAAGGTGACACTTTTTCGTTTCGTTCTTCCCGGTGGAGAACTGATGCTCTCTATGGTACTCCTCGGTGATGGACAGACCATTTCAAATGGTAACGTCGGGGCTGTCGCTGCTTCTGGTTTTAATCTCTCTCGCATTGTTGTGTCCCTGGTATAAACTCTTCGTGTTTTGGTGAGGTTTGTGATGAAGGAACTCGCCACTACTTTGTTGCCTCAAATAGTATTTTGCCACCACGGACTCTCCCCGCTCATCCCATTTGAGTCACCACGTCTTGGGGGCTCGCTCTGCGTGCAAGAGAAGCATAAAAGTTGCCATTTCATGGACTTGGGAAGCAAAAAGAACTCAACAGCGACACGTGTCTCTTAAGTTAGAAAGTGTCCTAAAGTTGGGTTTCTTAACAGGATGATAGTTCACTGCACAAATAATTAAGGTAAGGGAACAAGCGCGAAGGAACACTTAACAACGACCAACAGTACACTTTTCTACTGGAATCCTACACTCGTCTTTCTGGCGTCCTATCATCGACGAAAGTCGTTGGTCCGGCTCGATCGCGTTGACAAGTTACTCGTGACTCTGTATATGCCTTTCTAATATATATGGCAAGAAAAATATGCCTTTCAATGTCGCCCTCAACTCGCGTTCTGCCGTGCACGATCAGACCACCACCGACGATGAGAATCATAGTATAATTGTAGTATGGTATGTGGCATCTTGCGTACAAAAGATTCCGCGATAGTTTCTTTGACATTCTTTCAATAATTCGCCAGGCATATCGTAACAAAACTGCCTGGCTGGCTGTCCGGTGCCGAACCATGAGGAGTCAGAGGCAATCGAGTTGGTCGAGCCAGTCACTCGAGGCGAATGCACCTTGGCGAAACGAAGGCGAAGTGCGAACCAAAACGAAAATGGTTGGTGCGACTTTTTTGCTTTATGTGTTTCATCACAGCCCGCAGCGCAAATTGACAAAAAAGGCCGAAAAGTCATTTGCAACACAAGAGTTCCAACCAACTCTCTGCTCTACCCCCTCATGGAAAGGGGAGATAGAGTGCGCTACCATTCATTTTAACACACTCATCGTCTTTCATTATTTGCTGCGTCCCCGGATAATTGAAAATATCGGCGCATCCTCTCCGTCTATTGAAGCCTACTGGAGTTCAAGAGTCCCGACACCACTGGGGAATGAGCAACCGATGGTGTGAATCTACCATCTGAGAAGAAGAATCAACGTCACACCACCTACTCAAGGAGTCCCAGCCGGTATTTTATTTCACTTCGTAGATTTTCTTTATTGGGCCCATGCCACCTCATGCAATTCAGACTGGGAAGGAGTGGGATGTTGGTGGTGTGGAACCAAAAAGCACTCTTGCCCGCAAAGACATGGCCGAAGCCCCAAGAACGAAAAAGTCGGTCTCGTTCCAGGATACCATCACATATCGAGAGATCTGTCCTCTTGACCAAATCAGCAGGGATGAAATCCGGAGCGTCTGGTACAGTGACGATGAATACGCCAAGATGAAAAAGGCCGTTAGTAATACAGTTAAGAAGGCCGAAAAGGGAGAGGCTGTGGATGAGAGCAAGGGTCTAACTATGCGTGGACTAGAAGGGAGAACCAAATTCGGTGCACGGAGAAGAAAGAACAACAAAGCTGCTGCACTTGACGCTGTTTGGAAGGTTCAAACAGAGTTTTGGAGGAAGAAAATGGATCAGCCTCTTGCCATCGCCGCAGCCTATCGGCCGCATTCGGTCCATGCAAAATATCGAGCCCTTGAATCAGCGCACACGGACGAAATATATGTCAATGAACACGTTCGGGATAAGAAGTGAGCCGTTGTGGTGGTTCGCGACAGAGGTTTGTACTTTGGATTACAAGGTATGGTCGTTGTTCGACCAAATTGACGACAAATTTGGACGATGACATTTTTCGCACTGTCGAAGTTCACCTAAATATGAACGTGGTGAACCGATTCCCTGATCTCCCACCTTGGGGGGCAGCATGCTGCTAAGTCGCTGGTTTCGTTCGAACCGAAGGCTTTGCGACCCCGAGATGCCAGGAGATTGTCCTAGACTTTCAGAATAGAGAAACCAGTGCAAGCAGTTGATACATAGCACGACTTAGTACCAAGTGCACAATTCGAGGCGTAAAGATTGTTGAAAGAGTCATTTCGGCATTTGAAGCACTCCGTAGTAACCTTTGTAGCTGGTGGTTACTGTCGTACGTGCATACTAGATATTATTTGACTTGATGACTTCGACATCGATGGTATTGCGTTTGACGTAATCCGCGCCTTCTTCCTTTGGATTGCATTCATTCTCTCGATCTAGATCGTGAAACTTAAGCTTCATCTGACAACTCCTTGCAACGACGCTTCAGTAACGCTGAAATTCTTGCTCTGGTCCTACGAACGGCGCCGCAGCGTCGTGCGACTTTGTCGAGGATCTGCTGTACTCGTTCTTCCTCATCCATCCCTCTACGGTGGCGAATCACGAAGATCACTGCCTCGATGAATAGGTCGACCTCCTCTTCAAAGTTCAAACTAGCTGTGAAATGGATTCCTATCCACTTTTTCTCGTAGTAGGGCGGTAAAGAGGGAAGATGGCGATTCGTGACTCACACTCGTGAACAAATTCCAATCATCAAATTTCCCGCCAATTTCACTATCGGAGAGGACGCAGCTCGTCGCTCCCATCATCACCGATGTTCTGTTGATACCCCACGCAAGTCGGTATCTTGTTGGTTTTGATGAAAGGGAACCGACGACAAGCTTCGATTGCATAGCATTATTGCCACCATCGCTGAATTTGAACGTGCTGCGCACAATTGCTTGGATTTGGTGCATAAACGGAAGAAGATCTTCCAATTTTTTTGCTCGAAAACGCCTTCGGCAAACTTGAGATTTCCTTTATATCTGACAGATGCGACCTGAAGTCTCCTCTACGAAATTGATACAGCTTATCTGTTGTCTTTGGATGTTGTCATCCGTTAAGTCCCTTCAGTTCGGAAGAAAACTTCGAACAGCATGCTTACACACCACCACGATTCGTCATCTTAATCGATTCCTTTTTGACCCATCCGAAGTGACGGCTGACTCAGAAATTTCTCGTGTCGTTTTGGGAAAAGAAGATTATCGAACAGTACACGCCGCGAAGATTTTGGGTCTGAAAAATGGAGATACTATACGAGCTGGGGTTGTGATGGATCCCAATGTCGAAGGGCAACTGGAAGGACTGACGACGGATGGGGCATCCGTGGAATGGATCCCCGAGGGCAAAGTCAAAAAAGCAGAAGTTTTAAAGAATGGTGATCCTCCGGGATCTTTGTTGATTCGGCTTCACGATTTGGCCCCAGTACGTAGTTCTTCCGATCAGATGTTGGTGAGCTTGATCTTGGCACTGCCGCGACCACTCCAACTCGGTCGGATGCTTCCTATGATTTCTCAAATGGGGGTCGATCAACTGGTCTTGACGGGGTCAGCTAAAGTCCCCAAGGATTATTTTGGGTCCCACCTTTTCCGAAAACCCGAAGTACTTCGAGAACGATTAATCGAGGGGTTGTGTCAAGCTGGTGATGTTCGGTTGCCAAAGGTGCACATGAACAAGAACTTGCGAGATTTCCTCATCAACGATCTGGATCGTTTATTTCCACCAAACGAGTATGCTCGGGTGCTAGCTCATCCTCAGCGTGCCACCGACACCGGTGAGCCACTGCGTATGGGAAACGTATCCTTTCCTGCCGGTGCGGGACCGTCCAAGCTAGTAGTTGCTGTTGGTCCCGAAGGTGGATGGACGGAACCAGAGGAGTTGGATCGATTCAAAGCTCTTGGTTTCCAGCAAATTACTCTCGGGACCCGCACTTTGCGAAGTGACTGTGCCGTGGTAAGCTTGTTGACCTTGGCGCACGAAGTTTGCTACGAAAATAGCATGAAGCACCTGTGAAATGAGCTTGATCTAATTGGTGTCCCAGGATGAAGAAAGACAATAGCTCAAGGATGCATGGAGGAGACTGCAGCTCAACCGTCATGCCATGCGCTGAGCTTTGCCCTCCATTCTCCCTACTCTTGTGTATGCGATCGGTTCAAAAAGCCAGAATAATGTTACCAGCTACCCCCGGCGAGGAATACTGTCCACATAGCGGGGGCCGCCCGACTTACTTTCTAACCGTAGTGAACAAAAAAGGTCGGGTAGATGTAGTCATAGCAAATGAAATAGTAGGTAAAAGCATCGAACAGTATAAAGCCGTCGATAGTTTTGATCTATCTTGGCCAGAATAGTCGACTAACTTGACTTTTTGGTCTAATTGGTCGATCCGTGTTTAACGGATCGCGCGAACCGCTGTCACGTAAACCTCCGTACTGAATCGAATCCAACATGAAAGTGTGTTGAAGACAAAAAATCGACTCCTGCACGTGACTCCCGCAGGCACGATGATGAAGCCCATTTCAAACGCCATTTCCTTCTTGCCACCTTTGTTGTTGTCATTGAAAAAGTCCACTATTTCTGTAGGATTGGAGCTGCGATTGAATCAAAATACTCTTCTATCTACAGCCATGACGAAATGTGATGAAACACAGCTGGCAGGAATGATCGGCCTGGGGCTGTCGCTGGTGTTGTGGTTGCTGTCGTCATGGCGGTTGATTTTTCATTCCTTGGGGAAGCGGAGACGGCCGGACGAAGCGTCCGATGGGGAGCAGGAGCGAGCATCGCGAAGATCCTCGTTGCAGTCGCAGCAGTCCTTTACACAGTGGTTTACAAGACGGCGGACGTTTCATGGTCTTTTGTGGTAAGTGTCTTGGCAGCGCGAAAGTTCGAAGGATTTGCTTCTCATGGTAGTGATCGAAAAAATATGACTTTCCTCCAATTGCAGGCTGGCAATGAGCTGTGAAGCGCTAGCTTATGCCGATATATCCGGTGTCATTTCAGTCAGTAAGGATCGGGTATTTGCCGAAAAATTAGGCTATGTCCTGTTGGAAATAGCGGGTCGGTCGATTCTGGAACTTTTGGCCTTTTGCACTGTGACTGCGATCTGGCTGAAAACTGCCATTGAATCGAGTCCCTCGGTCTTGTGGGGCAGCCAGGAGAGCCCGTTAGGACTTCTCCCGCCTCTCTTTATTGTCGTGATTGTATTGCTGGTACTAGCATCGGCGTCACTGTCGGTGATAGCCCTGGTGGTGAATCAGAAGGATTCTCTCGAAACGATTCAACAACATCCGTGGGGGCGGGCACAGATGATGTTGGAGGCAGTTTCCTGGGGTGTTCATGCACTAGTCGTATTGGAGTGTCTTTTTGTGACCTCGCAAAGGGTTCTGAATCTAGTTCCAGGCGCCCAGCTGTCACAACGAATGTTCTTGCTTCGAAAGGCGGTCCTGCCAATGTTGGTGGCATCCCTTGTTTATGTCGTAAGATGTTTCTGGCTCCTGGCAGTGTTTTGGCATGCCGAATCCATAGCTCGAGGGACCTGGGCATGGTGGATTGGATTTGCATGGCTGCCAACGTGGCTGACAGTCGGGTTCTTGCTATACAGTGCTCGCAAACGGGACCAGGCGCCAGCGTCCGAGGAGTACCATCAACCACTGCTTCTGCCAGCTCGGCCACCGGCAGAAGCATTTTTGGCTTTCTCGCAACACCGACAAGGGTTAGATGTTGATGATTCGTTTTCATTTTGTCGGAGTCCGATAACTCGTGTGTTGGCGCACCCCGATGACGAGGGGGAGGCGGCGGATGAGGAAGCGGCAGCGGCCGATACAAACCCATAAATAGAATTTCTCAGATAAGCACTAGTCACGCAAATATTGCGACAGCTTACCACCACATAACAGAAGCTAGTAGTAGACTACTAGAGGTCATATTTCTTCATTCTCTAGCAAAGAACTATTGCAACCTGGTGAAGCCAACCTTGCCCTATTATTAACTTTTCTTTCGTACTTTTTATGCCGCCTTTTGTGCTCCCTCTGCCTCATCTGTGGCTCCTGCTCCTCCACGTCCACCCGCTACAGGTCCAATCACAAATGTTTCCACATTGACCCGCTTACTGGGCCGGACACCGTCCGGAAAGATGATACGATCCAACCGAATCACTTCTTTCAATTGCAATCCAGTACACTCCAGTTCCAACGCCTCGGGAATGGGCACTCCATCCTCCACCATACATTCGACATATTTGTTGACAGGAATAATGAAACCATCTCGTTTCAAAGCCGGTGACTCTTCTTGATTGATATAAACAATCGGGATTCGGATGGGCCGATTGGCATGGTACCGCAAAAAGTTGGCACAATACAACTTGCCTTGGACAGGATGGTGTTGCACATCACGAGGTATTACACGATGGACTGTCCCTTCGGTATCACTTTCATCTTGATACAAGGTCAAATCATAGACTCGACTTTCAAAGTGTCGATGGTATCGATCCAATTCTCTTTGGAGTTCGGCCCAGTGCGTCTTTACCAAGATTCGTGTCGACTTGAGCTTGGACGAAATTCCTAGAGAGGGATCACTCCCATATAAAATTCCAGGAATGATGCAATCGTCTCGCAACAAATCACAAGCTCGAGTTCCTTCTTCTTGACGCAAATATGTAGATAATTTGCGAATATTCAAGGCTTGTTGCTGGGGTGATCCCAGGCCCTTATCCAATCGAGGGTCACCGTATTGTTTTCCTTCGATAGGGGCAAATTCACTTTCGTCGTATCCATATTCTTTCAAGACTTGTACAGGAATGGACATACCTTCTGTAGTGCTAGTTGTATCCGCGGAACTAGCGAAATTGGCTTTTAAAAATTCGGCAATGGCAGGGTTGGATTCGATTTGCTCTTGGGTGAGGCCACTCACTAGTTTGCCAGGATCTTGTAGTGTGGGATCAGTAGCACTGCTCTTACTGCTAGCACTTCGAAGACTGCAATGTCTGCTGCTGTCCAACAGTAGGGGACTACTGCTAGTAGGCCATTGCGGTAAACGACGGCACAAATAATGGCGCAGGAGGACTCGGGAGGAAGATCGGAGCGTGGTGGCCATTTTGTCGATCAAGAGTTTGTTGAAACGGAGATGATGAGGACTCTCGGCCCTGGTTTTTAAACGGCGAGACGAATCTACAAGGACAGATCCCGTCTACCAAAAGGACTTGAACGAACTCAATAGAGAGTAGAGCAGCACAAGCCTTGTTGTTGCCATCGGATGAACACGTGATGTGCGTCATGGTGAGATTGAAAGTGTAAGGAAAAGGAGAGGACATCGGTGGTCGTAGCAGTCGTATGCGCGCGGAATGCGCGCTTCGATGCAATCCCAACCGAAAAGAAGTTGGAGAAGGCTCTCCTCCTTCCCCCTTGTCGGAAGCCACTCCCCAAAAACTTGCGACCTCTCAACATTCTATATCAGACCTCGACCGACTTCGCAGGGCACATTTCGAGACCTCGCATGATAAGACACGAAGATTTCGGTACCAAATTCTACACAAACGACTCATTGGACTACGTTGGCTCGGCCCTTCGATTTTTTTTGGAAGAGGCCCTCGAGATTTCTCACGAGATCTTTTTCGGCATGATGTCATGCCCGCGACACCCGTTGATTTTCGACCGACGCATTTCTTTTTTTTCTCGAAATGGCGCCACAATTATTTCGACAACGTGGTGGTTGGATGACTGTTTCGTCTGCTGCAACAATAATCACAACACTTTGTCTTTTCCTAAGTTTTCTCGATCTGGCAGTATCGTTTCATACTATGGGTGGTGACGGCAAGTTTCATTTTGCCATTGATCGTGGTGGCACGTTTACTGATGTCGTTTGTAAACTTCCCGATGGACGAGAGCTCGTGTCCAAATTGTTGAGTGAAGATCCTCAACATTACCCCGATGCTCCGACGGAAGGCATTCGTCGCTTTTTGCAGCAATATGACACTACAGGTAATATTGATTATTCGAGGGGTCGTCCTGTGACAACCTCCAACATTGGTTCGATTCGCATGGGAACGACCGTGGCGACCAATGCCCTGTTGGAACGACAGGGGGCTCGTATGGCATTGTTGACCACGAAAGGATTTGGTGATTTACTCGAGATTGGTAATCAAGCTCGACCAGACATTTTTGATCTCTCGTGTGCGACTCCTAGTTTGTTGTATGAACAAGTCGTGGAAGTGGACGAGCGCGTCTTGTTGAAACAATTTTGCAGTGACGAATTTGCTGGTCAATTTCCTTCGAAAGAAGGAGTCACCAAGGAAATGGTTTTGATTGAAAAAGCTCCGGATCTTGAACTAGTAAAACAAGAACTAGAACGCTTGCGGGATGCAGGCATTACCGCTCTGGCGATCGCGTTGCAACATGCTTATACGTTTGGAGATCATGAAAAACTCATTGGAGACCTGGCAGCCTCTATGAATTGCTTTGAACAAATTTCCTTGTCGCATCAAGTCATGCCCATGGTCAAACTCGTGCCACGAGGACATACGACTTGTGCGGCAGCCTACTTGACGCCCAAGATTACCACGTATCTGGCGGGATTCACCAAAGGATTTGATGAACATCTCAAAAACGTCCCACTGCAATTTATGAAATCCGATGGTGGATTGGCACCCGTGACTGATTTTGGAGGCCATCAAGCTATATTGAGTGGCCCCGCTGGAGGTGTGGTGGGATATGCCAAGACGACCTATGATAGTAACACCAAGACACCTGTCATTGGGTTTGACATGGGTGGGACGTCGACAGATGTTTCGCGTTACGATGGACGGTGGGAACATGTATTTGAAACTGTTACTGCGGGTGTAGCAATTCAAGCGTGAGTAAACTCTATGTTTATTGAGAAAGGGACAATTGCTCGTCGTCTCGCTAAACGTTCGTTGCATTGACACAGACCACAATTGGATATTCATACTGTCGCGGCGGGTGGTGGAAGCCGTTTGTTCCTGAGACGTGGAATGTTTGTGGTGGGACCCGAATCGGCGGGAGCACACCCAGGTCCAGTCTGTTATCGCAAAAATGGTTACTTGGCAGTGACGGATGCCAATGCCGTTCTGGGACGAGTCGTTCCTGAAGAGTTTCCCAAAATCTTTGGACCCAACGAAGATGAGCCATTGGATGTAGATGGCGCCAGAGCTGCCTTTCAAGAACTGACGAAACTTCCGGAAGCTCAAGGCCGGTCACCCGAAGAATTGGCGTACGGGTTCTTGCAAGTTGCCAATGAGGCCATGTGTCGTCCCATTCGAAATTTGACGCAAATGAAAGGCTTTGATATCACGACCCACATCCTAGCCTGCTTTGGTGGGGCAGGTGGTCAACACGCTTGCAAAATGGCTCAAGCTTTGGGAATCTCCAAGGTATTTGTTCACCGTTATGGTGGGGTATTGAGTGCCTATGGTCTCATGTTGGCCGATGCCGTTCACGAAGAACAAGAACCTGCGGCAGAAGTTTACACGGGTCATATCTCTAAGCTAGGAGCCGAACGATTGGCGCATTTGAGCCAAGTCGCGACGGCAGCTTTGGTCAGGCAGGGATACGAAAAGTCAATGATTGTCGTGGAGGAATACTTGAATATGCGATATGAAGGCACTGACAATGCGATTATGATTAAACGCGATCCCGATGTCACCTTTGACAAGGCATTTGAAGATTGTTACCAAAGAGAGTTTGGTTTTGTGTTGAGAGGCCGAGATATGCTGATTGACGACTATCGTGTCCGTGCCGTCGTCCCCGGTGAAACCTTGGAGACCCCGCCTACTCCCGAGGACATTGGAATCCCGGAGGCGTCGCTGGGAACAAAGCGTGCCTACTTTGACAATGGTTGGCAGGATATCCCCGTCTACAAGAGTACGGATTTGAAGCCCGGTCACTCGATCCCGGGCCCGGCTATTATTGTGCAGCCCATTTCAACAGTCGTTCTGGAAATTGGTTGCAAGGCCTTTGTAACCGCCAACGGTGATATTCAAATCGATGTCGCTACCGACAAGCAAGCCGATCGAACGGACGAAAGTGTGGAAGTAAAGGAAGATCCGATCCAGCTTTCCATCTTCTCGCACCGCTTTATGGGAATTGCAGAGCAGATGGGTCGTACTCTTCAGCGAACTGCAATTTCTGTCAACATGAAGGAACGCTTGGACTTTTCCTGCGCATTGTTCACAAAGGATGGCGGTTTGGTGGCCAATGCGGTAAGTGCAAATTCCCCGTCCACTGTAATTCTCAACAAAACGTCATTGAGGATGCGACTCTCACACATTCTTTGGACTTGATAATATCGCCAGCCACACATCCCAGTGCATCTTGGTTCTATCTCCCATGCTGTGAAGTTTCAGGTGGAATACTGGAAAGACAAGGGTGGTATCCAAGAAGGTGATGTTTTGGTATCAAATCATCCTCAGCTGGCGGGGGGTTCCCACTTGCCGGACATCACAGTAATCACGCCTGTGTTCTACAAGGGTGAGATCATCTTTTTTGTGGCTAGTCGAGGTCATCACGCAGATATCGGAGGGATCGCCCCTGGCTCCATGCCTCCACACTCAAAGACACTGGAAGAAGAAGGTGCAATGATTGTGGCATTCAAGCTGGTGAGGAACGGAGTCTTCCAGGAGGAAGGTATTACAGATATTTTGAATTCGCCTGGAAAATTGCCAGGAAACTTTGGAACGCGTAATCTTCGAGATAACTTGAGTGATCTCCGAGCTCAAGTGGCCGCCAATAACTCCGGAATCCGATTGTTGACTGAGCTGGTCCATGAATATTCACTCCGTGTGGTCGATGCGTACATGATTTTTATTCAGAAGAACGCTGAGATGTCTGTGCGAAACATGCTGAAGGATTTTGCTGCCAAGCATGGAAACAAGGTCAGCGCCATGGATTATATGGACGATGGTTCTCCTATCGCCCTTTCAATTGAAATTAATCCAGATACCGGCAGCGCAGTCTTCGATTTCACGGGCACAGGCCCCCAGGTATTCAGCAACCACAATACCCCACCTTCCGTGACGTACTCTGCTGTGATCTACTCGTTGCGTTCTCTCGTGGCGCAGACCATTCCGTTGAACCATGGGTGTTTGGCACCTATCGAGTTCATCATTCCAAAAGGCTCCTTGTTGAACCCATCTCCGGATGCTGGAGTCGTGGGGGGCAACGTTTTGACCTCGCAGAGATTGGTCGATGTTGTCTTGAAGGCATTTAACGCTTGCGCTGCCAGTCAGGGGTGCATGAACAATCTGACTTTTGGCGACAAGGAGTTTGGATACTATGAGACAATTGCTGGTGGAGCGGGTGCTGGACCAACTTGGGTGGGACGATCTGGAATTCATACCCACATGACGAATACGCGCATCACCGACCCCGAGATTCTGGAACGCCGCTATCCGGTTGTACTTCGCGAGTTTTCTTTGAGAAAAGGCAGCGGCGGTGAAGGCGACCATCGCGGTGGAGATGGTGTTGTTCGCGAGCTGGAGCCCTTGCGCCCGCTAATTATGAGTATCTTGAGCGAACGTCGAGTCCTCCAACCTTACGGCCTTGCGGGCGGTGGACCCGGCGCCAGAGGACGAAACTTGCTTGTTCGTAAGGATGGTCTCGTCATAAACATGGGAGGCCGATGCAGTGGACCTCTAAATGCCGGAGACCGCCTGCGTATCGAAACACCGGGTGGCGGCGGATACGGTAAAAAGGAATAGTTCCAGGCTCATGGAAGAGTCTACATTGTAGCTTACGCAATATAATTATGATTAGCATGGAAGCACGGCCCTTTCACTATTTCTCGTTGCGTAGGCAAGCGACTGGCTTCCGATGGTGCTTGAATTTATCGCTGTATCCGCCTCTTCTTTGTATTGCCGACTTCATTCGGGTTTTGATGCCTTGAGAGCATATCGCGCCTTTTGGTAAGGGTACGAACTCTGTCCAGCTTCCGTGGGTGTCGCTTTGGATCGTAAGCAACATCGTTGCGCTCGATTCGTAATATCCAAGCTCCTAGTCCCCCGACGGTGACTGGGGTAGCAATCGTGCATGGTTGAGTCCAGTAGAGCTGGCTTTCCGCCATTGAATCTGTGATGGTGGGGGTTCCGCATAACATCACCATTCGGCCCTCATTTCGAACCAGGGTGCGAGCACACTCCAAGAAAAGCAGGGGCAAAAGCTGTCTCAACTGATTTGTGGAAAGGCACTGCTTACCAAATGGTAGATCCGAAATGCACACGTCAATACTGGCATCACGGATCGGCATGTGGGCAGCATCCCAAGCAGCGAGAAGTGATGATGCTGCCAGAGTCGCCCCTCGGGCTACCTGTTCCATGGAGGATGCTGTACTTGCAATTATGGGGTGATTCAGCGTCACATCTCCACCCAGCCCTACACATGATGAGAAAAATACATCCGCCTCGAGTGGGATTGTGCCACATCCAGCACATGGATCCAAAACTGTCTCGAAAGGCCGCAGTCGAGCCATTTGTACCAACATATGGGCCGTTGATGGTCGCAAACGGACGAGACCCTCCATACTGTCATGACCTAAATACGGCTTTGAAATATCAGGTGGAATGACACTTGATGAAAATGATTTTGCGTTGTAAAACGAGTAGGGCAGCATCGAAATCCCGATTGCCATGAAGCCGTTGGAAAGAGTGATAATGACGAATTCCACATCGAATTGCTTCAAATTCACTTTCCATCCCATAGCAGCGGATTTATCATAATAATATGGTATGAGTGTCGGTCCGAGTTCTCCCATTAGCTCAGTCAGAAAATCTTGACGAGCATAGCTTGCATCGACATGATCTCGCATGCACGAAAGTCGAAATCGCAAAGTGTCGTTTTGAATTCGATCCTGAAGATCCGCATAGTCGGCCTCACTCAACATTGTTCTCCAAAACCCACGAGCATAGTTCTTCCATAAATCCAATGACGATTCTAGCTGCTTGTGATAAACGTCGTCCCCGATCGATGCGATCCACCTCGAAAATTCTGCCAGCATGTCGGCCATGGAATGCTTCGGGTCCGTCAGAGCCGGCATATTATCAGAAGTAGCCACGAGACTTAGAAGCGGACCAAAGCATCGCAAGGAAGACATCTTTTCAATTTGCTTGGTTTCGATTTTCATCCACACCGTCCCTTCCAAGGTTCCGGCCACACTCCAGGTGCAAGATTGCGAGTCCGTATATCCAACGCTGATGTGGCTCGATTTGGATACCATGACGGATCCGACAGCACCGTCAATAAACCACGGATTTGGTGATCGGTTCTTCTTTCGTTGTTGTGCCAATAAAGCGTCTCTCGCCTCTGCGCCAATTTCTTCGCTCGGCCTCTGCCCTTCTCCCAGCATGGAAATTTTGGCATCCGAGATTTTTTCCTGGACTAGCCAAGATATCGAGGATTCCAAACCGCGGGGAACCATTGCCAGAAAAGTGCCCGGTCTTTCACTCATTTCCTCGTCAGTCTGCATTGCATCCTTCGCAACGTTGTTGTACGCATCTGCTCGCTGAGCCTCGTTTGCTGGCTATTAACATTGTCCTTTTATTTTTCTCACCCCCCGACGAGACGATTTCAAACTTTTTTGTTGGCGCAGCAGGATCTTCTCGGACTGATTCGACACGCCTGTCAGTCAACCGAATTGACGAACTGGCATATTGTTAAACACTCGGATTAATCGTACGTTCATCATCATCTTCGATATCGCCGCTAATGGAGAGAGAAGGCGGACTCTAGAGTTAGTCCAGTAACACCCAGCTAGATTAGTAGAAGAGTTGATCCAGACTACGGTTTCACTCTCTGGGCGTGATGCCGACAATCAAGTGAAATGGCGCATCAGGCTTCTTGCCGTCAATACATATCCTGTGCCCTCGTTGGCTAGTTTGTCCCAGGATAAGCATATTCTTTTTGACCTACTTGTAGGATAAAAATGTGTGACACGGAAACAACACAGTACTATATCCTCAATTACGAGGCGCAGTGAGACAAGCGCCGCAATCCCAACCCTGCACATTCTACATTCGAGAGTTGCTAATGTTGACGACCAAAATATCCGTCGCCCCGACCTTTTGGAGAGCATCCATCTTATCCGAGACTTCTTTCTTAAGAACAAGTGATGACACAGACTTGACGGTGCCACATTCCAACGATGTGACAGTAGGAGATCGCTTGCCCGGGGTGATTTTGATGGCTTCGCTCAAAAGCTCATTGGAAACATTGTACACAATCATGACATATTTGGTGGCCGTGATGTAACCTTCGATACGGTTCTTCATCAATTCGACAAGATCTTTGTGGGTAGAGTTTGGATTGGAAATCAAAATAGCTTCCGTTGTCAAAATTTCATGAACCACTTCCAAACCAGCAGCCTAACGGAGAAAAATCGCTCAGACATAAAAACTAGCTGCAAAAGCAACCAACACAACATCAATAAATCTTACCTTCATTGTGGTACCAGTTTCCACCAGATCAACCACAGCGTCGGCCAAACCAAGGCTACAAGCGGCTTCGACCGACCCCGACACGAAACTAATTTCGGTTTTGGTGCCAGCTTTTTCGTCATATGGCTTGAAGAAATCCGCTGAAACGTTCGGAAAACTAGTTGCGATACGCTTTCCAGCCAGAGTCTCAATATTTCTGATTTGGTCCGCGACTGGTGCCTGGACGCAGAGTTTGCACTTCCCAAAACCTAGGTCCATAACTTTTTCCACATTGACCTGACTCTCTGTGACAACATCGAATCCAGTAATTCCAATATCGACATCACCCTTTCCAACAAATACTGCAATATCGGCGGCCGGAAGGAAGACGAGGGTAATGGGAAGCCCAACACAGAGAGCAACGTCAAGCCGAGGTTCTCGTCGAAACTCAATCCCTGCCCCCTTGAGCATCTCGATGCATTTTTCGTATAGTCGTCCCTTCTTGGGAATGGCAAATTTACAGTTGCCAGGAGGCGAAGAGTTCGTCCGTTCTAGCGAAGCAGTGCTCATTTTCGGAAACAGATAATATATCGAGGATAAACAGTTGCGAGAAGTTCAGTTTTTCAGCAACCAGCAAATGCGATGCTATTGCCATATCGTTTGTTCCTCATTCCAATGGGCACGTTTGCATCTTTCGTCATGCGTTCGTCGTCGTTGAAGTTCGCGGGGGACGACCCGACGAACCTCCCTCCGACCTCATGTGCGCGGTTGATATTCGGTAAGCGGCGATGAATGAATCCACGTGGAAGCATCCTAGGTAGATCATTTCAACAAATCGCGATTTGATTGGTGGATGGCCTGAACACGTACGTCGTACGTACACCTGGAGGCGCCTCGCTGGAGCTATCATCTCACTTTTTTCCAACTACTACCCGACAGCGACCTATTGGCTGACTGTGAGCGGGACGGATAGATCAATCTGCTTGCGCCTTATAGAGGAATTTACACGCCAGAAATAGTCAAAGATAGCTCTTTAAACGCGACCTTCTAAAAGACCGACTAGTACACTATCTACCTTGCTTTCTGCCTCTGCCAGATGCCTCGACTCAAAGGTTGTGAACATGTCTGATTTCTTCCTCTGAAATATTACCCAGTTGCATGGATCTTTTTGTAGCAGCCATGACAGCCTGAATGGCGGCCGAACGGAATCCCCTGTTTGAGGCATAACGATAGAGTGAGCATCCAATTCTGCATCATGAATGTGATTATGGGTGAGGCTTCTTCGGGAGCGACTTACCCTGCTTCTAGTGCCTCTACGCCGGCGATCGTTGTACCACCGGGGGAGCACACATTATCTTTAAGTTGGCCAGGATGGATCTGGGTTTGCAACACCATCTCGGCCGCTCCCTTGACCGTTTGGGCCGCAAGCTGAAGCGCAACATCTCTGGTGAGACCCGATCTTACGCCTCCATCCGCAAGCGCCTCAATAAACTCATACACATAAGCCGGTCCACTTCCACTTAATCCTGTCACTGCATTCAAGAGCACTTCTTTGATCTCCTTGGCAATTCCTACTGCCCCGAAAATCCGTTTGACAATCTCACTGTCGCTGTCGTTGCAAAGTACGCCCATTGCGAACCCTGAAGCCGCCTCACCTACAACACAAGGAGTATTCGGCATAACACGAACCACTCGACGACCAGGGAGTTGCTTTTGAAGCGTTTCCAATGTGATACCAGCGGCGATACTGATGATCAGAGCGCTGCTTGGAATTTTGACAATATCCTTGCAACATTCTTCAACGACGAAAGGCTTGACAGCCAAGATGACAACATCCTTGGCTTCCGTGCATACTTCTGCATTCGATTGAGTTGTCGTGAATCCTTTGCTTCCTGCTTGATCGAGACTGGGTTGATAAACATCCGAACAAATAATCGACGCGGGGCTTTCGACAACGTGCTTTGCGACGAGTCCGTCCATCATGGCCGAAGCCATCATTCCACAGCCAACAAATCCAACTGATAGCTTTTCAACCATTTCGAGACCGTATTGTGCAAGAACCGCTTGAATGTCTTGTTTGTTTTGCTGTATCGGTTTGATATGATACTCTGCTTTCGCTTTGATTCTTTGGGCCAGAGCGTCTTCTGATGGCGGTTTTTTGGTGTCTCGTCGGTTGGAACTTTTCCTTTTGTTCTCTGTGGTGGCGTCGGGTAGGGCCGGCCAGACGGCAGGGACTCAAAGGGAAATGAATAGTTCGACTTGAGACTCCTCACCATGTTTCTACTATCAACCCACCTGGTACTACCTGAAGCCAGCTGGACTTGCAGCATCTTGCCATACTATGGATCCACACTCTCTTCTTCAATCGCTACGATGATACTTTGGCTCGTAGCCTGAAACCAAAAGTTGGTAAATTTGTTATCTTCTTTCCTCCCTACTAGCTAGAGAGGCGTGTAGCGACTGCTTGGATATTCGCATATGATGCCAAGCTCTATTTGACACAGTTGATGTTGACCAGACCTAGGAAGCGCTAGCTTACTCGAATAGAAACGCATCGCTTCGCAAGGCCGTCAGGACCACCCTAATCTTTCCATAATATACGCAAATCTCGCTCAAGAATTGCTGGTGGCACGCCCAATGGGAAAGGTTGCGGTAGCTTCGCTTTGAGGATACTCACCTCAAAATCCAATAAACTACAAGAAGCAAAACAGGGTACGAGAACTTTTGATTTTTTATTCATTTGCTTAGAATCCAGACGCAGCGAGTACTTCGTTGACCTTTGCAAGTTCACCTGCACATTCGGCTTCCGCCTTCTTTCTCAGCGCTTGCTTGGCCTTCTTGGCTTCGAAAAATTCCTTGCCCTCAGCCTTTCTCTTGGCCTCCAATCGAACCAACAATTCCTTGTGCTTCCATCCGACGGAATGAGCCAACTCCCCAACAACGGTGAACTGTCGACCAGGCTTGAGGCGCATCACTCGAAGGGCAGCGGGAACAACCACACGCTTTTGCTTGTCATATGGGGCAGGAACTCCCTCAAAAGTCGACAAACGCTTCAACGCCTCTTGTCCGCGGGCAGTCTTTTGGTGAATCATTCCTCGGATTGTTCGCCAAACCATAAGGGCGGGGCTCTTGAAGTGGAATGGACCTCTTCCGGGGTTGGTGTTCATGCGCTTGGCACGGAACTGAGCATACTTGACTCGGTTGCGGGTCACTGAAACAAGAAAAGCAAATGTGAGTGCTATGTAATTGAGAATAAATCCAACAAACTAAACAATCTTCTAGCCTGAAAAATGCATTCCAGGTCGGACTAAGCGGACGATACGACAAGACTCACAGGATCCAGAGATGACCATTTCATCGCATCGTACGATAACAATCGATTGTCCTGCAAGGAGTTCCTTGGTGACGATAGATGCCAAGCGACCAAGGAGGTGGTCGCGGCCGTCGATGATTTTCGTCTTCGTTAGCACCATGGTTTCTTTGTTGATTGATCGATTCGATGCGATGCAGTCCAAGGAGAGCAACTAAAGAGGGGCATGCCGAACGACACTCCGCCGTCGTTGGTGAGGCCGCCACAAGAGCCCAAAAGCGCGCGGTGGTAAAATGATGAAAAGCGGTAAGGAGTAAACGGTAAACACTAAAAAAGCTCCTATTATGGTCGCTTGAGTCAAACCATGATTCTGTTCTCGCGCGTTGACTGCGCAGGTACGGACTGCTTGGACTGAAAACCCTCTCGCTTTCGTTTCCACGACGTTTTTCGGTTGTCAAAATCTCATCGTCGTCAAACATCTTCGTTATAGATTAGCAAAAACACACAGGTAGTTGTCATCACCTATTACCGAGAAATCATTTAGAAATATGTCAAATGTCACATCGCATCCGTGAATGTTGTGAGGCGTGATGGATAGCTAGATTGGAGCGAACACAAAAATGTACCGATTTGTCGCTTCGACCATGTTCCGCGAGGCTATCCAGCACTCGTACGGTGGAACACGTCCTCGAACAACGTGTAGGTTCCTGGCGTCCCAAATGAAACGACCCAAGGCTTACCCTTCTACTGCTCACTTGAGACTTCTGAGCTCGAGTCGACAGCGAGAAGCGCCCCACGTTGAAACGAAGAGGCAGGATCCAGTCGAGCAGTTCATGGCAAAAGTGCAAAGAAACAATCTTCCAAAGAACTTGATTTGCCAAAGAGTCGAGGAGCTTTTGCTGGGCATGCTCAAACGGAAACCAAAACTACAAGATGGACCGCTGTCCTTGGATCTTCTCAACGCTGCCATTGAAAACGCCAATCTACCCAATGAACGCCTCATTCCACGATTATTCTCCTTGAGCTGTCAAGTCATGGTCAAAAGTGGTCATCCCCTGGCAATGAATGAAGTTCATCGCCAAATACAAAGACTATTGGATAACCACAAACTCTATCTGACAAATGATCTTTCCTACAATTCTCATCACGTGAATGATGCCTGTTCTCAATTCATCAATGGGGTAATACTCGATTCCAAACGAAGCAAACGGCGAATGTCTACCGAGCGTCAAGCAGAAATACAAAACATCATGGATCATCTACAACAACTGTGCGACGATCCATCTGTTCCGTTGGCTGCCAATGCGGTTTCGTACAACTCTTTCATCATGTTCCTCTGTAATCAAGACAAGCCAGAGGAGGCTTATAAACTGCTCCAATGGATGGTGGAAGCGTCGACAAAGGATGTGGGAGTCGCCCCACGAGTTGCGAGTTTTACGGCATTGATTTCTGCGTTTGCCAAGAAGAATCCTGACAAAGCCATAGAAATTCTTCAGTGGATGCTGGACGCCTGTCGGTCGCCAGTGAAAAATGTTCCCCCTCCAAATACATCGTGTTTCAATGGCGTCTTGGATGCATTGGCGCGGAGTGGGAGGAACGATGCTGGCGAACGAGCCGAACAGACTCTGGAGTGGATGCAAAGCTTGCATGATACAGAAGGCCTTGCAACCATGCCGGATGTAGTCAGTTTTAACTGTTGCATCAACGCTTGGGCTAAAGCCCCTGTACCGCATGCCGCTAGTCGGGCCGAGGCCGTCTTGCGAAAAATGATCTCCATGTATGAGAATGGTAGCGATGTGACACCAGGTACTATTTCCTTCATATCAGCCATGGATGCCTGGGCAAGCTCAGGGTTGCCAAGTGCACCCGACCGCGCCGCAAGTTTATTGGACCTCATGAAATCAACGGCCGCAAAATCCAAAGACTTGAAGGTCGATTCCTATGCCTACGCCGTCCTTCTCAAAGCGTGGGAAAAATCGGACGTGAAACATGCATCTCGAGAGACAAGGGCCAACTACATTCAAAAGATTTTGGCGGTGCTGCACGACATGGAGCAAGAAGGGATCGAAATTACCCCTCCTATTCACAACAGTGTGATCATGGCTCTGACCAACTTTTCACTTCTCTCGGCGATCCTCTACTTCCAGGAGCTCGAGGAGCGGTATAGAAAAGACAAGGCAGTGATTGACGGAAGAACCTTCAACAGTGGCCTCTCGGCCATGGCACTGCTTAGCAAACCCGACGTTGCCGAGAAAAGTATGGAGATTGTAGCTCGAATGGAAGAGTACTCCAAGAAGGATCCCACTGTGAAACCTGACCAGACTACATCTACCGTCATTCTCAAGATATTGTCGCGAAGTCAATCGGCAGATGCGGCCGAGAAGGCCGACAAACTGCTACTAGATATGGAGCAAAAGGGGCAGTTTGACACTGCTCCCTCCAGTTACGTGACGGTGACGATTGCTTGGGGTCGGAGCAATGACAAAAACAAATTCGATAGAGTAAAGGACCTCTTGAAGCGTTACAACAAGTGGGTCAAGGCTGGTGCCATTCCGAACTCGTCGTCGCCGAATGTGTACAATGCAGCTCTTTCCGTCTGCCAACATAATTCTGACGAGGCGCTGAAAACCAAGGCCCTCGAGACAGCTTTGAATACTATCATGGAATTGCGTGCAAACAAGGCTGTAAAGCCCGACGAGACAACTTATTTGACGGCTTTTCAAGCGTTCCGTAGTCTTTACGACCAAGGCGATCCTGAGCGAATAACAACGCTAGAGCGAGAATTCGCGAATTGCATCAAAGATGGTCTTGTTTCGCGGCCGATCGTAAAGGAATTGCATAATGGGTCGCGACAGTTGTTCCAAAAGTTCTTTGGTGCAGATCAAGCCCTTCAAACAGTCGAGATACCTCACGGGTGGTCAAAGCAACTACGCTTCAGGACCAGACGAGGCGCCCATAGCTAGCAAGCGCCATAACATCTAGAGCAGCGAACTTACTTGTGTCGTTTCGCATCAGGACGATCTTTGGTCTGCTGTGGATCACGCCTCTTGCCGTTGGGATCACCATAGATAAGAGTATTGATCCTCGCATTCTGTTCTGTAATTTTGCCAAGGATCACCAACTCGATTCCCATTGTTTCCGCTGCTCCTAGCATTTCTGGTAGCAGGCATTTCAAGCGCGTGACAATCCGTTTCACGCCAGCCGCCACCAGGGCTCCAAAGCATCCGCGACAGGGAGGCATGGTGATGAAGGCAGAGCAACCCTCCGTCTTACGACCCACTCGAGCTGCAGATCCCAGAGCACAAACTTCGGCATGAACATCGCTGCTCTTTTCTTTGTAGAGTGACATGTTGGTAGCGACGCTAATGATGGAGTCACGAATCGCCTGGGACAAATCATCCTCGGCACTCATAGTTTCATCCGAAGAAGGTTTGACCAATATACACGCCATGTGCCCTTGTTTGCAAGCGGAACTTCGCGTCACCAACAGGACCAAGTCCATCACATTGTCATCCCAGGATATCGTTGGGTCGGCTTTCCATCCGTATAACTCAAAATCGTCGAGGCTCTTCACGGCCCAATCGTCATCCACATTATTCATAGATGTATTACTCATGATAAAATGCCCAACTAAGTAGCTAGACTAGCCACAGCTATCCGTTGTTGACAAACACAATGCCGATCAGAGGGGCGGAGAGGGTGATGAGAATGCGTGTTTCGTGCTTTTTTTGTTCCGCTCCTTTTTTGCGGTTATGCTGGCGCCGACAGAAACGACCAAGTTGACTCATGCGAGTCAAAGATTTCTGTCAGTCGAATGTGTCGACGCACAGGTGCGCCGGCCCGCCAATTTAAAAGCGAGCATGGCAGACCCCTCAGAAAAAATTAGGCGACGAGAAGCGATGGGGGCCGTTGAACGATTTTTTTCGTCAATGACCTCCCTCCGCTCCGGAACGCACTTCGAAAGGCACCAAAGTCAACTACCTGGTATGATACAGCCGATTGAGTATCTTCATGCTAGAATAAGGGAATAGTAGAAGTTGTCTCTAGCTAACAGAAACGTTGTGAGCTTCCACATGGAGCCTCTAATTTAGTACATTCAGTCATCATGTTAGTATTGTGTCATATGTCACTTTCCAAACATTTGGAATCCATTGATATCGCAGTAGCTGATTAGAACTTCAATTGTCGATGCTCACCACTGGTGAGTACTCGTGCTCGTCGACTCTTGGAAGATTTGGAGGACTTGGACGATTTGGAGGATTTCGAGGACTTTGAGCTCATACCATCATTGCCGCCGCCAGCATCTGGGGACATGGTACCGCCATCAGTTGTCGGGGTACCGCCTCCATCAGTTGTGGGAGTACCGTCAGTAGTTGGTGTATCTCCCGGCGACGTCGGCTCTGGTGACACGGTTGGGGCCGTGGGCTCCGGCGAAACGGTCGGATTGCGCGTAGGCGAAATGGGAGAAGGTTTGAAGCGTGTTGGAGCGGGCGTCGGCTCCACTGTAGGACCAGTAGGTCGAGGGGATACCGAGGGTGCTGGGCTGATGGTGGGAGGAGTAGGAGCTCTTGTTGGACCCCCATCCTCGCCAATTGGTGGTCGAGTTGCCCCAAACTCTGTGGGCGCCTGCGTAGGTTTAGCAGCCATCTTGCTACCCTTAGAGCTCTTGGAACTCTTTCCGCCCTTTCCTCCACCCTTGCCATATCCGGAGTCAGAAGAGTCCGAGCTTCCATCAGAGTAGCTGCTTGCTTCCCAATCATATCCCCATTTGCTCTTCTTCAGTATCCTATCCCTGGCCTCAAGAAGGCGTTCACTAAAGCTCGAAGTGTCTTGGAGATCACTGATTTCTCCCATTGGGTCGATCTCGGCTTCGGCAAGTTCAGCGTTCTCCAAATCTTGGAACAATTTGCGCAGCTGGGCAGATCGAGAAAGACCGCCTTCACCAGATTGATCTTCTTCCTCTGGCACCTGGGCGAGGGAACGTGGGCCTGTTTTGATCTCTGGCGTCTTGAGGTCAACAGGTTTTGCCCTTGCCTCTGCCAGCGCTTGCTCATGCATGGCCTTGAGATTGCGGCCTTGGCCGCCACCACTTGCCACTTCATCAGCAAGACTGCGTCCAGGGCCTTCGGCTCTCTTTGAGGGGAGTTGAGAGACAGAATGGCCAACGTCCTGCAGCGAACGGCGACGCTCATCATGTGATGCATGGAGAGGCCTCGAGCGTTGACGATGTTGGGTCTCCTCCCCTCCCAATTTCCTTGGTCCGGTATATTCCTTCGGTTGCTCATTCGAAAGCGTGCGGTCGCCCTTGTTAGCTGCAGTCTCCTTGAGATTGCGGAAACGATCACCGTGGGCCTTCTCTGCCATTGCCTGTTCGTACATGGCCTTGAGGTCGCGGCCTTGGCTACCGTGTGCCGCGTCACCAGAAAGAATGCGTCCATGACCGTCGGCTCTCTTCGAGGGGAATTGAGAGACAGAATGGCCAACGTCCTGCAGCGAACGGCGACGCTCATCATGTGATGCATGGAGAGGCCTCGAGCGTTGACGATGTTGGGTCTCCTCCCCTCCCAATTTCCTTGGTCCGGTATATTCCTTCGGTTGCTCATTCGAAAGCGTGCGGTCGCCCTTGTTAGCTGCAGTCTCCTTGAGATTGCGGAAACGATCACCGTGGGCCTTCTCTGCCATTGCCTGTTCGTACATGGCCTTGAGGTCGCGGCCTTGGCTACCGTGTGCCGCGTCACCAGAAAGAATGCGTCCATGACCGTCGGCTCTCTTCGAGGGCAGTCGAGAGACCGAATGAGCATGTTTGCCAATGTCCTGCAGTGAGCGGCGACGCTCATCATGTGATGCATGGAGAGGCCTCGAGCGTTGACGATGTTGGGTCTCCTCCCCTCCCAATTTCCTTGGTCCGGTATATTCCTTCGGTTGCTCATTCGAAAGCGTGCGGTCGCCCTTGTTAGCTGCAATCTCCTTGAGATTGCGGAAACGATCACCGTGGGCCTTCTCTGCCATTGCCTGTTCGTACATGGCCTTGAGGTCGCGGCCTTGGCTACCGTGTGCCGCGTCACCAGAAAGACTGCGTCCGAAACCTTCGGCTCTCTTCGAGGGGAGTTGAGAGACCGATTGGCCAATGTCCTGCAGCGAACGGCGACGCTCATCATGTGATGCATGGAGAGGCCTCGAGCGTTGACGATGTTGGGTCTCCTCCCCTCCCAATTTCCTTGGTCCGGTATATTCCTTCGGTTGCTCATTTGAAAGCGTGCGGTCGCCCTTGTTAGCTGCAATCTCCTTGAGATTGCGGAAACGATCACCGTGGGCCTTCTCTGCCATTGCCTGTTCGTACATGGCCTTGAGGTTGCGGCCTTGGTTACCGTGTGCTGCGTTGCCAGAAAGACTGCGTCCGAACCCTTCGGCTCTCTTCGAGGGCAGACGAGACACTGAACGTGCACGCTTGCCAATATCCTGAAGCGAGCGGCGACCCTCGTTTTGAAGCACAGGAATTGACATCGTAAGTTCGCGGGTTGGAGCTTCCTCCCCCAGTTTCCTTGGTCCAGAATACTCTTTCGGTTGCTCATTGGAAAGCTTGCGGCCACCTTGGTTAGCTGCAATCTTCTTGAGATTGCTGAAACGATCACCGTCCGTATTTCGGCCTAATTCTTCAGCATGAGAAATGGCCGCCAACACGAGACCGATGCAAAGGGTTAACCCCCACACCGGGTGGCTACGTGCTATCATCACCATTGTTGTAGAGCTGTTGTATTCGATTTGTGCAGAACGACCCTCAACTGAATTGCGTTGTCTCTGCACAGAGTTTGTGAGGACACAATGCCTTGGAGGGAAGAGATTGGACCGTTGACGGTTGAGAAAGACAATTTTGTACAAATTTTCGGCAAGACCATCAGTCTTGTATATTAGGGCTATATCCGGTGAAAAGCACTATACTTTACACCACCGAACCCGTTGCTTATGCATGAAACGCAACCAACAAACTAAACTACGTGTACAAGAAAGAGTAAGACGCCAAGTCAGACCGTCTCGTCAATCCATTATAATCGCATCTGAGGGCAATATTGTTTTAAGGGGGTTAATAAAGACATCGAAATGGGGTCATCTCCTTCGGAACCCATATGATTGATTGCGTTATTGCCCTTCTTCTGTCACATTTCGATTTCGCCCGGACAACAACGAATCCGCCCGACTCACCAAAAATTTCCTTCAACGTCCGGGATGCGAATCCACGCGTTACGCCCATGCCCCGCTCATACATTTCGGTCGTGATTGACTCGCAATTCGTCATTTTGTTTCCTGTCAGACCTACCGGTAGATGACATGGATTCAGTTCAAGCACCGAGGAGGCTCCAAACTGGAAATAGGATAAGCTCCCCTCCTACTATTAACCCCTTCCAGCTAGAAGTATCTACCTCATAATTGGATAATCATTTCTCGACGAAACTGAGGACTAATTTGCATAGCTTCCCCATGCAGTACTTGTTAGAAACAAACTTGCAGGGCCGCCCATTTCAATCTGTCGACGGCGCCGTCTTGATAGAGCTACCCTATTCATGAGATTGCTGCACCATGGCAAGGAAGAGATCGTCTACAGAACTGGATGGCGCTGGCGTTGCTTCAACGTCTGGGTTCAAGCTACCCGAGGCTTGTTGCGACGACATAGGACCGATTCGGCCACTGGAAGTTGCTTGCTGCATACCAAATGGATCGATACCACTTTGACTTTTCGTGATATTGGCGGGGTCCATCAGTAAGTTCTTCTTGAAGTCTTTGACGGCACCGTCCACTAAGTTTCCTCCATAGTAGAGGACGCGACGCATCGTTGGAGAATCAAAGTTGACCTTTAGCTCCTTGGCCATCTCCACGCAAAATTGATGCAATCGTCCCCGATCTGCCAGGATGCGCGCAGCCACCTGCCAACTGAGTCTAGAGCGGGCAGCGAGCCGATACATCACGGATTCGTCGTCGCTGTCGATTTGCTCGCAGCGAAGATAGACCAACGCGTCCCAAACTGCAGGATTGTCTGCGATATAGTTCTCCAATCCATCCTTGAATTTATCCACATTTTGGCCCTCGTGCATACTGATGTGGAGTTTCAGTACTATATCCACAACCGCATTCTTGCTCCGTGCACAATTCGTAATGCGCGCTCCTGCAATGGCACCATTACTGATAGTGGCAACTTCATTGTTCGCTGCCATCCTCAGCGTAGTGCTGAAAAGCGTAATATCTGGCATCCACAGTGTCAGAATATGCGAAAACGAGTCACATGGTCGACAGATTTCATTCAAGTTCGTGTACTCACCCTCCACAAACCAAGAGTCGCCCATTCCAGCCGTCGGGAGTCCTGGTGTGTTAGCAATGATAATTCTATCTCCAATGTCGAATGGCCTGTCGTCCACGACGAGCTGGTTGTGAGTGTCCCATCAGTCAGGAAGTTAAACTTGCCCAAAGCTGCTCCCCTTGACAGACTTACCGTGTACCAACAACGAGCAGAATTCCCTCGATAGCCTTGGCGGCCGTGGGACCAATCGCAAATGCGAACGATACTAGCAGAGTCGAGACAGATACCAACAACGGCCATGGGTTGAAATTCAACAGGGACATGATGACAACCGTCAACCCAAAACCATACAATCCGTTTATCATATTTTCAAGCACTTTATCAATGACAGATGCGTTCCCAACACTGGCCCTGAAATATCGAAGTTTACGGTAGACAACATCGCACGATTGAATAAAGGAAAGGATCGGGATCTCTCCGTCTGCGTCAGCACGAAAGACGCTATCAATGGACTTCTTCAAATTCCTGTGAATAGTCCCATCATCATTTTCTGTCAACACTGCCAACACCGAGTACGGAAGTGTAGGAGATCCAGGAGCGAGCTTGAGCAACCGTTGATACAAGAACTGCGCCGAATAAATGAGCTCATCGCGAGTCGATGCCGGACCGAAAGCTTCACCAAAGGGATGTTCTAAATCCATGTATGTAAGTGCCTTTCGGAACTTGAGAATATCGTTCACGGTAGAATCGGTCGCCTGCGTTCCAATTATGAGGGTTGCATCAAAGTGAACTTGCGAGCGAGTCCTCTGCAAATACCGCAACGTACCTTATCGAGCTTGTTGACGGGCTCTTCCCACCGATCGAGTAGATTCTTGATCCGAATAAGCCCACTGGACTTGCTGGCATACGTCGACCTTGCCATGAACAACCGTGGATTCCCCGTTTTCGTAGCAGTTTGCTCGGGGATGGGAGAATCCAGTAGGGAACTATCTACCTTTTCGGTTGTGACACCGACAGACGAAGCACCCGAGTCCATACTGTTGCTTCGTTCCAAATTCTTTTGAAATTTGACACTGGACCAACGGACTTGACTGAGTTGTCCTCTTCTCTTGAGATTTGTCTCGACCAGTTGCCTCGCGTCGAATTGATTCTCTGTATCATCGGGAAGAGTGTCAGCTTCGGCTCCAAGCTCGGCAATTTCCGTGATGACAATAATATCATTCAAAATCTCCTCCAACTTTGGCTTGTAGATATCTAAAACGAGTGGAGGGGATTAAGTTAGCAAACACACCATGACGCCACCGGTCGTACATCGCATCATCCTTACCAAAGCTTCGCTTTCCAAAATACAGCGTCAACATGGTGCGCTTCAACGTTGTGGCAACTCCCGCCAATAACATTCCGATGAGCACCCGAAGGTAGGCGCTGCTACCGATGATGTAGCTACCAGAGTTGCCCTGGGAATAAATTTTAATGCCAGTCCAGTAGAACCAATGCACTTGAAAGGGATTGTCGCCATGCAGTAGGATCATATCATACAGACCCCAGAATGCTACCACAAAGGGCCAGCCTTTGGACTGCAAACAAAAGATGGTTACCCACGGACCAAGCATCTGAACAATGGCTCGAGACGACATTGTAAGCACGTCGATGAGGATAAATTCGGTAAGTTTGGAGAGTTCGAAAACAATCAGCTGGCGACCTGAAGAAGCAAGATACAACAAAATTGAGATATTTCTTGTAACGTTACCAAGCGGAACTGGCAATCATTCTTTACGCACCGAGGAAATTGAACCACCAGGATATAGTAGCGTTCCCCGGCAAAAAGTCTAGCTCAGGGTTTCCGACATAGTAAAAGAGGATCCAAGCAGCAACGAACAACGGAATCGAGACGGTAAAAGTTCTTTTGAAAAGAACACGAAAGATGAGTTTCAATATATTCACCGGATTGAGACAGTGTCGAATCTTCTTCCAACGAAGTTCATTGCGGCGTTGCTGAGCCATTCGACGTCTCTCTGCAACCACATCTTCGAGGGTGGGGGCATTATCATCACCATCATGATTGTCGTCGTCTCCTTCCCTGTTACTACCCAGCAATGGCTGCATTTCGGGGGCACGCCCAGAGGAGTGAGAAAAGGCTGCGACCTCTGCCTTGGCCTCCTCTATCAGCTCCTTTTCTTCTTCGTCGTGATTCCAAAGGAAGTTTAGTCCTTCGTGTTCTGCACCAGGTGGTGCAGCCTCTGTTGAAACCAAGTCTGCACTAAAGTCCGTAGCCAGGAACTCAGATTTATTATCTTCAGCACTTTTACCCGCCTCGTCAATACTGGCGAGTAGCGTTTTCGCTCGTCGGTGCCCCATGGACGCCTCGGAATTGCTGGTCCGACTGCTACCTGCGGAAATGCCACTCGTCACATTTTTGAGGCTACTAAAGTCTCTCAGACGTTGCATCGCTTGCACTCGCTTCGCCATTTGTTTGAAGGACGGACGTTTCATCGTCACGGACAGAGGATGGTCGTCGTCCCCACCCAGCGCCGTCCCTACCGACTCGACTCCCAGAGGTGCTCGTTCTCCCGGCACAGCAGGTCGAAAACCGTCGCTCCCAGAGTGAGTCAACTTGGACTGAGCTTCGACATTGGACAAAATATCATCCGCGGCTTGTTCTGTTGAGTCATCCATGGAACGGTAAGTCTTCGTAGGAGTGATGGGGGATATCGTTTCACCATTCGGGTCGTTCATTGGAAGCTCGTCGCGATCTAAGCGCGTCTTCCTGTACAGAGTGGCTTTCGGGGGCGGTCGGTTGAAAAAACTCATCGTCCCGTGTTAGATCACTTCTAGTGCATAGGATAAGTTTCGTCCTTGCAGGTAAATAGAAGCTCGTTTCGCTCTCAATTGTGGATCGACAAAGCTTTTTTGGGTGTTTCAAAATGATGAATGAGAGGGAGTCTATGACATGTAGATGCCGCCGTCTTCGCGAGTTCCGCTTTGGTGCGGCGCGTGCGGTTGGCTTCTTTGCCCCGCGATTCCATGTGTGAGAACACGGCGAAGCACTGATGGCCATTTGGATCTTGCATTTGTGGGGGAGATTTGGCGAACCCCTTTTTGGGGGGGGGCGTTCGAACGAGTCAGATTTTTAATGGGCGCGCGCAAGCCATCCCAAGCTACAGCATCGGGAACACCACGAAACCTCATGAACCGACCATGGCGGCGAGGTCCTGCGTACGATCTCACATCACCGTCAACTAATCCTCATAATTAACGTACCCAAGTCTTCTGCTTGAACTCTTCAAACATATCATGCCTCACTTCGGTCTTTCCTCTCCTCCCTTTTCGTCGCCGGCGTCTTCTGCCATGCCCTTTGGAGAGTCGTCGGCCGAGCAGGTGCAAACATCTTCGGTCAGACTCTCCTGCTTGAGTCCCGATGGAAGGGCCGTGCATTCCTTCATACTGCGGAATGCGCAAGCTGTCATTGAAAGCCACTCTCTTCCCTTGGCTGGTACCGTCGAGGATGACGTTCTAGATAAGGACATTCCGGCCATCGTCAAGACCACATTGCCAGCACATGTTGCCACGGCCCTCCAGCGGTATCCTGCTCTGGAATTACTTTGCGTGGACACCGAGACATGCCAGTCTTCCATTAAGACACTTCAAAAATTACCAAGCCTCTGTCTCTACTCGAGAAAGGACGTATTTTTGCTAGAACTTGGGTATGAACGATTGCCAGGAGGAGCCCATCAAGTGGAGGGTCTAGTACTCAAAGTTTCGGAACCTTTTGATTCTGTGCTCCTGGGCAATGCGACTTCCACGTCCATTGTTCGAATTCGTCCCGCCCCACAGCAATCGCAAGGCTACATTACGATTTGTCCTGCTCAAGCCATGGCGATGTTGACCTACAACAATGTTCTTAATGAATATTCCATGACTCTCTATCACGGCGGCGATGATCCCATCCCTACCACTCCCCTCGTCCATCGGATCGAGCTATTGGATGAGCAACTCGATCAGTTTACCGACTTTTGTTTCTGCAAGTCCAATTCCTTTTCGTTACTATCGGGTCTCTCTGTAGCCTTACTCAAGGCAACAGGAGAAGTCTTTCAAGCCTCCCCAGTCCTTTTTCGGGGAACAGTGGTGCCCCACCACTCCGTCACTAAAACGCTAGAATACCTGGCGGCACGGATTGCAAAAGAAGACCCGAATTCGGCGCGTTGTCGTCTCCTTCGTGGCGCCCAGCGATACATGATGGATTGTTTTCCAAATGAAAATTCTCGTGGCCTTTTTGTTGCCGGCCAGGAACGAAGTTCTGCCTTTGAATGGACAGCGCAACTACAAGGCCCTGTCTTGCTTTTGCCTGAGTCGGATGATTTTGAAACGTTTGCGACATCGATTGAGCCCGTGCCGGCTGGTGACTTGTGTGGCCTGGCCATTGGGCATGTGGGGTATGAAGTTCAGTTTGGGCTTTTGTCACCAACACTCTTTATTCCGCGCTTTGATATGGAATCACCATCGGATATGCACAAGCTCGATCAAGAGCTCAAATGGGGAGCCATTGTCAATCGAGTTGACTTGAGAGATGACGAGAATGAGCAGCAACCCATCTGCTCAGCTTTGACACTGTTACCCGATCCCATGATGGCTACTGTAATCCATTACGTCACCCCTACTGGCATTCAAAGCATTTCCACGAATGCTCTTCAGATCGAGGCCAACAAGCTCTGTGGAGCAGCATTGAGCGGGGGCATGTTTTCACCACCTTCCAAGCGGAGTGATTTGCCGCCGCGAACCACGGGCTGGTCGTGTGTAGATTTGTCGCATTTAAAAGGACAAAAGATGGTAGTTGGTGCAGCCGTCAGTGCAGACGCTCAGCTGGGGCATGTTTTGATAACTCGGTTATCGGATGGTAAGTTTCATTGCTGCGTGATTTTCATTCTCTACGTTGCTGCTTGTGGGATCTCATAGTGCTTTGTCGTGTGTACTTCTCTCTGGAATTGGACAGGGACAATGGTGAGTCCAACAAACGAGGCCCACACGGCACCCCGCCTTTTTCAACTGTGGCGTGATCTCACAATGCACCTCTTTTCATCTTTCACAGGCCGCCATCAATCTCACTGAAACGCGACAGCTCCAAGAAATGGAAGGCGTTGGGGATATGGAGCAACTTGCCATTGCGAACACTGCTGAAATAAGTAATGAGCTTGCAGTCTTGCAGCAAACGGCTCCGCTAACTGAGATAGCCATACCGCTCATTGAAAAGATCAAGTCCGGTTTACTGAGCATGCGAAAGATTGCGGGGAGTGCGACACCGGTCGAGAAGATCACCCCGGAGCTGCTCGCAGCTGCCGCGCAAATCAAGGAACAATCCGACAAGGATGTCGTTATGCCAATAATCGAGCTCAACGAATACGTCGCTTCTAAAAAGCAAGAATTGCCAGTGGCGTTCAATAATCTTGTTGCACAGCTAAACACTTTGCGGGAAATGCACGCCCAAGTCAAGCAGGGCGAAGCGTCCATTGAGGAGAAGTTGAAAACTATCAGTGCAAATGCCGATGCGTTGTCTCAGCGAAGCTCGTCAGTGCTTCAATCCGCTACAGATCTCCTGCCTACGATTACACAAGCGGAATATGACTACTTCCAGGAACTGCAACGATTGAACTCGCGAACGAAACAATGGAAGGAACAGCTCGATCGAATAAAGGACAAAGTATCGTCATTGGATACTAGTTCCGGCACCAACATGGGGAAACTTGAAATCGCGCCCGAATGTATCGACCAACTGAATGCCATGCTCGACGCCAGTGATTTGAAGATGAAAAAATATTCTACACGTTTGAAGGATGTGGAAGATCGAGTCGACGTATTGGCGGCAGTTGCTGGGTGGGACCGGGATCCTCACGGTCCTCTGGGAGCTTATCAATAAGTCTGGCATTTGTGATCAGAATTGTCTCATTCTAGCACAAAGGTTTCCAGGGGCACCAAGTATTGTCGAAATTCTCCATCGGATAATTCGACCTGGAAATACACCCCTCGGTACGTTCCGTCGTAAGGCTCTAGCAGGGCATCGCCAGGTTTCCATAGAGCATCAAATCCTAGTCCCGATTTTCGAATGTCTGCAAAGGAATAAACCCCACCAGAATTGTATTTGATATATACCCCACCATCCAATTCTAATTGGACTCCATCCTTGTCGGCACCATGCAGCAGCCCTCGAGGCAGTTGCAGCGCAGTTACCCAAGATTTCAACGTCGCGATTCCTTCCTGCAGCGACGAGGCACAGATGCCGAGCATACACCGTCCTGTAGTGGAATCTTCATTTCGTTCCTTGGCGGCTGCATCGGAGAGTAGACGAACCGCTTCGGGCAGATAACTTCGCAAATTCGACGAAACTTGTGGGGTCGTAAACAAAGGCTGCCCTGCTGATTCGGAATTAAAAAATTTGTCCCACTCGGCTAACAGCAGGGAGGCGTCTTCTATGGAAGATATTTGAGGTGCCACGTCGTTACTTGGAGACGCCAGCCAAGATTTGGCATCAACCTGTTTACTCGGGGCGCTAAAGCCGCCGACAAGTCGAGGAGAGTAGAACAACGCCACGAACACAATGGTCTGGCGAGTAACTTTCGCAATCGAAAATCCCATGATTGGCAAAAGGTAAAAATTCGCTTGTATGACTAGACTTGTACAGATGTCTCGGAGATTGGCTCGGTTGTGCTATTGTATGGACTGCCAATTGATGCTGCTCCTTTAGTTGCCGATCATCGTCATCGTAGGGGATTTCGGGGGTCTCCGATGAGATGAAGGAAGGCTCGAATTTGTAAATACGTCACCGTGTAGAAAATGGGACAAAATGTACAGAACGTCTGTCGTCGCCCGTCAATTTTCACATTGCAACAAGATTTCACTCCAATGAGTCGGGCAAGCCACTGACCTATTGTACCACTATCTAATGAGACGGCGAGTAAGAATGAAATGCACCACCTCTTTTGGAAGAGGGAAGTAGCAGAGGTGCTCATCGTTACGTCGGTATACGGTGGCGGAGTATTAGAAGAGCGCATTGCAGTAGCTCTCCTTTCGACCATACTACAGAGATAGAATCTAGCTACCACTGCGAGTTTGCTTTGGCAAAGAACAGGCCGGCCAATAGTGCAGGAAGCAAGAGGGTTTGAAGAGGATCCTCTGCTAATAGTGCTAGATGCGGCAGTTCCATTTCTCACTCGAGTGAATGGGAGTGTGTTGCCCTGGCAATACCAGCTACAGGAATAATTTTGAAGCGGGACTCCTAAACCGACAGCAACAGACGGGAGGATACGATACAGACGAAAGCCATCTCACAAGTGACGTAGCACAACGATATTTATGCAGTGAAATGATACATGGGTTCTAGATCCGGTCTGAGATATCTCAACATCTCAACACGACATCATATTTCCTCACAATGCCCTGAAAGTAAATTGTCATGGTGCAACTGAAACCCAGCCAGAGCGATAACCTCCTCATGCAGGAACACCATTGTTCGCTGGAATGTGTGCCGGTGCCTCATACGACGCTGAAAAGTTGCCATCACCTGCGTACATCCCCTGTGCCGCAGCGGGATTGCTGGAAGCCGCAAGTTTTGCCAGCCGTCGTTGTCTTTGTCGCTCTTGTGCTCGCTTCGCACGGAAATAGTTTCCGATACACAACACAGTAATGAACCCCACTAGGAAAACCACAAAACAAATTGCCTGGAAGTCACACGACGATACAATGCAAAACGAGAGCGTGAGGAACAATCTGCGCTAGATGACACATCGCCACGGGGAAAGCTTCTACTAACTTACCAGTGCAACTTCGATCAATGATCGTCCTCTTGACCGATATGTCAGCTGCCTTGCCACATCTTCAAAACTCGACGCCATTTTCTTCCACAATAGTCAGAGGTAGATCTTTCTAAATGAAAAATGCTGTATATGCTATGTATATCGAGTTCAGTTGACTTGTCTTGAAACAGATCGAGGTCACCCACTTCTTTTGTTGCTTTGTCACCATTTCTCTCGCACTCGTCGTTGCCTTTTTGGTGGGTCGTTTCGCGCGCCAAGTAGAACACACGTTGAAGAAATGTTAAACATACAGTATTGAATATGTTCATTATCCCTCGTGATGTCTTTGCGCAATGCGCGGGCCCTTGTTGAGCATCGTTTTCCCATCAACGGCACGCACGCCGGTCGAATTGGAATAAATAAACCAGCACCGCGCCTGCCACGCTCCTTCATCATTTCGTGATAGTACCTGGTACCAGGTCACGTACGTAGGGTACGTGTATCAGGGTACGTGTATCATTGCACGTCTCACTACTACGAAGAATTGTAAAGCATGGAAACGATTAGTTTTGAAGCAGTCTCATGAAGAGGAGAGGGAGTGGAATCACCCTTTGGACCAATATACTGCCTTTTCTTGTGTTGATCGACGTCCCGCCTCTGAAGGAATGACGTGTGACTTGGTATTTTGTCCCCAAGCCAAAGGCACGGTTATAGTATGTAAACTATTATTATGTCAGACTACCCTAGAACTGTTCAACAATTGCAATGGCAAAAAGTCAAACGGTAAAAGAGTGAGTTATTTTACGGTCGTTACTTTCTTCTCGATCCTTCTCAAGCGTTCGAAGCTTTTGATTGTTCCACCGTCTGTCCCGTGTGCGTAATGGAATACGGAATTCGTTCAACACTCTCCCCTGATCGTTGCATGGGCAAGGATCATAGCATTACAGAACGAATAATTATAGTGACAGAACTTTCATCAAAATAGACGTGAAGTGATGGCAGGTAGTTCAGGATGGGTGGGCGGAGTCGTCGTAATGTCCCATAAGACGACGACAGTGGCGGGTGTGGAGGATCCAACCAAGCGGCTTGGTCAGATCATCAGAAGGATTGAGTACCCCAGGGATGTGGCGCATGACGAGGTCACCACGTTCTTTCCAATCTTGGATGGCGAAGAATTGGATGAGGATGTGTCGCGATCGCTCCGTAGGGATGCGAGCATTGATCATATTGATCGATTATCACAATACATTGGCGTTGGACGGTCTTGAGGGAACCCAAGCTCGGCAAGAATGGCCCGAAGATATATGAGCTGCTTAGCGGCGCTGACGGAGGCGTAGAATTCGGCTTCGGTGCTGCTAGTAGCCGTCAAGGGTTGTGTCTTACACTTGTAGGAGACACAGCCACCAGCCAGCATGAGAGCGTAGCCAGTAGTGGAACGACGCTTGCGTAGGTCGTTCGCGTGAGCAGCATCGAGGAAGCAAGTGAGCCGGGCCCCAGGTTCGAATGCAGGAAACGTGGGCAGCGAAGCATCCGATTGGAGGTCAGTGAAGGAACACGGAGGCAACGCGGGATCAACAGTGGTACGTCGGAAGTGAATGCCCCACGTTTTGGTTTGGCGAAGATATTTTGTTACTTTCTTCAACATGGCAAAGTGGTAGTCGCCTGGACAGGATGCAAATTTGCTCAGGGCAATGACGGCATATCCAATGTCAGGGCGGCACGTCACGTACGCATAGAGCAGTTCCCCAAGTAGAGTTCGATAGGCAAAGCCATACTTAGCCACCAGCTTGCGATGATCCGGGGTGTCTTCACGAAATCCTTCGGTGGAATACATCGTGGCGATGCAGTCAGCAGGAATTGGACTCTGCGGCTTGGCTGAATCAAAATCGTCAGGGGACGGAGTTGCCCAACCATGAGAGCGAAGGACTCGGTCAATGTAGCTACCACAAGAGAGGATGATCCGATCGGAATGTTGGAAAACATCGACTCCATTGAAGTCATGAAGAAGTCCAAGGTAGCTGAATGGCGGCTTGGTTTCTGTTGGTAGCTGAAGGGCTTTTCCAATTCGGCCGTAGATATCTTTCGCGACGGCTTCCGAAGGGGCAGCTAAAGCAAAATCGTCAACTTGACGCAGAAGGAAAACAGTAGCACCATCAAACTCGCCACGATATATGGACTTGTCGTGGGTAGTCGTAGTAAAGCCAAGTGCTAGGAGGATCCCGGAAATGTGTTTCTCCCAAAGCCGACCGGATTCTGGGTGCCCTTGCAAGGCATGCTGAACACGAAGCACTTTCGTCCGATCCACACGGTGACCGAAACGATGATAATGCCAATCGGCGTATGCATCATCTATAGCAACGTAAGTTGGCCGTTCCGGAGGTGGAGAGTGGGCGTAGGCATCTTTTGCGTCGCCGCCGTAGACACGATAGCTTTGCTCCGCAGCCAAGGCGAAGAACAAACGCTGGACAGGCTGTTCAACACACGACGAATAGGTTTGCGCAAAGCGATGGAGGATCGGGGCCGCTCGAGGGGAGCCATCGCAACAATTGCGTGCACGACGAGTACCATCACGCTTAATATGGTACTGCCAATGTTGTCGCAGCACCACGGCATCTTTCGGGCGGTCTTCTGGCATACCATACATCCGTAAGTCGTGGAATTGGTCGAGTTGCTTGCGCTCGCCCACTTCCCATTCAGGCCAGGTATCCAGAGTCTTCAGCTTTCGACGGGTAAAGCTACCAAGAGCTTGTTCGGCTGCAGTCGTCGCCTTGGATCGAATGGCATTGACGGTGACCGTGGCTGCAGAGGTAGAAAGATCATCGATCGAAAACGAAGTCTCGGGGAATCGAATAGACGCAACGTTGCGAATGTCTTCGAGACAGAGGGAGTGCACATGAGCAACATCGTCAGGAGCTTCGGGAGCAAAGAGATTGACTTCTTGGACGCCTCGTTGACCTCCGCTAACATGGTCGAGTTCCCGAACAGCTCGTCGAATTTCTCGAGCAGTTTGTTTCTTCTCCAAAGCAAATTCTACTTCAAATTCTTTCGTTTTTGAATCACGAAGTTGACGCAAGGCAGCAATAACCTCTTGAACAGTGAAGACAGGCTTGCCTTCGATCCGAACAACATAGGAGCCACGAAGTTTGTTGTTAGTGGCTTTCGGCGTCGAGTAAACCTTTGAAGCACTGCTCCCGGCTCGAATATCCGACACATAGGCTCGACCATTGAGTTCGTCCTCAAGAATAGTTAGGCCGTAGTTCTGTACACGACACGAGCTTTGGATCTTCCTCGAAACAGTCTGGAAGAAAGGAGAGGATCCAACTTCGAAACGAGGAATCTCAACTTCCGATTCTTCCATCGGCATCTCCGCACCAAATTCGGAACGTTGCAAGTGTACAACGTTGGGAGGAATGTCATCGATCGGGAGATCATTCATGCCCTCGTCAAATCTTGCATGCTTCGCGATTTTGACCTTGTTCGTCTCTGGATCATACCACAGAATGTTCTTTGTGGTGTTTGGAATGAAGCCAAGGAATATACCTTTGCGAGACGAGATCTTGAATTTGCGAGAACGTTTCCCCGGAGGTCGTACCCACACTCGACATCCGAACGTTCGAAGACCAGAGAGGTCATCTACAACGTTCCGCGCAATCTTCAACGGTGCTTCTGTTTGATCCCGCGACGGCATGGAGTTACTGAGCCGAAGGAAGTGATGAAAAGCGTACGGCCAGAACTTCACATGCAAGTTGGCTCCTGCAAGTAGCGATCGAACGCCGTTCGCGACCGTGCGATGTGCCCGTTCGACGGGACCGTTCTGATTGGAAGCATCAGCTCCGGTTGGCCGAACTTCGTACCCAAAGCGCTCAAACAAGTCCCGAACTTTGGGATTGGCGTACAGCTTGCCACCTTGATCCAGATAAACGTACTTGCCCTGATGTATAGGGGCGTGCTTTCGCAGAAAGTTCTCTAACCAACCCAATGGGGATGCTTTGGAAACCCTCGTGTCGCCGATCTTCATTCGCGAGAAGTGATCAGCAACAAGGATCCAGCACGTCTCACCGTTTAGGCCTTCATATTCCTCAGCAGTCTCCCCATCTTTTGACTTCTGACCAGCAAATGAGAAGTCGACCGAGAGGCCTTGAAAGGGTTGTTCGGCCGTACGAGTAGAATTCCGTCCAGCCGGCTCCTTGGTTTGCTTGGCACGTATGCAGGTGGGGCATGTGTCGAGAATGGGCTCGAGATGCTTAAAAGGGGGCACACCTTTAATATGCTTGTGTGCATTATACAGGTAGTAGTCCGAAGGATGCCCGAGTCGTTGGTGCCAAAGTAGTCGTTCAGTTTGCTGTCGTATTGCGTTGACAGGCGTAGACTTCTGGACATATTCGTGGAAAGGTAGCCCGTGATACATGCGCGGCAAGTTGTGTTCGAAGTCATCCCGAATTTTCTCGTAGGTTTTCTCTTGCCAAGCGAAGATGTTATAAATCGTAGCTCTTTCACAGGATTCCTTGAATTCCGGGTCGTCGATCTTCAATTGAGAGACAGCTTGGTCCGTGTCTGCCGGAATCAACGGGTTGGTGTAGTACTTTTGGCCGTTTCGAAGTACACCATGGACGATTACGTCGTACGTGCTTTTCAGCCGATGTTGCGCATGGAATGTAAACGTTCCGGCATCGTAGTTGGCAGTAAGGGACTCTCCCCGGATGTCTCGCGTCGGGTGGAATCCGGCACCACGAATAAGATCTTTCTCGTTGATGAGAATGGTCGAAAGCGACGGGTGGTAGTAGCACTTTACCGCCAGAAACCCTTGATTGTTATAGGCGGGCACGTGCAAGTAGCCTACACCCAGTGGTACTGCTTCTTTGCCGAAAGCAGCGGCCATCTTGATATCCGAACGGAAGTGATCATCGAATAGGCGGAAGTTATGAAGGTAATCCAAACCCCCGTCGCCACAACAAGTTGCAAGGGCTCCTGAGTCTAACTGTCCACGAACAGCGTCGAGATCTTGGTCAGCCGGAACGGGGTCTCCGATTGTTTCATGAGTCGAGATGCCAGGGCCGACGTCGAAGTCAATGGCATTGATGGCAGCCAACACATCCTCTTCTTCCGAATCATCTGCTTCATCTACAGTCTCGACTTTGTAAGGCGAGTCAGGAGGTTTTGGGGGGATCCTCTCAACGCGTTCGAGGTCGTTCGTGATTGTGCCAGGCTCGAATACTCTCCCCTCATCATAGGATGGATGATCCCCGTCCATCGGGTGATGAGAAGTATCTAAGTCAGATCGAGCATGGGCATTCGACGTCTTGATGGTCACATCGTCGGTAGCGTTGGAGTTCACAGCCTTGGACAAACTACCTGGGGGTAGCTCCAACTTTGTCCGGCTTGCATGACGCTTGGATTTTGTCGAGCGGCGGCGCATGACCAAACTGTGAATTACATGCGGCCGTTTTGAAAATCCGGCTCGTTATCGTCATCATTATCGGAACTCTCGCTGTCGGAATCGGTAACAGTGTTGGTACCGGGTCGAGCGCCTTCGACGAAGTTGATTGCGCGGGGCGGGCGGGAGTTTGATTGGATGAGCGATTTGGCATTCTCGTCGCGCTTCAAAAGTTGACAGAGGCGGACGTAATGACCACGAAGGAAGTCAATACTTGCCAGGACTTTGCAGTTGTCGAAGGTATGGCGCTCGTTGCAAACAATGCAGCGTTGGGCAGTCGCTACTTTTGGGTCCTTGGTGATCCGTTCAACCGAAGTAGCGTAGACATGAAAAGTTTGTTTTGAGTCGTCGTCCTGCGGAACCTTGATAGAGTAGACTGACTTGAGGATGGGGTGGACTTCTTCGGTCCCACGATCGTCGTCGTCATCGTCGCTATCTCTCCCCTGATTTGCGTCTGAGTCGTTGAAGAATTCTCGGATGGCTTCGTCATCGCTCGCGAAGCCGATGCGATTGATGGATGCAGTCTTGGAAGATTTCTTCAGCCCAAGATGGAAGGGTCGGGAAGTAGGGTTCCTGTCGCTGTATTTCTTCTCGTTGTACTTCTTATCCCCAAAGAAGCCCTTTGAACCTTTCCTCTTGGATTCTTCCCAAATGGGGCTGTCGGCAGCCATTAGAAATTCCTCAAGCGTATCCACAAGTTGTTCCCCAGAATAGCGGAACGCCAGAGCAGGTTGGCGACGTTCGTCTCGCGTGCAACGGCGGAGATGCAGCGAATACTTGGCGTTGTCGATGAAGATTTGGACTTCGTGCGGTTCATTGAGACTACTATCGACGTTGAGACAGTAGGCTCCGCATTGCAGGAAGTCACGAAATACCTTGTGGTATTCCCGAAGAGTCTGAGTATCCTTCTGAACCGGGTACTTCTTGACAAGAGTCGCTGGCTCTTCGTAGAAGACCGGGTGGGCTTTACGAATGATCGCTTTGAGCGCAGCGTAGCCATCACCAGGACATGATTGAATGATAGCTGGGAGGCGGCTGTCCTTGCCGAACATTCCGCGACGTTGGAGAACTCGGTAGAGGATCGGAGCGGATTCTTCAATGGGCTGGTTCATTTGTTTGGGGATGTCATCGTCAACATCATCACCGCAAACAAAACCTCTAGCTCCACCTTTGTTCTTCCTGTAGCACCAGAACGGATGAACGTAGACCCCCCCGTAGAGTCGGCAGCTGGGTGCAAGGATGTTTTCGTACCAAGTTCTCAGGCCGGCATAGCTTTCGTCTTCGCAGTAGATGTCTGCTTTGACAAGAGCTCTCTCATTCGGCGTTTGGTTCATAACGAAGAGGGTTCCATCGGCTAGAATCAGTCGGTCGGCTCCATCAACGTGCCAGCGATGTCCTCCACTGTCGGCGAGACTGTAGGGGGTCTCGACCATGGTTCCAGTGATGAGTCCTCTCTTCACTTTGTTCTCAAATCTTGCCTTGACATCTGGCGGTAGAGCGTTGCTATTGAAGATGCCAAGTCCAACGGATCCAGTGATGGTCGCGGCGCCGGTACCAGAACCACCAGATCCGACTCCAAGGCTTGATAGGAGGGCTGCTACTGCAGTTGGATCGAAAGTAGCGACCATGGGAGCAGGTGCAGTTGTTGTAGGCATGGAGGTGGTCGCAGTTGTAGTTGCAGTGGCGGGAGCTGCAGCAGTTACACTTGGAAACGCAGTAGGATCCTTCGAAATCTTGCTCCAATCCAAATACGAAAGGGTCCCATTAGTATCGAATCGAAGGTTGTTGATTCTAACCATGCATACGATCTCCTTTCTGTTGGCAAGTCTGGCTTCTTCCAGGGCGTTGAGAAAGGAGGTTCGATTGAGTATGCGGGCTCTCCCACCGACGTTGATTCCAATCATAACATCTCCAATAACAGCTTCGATCGTAGCAATGTCGGGAGTCTCGGTCGCCAAGGGTTTTACCCAATCGTTGATAATGAGTCGTCGGAACTCATCGAGGAAGCTTGGATCGTCGATTGGGTCCTTGTATCCTCCAGGGACGGGATCTTTCCAGAGAGACTCGATGTTTGGAAGGTCTCCGAAATAGGCGGTGTTCATATTTTCGTAGTGTTCGACACTTTGGTGTTTGCCGAATATAACGCCATACTCGGTGATCGATTCGTAGGAGGGAGTAGTCATTGTGACCTTCTCAAAAATACCTTCTCAAGGTAATACCTTCTCACTGTGGTAACGAAGCTGGGGACGATGGTAGGAGGAAATTAAGCTCGTTGCCACAGTAACCAGCGGATGCTGATTGTACTGAAAACAAAGAAAGAGTTAATTTGGGCTCGTAACCTGTCAGACTACCCTAGAACTGTTCAACAATTGCAATGGCAAAAAGTCAAACGGTAAAAGAGTGAGTTATTTTACGGTCGTTACTTTCTTCTCGATCCTTCTCAAGCGTTCGAAGCTTTTGATTGTTCCACCGTCTGTCCCGTGTGCGTAATGGAATACGGAATTCGTTCAACATATTAAAGAAACCTATTATTCACATTGTATTGTAGTGATCTGCTCAGGGCAGGCGGTGGACTATCCGAAAGGATGTTTGAGCAGTCGACGAGGACACAGTTGCAGGATACCCACTTGCTTCAATGGCCTGAAATCCCGCAGAACTTATTTGGTCGTTGCTCTCACACCTCATGACGACTGGAAACTGCAGCTCGGATGTTTCAATATCTTCATTGCCTTCCTTCAGTTTTGCTCGTGCACTAACCATGAAGCTCTCCCCCTTGGGTAATCTATGCAAATTCCAAATGATAGTTCGCGTCACGCGGTCCCACTCGCCGTTCCCCGCATTTATCTCGACTGTGTCACCGGCAATCTTGTCCGGCATAGATAGTGCTATTGACATCGACTTCATATCGTCAGGATTCGACAACTTTGACCTCACCTGGATTGCAACCTGTACTTTGGCCTTGGAGCGGGTAATTTTCCGTTCTAGGAGCTGTTCATTTGGGTTGAAATACCAGAGATTAGTTGAAACATACTTTACCCTGGACTGCCGATTAACTTCCAAGCAAAACTTTACTTACCATAGGCATGTGAATGACCTTCTCGGTGAGCTCGTACTTCCCAGCGGTGACGAACCCAACCATTGATTTTGGTATTTTGATAACATTCACTTGGGCGGTGCTACCTTGCGAAGAGTAGCTCTTGACGTAAGTTGTATTCGCATTGAAAGTCAGTTCGGACCCAAATGGGTTGCTGGCAACCAAAATGAAGGGAGAATTTTTCAATGCATCGGAAGAAGTGACTTGCGCCTGGAACAAACATCGACTGAGAACAAATGCTACGCAGACCTGTATTGATCAAAATTGTGTCGTACCTGAACAGTTCCTTCAACATAAACATCCGATGAGCCTTCATTTTCAGCGCTGGTGTCTGCTGTGGAAGACACTTCTTCATGCACCTTGAATTTCACATCCAACCTGGGAGGAAGGGCGTTGCTCGCCCTACCAAACACACCAGATGCTTCTTTCCTATCTGGACTCTCCCTTGGAGACTTCCCGCCCTTCCCTTTCCCCGCGGCAGACGCTCCAATCTGGAAAGGATCGAATTCTTCGAGATCTTGGGGCACTTCTGCTGAATTATCCTTTACCTGGTCAGCTGTGGTGAAAGGTTTGAAAACGTCATTCGACGGATTGGTTGTCATTCTCACTGTCATCAGTTTATGATGCTTCCGAGTCGACAAATGATTGCACTACTGAGTTTTCTATGCACCCCGTTTAATCTCAACGACAATGACTTGCACAAACGTCTCTGGCCAACCGAATGTACCTCGCGAAGCAACAAGAACGAGATCCAGCTACTCAGCGAGGAAAGAGTTCGAGATTCGATAAGGCTCCACCCGCTCTCGCTAAATGTTGGTGGCTAGCAGAAACAAGAGCGGCTTCTTTGGGTCGAGCCCATAGTCCTTTCTTGCACTTGACATTTTTTGGACTTTGTTCAACGGCGTCGGAAGCAAAATTTCATCTGGCGCGCGCATGCTCGGTCTTTGCACGCGGGTCCAGCCGATGGGGGCGGGGCTGGCGGTTTTTGACTAAATCGACCTAATAGACGGTAGAAGGCCGAATTTTTACCCCGAACGAGGCGGAACGCGTGCGCAAGGGAGGGAGGGAGCAGCAGCATCGGCAAGAGGAGGGACATAATTCAAGGCAAACAAACAACATGGATGGCAAGAACGTTGAGGTAGAAGAAACCAAGGCAGCACCACCCGCCCTAGCTAGTACAAATGCTAACGATGAGGTGAAGGGACCAATAGAAACCGATGTTGCTAAGAAAATAGAGCGAAATACCAAACTCCAAGCGCACTTGAATACAGGATGTGGTATTGGGAAGAAGCGAAGTCAGCTATTGAGTGCTTTTTGGGGTACCATGTGGAAAGAGCTCGAGCAAATTGGCTGGCGCAAGGTAGGTTTCTATGTTTGTTGTTGTTGTTTCTAGCCTTTTTGTCGTACCATGTTGCAATTTTTCAATCATCGTCAATGGGTATTAAGATTGTTGTTTTAGAGGTGGCTGAGCAGAGCTCCTTCCTCCCTTTAGCTATCGCTACGGACGATGCTGTTAGGTTGCGTTCGAGTTTCGTTTGTTGCTTTCGCATAATACTACACGGTGTTGTCGTCGTTCACGACTTCCACTTCATGCGCGCGATGCAGAAGCATTGTTGCGCGTGAGATCATTTGGTCATGAGCCACTACCGTATCTGTGCCACGTGATGATGAATGAGATACGGCCAGACGACTTCGCCGACTGTTGTCGCGTTGCTGGCATTGCAGCATTGACCATGAAGCGGCGGCTGGTGTGCATAGTTGCACAGGGAGTTTGCATTCAATTGTATTGCTGTAGACGAGGCGATTAGATTTGAAACTCACACTTATATCTGGCTCCTGTACTCAGCTTGAAGGCGTTGGCGAGGATGAAGGAGCGATCTACTTTTGCGTTCCTACTGCAGCTAGTTGCGACAAAAACAAGAACAATGGTGCAAGTAGCGTCCCGAAAGATTTGGCAACTATCAGACAAGAAGGCAAGCTTGGAGAAAATTACTATGATAGGATACGAGATGTCATTGATCGCATTCTATCAAGTAAGGACGAAGCCGAAAAGAAGATTGCAGACATGTACAATCAAGCGTATTCCGCAAGTGAACCCAAGAAGAAGAAACCAAGAAAATCGCCCAAGTCAGCTGAGAACCCCCAGACGCTGGAATCAAGGCCAGCACGTTCAACAACAACGTCTCGCAATGCCTCTCCCGTTTCGTCTGACGACGAGCCGATATCATCCTTGATAGCCAAGAAGCGGGATCGCCCGTCGTTGCAGCACGGTGATCGCCCGACGTTGCACGGTGCAAATTTGGACCTCAGCTGGAAAGATGGCGGCTCCTTGTATCCCAAACGGTCAAGTCAAGTCGGTGACGAGTATCAGGCAACGGATATCCCTGCGGCTGGAACGTATACTCCTGGGGCGCACTCCGAACTGTAAGTTTGTCTACCTTTGAATTCAGCGATCATCTGGTGTATGAATATTGGAGCTCACCTCTGGTACTTAGATATGAGCTAGTTTGGGACCCAAAGGCGAGCAAGAATGACATGCTTGATGGACTACTAACAAAAAGTGTACCAGCAAACAAGAAGGAGCAAGCCCTTGTTGCATTAGGCCTGATGGGATTGAATGAGAAAGAAGACGCCATCCCGAATATAACCGAGATATTGAGCCGTTTGCAGCCCGTGGACGGATCGGATTGGACCAACGAAGAGAAGGAGAAATTTAGCAAGGAGATCTTTCGACTACGGAAAGATATGACAGCTCTCTCAAAACGCATGGGGAAAGATTTGAAAAGTTGTCTCACATACTATCTCGGAACCTTCAAGAAATCTGATTCATATCGGCTCTTAAAGACAGTGTGCGCTGATGAACGATTCGAAAGGTCAGCCACCAACGTGCATGGTGTCGACGCCTGTGCAGTGTGCGGTGAAGGAGGAAGCCTTCTAATTTGCGATGGATGCGAAGGCGAATATCATATGGGATGCTTGCGACCAGCTCTTAGTGCTGTCCCTGAAGGCTACTGGGAGTGCGATGAATGCGTTGACAAAAAGCTGCTGAAAGCTCGAGAGTACATCATCACTCAGACACGCCTTTACGAACCTGTTATTCGGAAATTACAAAAAGCAGATGAAACCTCGAATAATGGAAATGGAACTGATGATGAACATGTTGAGGATGGCACTATCTTGCGCCCGTCGCCGAAGGTCTTGGCAGAAATTAAGAAATTTGCAGTCCAGATTGACAACATTTTTTCTGGAGATCTTTCATCGACGCCCAACCTCAAACCATCCACAGAATAGAAGGAAATGGACGGAGAAACTGCGACTCGTATAAAACTAGAGAGCAACTGACTTCTATAAACCTTCCGCAGCATGGTAGTCGAGGAAGAATATGGGAGAATGTAGAAGTTGGGCCGGGAATGTGCCTCTTGGGCTTTCCGCGGGGCGTTTCATGGCACGTTGTACGGCTTCCTTCTTTCCGTTGTTCCCACCACATACGACGACAACCAAGTGACGTGCCGAGTTCATACTTTCAATTGTCAGCGTTATTGAAGCAGTGTCGCCTTGCTTGGGCGAGGCAGTTACGGAGTGTGTACAATCTGCCACGGCAGGACTCTTTGGGTGGCACGACCCAACATGACCGTCTGCCCCGAGACCAAGGAGGATGAGATCAAAAACTGGAAATCCCTTCGCGTGGGGAATCCCGGCATCTTTTAGTGCTTTCGAATAAAATGCTGCTTCGTTCGATCCGTCCCCGTCCTCTTTTGGATTTGGCGAGGGAGTAATAAAGACATTGATGCCGGCTTCGGTAGAAAATTTCATTTTGCTTTTCAGTAGTGTAGCTTTGTCACTGTCTGGCTCGACGCATTTGTGGTTGGCGAATGACAGGACAACTTTAGAGAAGTCCACAGTATCCTTGTGGGCGACCAAACCAGCCAAGGAATCGAGTAAAGAGCCCCCAGCGACGGCGAGGTGAAAGACACCACGGGCCTCAATTGACTCTTTAGCCAAATGGGCAACAAAGGCACAAAGCTCCTTGGACACTGTTGACCTATCCCGAAAGATCTTGGTAACAGGATGGGATTCGCGGGAGGGAGCTTTTTCTTCCTTTTTCGTCTGCTGAATGACCGACTTTAAAACAAGTAGATGAACAGCACTGATTGCCAGAATAGACAACGCCAATTGGACATTGACATCTGCTCGCATTTTTAAAAGCAGAGTCATGTTTGTTGTTGCAGTGCAGTGGTGAAGCGCCAATTTCACTGGAGGAGGAGGGATGTGCTTCGTGAGAAGACTGCCTTCGCCCGCTGGCATTTGTTTGGCGAATGAATCTTTATGGAAGTCCGATGAATCATCATTGAACGTGAAACGTGCGATCACAAGGGTGAATCTGCGCGCACTAAATCTTTCGATGGCGCATCGTCGTCGTCGGAGTGCCGACAAACAAAGTGCGAAATTGCATCCAACGCAACATGGTCTTGTCCCTCTTGGCCAACACTGCTGGGAGACGATCATACAATAACGATGCCACTCCGCAAGTAAATTAACATTATGCTTTCAACAAAATCCATCGTGCTGATCAAGCAACCAGGCGGCAAATCGAATGGTGCAGGCTATGGAAGCATCTCTCCACCATCGGCAGTACCGAGGACTTTGGTTGGGTCGCCAGCAAGGTCAGGAGGCGAAGGCAGGCCAAGCGCCTGGAACCAAGGCACACAAATTGCTACGAGACTGCTTCTCATTGCATTGACTGTTTGTGGTCTTGTTGCATGGAGTCATCATGCGTCCTTGCCTCCACATGCAAATATGGCGAAAGCCACCCTTATGTCAGGGTCGAAGAGGGCACATAAAGACGGGAAAATAGTCGATAGCAGTGATGACCCAAGCACGCCACTCTACTTTTCACAAATTGTGGATCATAACCACCCACACTCTTCAGGAACTTTCGATCAGCGTTACTATGTTGACAAGACCTATTGGGAAGGACCGGGACACCCGATTTTTATCATTTTTGGTGGTGAGGGACCACTGGAACGAATTTTGTACCCCTTCATTTCCGTGGTGTTAGCCCGCACCTTTGGGGCTGTCACCTTCAACCTGGAACACAGATACTTTGGAGAGTCGTATCCTGTGAAGAAATATTCCAAACACGAAATTGCCACTCAACTGACGCCGAGACAGGCCCTTCAAGATATGGTTGTTTTTATCCAAGCAAAACAAGATGAATTAGGTTGCGGGCCCCGAGGTTCTCCAGACTATTGTCCAGTAATGACAGTTGGAGGAAGCTACGCTGGTTTATTGTCGACTTTGATTCGAAAGGCCTATCCCGATGTAGTGGATATGGCATATTCCGCGTCGCCGTGTTTGTTTTTGTTCAGCCATATGGTGACCCCGTATGTGTACTACGAGCAAGTCACAACAGTAGCTGAACGAATCTCTCCTGGATGCCATCAAGCCGTTAGATCTTCTCTGGAACAACTTCGATCAGACTTGGAACCAATCTCTTCGCGCCGTCAGCTCAAGAAAGCTGCCGAAAAGTATGGTGTTTGCAGCAACCTTCCGCCACACATTAAGACAGGTTCCGATCTTGCAGAAGAAATCACCTTGTACACGGCTGCACAATTCATCAGCGACAACATGGATTACTACCCACCTAGCCCAGATCAAAAGTTTTTCGAGGGTTGTTCCATCTTCGAAGATGACAGTAAGACGCTTGCGGAACGTGTGCGAGGATATTTTGAAATGAGCAGTGGTAACAATGACTGCCACGATTTACACCCGACGGACTGGACTCCCGACGATGCTTCTTGGGATGCTCTATGTTGCTATCTTGTGCCCATGATTGGTAAATCCAATGATACCATGTGGCCAGCAGCCCCATTCAGCGTGGACAGCGACGTCTCCAATTGCCAAGATCAATTTGGCATCACCCTCGATACCAATTACCTCGACAAGGAATTCGGCTTGTCGGATTTGACCGATGTTTCAAGATTGTTGTTGACCAACGGGTACAATGACGGATGGTTTCCTCTCTCGTACAACGAGCCCATTCCAGGTGTAGAAGGTGTCGTGATCTTTAACATGGAGAATGGGGCGCACCACTCCGATTTGACCCATCAACTTCAAGCCGATACTCCGGATGTAGAGCTTGTCCACTTGGAGATCTCGCAGCTTCTTTCGCAATGGCTTGACGAGATTCGGCAAGAGTAGAAACATGGGATCTTTGCGTTCAACCGTCAAACTGTAAATAGACAACTCGATAGAAACACGACAGACTTTTAGCGATCGCTCATCGCCATCACATCATTGAAAGATTTGTGAAGCGTTTGAAGGGATTTTCGCCGATGGTGAGGCACGCTCGGCCCATAATATTGCCACCAAGCGTCGCTGAGAGTATGGTGATTAGGGACTTCGATTTGGTACTTAGAGGGGGACCTTGCCGGCGTGTCACATACATACTAATACAGGAAGTTAAAATTCCTAAGTAACCAAGATTTTATCGGATGCCATCGAGAAAGGCGACCGTTTTGGGCTCCCTCGATCTCCTCCAACTGTTCTCGATCGTCCCATTATTAAATTTGACAGTTGATAGTTCAATGATTTGAAAGACAGTAAGAAAGTTGAAAGGAGCATGACGGAAATAGCAATTCCAATGGCATCTGCCGAGACAGAGAAAGAAACTCCCGATTTGGTAGAGGAAAAGGCACGGGAAACAACCATTGTTGTCCAGGGGGGTGAATATGTGCCGATGCAACTCGAAGGTGGGAAAATGGCCCCGAATTGTAAACAAAGCCATGCGTGCTGTGGTTGCTGCTGTGATACTCGGAGAGCCGTAATCGTCGTCAATATCATCAGCATGTCCTTTGCTGTCTTGGCTATCCTGACGATTTCCATTGTCAGCAGCGACAAGTACGCCGAGAGTATTGATGACGACCAAGTCCTGGCAGCATTGGCGGAAATCGATGGTTCCAAATTGGGAGTGACCATTGGATTTGCGAGTGCCGGAATATTTTGCAACGCTTGTGGGATCTTTGGCGCTAGAAGGTTCAATCAATGGGCCATCATCGTGGCTGGCCTTTGGTATGTCATTGAATTCGTTCGTAGTTTAGTATACTTGGATCTGGGGGGAGCGATCATGTCAGGCTTTTTTGCGTATCCGCATGTAATCTTTTGGCAAGAGATGCGCAAGGGAATCATGGCTCCAGCGACTTATCCTCATGAAGAGCAGTGCTGCAACTGCTGTAAATGATCGATTGGAGTAGTCGCAGGACATTATTTGGGGGGACATTCGTGGTCCCTTGAGAGCCTCCAAGGAGTGATTTTTCATTCCTTTGGCTCTTTTGCTAGTTCTTTGAGTGTGCGGCTCCACAATTGGTGCAGTGGAGTCGACGTGTATTCAGCCAGAAACATTACCATCGATGGCTCAGAGGGGGATAATATTGACGATAGTCAAACCAAAACAAGAAAGAATAACGATAGAACACATAAACCAAATGGGAAGGACGTTTCTACTTCCTCCTCTCTTCACAGCGATAGGATGGCCCTCTCCTCGGGGAGGGAGTATCCTAGCTCGGGGTACCGCCCAATTATCGTGGTCGGGGACATTGTGTCGACTGCATATGGCAGTTATTTATCGGTTAGATCCGACGGCGCGCTCATGGCTTTGGTCGCTTTTTTGAAAAAGGATCCGCGCCAAAAGCGCGTTTCCGAGTTTTCTCGCGGAGTGCGCACCTTGGTTGTTCCGCTCCGGTCAAGAAGAATGACACGGAAGATAGAACTGCCATTAAAATGACGAAGATGACTTGTTGTCGTCGTCAAATCGCCTGGATGGCTGCTACTGCAGCCCTCTTGCAGTCAGCTTTTACTATAAGTGTTGTGCATGGCAGTATTTTCAAAGTGGAAACGTTTGGGAAAAAGTTTCATACTGCAGCAGAGCCTGAGGAGCGTGATCTGCGAGGCCTGAATATTTATTCCGACGATCCACACGCCTACCAAAAGCGTTCTACCAAGCTGGTCGTGGAAGAAGAGACTGCGAAATATGCCATCCACAGTAGAAGTGGTGCTTTTCACGTCAATAGACGCCGCCGTCATCTTTCTGCCCTTCCAAAGGCAGGCAAATCCGCTTCCAGTGCAGTCCGACGTCGGCGTCTGCACTCGTCCGCGCAAGAGATCTCCGAGTCCGTCTTGACTCATCCATTTCCTCCGTCATTTGACAGTGATAGCCAGAAGAAACGTCCAAAGAGACGGCAACTTCAAAATAGCGCGGCCGGCTCCGCCTGTGAGGCGGATGCAGCGGTAGTCGAGGCGCTGCCAGATATTTCGTTTAACTGCACCTGCGCGGTGGACGCCGGCACGGGCTATCGCTTGCAGTGTGAATCTTCCTGCGGGGAATTCTGCAACGCGGAAAGGACAAGTTGTGGAGTCAAAACCTTGTCCCGTGTCTATGATTCGACAGGATTGAATACCGTCCAGTCGAAAGGATTTCTTTACCAGCGTGGGGAACGTCGAGGAAGTAGTGTCGACGTTCGTCAGCTTGGTTGTGCCGAGGACGGTACCTGTACGGAATGCATTGGAGTTGTTGGTGGCAACAAAGCCTGTAACAGCTGCACTTTACAAGCCTGTTCCGATGGAAGTCTAGCGCCTCTCCTGAATTGTGAAAATATTGAAGGTGGAGCGACCCTTGATTTCTGCGCTTCAGAACTTTCGGTGGAGGAAGGAGACTTGGAGTATCTTTCGTCTGGCGAGTTTACAGAGTGCATAGACCCTCTGGAAGTCCCCATGTCAGTGTGTGAGACCGATAAAGTCGTTTTTGAAGCCGTTCCTGACAAGATGTACATTTGCGAATGTCAGCAACACGACGATGACACTGTCATCTTGAATTGCAAAACTGCTTGTGGGGATTTTTGCAACAATGATCTAACTGTCTGCGGTACAGAATCTCACGATCAACTGTATGATCTGGCTGGCAATCCCTACTTGGTGGCGGACAACTTCTTTTATAGCATTGGTCTACCAAACGAAAGACTAGCAGTCGTCAAAAATGGATGCTCCCGAAATGAAGGTGCTTCCGTCGACGATATCACTTGCGAATCTTGCTCTGTTCGTATCAGTCAATTCGATCGATGTGATGATTGTGCTCTTCAGACCTGTAGTAGCGATGGTAAACAGGTTCCTATTGCGAATTGTTTGGGCATATCTGGCGGAGACTTTTTTGATTTTTGCGAGCCCGAGTCCATCCAAGTCTATGAAGGTGTCTTTCAATACTGGAATGCCGATGAATTTTCAACCTGTCTTGACCGGTCTCCAACCAATGACCTTTGCCATGACAATGGTCCCACAGTACTAGCAAATGGTACTGTGACGACTGGCAGTACGGAATTTGCCGTGGACGACGGGGAAATCAAGTGTGACCCTGGCTCGTTTTCGCCCGGCCTTTGGTACAATTTTGTGGGCAGTGGAGTTGGGATCGAAGCCTCTACTTGTGGGCCGGGAACAGATTTTGACACTTCCATCTCGATCTTTTCCGGGGCGTGTGGAGAACTAGATTGCGTAACGTCCAACGATGACGCTCCTCCGGTGGGAGATTGTGACTTTGGTCATTCCACCGTTTCTTGGTTTGCAGAAGAAGGGGTCACGTACCGCATTCGAGTCCAGGGCTTTGGCACCGCCCGTGGTCAGTTCCAGTTGACGCTGTCAGAGGTGAATCTGGCAGAAGCAGCATGCCTTGCAAATGTTGAGAAAATTGAGAATACAGCGCCATCGATTTCAGGAGCTACTTGTGGATGCGAGTCGACAGATAATATTACCCAAACTATGCGTTGCCGTGATACCTGCAAATACTGCAACGGTGAAGGCACGGTTTGCGCCAGTCGTACATTTGGAGGATCTTTTAACAATGAAGAAACAAGATTCAGTAAATTTGAAGAGCACCAGTACACAACGGGCCGGGCGGACGTGCTTCGAATCACTCAGACGAACTGCACCAGCTCCAACGGCTGCGAGAGCTGCAGTGTCACAGTCGATGGTCAACAGTGTACGAGCTGCTCTTTCGTGGACTGTGTCGATGAATTCGGCGTTGTGGATGGATCCGGCTTGCAGATTGACTGCAGCAATTTAGAAGCCAATGCAACTTTTTCCGAATGCGATGGTGGAGTTGCACCTGGCGTTTTCCAAGCACTGAACGCTCAAGACTTTGGAAAGTGCATTCAGGAGCCAATTGAAGCGTGTGAATCGATGGCTGCCAGGAGGGAAAAGGAGTTTGCCGATGTCGGAACCCGATGTTCGTGCGAGTCCCTCTCCAATCGGGCGATCTTGACCTGCGAAGAGACCGCCTGCCAATACTGCAATACAGATACCTCCATTTGTGCCAACACCTCGTATGGTATCGCTATTACTGGTACCGAAGGAGAAATTGCTTCCACTTTTGTGGAACAGAAATATATTGAAGGCCGCGACGAAGTGCTGCGATATGAGATCAACGGTAACTTTTGCGTGTTTACCATCGATGGAACCGAATGCAACAGTTGCAATATCGTCACATGCACTGATTTACTTGGATCGTTTGATGGAATAGTTGTGGACTGTGAGAATGTTGAAGCAGGGGCTGTCTACAGCGAGTGCGACCCACCATCGGATATTGAAGGCATCTTTGAAATCTTCAGCCATGAAGAGTTTGAAACTTGTTTTGGCAATGAAACTGCCAACCAGGCTTGTCTGGATGCGAAGCTAGAACATGAGAACAATGGCGCGGAGCTAGAATATGGTACAACTTGTGAATGTACCGCCAACGCCATTACTGGCGACCACACGCTCAGCTGCACCGATGCGGGCTGTTTGTGGTGCAACTATCCGGGTACTGTTTGCGCTACGAACGGGTTTGGGACACGATATGGAAGATTCGGCCAAGAGATGGGAAGTTTTACTCGCTACACCTACATCGAAGCAGAAGGCGGAAGAACAGAAAGGGTTGACTTGGAGACATTCGATGGGGAGTGCAGTCTCTCCGTGGACGATCAGCAATGTTCAAGTTGCGAAGTGGTTGAATGTGGAAATGCTGTCTTTCCATTTGACAAATACCAAGTAAACTGCACAAATGTTCCTGATGGAGGTAGCTTTGGTTCTGGTTGCGATCCTGCATTTGTCGACACTGGAGTCTTGGAAGTTGCAACCGACTTTGAGTTCCATACGTGTATCAAGGCCCGGTCGCCTGCAGAAGTTTGTCGAGAGGCACTTTTCGACAAGGAGGCGGCTGGGTTTGTCTGTGAGTGCAAGGACAACGAGTACGGTGGACAACAGCTGTATTGTGTCGACGAGAAGTGTCTCCACTGCAACGAAGAGGGAACGGTGTGCGGTTTCGAAATCCGAGGTGTGATCTTTGGCGACAAAGGGCAGGAGCTTGGAAGCTTCCAAGGATTTAAATATATCGAGGGCCGTGATGATACTCTTCTCTTCGGCATAATAAAAGATCCTGCGGACCCTCGTGATTGCTACGTTTCCGCCAACGGCATGGAATGCGAGGGGTGTATCGTCAATGACTGCCTTGGACCTGCAATTCAAGCTCAGTGCGAAAATATTGACGGTGGCACCAATTTCGACGAGTGCACGCTCGATCCTGTCGAGGATGGTGTTTTCGAGTATTTTGCACCTCTAGAATTTGAAGAGTGCGTCAAAGTCCAAGATCCATTGGAATTCTGTGAAGATCAAAAGAAATTCATCGAAGTCAGCCAAAGCGACCTAGGAACGCAATGCGATTGTTCACCAGAAGGCGAAGGTGTAAAGCTTGCGTGTTTCGACTTGACATGTAAATTCTGCAACGCCGACGAGTCTGTGTGCAAACTGAACGCCGACTACGGAGGGATGATTGGAAAATATGGTTTCTTCACTACTTCTTTTGACACGAGTGTCTTCATTTCTGGGAGAAACGAACGCATCATGATCGAAAAAGGCCCTGGTGATTTGTGTGAGGTATTCATGAATGGAAAAGTCTGCTCTAGTTGCAGCGTCGCCCTGTGCCCTGGAGGTTCGACCGCCCTTGACATCGACTGCGGGAATGTCATCGCAAATGCGACTCACGCCGGATGCGATGGTACTGGCAGCGAAGTCCTTCAGTTCGTTTCCGATGAAAACTTTAGCCTTTGCAAAGCATACGATGGGACCTTTCCTCCAACGGCAGCCCCTACTACACCTCCCACAGACGATTCTGACACCTTGGCTGGCACCGGAAGCTCTGCAGCTGCGATACGGCTGGGATTGGTGGTTTTCTCTATTCTCCAACTGCTCACTTACTATTTTTTCTAAAGCGCATGTCGACATTTAAATTACTACAGAGTACAAGTTCACTGCCCCAAAGATATATCTATTTCGAATTCAGTATGGCGCATACGATAGCGTTGCCATACGGAGTGATCTCTACCATTTCAGCTTTCGCTAAGACGTCGAGGTCTGTGATGCCAGCATCGTCCAACTCGAGGAGGATTTCCGCCACTTCGCCGTTGCCACCTTGCGAGCAAATGGACGCCTCGACGACTTTTAGAATCAATGCTGCGTCCACCGCTTGTGCCCAACGTTTCAGCCCAAAGCTGCTCACTCCAGATACAGCTAACTGGAGGCGGAACAACGCCAAAAATGCTCGGTAGAATTCTTCAACGGCAAGGGTCTCGCACCACCGGAAAATGGTACCACCTGATCGATCCAATCCTAAAAGCGCGGAAGTGACTGTCCGAAGACTGGATTCAGTGGGAACCGATGATTCGTATGCTCCTGCCAACTCACGAAGGCGCATGGTAGTGTCTTCTATCAATGCCAACACATCCTCCACTTTGTGGGATGTTGCCGCTGATTTCTGGTCATCGAAAGCATGAGTTAAATCGTCGATCGCAGCAGAAGCAAGACTCGTAACGCAGCGGCCATCCAGGGCTCCATGAGGCTCCGCTTGCTTGGCCGGTTTTGGGCGGCGCGACAACCTGGACGACGATTCTGCTTCAATTAGTGTATGCATACCCGTTCGCCCCAAGACCATCCCGCGTGAAATGGATAGATGGGTGGCGATAGATGCAATGCGAGGGTGCAAGTTATCTGGCCCGAACACCTCCAATCCGCTGGCAACCGCCGCTCTCATGCGACTTTCAAGCAAAGCTTTGGCCTTGTTCAGCGCAAGTGCCTGTGCGATGGAAACTTCTTCTTCGCCAGAATCCTCCGTGATCTCTTTTTCTTCCCAGGTAGATTGAATGCATGCGGGTACAATTTGCTTTGGAGCCATTTTCAGGACTTGATCAACTGCAAATTCGCAAATAAGCTTGATTTCACGATGCTGGTGAAAGAAGGCTTCGACAAGCTTGGTCTCGATAGTTTTTGTTTCAGTCTCAGGGAGTTCCCAGTTGGGGTCAAAGACACTGTTCCCAACTTTGATCGGTGTTTCGAGCCTGCCAGCGTCACCTTGTGTCTGATCCTCAAATAGCTTGCTGGGCTCCACCCCTAAGTTGCGACTGACAATTGAAGGCCGAAGCTTCCTCGCCTTGGCTGGGGTCTTGCTTGTTACACCCTTTTCGATACGATTGACAAGCGAGAGAAGGTCTTCCATGTGTGGGCTAGCTGCGAAAACTAGCACACTAGAAAATCCAGTGCAAATCGCGTCCAGCGATTCAGGTCGATCGATGTCCGCGGGGCTTAACGTTGACAGCGGAAGGGACGTGAGTTTGGGGAGGCCCGTGGTCTCTTCAAAAAAGCGCTCCAAGTACAATGACATAATTTTCATTGTTGGCGCAAAGTAGCCGGTGCCGTTTGATTCTTCCGTGCCAACTATGCTCCTCTGGATGCCTCGCAGATTGGCGAGCAATTGACGGAATTGCTTTGATGTTTGCGTGAGGGAATCCCACTTGGCCATTCGCAGCAGTTCCGTCACCCAAGGAACCCCTGCAACTATTTGTCCTGTGGTCCATGCTCGGTCCATTTGAGCAACGACGGACAGTCCCAGACTGTCTAGTTGCTGCATTCCATCCGCCAACGCAATGGATTGTAGTTTGCTCGAGTCAATACCGGACTCGTGCCAATTTGGAGAAAATACCAAAAAGCCAAGAAACCGAGCAATGAGCTGAAGCTTCATTATTTTCTGCTCCAAGTCTGTGGGTGACAAGTCCGCCAATAAATCCAATATTGTCTTGGCCATTCGAGCCCGCAAATGAAACCCGAAATTGAACGGTAACTGGTGCAGAAAAAGGAAGAAGAATTCTTGGTAGCCCGGAAACAATACTCTCGCCTCGTCCAAAGGCGTGACTGAACTTGATTTGGGTTTCTGCGAAATGGAAATCTTTTTGCTGCTTTTGCTTGCATGGGTACTTCGACTCGAAAAGCGTTTGTGTAGCGCCTAGTAGCAAGGAATCAAGTTTATTGTGAATATATGTGAGTTACCAACAGCAAAGCATTGACGTAAATAGACGCTTGAAATTTCGAAACGTACCTGCAACTTGTTACGATCCGCAATGTTCAAAAGCTCTTGGTCCGTCTCTTGAACGGGGGCTAACCCCACTTGCAATAACAGCTCACAGTAGAATTGAGCAAACCAAATCATATTGACACTCATCAATCCGTTCATGATACTCCTGGATTCTTGACGGACGCGTTCTTGGGCCGTCTCCATGTCCTGCGGACGGAGGACTCTACCCTTGACACTCATAAAGGTTCGAAGCTCGCGCAAAAATGCATCGCGGCTCTCTTCCCGATTCTTGTACACTGCAACTTCTGTCTCGGTCTTGTAGTTGTGTCTCGAATCGCGTTCCTTGTCGAATGGCAAGCTCAATATAGCATGCGTCCCCGTCACTGCTTCGGTCGGATAGTCGACCAATACGCCCTTTTGGCTATATTCCTCAAAAGCAGCTTTTAACTCCTGACACAGTTCCGGGCATTGTCGCTGAAAGGGTTCACAGCAAAGCAGAGATCGGAGCAACGTCAAGGGAAGATTTCGTATCACAGCCTTGAGTTGTGCCAATGCTTTGGCGGCAAACTGTTGGCAGCTAGCGGGATCGGCAAAAATGGGCTGGAACGCGGGAGCGGTTGTTGAGGATACCTCCGTCATGGTCGTCAATGGAGCGGCGTCTCCTTCCACCACCAATAAGCGAACAAGAAAATGAAGCTCCAAGGGCGTTGACGGAACTAGCATATTCCGAAAGAGCGCGATATAAATCGTGACCAGCCTCTCCAAATGGTACGCTGGTGCCTTTTTGACGGGTGTGGTGGCAGGGCTAACAACAATGCCCGAGTTTGTCGTGGGTGTATGTGTGGTTGTAATCGTCTTTTTCAAAGCCGAGTCCTGCTGTGGGGTCGTCATTACTGCTACTACCGAGAGGTGGGATGTGGATAGTTTCCCTGGGGTCGTCGTCACAGACGGGATAGTTGCCTTTTTTTCAAATGCCAATGGTTGCTCTTGAGATGATGGCCAACCCACAGCAGCATTGCTGCTACTACTCATAATGTTGCCCCAGGGTTTGGACGCATTGCTGCTAATCATGAGTGGCTGTTGCTGCTGCTGCTGCTGCTGCTGCTGCTGCTGGACTGGATTCCACACGGAATGTTTGTGGAGTCCTTTACTATCCACTGGCTCTGTGACTTGTGCGGGCCTGATTCGTCGTTTGTGTTTCTTCTTTTTGGGAACCAGAGTATTGTTTGGTTGTTCCACGTCATGGTCCGTTGAAGATTGCTGCTGCTTTTTTCTCGGAACCAGGATATTGGCGGCTGCTACATGTGGCTTCGGTGTTGGCTCTGCAGTATTGACGCTGACAGTAGCACTTTGCAAAGAAGGAAAGGCTTCGTCATAGGATATACTCGGCTTTGCCGTGGATGATTTGGACGCGGGCGTCGAAAATCCTTCCACCTCATCACTATTACCACCACCATCGTCCAAATTTGTAGTATGGTCCAAATGTTGTCGACAGGCATTTCGAATGGCATTCAAAATGGCAAACGAAGTTCCATAACGAAATCGACAACGGGATCGTTTGCCACATGACAGCAATTGATGTTGTTGCAAGGCCCTTTCATCGGTCCGCCCATCCAGCCAGTCCAAGAGTGATCGCATGGTCTCCTCGGAATCGAGCGTGTCGACAATCTTGGACAAGGCCGCAAACTTTTCACAGGGACATTGGATTCTACTACTAGAAACAGTATTTGTTGCTGGAGGATCATCATGATGATGTTGACTCGAGTATTCATGTAAAGCTCGTGTGGTCGTTGTCGTTACTAAACTTGACGTTGCCATACTTGACGTCGATATTTTGCCGGAAAAGCCCACGCAAATCGACGCACTCTGCTATAGTCACAGTTCGTCAGTGAGGACGATCGATCCAAATTTATCCGTTCTTTGTTTGTTTCTTAAAATGCTTCTTCACTTGCATGAAAGAAGAAAGCTCCATCCACAAGAGTTCCATCGAGTAAAAGTATTGACCTGAGATGCACCACCCGCCAAAAAAATGACGAGCAGTTTTTGAATGGAGAGACTGTGCTTTGAGTCGAACCAATCAAACACTCATTGATTCATTCGATTCCACACAGTTCCTCTGGTGGTACCTGGTATGTACTTTCGTACGTCAACCCGAGAACCCTTGCATATCCACGACTCGTGATTTTGAGGTGGTACGAAAATGACGTGCCACCTGACGTCGTAAAATTTAGCCCCACAAAAATGCTGACAAAGCAGACAAAGCACACAGAAACTTGGAAAAGCAGCTTCCTTCGCAATCGATCACCTCTTTGGTGGTGGCAGCAAGAACATAATCTTGGCTTACGCAGAATAGCATTGACTCGAGCTATCTATTGCAAAAGAAAGAAACAAGAATGTTGCAATCATCATTGACGGCATTGATTCTCTCGCTGTTGCTCGTGGCGTCCGCCGCCTTTGCGCCGGCACCCATCAAGACTGTGACTACATCCACACAACGCTACGGAATTTTTGATGCCGTGGGTGAATTCTTTGAAGAATTGGATGCTTTTGTCGATGATGCGACGAGTCGTCGATTGGGAAATGGAAGCAAGTTTTATGGCAAGAGGAGAAGTAACTTTTATGGAGAAGCGGACAAGGACAAGAAACGTGATCGTACCGTGGCGGATCCAACAGGTGAGTCAGTGCTCCGTGTAGCATCTTTTTGTCGAGGAAAAAGACAAGGATGGAAAAACTCATTTACATTCTACATCATCACAATATTTATGACACCCATCTACCTTTCTTGGAATATTATCTTATAAGTGTAACGCGGGAGCGATAGAAAACGGAGCGCGGTTTGGTTGGCGCTCCGTTTTCTATCGTACCGGCGCGGTAAGGCGGCCGCTTGGGCCGCTGGGCCATTCATCGGCCGGCGCGGGCCGACCGGGGAAGGGGACTCCCCAAAACACAACAATCAATCAATTGAGTCGTTGAGAAGGAAAATGGTCTCACATTTTATTTTGAGAAACAAACGAGAGACGACAATGGACGAAGAAGCAATCGAAGATGACTACGAAGATTGGGATGGAAATCCATGGCCACGACAATGGCTGGAACGACACATGCTTCTACAAGAGTTTGCACAAGAGGGTTACGTGCCGCATATTCGAGATGTTGTCAGGGCTCTGGTGTTACGCCCAAATGACTGGACGAGGAGTGAAGAACTGGAAATGTTTTACCGCTACTTCGATGGCCAATGGTTTGAGGATGGGGCTTTTCACAGATGGAATCCGGATGTGGACAAGCTGCCGATTATTCAGTGGCCCTTGGACGAGGATGTTGAAATGCTGGGGGCTTTGGCTGGCGACGGAGAAGGCCCGCCGCCATGGCGGTGGGGGTGGCCACCAAGACCCGTTGGAGTCCTAGTGAGTAGTGAAGAGTCGTCGGACGAGATGGAAGAAGAAGCAGACGATGACGATGACGAAAACATTGATGAATTGGAAGAAGAGGATGACAGTGCAGAAGAAATGAAACAAGATCAAGAAAACGAGCACACTTTGGCATTTGGCAGTGTCAACGAAGATGACGATTCGAAGCAGAAAGAATACATTGATGAATAGACTAGTTAGATATATATTATTAATAGCCTATTCGTAATTCAATAGTAGAAATTGAATAGTTTGTAGAAAACATCGTCATCGCAAGGGATCGTCGTCATAGCCGTCCTCGTCAGGGTACACACCGTGACGGACTAGAGCATCGGTGATGTAATTATCTAATTCTTCTTCCCACTCTTCGCCACGATAGTCATCTTCATCTACATAATCGCAAGGTCGTGCATTGCGTTGGACTCGGTCGTTGTCATTGCGACCACCCGCATCCGCATCCGCATCCACATCCGCATCGACATCCACATCAACATCCCACAAGGCTAGCGTCTCTGCGATGTTTTGGTCAAGGTTAGCTTCGATTTCCTCATGACTTACGCGTTCGTAGTCACCGACCTCATCATCGGTCGCTTCATCATCGTCGTCCGAGGGGTCATGGTAGTCGTCACTCGCGTAGTCAGACAGAGGATTGTAGATGTAGTGGATTACTGCGTCCATAAAATGAACAGGAGTAGCCCAATCATCGTCTGAAGACTCGTATTCATCGTCGTTCGGTGGATTGTCGGACATTGTTGCTTTCAATGGGAACATTCTCAAAACGACTTGTCGTTTCTCAAGAAAGATGAGGAAAACGACTGCTTTTGAATGAGTCATCCCACGTCATGAATATATATGCCAAGGTAAAAGTCACGACTACGAGAAATTGCCAGTTTATCGAAAATTACTAGTGCTTTTGTATCCATTGATATACCGTTTGACCACGGAGGGCTCTAATCATCATACGTCATAAAGATGAGATGGCAGTGTTCTTGTGACGATCTCTCCCGAGATCCATGCATCTGTTGCATGACGCGTGCCAAGGTAGCCTCGACGCTTTTGTCTTCATTGGCGGACTTGATGATTAGAGCTCCAAGTAATCGTTTAGTCCTTGGATTAGAACCACCCTCGGGTTTCATGATGTATTTACACATGTAGTCTACGATTTTACTCGCATCGAAGGTGATTCGAACATCCATATTGGCTTGCCAGATCTCCATCCACGCACGGATGTGAGGATTGAGCCAGCGGTCGTTGCAGCTTGAATAGTAGTCGAGGCGCCGAGTGATTGCACCTGTTTTGGAATTCTGTGACTCGGTGACAGAAATGATCGAGGTCTCACAAAGAGGGTGTGGATAATTGCCGCGACAAGGCTTGCCCCCACGACAACAGTAACCTGCAGAATGCTTGTGCCGTTGAACGCAGTTGCATTGCTGGCAGTAGAGTTCCGTGCCTTCTTCTTTGGACTTCCTCCCGTCAAAGTACGGTCTTGGATCGATTGACGAAGGATGAGGATTGTTGGGCCCCGTCTTGAAGACGGTCTTGTCGTCTCGTTCGTCAGACTTGGCATCGCTTGGCGGATTTGGATGTGTCGTTGTGATGAGCCAATCGGTGTAATTTGTAATCACCGTTTGGGCTGCGATGCCATCAGCAACTTGGGCCTTGAGTTGATCAATCAGGCCGGGATTCTTTTCTAGGACCTGGTGACGTGCATCCTCCGAGAGCTTGGGATAGCTAGTCTTGTATTCGTCTAGCAAAGTCTGGTCAGCCGTGAATCCACCATCTCTGGGCGTCAAGTCGAAGCTTTCTTCTAGTTGTCGTTGGGCGAGACGCCCTTCATAGACTTTATCCCCAAGAGCGCAAAGGCCAGGATCCGAATAAAGCCGGCAACATCCATGAATGTGAGCTGTGCCTCGTTTCTGGTATTCGACCCGATACCAGACCCAGGCAGCATCAAGAATGCCCTTGCTTTCAAGAAACTCTTGGAGCATTATTCCTGCGCGTTGGTAGAAGAATTCGTCAACGATATGTGGGTTGCGTCTCACGAACTTCCTTCGTGCATCCGCCTTCTCTTTCTCGGTCCAACTTGGATCGTACGTCTGGCCACTGCACTTGAAGAGGTCACACCAGTGGTTGTCGGTGGCGGTGAGTGTGTACCACATAGTGGGCGCCCCTTCTTTTCAATCAGAGTCTCGAGGTCATTGCGATGTTGCAGGAAGAAGGCATCGCTGCCGAGTATGTTGCCATTGTAGGCAATCATAGAAGACATTAATTCGAAAATAAAGGTTGGCTCATCTTTTGCTCGTTGTAGCAAGTCTTCCATGGATAGATGGCCAAATCTTGGATTGTTTTTGAACCATACTCGTTTCTGCTGACGAAGACGCTCCTTCTCATCAGTAGTCTGTGCGTATGCCATCCAACGTTCGTCGTCTGCAAATGGATAGTAGAAGCTCCCATCCTCGAGTTTCACGCAATACCAAAGAAGATGCTTGTTGGCATCGTTGCGAGTCACTGCCACCTTGCGATCGGTAAAAGTACAGTCGCCCGTGCCATGAGGAAAGAGGTACGGAAAGCATCCGCTTTGAATTCCCTCCACCTCCCACTCGTTGATGGCGTTCCCGGTTGCTGGTAGTTCAAGCGGATCCGCCAACGTGCCTTTGACGACTTCGTCACTGCTTGGTTCAGCAATGGGCTGTGCTATATGGTAGCTCGGCGGACTGTTGTCGTTGTCGTCTTCATCACCGCCATCATCATCGTCGTCATTGCCATTGCCAGTTGCACCACTTTCATCTGGTCCATTGACTTCTTCACCGTCGAGAAAGTCATCGTCGTCAGAAGAATCTTCAGTTTCTTGAACGATTACTCGACGTATCCGATCGCCGGCGGGAGTGTTGGCTAAGTCTTCGAGATACTCATGGTCGATCTTGATTTTGCGGAACCAATACTGGTCATTTCGGATACACTCGTGTATCCACTCGAGGATGGCGTCTTTTCGAACTCTGCATTTGTAGACCTTTTCCGCCTTGTCCTTCCGACTGACAACGATATAAATAGGGGCATTCTCCAAGTGACGAGGAAGACTTTCAACCCAGGGGTCAAAGTTTTCCTTTTCGATATTGATGGCGTAGCCTTTGCTTGAAAATCGACCGCCGCCAATATGGATAAGTCGGATAATAGGCAAAATTGGCGCTATCATCATCTTTTCTTCGTTCGTCAATTTTGGTAGCTTTTCGTTGTACCCATTGGGGAATGGATCCATGCGGTTCTCCGCACCCCAGACATAGACATTCTCCTTTTCCTTGTTGCTGGCGCAGCGTTTGCAAACCGAGACTTGCTTCCCGTTTTTGTCGTGACAGGACTCACCGCTGTTGACGGTGTGCGGTGATCGTTCTTTACAAACACCGCAATGGAACCAGTTGGAACACAATGCCCATTTGTCCAAACAGTTCTTGCTTGCGTTGATCACGTTTTGATTCTTTTCAAAAGGCGCCAAGTCGGAAACAAGCACCTTATTTGCGGCAATGGCCGACAAGATCTCGGTGGGCGTCTTCTTTGTCCAATCGATTTTCTCGGCGTCATCATCATCATCGTCATCATCATCGCCGTCGGCGGTACCGAATTCTTCACTGGTAAGTACGTCAAGACAAGCTTGAAACTTGGGAGCTCCCTTGATGTTATCGCGAACGTGTCTTCTCACATATTTTCGCTTCTTGAAGACTTTTACAGGACTAGCGACATGCTTGGTCTTTTGTTTCTTCTTGGAGCCCCTTGCTCTTGCTGCAACTGGAGAGCTTGCTTCATCGTCAACTTCTGGATTCTTCTTGGGCGGCACGACCATGCTTTCCAGTTCCTTTTCGACAGCGTCTTGAAGCAAGCGAGAGTACTTCCGGCAAAGACGTTGTGACTCTCGGCTATCCTTTTGAATCTGGAGTACTTGTTGCGGTTGCGACTCCTTAGATAGTAAATCTAGATGATGCGCACTTGCAGTCTCAAGTTCTCGTTTCAGGCGCCCACGCCGTAGCCTTGCGGCTTCTAGCCGTGATGCATTCGAGTCTAGTAAGCATACTAGTGTATTACTTTGCATGTTCAGTACTTCTTGCGGCGGTGATGACAACTTGTCATGGGCATGGTGCTCGCTTGCAGTCTTGCGTCCAAGTCGCTTGCGCTCAAGTCTTTGGCGCTCTTGACGTAGCCTTTTGGCATCTAATTCCGCCTTTTTCGCCTTTTTCGCATCGTCGACACTGCTACATTTGAGTATATTGTTATCGGAACTAATTAGTTCTTGCGATTGCACTGGCGGTAGAGGTGGTGGCGGCGACGACAATTCGTCATGAGCATTCTTGCGCTTGGTGAGTTTCTTGCGCTCTCGACGTAGCCTTTGAGCCTCTAATCTTGCCTTTTTCTTCTCTTCGGCCGTGGCATACGTTGCACGAGGCATGTCGATAGATCATTAAAGATAGCTATAGATAGATGCCATATGACATAGACTCTTGCACAAGATACCTCGTTCCATGCACATTTTTCGTTTCGTGCTCCGTACCGCTCAAGCAAGTTGCGGAGGGCATCGCACAAAACACGTACGCACGCGCGCGCGCGCGCCCCGATTAGAAAGGAGCGTCCTTGCTTTATTTATTTTGGATGCGATGATGAGGGGACGCTCCGCACTATGTCACTATGTATCGGTATTGCCCTTTGCACGAAACGTGGGTTTAGGGTGCGCGGCGCACCGGAGGTCGTCTTTTTGTTGTTGTGACCCTCCCGACAATGGCACTAGCTCTCCGTTTGTCACCATTTCTTCATACTATCGTCATATCAAGGTATCAAAAGATCCCTCTTACCTATAGTAATATACTGTCTAAAAGAAAGTAAGTGAAACAGTGTCCTCGTCGTCTCGTGATCAAAAATGCCACCCTATTTTCGCATGTAAACGAGGCAGTGTGTGGCACTGTTGCTGCATCCACTGCTGTTTTGATTGCTTCGGCTGATTGTTGTGTGTGAATAGGCTAGTTGTCTTAATTGTATATGGATGGTATGCTTGGATTGCCCTTTGAATTTGCCTAGAAGCGACAATATCGTCACAAAATGCCGACAATTTTGATGACATTCTCACGGATTCTCGGCGTCTTGCTCCTATGTTCCTACAGGAAAGATTACTGCTCTAGACCATGCCTAGTGTACTCGGACCAAACACCTATTTCTCGAAGTCAAGACTGGAAAGTATGGAACGTCAGTTCTATGTCATGAGACAGAGAGTAGAAGGAAGTCGATCGCCTTCTGGGGTCGTCTGGGGAGGGGCTAGGAGAGTCAGTGGTGGTGACCGAATTTCTCATTACCGAATTCAACACAAAGCTTTACAGAAGTGTTTTGAGCTTCTGGGGGATGAAGTTTGGGAATATGGTTTCAAAAGTGGGAAACGAATGAATGATATCCAAACAGTTTTAGATGAGGTTCGCCTAGCATGTGGGTACAACCTTCAGTACAAAACCTTTCGAAGATGGCTGACCCATTACCTACAGTACGGAGAGACTCCAGCAGAGTCATCAAGAAAAAGGAATAGTCGTGGTCATACCACTATTTTCACACCCCAGGATGATGCTGCATTGAGACAGATATTGCTTGAGTCTCCCCAGTTCTACCTAGATGAAATTGCGGAAGCCCTACAGCAACGAACCAATAAGAAAATGCATCATACCACAATATGGCGACGAATGAAGATTCTTGGCTACTCTCTACAAGTGGCTATCTTTCATGCTCGGCAAGCCAGTGTAGAAGAACAGCAGATGTTTTATGAGAGGCTATACGACAATGTCACAAACGTCCAACAAATTATTATTGTAGACGAAAGCCACAAGAGCAAGAATGCTTCACGACGGCGCAGGGCATGGGGAAACGTGGGTCGTGCACCGGTGTTATCATCATATTTTGAAGAAGCTTTTCGGATGAGATACACCCTCATTGCAGCATGCAATGTTGCAGGGTTTATCCCAGAGGCGTGTCAAATCGTGAGAGACGAAAATGAAGGCACCGTCAATGCCCAACGTTTTGAAAGGTACACCGAAGAGTGTCTCGTGCCGGTACTTGGGCGGTACGAGTTCCAAGAACCCAACAGTGTTGTTCTAATGGACAATGCATCTATACACATGTCTGACCGAGTCGTGCAACTAATTCACAACGCTGGTGCTCTTCTCATTCATACCGCTCCTTACTCTCCGCATTTGAATCCGATTGAGTACTTTTTCTCAACATACAAAGCTGCTCTGGCTCGTTACTCGTCTGGAGGGAATCATTGGTTTGATGCCCATTATCATGCACTCATGGCTGTCAAGAGAGCAGGCGCACGAGAGACTTTCAAACATTGCCAGTTCCCAGGTGCCGCTGAATATTGTTCTACCTTTGAGACAAACATTGAAGAAGATGAACTATTGTTACTGTTGTCATTGGCAGCGGCATGCATGTGTGTATTATACAAATGATGTAGTAATATAAATGTAGTAATGTAATTAATCTGATAGATCACTCAAGTCATCAGAAGGAATAGCACGGTCCACAACCTGTATCTTGATCTCCACATGGCCTTCGTTCCTGATTTGGCTGATGTCTTGTACCGTTATCTCCTTGAACTGTTCCATTGTGAATGGAATGGATCTGGAAGTTGACGGTACGGTAACTACAAACTGTACCTGTTTCTTTCCACGCTTTATTTCCTCCTTCATTTTCCTTGAAATCGAGAGTACTTTGCTTGTCTTGCATTTTTCAAGGCGTAAAATCGTTGACATTGAAGTCGGACCAATGGGCTGGATAGTGCTAAAGAAGTCTCCCGAGATTTGATTTGAAAATGTCAAATAAATTGTTGCCGGAGCAGACAGCGATGCCAAGGGAGGAGCTGGCAGCAGAGTTGGAGTTGCTTGCATAGCTGGAGTTGGTGGCACAGTTGGCGTTGTTGGAGGTAACCGGCTCATCATGGCACCCACTGCGTCGGCCAATGTTGCTTGCCATGAGACATTACGCCCTGGTTCGTTACGTGCAAAGGATTGAAGGTCTCCATCAACCGGAGGATATTCACCAGTCTTAGGTTTCTTACCAAAGAATGATTCGGTTTTACACGTCAAAGGTGTCAGATCTGGGGGTAAGTCGTCAAGTTTGGGCCATGAAGAGGGTTCTCGCTCATTACAGGGCCACTTCTCCCACGCAAATTGCCCATCAAATCGAGTCACTTTTACCCTGTGCGTGTAGTAGACGTAGTGTTCCTTGGTAAAAGCGTGATAAAGCTCGCAGTTATCATACCTGAAACATTTCATGACAAACTGCTGTGCTCTTGTACTTGCTTCCGTCTCGTCTAACCGTTGAAGTTGACCCGATTGAGGCTTGATCTTCGTTTGTGGTGTAGAGAAAATCAAATCTTGGGAAGACGGGGGCAAATTGTCATTGATATCATAGCTGCCCCCATCTTCTTTCTTGGCACCAATAGATAGATAAACAACTACCGTCTCTGTATCGTCTTCTTCTTCCGTATCGTCCCGTCGTTTTTCCCTATCCCTTTTCTGCTTTTGCCTCTGGTCTTCAAAGTAGTTCTCTAGATCTGCCGTATTGCGGAGTTGTTGCATAACCCTGATGTGCCCTCGGGTCGTTTTATGGAACACTCCGGATAGCTTGCCGACCATATGTGTATTGTTGTTCTTTTTATCTTGATACAACGCACTGGCAGTAGCAGCAGCCAGGATCGCATTACGAATCTCCACAAAGCGTGCATTCCATTGAGGTTCCAGGACAATGGGATTTTCATCCCAATTATCCGGATTCTCTATGGAATATTCACGCTTTTCCGGTGAAGTGGTCCGAGTTGGACCCAGTAGATAGATCTGAATCCTGCAATCCCGGATCCCTCCAGCAATTTTGCTTGTCTTTGCCACTCCTGACGTAACTAGCACACAAAGATCCAAGAAAGCACGGGCTATGGTTACAGGAGTAGTAGTTGATGCAGAAGAGGCATCTCCACCAGACCTGTCATCTTCACAACTAACTGGTTCAAGATAAGCACATTGTTGCATAGCATCATTCCATCGTTTTGCCGAGGTAATCGCAACCGTTTTGTTGGAACGACTTGTAACTTCACGAGAGGTTTGTCTGGCCTCTCGGCGAAAGATGAAAGCACCACTCTGCAATCGTTGTAAATCAAATTCTACATCACAGTCACATTCTTCAAAAATATCTCGAATGGCCTCCTTGAGATCCTCGAAAGAGGATCCGTACGTGAGCTCTGTCTCGAAGAATGCAGTGTTTCGAACACGGTTCATAAGAAACTCGTGTTCTTGCCCAGGAAGGGAAACACTGGTTCGTTTTTTCTTGTCGTCAGCATAAACCCTCAAGTAAGTATTTCTGACAGAAAATTGCTCTTCTTTCTCTTCGCCTTGGGGCTCCCTCTGACCCTTCTTTCCTTTGGCTGCCGTGGGTTGACCCTTTCTTGAAGCAACATGAGTAGGAGGAGACTTGTTCTTAGGAGGGGACTTGCTACTACGAGAACGCTTACTCTTAGCAAGTACTTGTTCGGCTTGTTTTGCCTCCTTTGCACGTGTAGAAGGGGCAGACTTTCGCTTTGACGATCTAGGCATGGTCTAGAGCAGTAATCTTTCCTGTAGGAACATAGGAGCAAGACGCCGAGAATCCGTGAGAATGTCATCAAAATTGTCGGCATTTTGTGACGATATTGTCGCTTCTAGGCAAATTCAAAGGGCAATCCAAGCATACCATCCATATACAATTAAGACAACTAGCCTATTCACACACAACAATCAGCCGAAGCAATCAAAACAGCAGTGAATGCAGCAACAGTGCCACACACTGCCTCGTTTACATGCGAAAATAGGGTGGCATTTTTGATCACGAGACGACGAGGACACCGTTTCACTTACTTTCTTTTAGACAGTATATTACTATAGGTAAGAGGGATCTTTTGATACCTTGATATGACGATAGTATGAAGAAATGGTGACAAACGGAGAGCTAGTGCCATCGTCGGGAGGGTCACAACAACAAAAAGACGACCTCCGGTGCGCCGCGCACCCTAAACCCACGTTTCGTGCAAAGGGCAATAGTAGAGTGTGACGTAGGTAAGAACAGGATGACGTCGGCCACCCATCGGATCTTTTTCTCGGACGTGCATTGAGTGCAGAACGATATCTTTGTGTCTTCGTGACTTTGCGACGATGTGATAGATGTCCCTTTTGCCCCTCTTGCGTCCAATGGTATCTTTGCCAGGCATCAGCTACGATTTTAGTTCTGATAGTTAAGGGTTCTGGATTTTGCTGCTTTGTATGGATCCATTGATTGTTCGTTGGTCCCAAGAATAACTACAAACACCACCATGTCCAAGAAACGCGGTTCACCCGATAGTGTCATTAGCATCGATCTCACGGGAGACGATGATGATGACGACGATGAGCAGAAGCAACGTCTTGGTGATATCCGCAAGAATCTAGCTTGTGAATTTGCTCTGAAGAAAAAAGCCAAAGTCAAATCACAACAACGCAAGCTTGATCTAAATGTGGATGGCATTGAGATCGTGGAGAAGCCTACTGCTTCGCCTATTGGTATGCCCGTGGCCCAAATGTCTTCAAATGCTGCTGACGATGGTATTGAGATACTTGGAGTCGAGATGGGATGCCCACACATGCGACAAGATTGCACCCGGTACAAGTTTGACAGGTCGTCGTCCAATTGTGAGGGGAATTACTCTCGAAGCACTCTTCAAAACAATCAGCAGTGCTGTGATATGTGTTACTGTTGCGTTTGTGACTGTCCTGCCAAGATTTGCAATAATTGGTATTCGGATCATGCAAGTGAAGGCATGCGCAATCACTGCTGTGGCAATAATACTGTGGCGTTCTGGAAGACCCAGTGGTCGATACACAAGGCTACTGGCTTGGCTAGCTTGCCTCCTGCCTCTGCTCCGGAAAGCCCCTGTCAACGAGCTGGTTGCAATCAAGGAGTTCTACCTAAGACTGAGATGGTGCCTCAGGGTGTTTCAGCCCGTGATGTGAAGCCTTTGAAGTCGACTTTTCAGCATCAAGTCCTTCCTTGTCAACATGTATTGTCGGAAGATTATACACGACAAACACGTCATTCCGACCTGGATTATTGTATACGTTGTGGTCGTGTCGCCAGAGTTGAGGATTTTGGCAAAGATCAGGCTGTTCCATTTAAAAAACTTAGAGGGGGGCTCTGTATTGGCTATCGAGAGGTCAAATTTACAATTTTGCCTCGTGACATCAGAAACGATGAGCGCTACCATGGTTACTGGGCAGAAGTCAGGACAGATCAATCTTGGGAGGCTGAAATGGAAGAGGAAGTGTTTCGGTACAGCATTGGGCCGAATCCACAGCCTTCCAAAGTTGCGGAAATGCTAAAGCTGGCATCTGTAGCTTGGAAGCCTTCCGAACTTTACGATTACATAATGGTTCAAACTGAGCAAGATTGTGACCTACTCCTGTGTGCTGTCAGCTGCCGCTTTACGGAGTGTGAGATCAAAGCCTCTTGGAACAAATCTAAAAGACAGGGGGTAAGTAATGACTTGGGCAGGTTCTGAAGGTACCATTCCGAACCACACTCACCACCATGTTCCTTTCTACCTTTCCCAGATACTACGAATTGGTATTGACCTCAAACCCATTGCTTTCTCCTGTCATGGCGGTTCTAGAGATGTTGCAATCCTTATGGGACTCTGGTTTCGGATATTCCCGTTGAATATTTCAGACTTGGCCCTTACTTCTGTTGACCTTACACGTGTACGCAGTTTAATAAATTATGCTGATCGTGACCGTGACCAGGATGGTTATTGGAAACCTTTTTTCGAGAACGTAGGGGACGAGCTGGTCGCTGAAGTGAAGCAGCAACTTTCGGGTATTGCCAATGCCTATGGCCAGGCTTCAAGCGTGGCAAGCAAGCAGTTGAAGCTGCTGGGCAGCACTGGAGACGCCCATCAAGGATTCGTCTGTCCGCAGTACCCTGCTTCTTTCTCTGACCTTTTTCGCCGCTTTTATTCCACAAACCTTTCCCCCAGGGCAATTCGTTCCTTCGAATATACTAAACTGCAAAATTTCCAGCTTGGCAATTTTTTCGGTAGATCGGAAGAAGAGAGGGCATTGGGTACTGTTCCGAGTACTTTTCTCGATGTTTGTATTGAAAAAAGATGCAGCAGTTCACCCATTCGAGAATTGATGGAACAAATGGAGAATCTTGGCCATAAGGACCATGGCATCGTTGATGGATTGAATATTGAGCTCCTTGGGTTCCAACGCCAAACCCTTCAATGGGCACTGGAACGAGAGACTACCGAGGGTGGCATCCAGATGTGGTTTTGGGCGAAGCTACCGGCCGACCCTACTCGAAAAGATGGCAACGACGTCTATTTCAATCCTCTCCTGGGCCGTTTCCGTCGCGGGCCTCCAGAACTTGTTCGTGGCGGCTTCATCGCTGAGGAGAAGGGTCTTGGCAAGACTGTGATAAGTCTTGCGCTGATTCTCGAGAATCCAGCTCCGGAAGAGCCCGTTTCGGGTAGCTCTATTGCCGACTTGGAGGAATTCACCATGCCGTCTCTGTGGGACAAGACTCTTTATGGAAAAACGTCGAGATCCAACAAGAAGCGAGGAAGCATACTATCTCGCGGTACATTGGTCATCGTAAGTACTAGTTTATGGGCTAGGGTGTCTCGGGGTCGACACCAGCACCTCACCGTTGCGTTTATTGCATTGGCTGGTCATTTGTCGTAGTGCCCTTCCTCTTTGGTCGGAAAATGGGTTGAAGAAGCCAAGTCGAAGCTGAAGGATCCTGGTCGTATCTATCAGTACTGTGGTGCGGATAGAAAGGGTGATGCATCGTTTCTTGCTCGAAACTCGATTGTAGTGACTACGTACAGGGTGCTTATCTCTGATGCATGTTATCATACTAACAAAGGCTGTAAGGATTACTGCGCTCCACTCGAACAAGTTCGTTGGTGGCGTATGATTTGTGACGAGAGCCACATGTTGGGGGACGGAAACACCGCCATATCAAGTGCGGTGTCAAGTCTGGTTGTTGATCATAAGTGGCTAGTGTCTGGTGCGTATGTTGGTAAGGGCTTCAGTGAGTTGTTCTCAGTAGTGGACCTCACCCCTTTCCTTCGCACAGGCACACCTTTGACCACTGGTTTCCAGGATCTGATAAATCAATTCAAGATACTTGGCATTGAGCACGCGGACGAGCTGGTTCGGAAGATTGACGCGACAGGGGGAATAAAGCCCTTGAATGGAGAACGATCGGAGCCAAGTCTCGTCCCTTTTCTTTTGGGCGGTCTCATGATTCGCCACTCCCAAAAGCAAAAGTATCAGGGTACGGGTACTACTTTGATGTCCGAGCTGGTGCCGTTTGTATCAACTCGGTGTTTCTGATGGACTACTACTTTACGGCAACTACAAGAATCAAACACATGTGAGATGGCGACGATTCACTTCCGCAACAATATGAGATTTGACTGCCACAGTTACGTCGAATCATGGCTGGCGTGGCAGGAACCGGCATGTTGGAAACTTCCTTTTTGACCGTTGAACAGATGATGGGTCAGGGCGCTGTGGATGGATTCTTGGCAAGCGTTGGGTGCGAAATGTATGGAGCCATGCATTGTTCTCAATTCACAAAGAAGTACGGCGATATCCCACGTAGGAAATTGCAGGTGCAGGGCAATTATATATCGTGGACAACAAGAATGAGACGACTTGGAGGACCTAGTCAATACGATTCAATCAGGTAGCAGCAATGCTGCGCCACTTACATCGTGACGATGACAATAACGCGACGATAGACGGAACCAACATTTTCGTTGTGCATGAAATCACGCTAGAAGATATTATGCGACAGATGGGCTTCATCGGTTCACGCAACAAATTACTAACGCCCCATCGCCTGACTGCTTGCGCCCATCAGTTTGCATTATACTTTCACGGCAATAACAACCATCGCAGGAACGCCTTGCCCAAGTTGTTTTCGTTACATTTACTTGGACTCGTTGTTTTCGTAAGAACTGGAAGCAGAACAATATAAGAATCTTAGAAGAGACGGCATAGATTTGCCAAGCCCCGCCATCATAATGAAAAAAAGACATTTTGTTGCTTCGTAGTGCAGCAATAGCAATAGCAGGAGGCCAGACGACAAACATGGGACCAGTCATTGCAGTTCTTGCCCACCCGCTGTTTCCAGACTTGTCTGGGACCCAAACCTCTCGACGGCGATGATGACGACGATCCTGCGACTGGGGTTGTTTGCGTTTCAACAACGCCATGATAGAGTGTGCAGTAGATCAATCAATTCACCACAACTCGATCATGGCGGCCGGTAATGCGTTGTATGTAGCATCGACGAAACCATGGGGTTTGTTTTGTAAAAGCAAGGCAATGTGTCATTTGCCTTGAATGACAACTTGCGGTAATGATTTTCTGTTTCTTTTCTCGTCCTCGACCAGGAAAGGATTCCTTGCATCCGATATTCATGTCGCTATCCGCTGAAGCGAGGCATACTGGCAGATGCCTCAAGACGTACGAGATAGTCTACAGGTAGAGCCTCTACCTGTAGACTATTAACACCTCGATTGCAGTTATGCGAGGATAGAGGAAGCTTTCTTTTGCGAGTGGTGGTTTACTTTGGATGGTCGATGTCTGCCAAAGCTCATTCGAAACATGGATATGTGCTGATGTATCTTCTGGTACTCAATTCCACGTACACACGCCTGCCCAACTCTCGTCGCGCGGTTAAAAAAATGGCGCGGATGCTCCCCCTTGGCAATGCTTCACCACACGAGAGAAGCGACCGGGTCGCAGTAGGTATCGTAGCAAACGCCAGATTGCTTCCACCACTACAGTACTATACTATCCAGCAGTATACAAATCCACATATCATACTGTGCAACAACAAGTAGTGTGTTGCATTTCCTTTTGTCCATGTCGATACGATGGTTTATCAACGGCGCGGTAATACCAATCGAAATGGGACGATCGTGTTGAATGTGGCCGAAAAGCCGTCGGTGGCGCGAGCCTTGGCCAGTGCCTTTAATCGGATTCCGGATTCTCAAGATGGCGGCATGAGACGAGATGCCGCTCAAATATTTACCCACACGAATGTGCGCTTTCCCGATATTTTCACACAAGCAGCAGCAGCTGCCACAGGGCCTGTCAGTCCGCATACCATGATTACCACGTCGGTTCGCGGTCATTTAGCCACGACGGACTTTCCCCCGGATTACGGCTGGTCTCGCGTGGATCCTATCCAACTCTTCGATGCTCCCCTAGAGACAATCTACAAGGACGATATGCAACCACTTCAACGAATGCTGACTAATTTGAGTCGAGATGTGCATGCTGTCATTTTATGGCTGGATTGCGATCGGAAAGGGGAAGCAATTGCAGATGAAGTCATGCAAGTTTGCCCAGAGTCCAATCATCTGGTCATAGCCGATGTGTCCAAAAGAAACTCGATGATCGCCGAGCAGTTTCTGGTTTGCTGAGGGACTACATGGCCCTTGGCATGTTCCAGAATCTTGGGGTCACAAAATCGCGTGGATAATTCATGTCCGAGACTTGGAGGGACACTGGTATCGTTGATGCCAATGACATGAAGCGATCGCATGTCTAGATTTGTGAGCTGGCTACGCTGCAGCTGCGAGGTTGTAGCGGGAAATCCTCCTACCATTATGCAGCTTTGGATCCGTTTCCAAGGCAAATCTCGACTGTTACGGTTAGGGTTAGGGTTGCTGCTAATCATGAGTGGCTGTTGCTGCTGAACTGTATTCCACACGGAATGATTGTGGAGTCCTTTACTATCCACTGACTCTGTGACCTGTGCGGGCCTGATTCGTCGCTTATTTTTCTTCTTTTTGGGCACCAGAATTGTATTATTTGGTTGTTCTACCTCCGTGTCTGTTGCCATTTTGGATTGCTGATGCTGTGGCTTTTTTCTCGGAACCAGTATGTTGGCGGCTGCTACATGTGGCTTTGGTGTTGGCTCTGTAGTAGTATTGGCGCTAGCAGTAGCACTTTGCAAAGAAGGAAAGGCTTCGTCATAGGATATACTCGGCTTTGCCGTGGATGATTTGGACGCGGGCGTCGAAAATCCTTCCACCTCATCACTATTACCACCACCATCGTCCAAATTTGTAGTATGGTCCAAATGTTGTCGACAGGCATTTCGAATGGCATTCAAAATGGCAAACGAAGTTCCATAACGAAATCGACAACGGGATCGTTTGCCACATGACAGCAATTGATGTTGTTGCAAGGCCCTTTCATCGGTCCGCCCATCCAGCCAGTCCAAGAGTGATCGCATGGTCTCCTCGGAATCGAGCGTGTCGACAATCTTGGACAAGGCCGCAAACTTTTCACAGGGACATTGGATTCTACTACTAGAAACAGTATTTGTTGCTGGAGGATCATCATGATGATGTTGACTCGAGTATTCATGTAACGCTCGTGTGGTCGTTGTCGTTACTAAACTTGACGTTGCCATACTTGACGTCGATATTTTGCCGGAAAAGCCCACGCAAATCGACGCACTCTGCTATAAAGTCACATTTCGTCAGTGAGGACGATCGATCCAAATTTATCCTTTCTTTGTTTGTTTCTTAAAATGCTTCTTCACTTGCATGAAAGAAGAAAGCTCCATCCACAAGAGTTCCATCGAGTAAAAGTATTGACCTGAGATGCACCACCCGCCAAAAAAATGACGAGCCGTTTTTGAATGGAGAGACTGTGCTTTGAGTCGAACCAATCAAACACTCATTGATTCATTCGATTCCACACATTTCCTCTTGTGGTATGTACTTCGTACGTCAACCCGAGAACCCTTGCATATCCACGACTCGTGATTTTGAGGTGGTACGAAAATGACGTGCCACCTAACGTCGTAAAATTTAGCCCCACAAAAATGCTGACAAAGCAGACAAAGCACACAGAAACTTGGAAAATAAGCTTCCTTCGCAATCGATCACCTCTTTGGTGGTGGCAGCAAGAACATAATCTTGGCGTACGCACAATAGCATTGACTCGAGCTATCTATTGCAAAAGAAAGAAACAAGAATGTTGCAATCATCATCGACGGCATTGATTCTCTCGCTGTTGCTCGTGGCGGCCGGCGCCTTTGCGCCGGCACCCATCAAGACTGTGACTACATCCACACAACGCTACGGAATTTTCGATGCCGTGGGTGAATTCTTTGAAGAATTGGATGCTTTTGTCGATGATGCGACGAGTCGTCGATTGGGAAATGGAAGCAAGTTTTATGGCAAGAGGAGAAGTAACTTTTATGGAGAAGCGGACAAGGACAAGAAACGTGATCGTACCGTGGCGGATCCAACAGGTGAGTCAGTGCTCCGGGTAGTACCATGTCGAGGAGAAAGATACAGATTGAAACACTCATTTACATTTCGCATCGTCATGATATTATGACGCCATCTACCTTTGCTTCGAATACTATTATAATAGAGGACTATCAGGGTCCATCGTCGTCTGGATTTTTCAAGTGGATGCCCGATGAAAATGGACAAATGCGACCCGTCACGAGGATGAAGGAAAAGACTTTGGATAAGCCTGGAATGTGGGACAAGGCATACTCGGACAAGGACGAATAAACAGCACAGAAATACATCCAGCAGTAGAGAGTGTGGAGGGAATGCTTGTGGAAACTGATTTGACCGATCCAGGATCGATTGCAGAACGCGGCAGTAGGACGATTTCGCCCCTCCAAAACAGATTGCTTCCATCAAGATAAACATCTATCCATTTATCAGTATTATTATTGAAATGGATCCCCCCCTCGTGCTTCCACTAGAATGATTCGTGGCCTTTGCTGTTGTTGTTGTTGCCATTCTCGTTCGGCAGCCCGCTGGGCCGCCAATTGTCGGGCGCGTTCAATCTCCATTCGCGTATGACGACAGGTTTCTCCTTCGTTTCGATTCAGTATTTGTTTGGCTTGGGGTAACCAATCGTCCATTTTGACAAGGCGTGAATCATGACTGGGATGCGTCGACAAGAATTCGGGTGGAGATGCTCCTGATGCTGTAGTGTCATTTTTCATGCGTTCAAAGACTCGCTTGGCCGCCGCCGGATCATAGCATGCTTGTGCGGCCAGGTGCATTCCAATATGATCGGCTTCCAATTCTTGGGTCCGAGAATGTGGCAATTCTCGCAACAAATTAGCCGTGGGCAAAAAAATGAGCATTAATGTCCCCGAAGGATCCACCAACAGAGACAATCGCGCCAGTACTTGTACTATCAAATTACCCGAAATTTTTTCTCCCACATGTCGTGCCAAGACATGAGCCATTTCATGTCCCAACACACTCGCTAATTCATCTTCATTGCGGGCATATCGAAACAATCCCGTCATGACAAAAATATGATTGTTGGGTAATACGAAAGCATTGGCCATGTCGGATCGTACCACTGTAAATGTCGGAGGCGCCGACATGCTTTTTGCCAGGGCTTGTTCTTGACAAAAGTTCAGCGAGGCTTGATATATGCGTTGACCGACGCGCTGGACCGTGACAGAAGCACGATGAGTCGGAGGTAAAATTTGGCCACGAAATTGATGCAGCAATTGTTGATATTCTTGATCGCCCAATTGTCGTTCAAATTCGGGAGAAGTCGCAATCCATCGTTGTCGTTGCGTCAGTGGAACACGATCTAAATAATGTATGTACAGGTAGGTTAATCCTGCCACGGGAAGGCCAATGGTGCCCATCAAAAAGTAGCGGGGAATATCGCTACGTCCTTGGCGTTCATAGTACGAACCACCATTGGCTCGAGAGAATCCTTGTCGAAGAGAAGGAGGAGTACCTCGAGACGACGAGAACGACAAGCGGGTAAAGGTCGCCGATGTGTTGTTTGACAGAATCCTGTAACTTCCTAGCTGCTGCCAGACGCGTGATGAGGATGCTGGGCGAACATGACTTCGAGTCGGTAGGAGCAGCGATCGAAAGGCCAACATGTTTCTGTTTGTCAAGTCGTAGTAATTGTTGTGTTGTTATTTCATCAATGTGTGTAACTTGTTTTCGCAACTGCTGATGCTGATGTGGAGAACGATAGAGAAAGAAGATTGAAACCTGGATCCATCCAAGAGTGACAACGAAAGAAAGAAAATGAAGACCCGCCATTCTGACGATGGAAATGCGTTGGATGGACGCGCTCGCGCGAATTTCCTTCAAATGACGGCTAAATTACTCGCTACGGCGTTCGTGCAGATCTCCTAAAAATCTGTCTGCAACGATGGTGATGATGAGAGATAGGCTCCGGCGAGTTCTTAACTCGACTTCAGCATTGACAACGAATCGCTTTGATTCGATAGTAACACTGTGACAATCAGGCTACACAACCTTTCCGCCATAGTATCCATCAAGTTAGTATTTGACTATGACAGGATCCTGGTTTGGAGGTGGAGGCGGCGATACCGGCCTGCACAAGGATCTCGAGTTTTATCCCGAGTCGAGGCCCGCCTCGAAGATATCCCTGAAAGAAGCCATACAAGTCTTGTACCCCCAGAAACGCTCCATTGTCGTGAGCAATAGTAGTGGTGGAAGTGTCAATTCACGTACTGCCCGTAGTCGCTTCTCGACATTGCTGTTGGAACATGGAGAAAAACATGTCCAAGACTGGGCCGTCATGGCGTATAGCAACCCTATTGCGAACGCAACGTCATCGTCGTCACAACATGCACCTCGGAATACCACCACTACTACTAACAGTAGTAGTAAATCGAAACAGACACAAGGAACGACCTGGGCCGCCCAGCCGTTACCCCCGACAACAACACCCAAAAAATCCAAACGGCGTAGTCCGTGGGCGCACAACAAACTCTCGGAAGTGGTCATTACCAAAGAATCCCTTCCGACAGCGCACATGACCAAATGGGAAGGTCGTTTGCATTTGTGTAGTAAATCCTTGATTTTGGAACCCCATGATACTTCCAAAGGCATTGTCCGCATTCCCTTTACAAGAATGCCAGAAGGTCCCCCCCAGGAATATCCCAACAAGGCCGAATTACAAACCATGACGTTGACTGGACAAGCCTATGCGGATTTGACCATGGGCATGGAATTGACGTGTAGTCGTCATTGGGTCATGAGAGTCAATGGTGCGATTGGACCTTACGAGTCGGTAGGAGTGCCCTGTCAGTTTCGATTTACCTTTTTGCATTCATCACCTTCGGGGTGTGTCGAATTGTGTCACAAACTCTGGCCACTCTTGCATTCCAAACATGTGCATCAAGAATTGGAAGAATTGTTACAGCCAATGTACGATCGACCCTTTGACTTTCAAGCCAATTTACAAGATGTCCGAGAACGACCCTTGTTGCAAACTACGTCAACGACAAGTAATAGTAGTGGCGCACTCAAGTGTACTTGGATGCAACCTCTTCAAAGTCAACCGGGATGTTTGGTAGTGACACAAGAACGCTTGTACTTTCAACCTGCCGTGGGAGTCTTGGGAGTGGAATTTGCCACCAGTTATTCGAATAGTTGGTTGTTACATTCTCAACTAGTGGCATCGGCTCGACGTTACAAGGGATTGGAAGATGCCGCACTGGAGTTGTATTGGAAGGATGGAACTTCGACCTTGTTTGGATTTGAACGCAAACATGATCGAGAACAAGTTTTGAGACTACTGCCTTCTTTTGTGCCTTGTCATACCGATCGAGACTTTTTATTGCAGGGATTTCAAGCATGGCAAAACAAGACTCTGACCAATTTAGAGTATTTACTGTTGCTCAATTCGGCGGCAGGACGAAGTTTTCAGGATCTGAGTCGGTATCCAGTCGTGCCATGGGTCATTGCCGATTATGAATCGGCCAAATTAGATCTCAACAATCGAGCTACCTTTCGAGATTTGACCAAGCCTATTGGAGCATTGAATCCAGATCGTTTGGAATACTTTCGTCAACGCTATGAAGGGATGCATGATGCCGTGGACTTTCCCTTTTTGTATGGAACGCATTATTCGGCGGCAGGCTATGTTTTGTATTACCTCGTTCGAAGCATGCCTGAACACATGCTGTGTCTACAAAACGGTAAGGAATTCTTTACACAGCAACTGTATCAGACAGCGCGATGTTCCCTCACACTTGATTGTCGCACGTTTGCGACTCTCTCCCAGGTAAATTTGATGCCCCCGACCGAATGTTTCACAGCATCAAGCATACCTACGGGACGCTCTTGACCAATCATGCTGACCTCAAGGAACTCATCCCAGAGTTTTACAATCCAAACCTGGACTATGACTTTTTGATCAACGCTCGGGGTCTACAATTGGGGGCCACACAAAACGGAGATCGAGTCAATGATGTGACTCTTCCTCCCTGGGCCAAATCGCCCCGGGATTTTATCAAAAAGAATATCAAGGCCTTGGAATCGGACATTTGCACGGAAATGTTGCCTCGGTGGATCGATTTGATTTTTGGGGCAAAATCCCGGGGGGAGGCGGCCAAGGAAGCTTCCAACTTATTTCACCGATACGCCTACATGGGTCCTGCGGATTTGGCCAATATGCCGACGCAAGAAGAACGATATCAAGCGGAACTACATGCCACGGAATTCGGCTTGGTTCCCGATCAGCTCTTTGTAGGTCCGCATCCTCTGCGACATGAGACTGTTGACGAATCCTTTGTTAGTCCAGATATTGGAAGGACGTTCAGTGGGACAGACGATCTGGGCAAGGGAGATGCATGGGAGCTGTTGGAGCCGCCTTCCAACAATAGCAGTCATGAAAAGTCAGCAGAGATTGGCGCTAGCGGGGATGTGGGTGATTCGTCCATTGTTGCGACGGCCCCAAGCGGAGAGTACTCGGAGACCGCCGCAAACACGCCGGATTTATTGGCTCTAGCAAGCTCTGCCGTTACGAGCAGTGAAGAATTCTTCCGCGACGACTTGCGTACCAAAGACAAGTCGCTGCCGTTGAGCGGAACAGGAGAAAGGATCGCCTCTGGGTCGGGAGCTTTCTCGTACCTTGGGAAGGAACCCACCTTGTCCAACATTTCGTCGTCAAGTGGACTAGGTGGGCTTGTCTCTCCAAAGTCAGCCGAGGCCTCGCATTCTACACAGTCGTCGTCCGAGTGGGATATCAAGTTTTTTGAGAAGAGGAAGATTCACGACGACGCCGTTAGTGGCTGTGCTCTCTTACCCCATGGCGGGCCCAACAACACATCGCTATTGATTTCGACTTCCTTGGATGGCGGTCTCAAGGTGCACACTTTGACCTTGGCGACTCCTAACTCAGCGGAAGGAAACGTCGACAGCAAGAATCAATACCACGGAATTACCAGCACATTAAGCCGTTTTGGCTATATTACCATGTCAAATAAAGGACAAGCCAATGTCGAGAACCAGTCCAAACTAACCGACTTTCGCTCTCACACGTCTCGAGACCCACTGGCTTGTCTGGCTATGGCTGGGGATGGACATGGCGGCAAGGTGGCCTTTGCGGGTGGACACGATGACGTGGTGCTGGCTTATGGAATCAATTCGGGATGTGCCGTTGCTTCGGTGTATTCGCACCGCGACGCCGTCACGGGTTTGAATCTCTTGGTCCGACCAGCGTTGATGGCCACGACGGCTCTTTGGATGGAAAAGGCGACTCATATCATGGTCAGTGGTAGCTGGGATGCGACGGTTAAGGTCTGGTCAGTGACTGTCGCCAATGGCGAAACAGTATCGATTGATCGGGAGCCCCTAGCAGAACTGTTCGACGCAGACTCGTCCATCGTATGCGTCTCGGCTGCGGCCGTACCTGATACAGGAGGTATTGTGATTGGAGCGGGCTGTGCTGATGGTAGCTTTTGCGTGTGGAATCTTCACAGCGACGGCGTCAAGGTGGTTATTCATAAGGAACCTGCGAGAAGAGGTTCGGGACCTTGCTCGGTCGTGCAATGGTCAACCAGTGCTGGGGGAAGGCTACACTTGTTCACCGGTTTTGCCACCGGCAAGGTTGCGTCGTTCAATTTGGTTGATGGTGGCATGAAGAAGGCGAGCGCGGCATCGGTGGGTGTCGCCGTGCAGTGCCTTGTCTATTCCGAAGGGATTTTGTTGATTGGATGCGCGGACGGGGGTCTACGACTGATCCCTATCCGCGACGGCGCCTACTTTATTTCCGACTTGTCGCTTTGGCCTGCCGTAAATGGCAAGTCGGCGCCGGGTATTAGCAGCGTTGGCATTGCTTTCACTGGCAAGACCTCGGATGGTTCGGGTCGATGCCTTTGCTGCACTGGCGCGGAAGACGGAAGCGTTGCTATTTTTGAATTGAAACGAGTCATATCACGATAAGCTAGGCTAATTTGAAACATTTGGTCCTGCAGTGTTGAATAATACGAGTGGACCGGCTATGATATTTACCACGATGATGAAAGTTCAGTCTTTTGGCCTGCTACCGGTCTAGATTATATCCCATTTTTGCTCTCTTTGGAGTTTGGTGGCGAAGGGCCAGGGAAATCAGTGTCTTCCAAATTGAAAACTTCCCACCACGAGGTAAAGAGAGGGAATGCTTCGTCTTGCCAGTTCTTCAAAAGTTCGGCCCATTCAGCATCTTTCCGCCGAAGACGTCGTAAATTGCTGAAGCAATCGTCCATATACCCCGTGATGTTTGCCACGTCTTCGGCCACAAAGTTGTCTTGATTACCCAAGTATTCCAAGTTTCTTCCAAGTCGAAGGGCCTCCCAAATCAGTAGGGCATTGTCGTGGCGAAACGTTGAACTCACATTTACAGGAGGCAGCACCAGGAGGGAATGAAGTGCCTTTTCTGGCCAAAACGACACGACCGAATTTACCAAAAAGTTGGCGTGATGAGCAGCCACAGTGAGCGTTGGAAGGATCCGACTAACTTCGGAGCAACTGACGCCGTCAAACGCTGGAAGTTGGATGTCAAAATTGGAAATCTCTCGAGGAGCAGATGCCATGAGGATCAACAGGGCGGCCAAATTGAAAGGCAGCATGATGGATGCTACAAACAAAACCCCACCCGCCCTGCCTCGTAACGAATTTATCACGGTCAGTTGCTGAAGGCTTCCCATGAGACAAAATACCAAAGCTCGATCAACGGCCATATCATCATCCGCCAATAGCATTTCGTCCGTAACCATTGTGGACATTAAGGCATGTTCAGGTACCGACACTTTTGTTCGTTCCACCGAGCTGCCTTTCCCACTTTTCATACGCACAACTTCTTCCACAATCGGTTCGGTGCTATCAGTCCAGAAATCTCCCGGCGGAATGCTGGCAGGGGTCCGTCCATTGTACACCAATAGACGAATGTAGCAGAAGAGGCGAGTTCGGATTTGCCGAAAGTGTGGAAAGTGCCACACCGACGATCGACTGATCCAAACTTCTATTTGCGTGGTTAATGGGGGCGATGGAATCAAGGCGTGAGCATGAACCCCTCCTGGCCGGAAGTGATGACTCACTCCGGCTGCAAGGCTGCCCTGTCTCCCGGAATTCAGTGTATCGGGTGCAACTGGTCTGAACGTTTCGACAACTGGATAACAATACACCACACCATGTTGGAGCAGTCGACGGACTTCTACCATTCCTGGGACGATGTCAAAGACACTGTCTGTTGCAACTTGCAAACTGTAAGTGTAGGCATCATGAATGATTCTCATCCCATCAAGTGCCGCTTCCGCTTTGCCACCAGCAAAATCACGACACAATCCTAGCAACCATGAAGTGTCTCCCATTCGCTTGTAATGAGCCACCACTCGAAGGATTGCGTTGAGTGCGTTAGCTGCGCCTGGATTGGCGCGAGCCTTTGGACGTAGTCCCCCCAAATCATGATTGATCATGGACGTTCGCATTTTTGCCAGTACTTCCGTTTGCTCGACATTAGTACAGTAGTCACAGCCCGCCAGGGCTGCCACTGTCGTCATGATAGTCGTATCCATGGTGGTCGGTTGACCCAGAAAAGCTCGTAAAAATTTGGATCGAAGATAGTAGCGTCCCCGTAAACAGTGTTGTCCGTTCTGTTCCTGATAGACCAATGTACTGGGCGGAATAAAGCCCGGACACGAATCGTATACCAAGAAATCGCTATCCTCCGATAGAATAGCGACCCTAGTGTAACGTCCATCATTCTGAACAAGCCACTGGTTAATCAATGCCTCGCCTTCTCCCGTACTTGCTCGATGCATGTGCAATACTCCGCCAAAGCGTTGCCGTAAGCGATCCACGGCTTCGACAAAGGCCCACTCCGCAAGATGATGCAAGAGCTTAACGTCATCCCCCTTCACATCTCGGTTGGCTAATTGCTCTCCGCACAGAGCCTGTCTTGACATTCGATCGACTTGGGATGGCATCTTTTCTCGCGGTGGCAGGCCATCAAAAAAGATATGAATTCCTCCCTGGCGTCCCACGACTCGAAGCAACCGGTGCACGTGAATCTGACATGCGTCATGAATGGTGGAAGGCGATGCGTAAAGGACATTTTTGTGGTTTGCGGTAACATGATATAATAGTGACTTGGCGTCAATCAACAGCCCCAGAGTGTTGCAGGAATTATTGTTTTGACTGGTCCCTTGCTGCCCCTCCAAATCCAAGTTCCAGGTAAATGTAGCGCAATACCGAGCGGGATCGGCATCCATCAAGGCTCGAGCTCCGTAGATGCCCATGGTGTTACCTCAAAAAATGAGGGGATCAATGCCTGGTTAACTCACAAAGAGTGCAGAATCGGATCGGCGGGGGCAGATGCGATGCGATTCTCACAATCAATAACCTTAACGGCAACGCCTGCGTGAATGATCAAAATAACGAAAAGAGACCACACACAATGCAATGCAACGGAACAGTTACGGGCACCTTCCGACACTATCGTCCATTCCGGTGGTGGTTGTGATTTAGTATCCTCTCTTGTGATGACGGACGAGCCGACCATGCCGAATGCATGGGGGAGAGTGAGAGGGGGAGAGAGAAGGAGAGCGCGAAACGGAAAAGAGTGGGTCGCACTCGCGCATTGCGCGCTCCTACTGTCACGTTTCGCCGACCACTTGGACTCACGAAACTATTTCATTTACTTGATGGTAATTCTATTTTGTCCCAAACATCCTATTAATATCGTGTCTAAAGATTGCACACTCACACTACCGAGAAACAAAAGTCTTAACCGTACATGAGATTTATAAAAAGCGCCTAAAGTCTTCAGTAGTATGGATAGGTAGCAGAAATTCGAAGCCAGGCCACGTAGCACCCCCTCCGTCTTCGTCTTCCGAATCTGTCTCTTCAGGCTCCTCATCGTCAGCCTCCCCACCAGCACCCGACTTTCTCTTTTTGTCTCGCTTACGCAAGGTCCCGATTCCATGCAAGTTAGCTTCATTTCGGACCACATCTTGAATGACTGGATCCACCAGCAACGGCGCAATGGTGCGGCGGGCCGCTTGGACTTCTAGGACCCTTCCATACAATCCCAAATCGTGACAGACGGGAAAGATAAACGAGTGTGCTCCAATGGCAGCTGGAGCCGTCACATGAGCGTTACGGGCGCGGTTCGTTTCAAAAAAGTCCACCCCCGACACTCCAACCCATTCATCGACGGGCACGCCCTGAAACTTGGGGCCGGTAGTTTCCTTGACTTTGGTCGGCTTGTTTTTGATTTTTGGCTCTGGTAGCGGTTCATCCCAGAATTCGTCAGTCGTTCTTCGTCGTTTTCGATGACGAGGTTCCACAATCTTGCTTGCGTTTTTGCTGTCCTTGCCCTTGGTGGGGCCAGCCTCCTCTTCGTCATAAGGGCGGGGTGTCACGGTTTTGCGGGATTTTGGTAGCGGCGGTGGAGGGAGTGGTTTAGGGCCGTCATTGAGGATCTCGTGGGAGGCCACAGCTTCATGAACTAGATTGGAAATGTAATCGGCGGTCAATTCGGCTAACAAACGGACCGATTCGGGGAGCACGGACGAGGGTTGAACGTCGCCACTTCCGTGCATTACCAGAGGGAGATCTTTCTCCAAGGCAGCTACGACTTCCGAAAAAGCCTCTTTGGCAACCTCATTTCGCGATTTCGTCGATGGCAATACTGGACGAAGACTCATAATGTCACAGCAATAGAGTGATAATAGGATGCTGGATGTGAAACGTATGGGAGTGGGAGTGGTGAGACATGTGCCATTGTCGCGACGCGCCGCTCTCAAAATGCGCTGACGACGAGCGAGCGACCGACATTCGAACGACCAATGTGACTCAAAATCCTTTTGACTGGTGTGACTAAAGTCTCAACTTGCGACGGGCCATCGGCTTTTTCGTGACATGGGGCATACCATAGGGAATGTGGGTGTAACGACTTCTAGGCAATGATATCGACGTGAAATTTGGTCCTATGTTGTGGTTCCACACCTCAATGTTACTACACTGGCAGCGGTGGTGAAGAAGAGAGACTAAAAGAATGGGCGCATCTTGTTTTTGGAACAATACATGTATTCACGTGTGATCCGAAACGCGTATTACCGAACTGCAAGCACAGTGATATCAAAGTAAAGGATTCCGCCTGGACCGGCCCCAATGTCTCGGGATCCGTAGCCGGCCTTGGGAGGGACGACCAGCTTCCTTTGGCCACCTACTTTCATCCCAGATACGCCAATGTCCCAAGCCTGAATCACCTCACCCTTTCCCACGCGAAAATCAAACTTTTTGGAACTATCAATGACAGCACCAAACCTTCCGCCCGTCAATTCATATTTGACCGTCACAAGGCTCTTGTCTTGAACAATTGGTCCCTTGCCGACAACAATATCTTTGTACTTGACTCCTAATGGAAGTGTAGTCCAACCGGAAGTATCGCTACGGCCATATTTGATTTCGTTGATGACTTTTCGGGCAACTTCCTCTTCCTGTGCAATTTCCGTTTTGGCCAATGCGTCTTCTTTTGAGCTATGCTTTGGAGACTTCTTTTTGCTGCTATCCGACAAGGTCGACCCAGGAGCATTTCGCTCGCGATTGATACGTTTTTGTTGTCGAAGCTTTTGTTTGTTTCGCTCTTCTCGGATCAGTTGTTTCAAATGTTCTCGTTCTTGCTCCTTTTTCCGTGCTTCTAGCATTCGCTGCTTTTCCAATTCGGCGAATTCGGGGTCCACTGCCAAACGTCGAGCCTTCTTTTTCTCGGCCCGAAGTTCTTTTTTACTCTTTGGCCGCTCATTTTGCGAAATCGGTTGTTCCTGATCTTGTTGTTGCTCGTCGACAATCACACTGTTGGCATGTTCGCCCCCCGCCATTCGTGGCTTTTTGGTGGGCGGTTGTTCGGAACTGTCGTTTCGAGCGTTAGTATCATCTTCCTGTTGCTTGGTTTTGGACGACGCCAACTCGTTTCGTTCACGCCTTCGACCCATTCTTTCCTACTACTAGCGCAAAATTTTGTTTATTCACACAAGCCCTGCCCTGGATCCATGCAATGGGGGTTGTTGTTCTTATTTGTGGTTGGTCTGCGGCACCCGCCCGGTGGAGGATGCAAAATGCCGAATGAAGAAGAAAGATGCCGCCGACACGAGTGACTGGTTCTCCGAAAGTCGTGCGAGTCAAAAATACTCCGTCTGGATGAAGGACAGACGATGTCCAAATGACCACAAACTAGCGCGCCGGCATCACCTTGGAATGAATTTCTATCCACCGGACACCGCGCTCCCGCGCTCGATGATGACGCTATGTGCCGCCGACGTGTGCTTCCGGCACTTCTATTGGCTAATCTTCTCCAACTGTGTGTTTGAACTCCTCTTCTCATCATCGCTCCCTTCAACACATCGTCGTTTCTTGTTTGTTCAAGACGCCGACGACGACTACAAAAGAAGTGACTACAATAGGCTGGTCATTGCAACAACAGCTACTACCATGGCACCTCGACAGGAACCTCAGGGCGACGGGAAGAACTCCTTTCCGTCGACCTTTCTTTCCCGAAGAACAATCTCGAGAATCGAAAGTGATGCATCAAGAGGAGAAAGCAGCGATGATGGCGAGCACGATACATCCTACGACGAACAACGATACGAATATAATAATCATTCCGACAAGGCGGGAAAATCTCTAGATAGTGCACGGCGACGAGGCTTGCCTCCCACTGTTTCGTTGCCCATTTTGGTGTTCATCGACATGTTCGCAGTATCGTTGGTGGTTCCCTTACTATTCCAATATTATAAGAATGCAGGAGTGACCAGTGCCAACCAACGGGAGCTTCTCAGTTCGGTTTTCTCGTCGAGTCAAATTGTAGGTGGCGTGGTTCTGGGGGCACTCACCGACGCTCACCTTCTTAAACGCAAGACCATTTTGTTCTTGAGTTTTGGTGGATCCGCCCTGGCCTATGGAATGATTGCGTTTGGAGGCTTTCATGCGCTCATTTTCAGTCGAATCCTAGTGGGCCTCGTCAAACAGACCATGACTGTGACGACGTCTATTTTAACCAAGTGTACGACACACGAGAACCGTGCCAAATACATGGGTCGTCTGCAGTCCAGTGCCACGGCGTCATGGATTGCGGGTCCGTCGGCCGGGGCGATCTTGTTCAAGTATGTCGACCCACGAGCCCCCGCCCTACTGGCGTGTGCACTATTTGTCTTTAACATTATGCTGGCGGCGGTATTTTTGAAGGATGGCTTTGACGACGAGCAATGGGCTGGAGACGGAGAATCGTCGTCGTCGAACAACCAAAAGAAGAAAAAGGGCGACTTTTGGACCAATGTAAAATCCTGCTTTAGTTCGCCGGCCCTTGGATCAGTGATTGCCGCTTTGCTTATATTTTCATGGGTTAACCGAGCGACATCGTATTCATCCATGGGAAGCTACTACGAAGACATGTATGGCCTGGAACCCCACCATCGAGGCTATATTCAAAGCTATCAACAAGTTTTGGGTTTCCTCGTACAATCTACTCTAATTGGACCACTCTTGTCGGCCATGGGAGGCGAACGACGTGCCGTCTGCTGGGCTGCCTTGTTGCTAGCCACGGCGACATTCTGGGAGATGCAACAGTCCATACCCCTTTTCCTCGTAGCATTGTCGCCCGCAATTTCCATATCGACCACCATGATGAACGTGAGTCTACAGTCGCTCTTGACACGAGTTGCACCACAGGAATCGATATTTTCCGTATTTGCGGCTCTGGATGTGTTACAAAATGCATCGGCGGTGACCGTACCCTTTTATCGTACCTTTTTATTCCGAATATTGGGTGGCAACGCCAGCGAGCAACATTCCAGCATGCGGGGCGACCCAGAACCAATGACCTGGGTTATTTCTTCAGGTCTTCACTGGCTGATCGCCACTTTGGTCATGGCATACTTGCTGCGACCAGACAAGGCCAACCTTTTGGATGCCGCAGCAAAGTCCAAACAAGAACCCTCGAAACGGCTATAGTATAGACACAGCACCACCACTAATGATAGAACGTTTGCACGTCTGTGTTTCCTTATGCTTTGGATGTGCCTTCTCGCAGTCGAATCGCCCGAACTCCTCCATCCTGAAGACAGTAGTTGATAACGAGTTTATTCCATGCCGAAGAAGAAGACGTGGCAGCAGGAGTTGTTCCAGCATTTTGAGGCTTGACTGCTGCCTGGCTCCAACCCCGGCCTCCTGGATACTCTGTAAAGACAAGTCGACCATGGGCCTCCCTCGAATAGCCGCTGCTGAGAGGAATTACATCCACCACAATATCCATGGAGTCTACTATGGTTCGTTCCCATGGAATCCACGTTTTGTGAATTTGCCGAGCCTCCTCCTTCTGTGCCGAACCACCTGACCCCAGCCATCCTGTCTTATCCTGGGCCATGCTGTCCATGTGTGATTGCCTTGTAATGGTTTGATCCAGCTCTGCAGAGCAGCGAATCATCAATCCCAGATTCTTGACTCGCACTGTTAAGGCAATAATACTATCCACGAACTGAAACACCAAAGACTCGTCGCCTAGAACCGAAGCCAAAGATGACATATCGTCCAACACCAACCAGCAACAAGGCGCATCTTCTGGAACTCGTGAAGCAGCCCATGTCTTCACTTGGCGGTAGATATCCTTCAAAAAGACTTCTCCGTCAAATGATGGATCGTCTGCTTCCAGAACCTTGGACATGATTTCGGTTGTCAGACTGGTTATTTGAAGTGGACTAGAGTTGCTTGCGGTGGCACCAGCGGCAGTATTCCGAAGGTAGGTGGCGGCAACGTCACAGCCAATCCTTTTCAAGGCAGTGGCAATCTGTATACTCGTGACGGCACGGCCAGTCAACCACAAAAGATTATGACCACCAACTGCTTCCTTCAAGACTTGGCTGGCGACTGTATGCAGAAAGAAAGCGCCATCGGTTTCAATCGAATCACAAACCAAAATCTTTCGTGGAATCTTTGGCGACCAGGGGATGGCCTCTGCGAGAGGCACGGTAGCATTCATATCGACAACTGCACCGATGTACGAGGTTTTTGCTGTGGCCTATGGTGATGTGTTTGGTTGTATGGCCATGGTGGACTGCCATCAAAACGGCAAAAGCGAGACGAATGGAGCGAAATCGCAACAGCTTCCAGTCGAAGTAATCGTCGATATTCATTTTTTTGTCTTGCAGGCACCCGCCAATACGTTCGGTATTCCCTGTCAGCTTCGATCACGGCCGTCGTAGCACTTCGTACATGATCTACGAGCTGACATCACACCCTCCTAACGGCACCATCATTTTCTTACCGAAAGTTGTGGAAGCCCACCGAGAGCCCCCACCACCACAAAACAAGAGAGAGTTGAACCGTACCGTCCGTCTTCTTCAACACACACGAACGATCGACCGATCATCGTTCGTATTCATCTGCTTGTCATCTTGCACAATCACAATCCTCTACCGACACCAAACCTCATCAGACAACTCTCAACTCGAAAGAATCAGTTGCAATCAGCGACAACAGCAATTTCAACGAGAAAAGCAGCCCTATCTTCCCCGAAAGCAGACTATTATATCCCTTCAGGTGGCGTCAAGTTGGTTGCATTACCGAACGTTTCCTTTTCCAGCATGACAGAGCAAGCAAACGGAGAACAACCGAATCAGCTGAATTCACGATGGACCATGTGGTTCGACAATCCCCGCCTGGCGGATCCTGACAAAGAATGGAAGGATAATTTGGTAAACTGCGGTTCGTTTAACACAATAGAAGACTTTTGGAGAATGTTCAACAATCTCCTGCCGGCATCACAATTGGCCGTCGGTGCGAACTACCACGTTTTCCGGGAAGGCGTTGTACCCATGTGGGAAGATCCGGCTAACAAAGAAGGCGGAAAGTTTGTTCTGACTATTCCCAAGAAAGATTCGAAATCGGGGAGATGCGACGAGTGGTGGCTATACACCGTATTAGCGATCATCGGCGAGACTCTGGATTTGGACGGAGATGAAATTTGTGGGGCTGTGGTGAGTATTCGAGCAAAACAGGATCGCATTGCGCTGTGGCTACGAAGTAACGACAAGACTCGATGCTCGTACATTGGTGCACGTTGGAAGAAGTGCCTAGAAATGAAGAGCACCCTACTCAAGTTCCAAGAACACAAAGCGGGTAAGTCTCCGAAAGTAGTCCTTTGGAACGCACACAAGTCCTTGATACTGACATATCCACTTCTACCTGTCCTGTAGCTGCCGCAAGTGGGCGCTCCTTCCGCAACGATACATTGTTTGAAGTATAGCAACTGGAAGCTGGCCCGCAACTCCGACAATAATACATGTCGGCCAGCGGAACGCTGCTGCAACCGATGCAACAGCCGGCAGTGAATGGATTCAAAGTTTCCCGAGTTACCAGCGCATGATTAGACTTAGGGATGCGAAGATCCGCACTCCGGCCAAAGCTCTAGGCTGCAATACGTATCCTTGGAGTTCATTCCCATTATGGTTTCTGCAGCAGCTGATGCCTTTGCTATAATCTTCCAGACTCTTCCTAGCGCAATCTAGTTTTGATGGCAAACTTTGTATTGACGTGTATGGTAGATTGTAGTATAAGCTGTCGCCAGGAACCCGAGACAATATCTTTGGGCTTCGTTGATCTATCCGTTGATGCCAGCCATCATCGTACCACACTTGCCATTTAATAGCCAGCCATTAGTAGCTGGATAAACGTTTTCATCAGGTTTCCGGTTGACACCAACTGTCTCTATTTGGCAGCAAACTCTAGAGGGGTAATAACCATTAAACTAGCAGATCCCTGTTGTGAGATTGCATATCAGCAAACCACCCGAAGACGGGAGTCATCTGGGTCAATGTAAAACGATTCTTTGATTCCACGTGGCGCACTTTGGTGCCCCAACGTCACACGACGTAGTTGAAGCGCGATCCTATCAGCCAATCACCAGGCGCAAAACTGATCCCGACGTCCATTTTTCAGTTCATGACCTGATGAGTCAATCGTTCTTTCGTCGTCACTTCCGCTGCCTTCTTTTTGTTGTACCAACCCTTCGAACGCTTTGTAACGAAAGCGACGACAAAACAGCTTGCTTCAAAAGCACTTCAACTGATCCCAAAGGAGCCCCAGCAAGTTAGTGGAAAAAATTGAGAAATGCAGCAGAGGATAGTGATTGCCGCAATTGCTGCGTTTTTCTTCCAATTTGCTACGTCATTTGTGCCTGGATCATTCTGCCGACCACCTTCCAGGAGCAATGTCATTTCCTTGCATATGTCTACCCCCGCTGCGGGTACAACACGGAATCGACGACCGAAGAAAACTGTTCAAGATCGTACGCAAGAAGAAGTAGCGAGCCTGGTCCAAGATATTATGCAAGCGGCCATTGAAGCGGGTCCAAGAGCTGGACCCGCCCGAACGTTGCAAGCGTATCTTGCATTTCGAGAAACGTTTCGAGAATTCTTACCATTCCCTGGACGTAAACCTAAGGAGTTTTCTGTACCAAAAGTTCTTCGCACCCTGTTCGAGAAATTGGGGGCAACTTACATCAAATTAGGGCAGTTCGTTGCGTCCAGTCCAACTCTTTTCCCGAAAGAATACGTACTTGAATTCCAAAAATGCCTCGATAAAACGGATCCTTTGGAATGGTCCGTAATCAAAGGTGTCATTGAAGCAGAATTGGGCCCCATCTCGAAGTCCTTTGCCTACGTAGATCCCAAGCCGCTCGCTTCTGCGAGTATCGCACAAGTACATGCTGCAACATTGAAGACTGGCGAGGACGTCGTCATCAAAGTCCAGAAACCAGGAATCGATGCTTCCTTAAAAGCTGATCTGGGATTCATCTACTCGGCGTCCCGGATTCTGGAGTTTCTTCAGCCAGATTGGGAACGGACTTCGTTGTCTGGAATTGCTGGCGATATTCGTTCGTCCATGCTCGAAGAGCTGGATTTCGAGAAGGAAGCCAGAAACACTGAGGAATTCCGTCGTTTCTTGGCGCAAAACCAGCTCCTTAACGTTGCTACTGCTCCGAAAACGTTTCGGGAATTCACAACAAAGAAAGTATTCACCATGGAGCGACTTCGCGGCATCAGTATGTTGGACGAGGAGACGATCGCGAAAGTTACCAAAGATCCTGACATGGGACAACAATCCATCGTCACCGCTTTGAACATATGGACAACATCCGTCATGCAGATGCCTTGGTTTCACGCAGACGTTCATGCCGGAAATCTCTTGTTGCTGGAAGATGGAAGAGTAGGCTTCATTGACTTTGGAATCGTTGGCCGAGTTTCTGAGAAGACATTCAAAGCTGTGAATGAGCTGAGCACTGCGCTGATGGTGGCCGACTATCGAGGCATGGCTCAGGCCCTTTGCAATATGGGAGCTACAGACGAGAAGGTCGACATTGATAAGTTTGCCAGAGATATCGAAGGCGTTATGCGACGTATGGCAACAGTACAGCCCGACATTATGATATCTGAAATGGCTGATGGCACTGTTGCTGGGTCCCTCAATTTTGATGACAACGAGATCACCAATCTTCTCTTGGAAATGGTTGAGGTCACCGAGGACAACGGACTAAAGCTTCCACGGGAGTTTGGTTTGCTTGTGAAGCAGAGCCTTTACTTCGACCGCTACCTGAAAATATTGGCGCCAGAGCTGGACGTCATGAATGATTCCCGCATAAGCGGTCTGGGAACTAGCGCCGGTGAGACCAAACAAATCAACGGCAGCGCGGAGAGGGAACTAGCAGTAATCGATGTATAATATATTTTTGTTTTGGAAATGAGCATGGTAGAAGAACAGTTGCTTTACTTCGCACCGTTTGCTGGAAGGGGACAATGTGAAGGGGGGCTTTTAATTGGCGCTAGTAAGTCCGGTAGGAGAATGCGACTACCGTGAAGTGGTAAACAATTCAATAGACAATAGCTCCTATATAATATTTACAATCCTCCACCAGAGTGTCCACCGTCAAAATCTTCATCCGGTGAGATACTTACGGTGAGTCCCTGGCGCTGAAGTCCCAAACAAAATTGTTCTGCTTGCTTTTTCCAAGTCTTGGTCACAGTTGCCTTTCCATTCCCATGGGTTTGCACACAAATTTCAAAGGAAGCCTTACGATCCAGCGTCCCAATAACTTTGCACAAACTTCGAATAACGTAGTTGAATGTGTGAACCTCATCGTTGTGAAGAACCACCCGCCACATTTCTTCTTTCTTCTTTTGCTCTTCAGCTTTTGTCTCGGTCTTGTCTTGGATGATTGTGGAAACCCCCTTCTTAGTAGATCGCGATCGCTCTCGGTCGGACATGTAAAGACTCGTCGAAGTGGTAGGGCCTGAAGGTACAACTCGTGGGGGCTGCACGACCGAAAACGCAGAAGATAGGCACAGCCATGCGGAGATCAACAGTAGCGTATGAACCAATCGAGATTGCATGGTTTGTTTGTTGAGTTGTTAATGCAGAATGTTGTCTTGAAGTAAATACTGAAATATTGTTCAGTGTGCGTCAATGTAGAAACTTTCCCTTTCGAAATGAAATGGCAGATGACGAGATCGTATTGTGGAAATCGGTGCGTGGAAGGACAAACGAAAAGAAAGTTGAGGTGCTTGCGACGCCAAGATCATCGTCATCATCGATCGGACTGCATCCCCAAGGACCCAACACGTGGAATGCGATGCACGGGACGGGAGGACTCGCTCGACTCACTCGCTCGAAGAATTCCGGAAGTGCTTTTACTCGTCCGAGTCAACAGCTCTTCCCGCCTTCTTTGCCACCTGGGCAATTTTTTCAATTCGCCGAGAGTTCTGTCGCCATTCCCGGCAGAACAAAAGCCTCAAGAAAACTCCGCGCGGAATTGTTCCGATCGATCGATGAGCCTTCCGCGGAACGAAGGCGTCAAAAGTGGCGTGCGCAATTCTCAACTTGGTGTTGATCGCCGTGTTCTCCATCTCTCAACCGGTGCCTCACCAGCAGGCAATGACTGACGAGGTCGGAACTCGTCATGTCTTGTACCAATCGCGGCGTAGGAAAAGCAGGAATGACCCGGGTTCTCGCACGTTCCACCGAATACCCGAGAAGACACACCACGCATCGAAGTTGGAGTCAACAACCCTGATCGCATTTCGATCACCCGAAACGCGAGAGTCAATCTTGTGTCACAATTCCAACTGGTGCTTCATCAGTGCCGATCAAGGCGTACGACACCTTTTCCCAAATAGCAAGACAACATCACCATGGCTCCTTTACACGACACCGATAAGCAGCATTTCGCTATTATTGCTGCTGATCAGATTGCTTCAGAACCAAAGACAGGTCTTCCTCTTCACGAGCAACCTCGAAAGAGTGTATCATTTGCACCCATGGTATCCACACTCGGTATCATTCATATCAATGACTATTCATCGGAAGAGGTTTCATCCACCTGGTACAGCCGCGACGAGCTTCGAGCCATTAAATCCGAGGCGAAATGCGTTGCTAATTCTTCCGATCCATCTACCGACGATATTTGCCTTCGTGGGCTCGAAGCCAGAACAGCGGCCGGGGCCAGAAGAAAGAGACAAAACAGGATCGAGGCACGTTCAGCAGTATTTTTTGAACAAGATGCTCAAGAAGAAGATGGTTATTCTGATCCTGATGCTATTGCGGATGCCTACTTTGAATGCTCTGAGCGCTGCCAGGCCGAAGCTCAAATGATTGCCGTGCGAGACCAAAGAGAGGCCATGGAGGCTTACAAATCACTCAAGCTTATTGATATTGCGGCTTTTCAATGCAGAATAGTTGTGTTGCCAACGATCACTGGATCGGCGGCGGCATAAAAACGCTAGCACATTTTTACTTGCTATTTCAATGCTTTGTTTGCCAATTGCTAGAGATTAACAATCTACATGTAGTCAGTCCAACAATGCTGAGCAGCGCTGCCGAAGAAGGGTTGCTTCTTCAGAATCTGCTACCTACTGACTACTCGGTTGGGTTGATTAAAGCATTTCCTCTATTTGGTGCTCGTTAGTGTCATGACGGCCATGCCATAGTTCTACCTGTAGTCTCGTCAATGATAGCTATCCAAGGATCCATGGTAGTATCTTGATCATTTCTTCAAACGTCAGAGTCGCTGTTTCTCATTTTTCCCCTCCGGGATGGCGAAAACTATCCCTGCACAAATTTGTTACCAGGTATCGTACCGTAGATCAATACCGGCGGTTGCGTACAAAAAAGATACCTTTCTTCTTACTTGATTATGGAGCTTATTGAACGAGAAGCCGAGAGGGGATAGGTACTATTCTCCGTATTATTCTTCGGATTTGGCTTGTCGCGACAAAGGTTCGTGTTTGGCGCGAGAAATTCGCTGGGTTCGTGTTTCGTTTTGGCGCGCCTACCTTGCCGTAACGCGCCGAGCCGAGAGCAACGGCCGCAGTCTGGCATTGGCTCGTCGTTCGAATGCGGTCGGATCCATTGGACGGGGGTTAAGAGGTCTTATTTGTTAAACGCTGCCGCTCCACGCACATCGGCATGCCGATGTGGCGGTCGACCCGCGTTCCCGGCGGACGAATCCGCGAGGGTTGTAACTATCTTTACTCCCATTTTTTTCTGTTTTGTTTTTGTTTGGATTTTTTTTTCTTTTTGTTTGTTTCGTAGGTCTTTTCTGGTGTTTCTGGGCTTTTGGTGGATTACTCCTTTTCTTTCTTTTTCTGTGTTTCTCATATATTTTTGTGTTTGTGTGATATTAGGGTGCTTGGGTTGCGGTGTTGGCTAAGATGCTGCGCCGTATGGCCGGGCTGTTCAGATTGATCCAATTTTGAAGGGGAAGATTGTCGTCCGGAGTGGTTGCCATGTGTGCTTCGACGGACTCCGAGAATATGTACGTGTCGACCTCTTGCATGTTTGGCCTCTGTTCGTAAAGGAGGTTGAGTTCTCGCTGGAGTTGCGTTCGATGTCGTGCTTTCTTCGTCTCCGGGGAGTTTCCGAATCTGTCGTCATTCCGTCCTTCCCACGCTTTGAGCCACCACGCTATGGCATGTTTTGCTACCGTTCGGGTCCAAATTTGTCCGGAGATGCTGGTGCCTTTGATGTGACATGCTACGATATACTCCTGTTGGAGACTGCGCCAATGTAGGGATAGTCGGCCGCGAAGGACTTGGTCCCATCCTAGCTGATTTTGTTCCGTGATCAGGGGGTGGTATCTTTCTGGGTATTCGGCTGTGATCGGTAGTGGGGTCCCAATGTTGTCAAGCCATCGCCGCATGCCTTCCCGGAGAATGGTTAGGAGTCGGGGGTCGCTGTGTAAACTCTTGCGATTCAAGCTGTTATGGATATCCGCAAGGTAGTCAGCTCTCCATTTGGCTGTACGGTCGCAAGGGCAGCGGATGACATGATTGTTGTCTTCTGAGGCTTCGGTCGTGCATGAGAAGCAGGATGGGTCTTTGCGTTTGTCGTTCCGGTGCACGATATGGCCTGTAGGGGCTTGTCTCGTCAGATGTTTTACGAGGGTAGATTGGTGCTTGCGCTGGGATGAAAGAGCTGTTCCCATGGCTTCCCAGTCAATGCGTTCGGCGAGGTGGTGTTCCCAGTTAAATCGCTTGCATAGGTATGCTTGCAGGTTTGGCCAAGTTGCTGCATCGCGGATTTCGATCTTATATTGCCCTGTGATGGTACCTTTCCTGTTTTCCAGAGTGCAGCCGCCGGCAGGGAATTGATGTGCGAATGTGACGGGGTTGGGATGATTGCCAATAAATTGTTCAGCGAGGACTGAGGCTTCTCTGTTGATGCGGGCTTGTAATGGTGGAGGGGCATATGCTCTTTGGTCGTCTTGATGATTCACTGCCCGTCCTTCCCGTATTCTGCCTCGTAGGGTCTCGATGGACTGATGGAGCATGTTGGTGACGTCCCACTCGGCCCACAGCGTCTGGCTAGGATTCTCAAAACGGTATTTCCTGTGTTGAGCCAATCGTTTTGTCAATCCGTGACAATCAGCATAAAAGGTCTGTGGCTGGGTTGTCGTCTGGTTGTTCTCCCTTTCTAGCAGGAGTAAAAAGCGGGCGAAAGACAAGTATCCGTATGCGTGGGCCCGAAGTTTGGTTGGGTTCAGACCGGGGGCGTGTCCGCTGCATTGAGCGATCAGGTTGCCGGCGGGGTCGCACCACTTCCATCCGTAACTGGCGGTTTCTGCTCGGATGAAACAATTGGATGCGCAAGTGCCCTGGGTGGTGGCATAAATTTGTCGCAGGGCTGCGGTGGAATGATGTGTAACGATGAAAGTGAGTAAGGTGCGTTCCCAGTCTTCCATGGCTTGAATTGTTGTCATCAGTTCCTCATCCTCGGCATTCTGTGCTGGCGGTGGTGTCATTGGGTCCCAGTGTTCGAGGCGGTACACTTGCTGCGGGAATGCGATGGATGTAATTGCAGCTGGAACGCAGTCAGCCGGGAGTTCTGTCTGGACAGTATCGGTTCTTGCGAATCTCTGGTGTGTCGTTTCTTGACACCGGAAATATCTCCCGGTGTTGTCGGTGGCATACATTTTGTTCTCCGCAGGAGAGTATACGATTGGCCAGATTACCCGTGTTTGTGCAGCGTTGCAAATCCAGGTACCGAGAGGATTTCGTAGGCGGCGTTCTGTTGGATTGAAGATCAAGGGTAGGAGCGCTTTCCGCCAGAGATTCCATGCGCGAAGAGGGGGGCGGCGGGTGACATTAAACATGTGGGGGCGTCGTTCCGTTGGTCTCGGTGGTTCTGCCGGTCCTTTCCAAGCCGTGATGGAGATGCAGAGCCCGTCAACTGTTGCGATTTCTGCGAGCGTTGTAACTTGGAGGAATTCCCTGCATGTGGCAATCATCCGTATTTCGTCATCTTTAAATCGTCGTGGTTGGTTGGCGAGGAGCCATTCCATGAGGAAAATATCATGCTCTCGTTGAGGGGGAGGGGAAAAATTCTGTTCAAGGCGTAATCTCAAGCCATTTTTATGCAGGAATCTTCGCAGACATGGGATCCAAGTGGCTCGGAGATGGGGTAGTTCCGTGCGGGTATCATCGCAAATGATGGAGGAGTGGAAGCCTGATTGTGCTTGAATCCAGGTGAGTAAAATTCGGAATTCTTTGGCCGGTTGCCCATTGCTTCGTAACAGTTTGATTGCTGTCATGCACTTTGCTAATCCTTGTTCGGTGTTAATTCCCATGAAACCCGCACCTCCTCTTTTCGGTAATGCCCACGTGACCGTTCCCTCTAAATGCTTGCTGAAACCGCATTTATTCAGTGCCCGCGAGGTGAAGTCTTTCTCGATTGAGCGTGCCTCTTTTTCGGTGAAGGAGGTGCAACAGTTGGTGTATCCGACGCTTGTTTGGAAGAAACTGTGATAGTACGTTCTGGCTTCCTTTGGACTGGTGCAGAAACCAATACGTTTGGTATGCCGCTTACTATTTGCCTGGCTTTTCTGTAATTGCGTTCTCATATTTCCACTCGGGGAGGTCCACACACCAAGGGTCCGGTGGCTTTCGAATGCAGAGAGGCTTTTTATACGGATCGGCTCCTCCTGCGTGGGTGACTGAATGTTGAGCTCTAGGTTGCAGCGGCTGGGGTTGAGCATGGGAATTCCTCGGTGGTCCGTTGTCGTGGTGATGAGATGGTAGGAACATTTAGACGCTTCCAGTAAACCTCCTGAGGACCATAATAGGTCGTTCCAATGTTGAGCATCTTGTCTCATTTTCTCGATTAGTACTTCTGGAGGGGGCTGGGGGTGCGCACGGAAGTCGTTGACTCGCTGCGAGCAGTCATCGACAAAGCCCACCATATATAATGTGATGGATTCTTTTTTGTCGTAGCTTTCGAAGACTGCCCCGTTAGCTGTTTCTTCAAACGCATCAAATAGAGTCGAGCAAACGAATAACCAGATTGTCGGCGAGTTTTGAGAGCCTTGGCCCGTTCCATGGATTGGATTGTCCTCTGTATGCTTGTAGAAGCGTGCCGAGGCGCCTAGTTTGGTTTTCAGCTTGAATCTCGCTTCTTCCAGGGTTATTGCGTTGACCAGAGCGACCTTGTGATGCATGCCGTATTTCTGGCTGGAAAGGCTTGCTAGAGCTGCTAGTATGCGATCATAGCATGATGCGGCATCCAGATCGAACGCTACTCCGCTTTTTCCAGAAAGCCTGTAAATTTCGTTCTGGAAGATCTCTAGTAGGACAGGGTCGTGGGCCGACCGACCTGGTCGGCTGCCATAGGTTCCTTCATTCAGGAGCCTTTCATCTTCGGCATGATGTAATGCCTCTCGCCATTTGATCCCCAGGATTAAATTGTAATCAGCTTCGTAAATGTGAATGACACGCAAGCGATGAATGCGGCAATTGTTCGCGTCTTTCCTTATCATAATATTTTCAACATCCTTCCATCTCTCGAATGAGTATCCCCACCGAAGTGCATAATTGATGATGGCCAGTCGACAGTCAATGATCAAGTCCCGGTTTTGGATGAATTTGTTGAACATTGCGGAGTTTGGCTGGTTGTCACGAGGCTCCAGACCGCAAGGTTTGAGCAGAGCGTGATACATTCCCAAATGTAACTTGGACGGGCTTGTTGAGGTTCTTTCTGGCCAGTTCTTTATCTTTGATAGGAATTGTTGCCTTGTGATCTTGGCTTCCACTTGGTTTGCTGCGCCCTTGCGTTTAAGATGCTTCAGGAATAGGGAGGTTGCTGTGTCCAAGGTTACGTCTTCATATTGTCCTTCTAGAATGGGTTCTGCTATTGGGCCGTTGCCACGGTATCCCAGGGATTCCTTCATTGCTGCGCTTGTACACGGAGTGCCTTCGGCTTGTCCAAAATGTTCTTGGTTCCGAGTGAGGAGGGCCTCTTCAATCTCCTCGGGTATGGTGGTTGTTCTCCAATCGGTGCATTCTTTTGGCGGGGTTCCTTGGATTCTCGGTATTTCGAGTTTATCTACTGCACCAGTTGAGGAGCTGTCGGATCGCTTGATTTTTTGAAATACCTTTGACATAGCTTCTGATTGTTGCATCTTTTTAAGTACTGCCGCGTCTGTCACCTTCTGTGCTCTTGCGTACGCCTCAGCTTTGAGGCGAAGGAATTCTCTGCGCAGTTCCCGTGCTTTGAGGCGTATCTTCTTTAGTTTTCTCTGTGCTGCCTTGCGACGCCTGTTGATATCTCGGGGTGCCGGAATCTCGTCTTCAAGTTTATATCTCAATTTGATGGACGTGAGGACATCCTGCATTTTGACTCGATTCCTACGAAAGCTCCATGCTTGGTTGTAGAAGAACACTCTTGCCCATGCTTCCGCGAAGGCTGGACTCCAGTGGCTTTTGGGGCGGAGTTTGTTGGCTTGTTTCTCTCCCCATAGGGATCCTTTCGTCATGTCACGATCGAATTTTTCAGCAAATTCATTGTCCAAAATTGTTCGTGCGTTAAGTTGTTGACATCGTTCGTTCATGTTGTGATCGTTCAGGTATTTAGCTGTGGCTGTAACCCAATTCAGAACGTCTCTTGGTTCTCTTGCGCTGAGCCCTCTTTTCTCTTGAATGTTCATTGGTGTGGTTTCGCTGCCGAACAATAGGACCGTGTCAATGTCCATCCACATTCCACGATGATCGCTCTGGTATCGGAGTCCATAGGATTCGTATCCGCAGGTCGTCATTGCTTGCATGACGTGTTCTGTACCGAGGATGAAATCTAATCGCTTTTTTCCTCTGATGTAGGTATGTGGGCATGCGGCCTCCCCATGGCGAGCGGTGATTAGGTCGTACAGATGGAGGTTGTCGATGAGATTGGCCATTTCAGGCGATGTCACTTCTTCATTAAAATCGCCGCCAATTAGAAATTCGTCTTCCGGGTATTTTGCTATAAATTCACTGAGATCCTTTTTGAAAGCTTGACGTGGCTTGATCGCAGGGTCTAGGATCATTGCTTGTTGTTGTCGGGCTGCTGTGAAAGACTTTGGGTCAATAATTCCGTCGCAGACTTGATAGACTGAGATTACCCACAATCCTTTGATTCCTTCGTCTAGCTGGTACCGCGTGGCTGCCCATCTTCCCATGGTATCTTTGTAGCTGCTTGTAATCCGGGAGCAGTTCCCACCACCTATAGTCAATAGGGAGGTTCCTCCTGGTTTCATGTCGCTGGCCGCTATATCTGGAGTGGAGGATGTTATTAGGATGGACTGCCCAGGGATGCTTGATCGTGCTGCTTTTTCTAAGCGGAGGCGGATTGTTTCTTGTGCCGTGTCCACGTTCATTTCGGAAAAGCCTGCCACGTCGGCGTTGATATCGCTCATGGCAGAGCATACATGAGCCCATTTTGCTTGATCCTTTATTCCTCGAATATTAGAGAAGTATACTCTGGTGTGTCCTGCAAGCTTGGGTTGTATCTGGTCACCATACGGCTCGTTGTCTTGCCAGGTCCGTTCGTCATTGTCCGATCCATATTCGTCTAACCAGTCGGTGAAATTCACGTTAAGGTTGTCATCATCATCACTATTACTGGTATCGGATTCTACCTCTTCCATCATTTCTTATTGAGGGTTGTTAGCCCTGAAACACTAAGGCGCGTGGCTGGAGCTCCCCTCCCGTTGCGTAGGCGTGGTTGGTTGACTGTTCTTGACTGTTGGTGGGTTTCGGATTCCCATGTGACGATTGTTTCCTCGGAGGAAGGGGGTTTAGCAGTTTCGTTTTCGACCTCCATGGCTTCACTTTCGAGCGCCAGTTCATTTTCTAGTGCTCGTCCTGCCATGATTTGTTCTGGAGTTTGCTTGTTGTTGCACTGACGTTTCCGGTCTTGTGGATCTTGGCGTGGCGGTGGTGTGTAGGAGAGGCCTTGCCCACTGCTGTTTGTGCTTGGATTTTCTACCGCTTGCAAGCGCTGACGTAGTTCGGAGTTTTCCTGTTTTAACTCTCGAAGTTCATCCACGATGTCTTTGGTGGACTGTTGCATCTCCTTGTTAAACTGTCGCATATCACGCATCATTTCCATTAATTGGTCCATGTTTGAGGATGGTAAATCTTGGGTTTGGTGGTCTTGAGGGGTTCCTGTGCGTTGTTGTGGGGCTCCACGATGGGGTGCCCCGGCTGCGATTTCGACATATCGCTCGTTTGGTTCGTCTGCTGGTTTGTCGAACGACCCCAGATCGTCGTCTTCTTCGTCATTCCCCCAGACGCTCTCCATGGAACTGGTGATGATGCTGATGTTGCTTGCGGCCGATCCATCACTCACGGAGTCTGAATCTGTCCTTCCCTTCCTGGATGATACGTAAGGCTCGAAACTCATTTGTGCCATGTGCGGTGGCCAGCCTTGCAAATGTTCGATTACCGAGTCATGGACGACTTTGTGTGTTTCGCTGGGGCTTGCACGTTTTGGACCTTTTGATTCAACATTAATTAATATCTTCCACTCCCCTTCTTCTTCGGTAAGGCCAGTAGGAATGATGTCATAGATCCTGGGCAGTTTCATTAAACGAGCTTTGCCTAGCTTTAACATTACCTTGTTGGTAACCCCGGCAATTTTGATGACGTAGATGTTTGCGAGGCAGCGGTTTGTTGTCTTGATCATACTGTTGTAAGCAACCGGGTTGCGTTGTTTCCAGAAAAATGGAATATATCCACCTAGTTGGATTGGTAAGGACTTACTCGCTGTGGCTCTTGTGAGGATCTTGTCCAGAATTTTGCGGTTGTCAGCATCACATCTGACTATGTATGCTCGAGTATAGCGGTCCCACCTGTCCCCTGGTTTGCTGTCGCTTGTAGCTACCTTGCCTCTTTTGAAGATGAATTCTGGGAGCGTTGCTCCTGTTGGAACGAATGGTTGGAGAGCTGCCCTCCACTGCGAGACTAGGTATTTTGCCGGAACATGCTCAATGTGAACATTTGCAATGAAGCCAATTTGTCTTTCTTTCACTTCTGGATCATTGAACAAATGTTCGCTGACGAATATGTTGTGCTCTTTGATGTAGGCATCTACCTTGTAGTAATTCTTGATAGATGAGATCTTGGAGGTACAGCGAATGTTGATGATGGTCACGTAAAGAGTCGATCTGGCCCGGTTGCGCGTCACCGTCTCTTGTTTGATGTCGAGAATCGATCTCGCTTTGGCTACTGAGGCAGCTGATGCGACCGCCATCTCGCTGAAGCGAGTAATCTCTTCCTGTTTTTTCGTTATGATGTACATTTCTTTCTCAAGGGATTGGATGTAGAGCAATACCTTTGAGAAGTGTGTCGCCGCTTTGTCCATTTCGCCCATACCGCTACCTTTCCACGATAGTTTCAGCTGAAATCCTATGTCCATGTTCTCCATGGTTTCGTTGTCTTCTTTGTTACCGCTTCCGCTAGACTTGACCGTTTTGTCGTCGTCTTCCAGTTCGATGTCGGAGGTTGGCCCCGCGTTTCGTCCAGTGATGCGGTGTCTTTCTACAAAGTCGCCCATGGTCGGTGCTCGTAGCAACCTTCCCTTGGCTGCTTTCGCAGTCTTCCGTAGGATCTACGGGAGGTTTGTACTCAATGCTGACGTCACGCGTCAGTATTTTTCGGGAATTTTCAGGGTCGACGCGTCCTACCTGATCATCCAAACGAAAAACTGGTCGGATCCATTGGACCTACCTACCAAACAAATGAGTCAAGAGTCGACTGGTTTGACCATGTGACTGGGCCGCCTCGGTTCCAGGATAGGGAGGCAAGTAGTGACCACTGACGGGTTGCTATTCATGGTCGAATAGCTAACTAGCAACCATACAGAACATAATGTTATTTGCCCCTCTATTTTGAACAGCAGGTGTCTCCGAAGTAGAGGCTAGAAAACTCCAAAACGCCACATGAATGAATCATCCCATTGCTGACGGCACAAGCAAATCGCTTTGCACAGCTGCAGCAGGTTGATCGAGTCTCAACATGATAGAAAGGCAAAAGTCCTAGATGGGCCCATGAGTTGCCTTTTCGTTTAGGAAGAGGCAGCTCGGCGACGTTTCTTCGAAGCGGCAACCTTTGCATTTCCGCCTGCAAAAGCTAGTATTTGTAGGGCAAGCGGCTTCATTTCTCGCTCTAGCAGATACCCAATGACGCTCAACACAAACCAAGGTTTCGGTCTGATCTTTGCAACTTTTCTATCCCTGTCTGAAAATGGAACCAGTGGCGTTGTCGTTTCTGTTGATGCGAAATATCGATTCGCACAGAGATGGACGGACAATCTGTGTCTGTGACGAATCCAGCTGGCTGTCATTTGTTCCAGAAACACAATTCGTGAATCGTCCTTTGGAAAACACCGCTTAGACAGTTCCAGGGGCGTTCTTTCTCCTTGGATTTCGTCGTCCCTTTTCAGGAGAGCTTCTGGATAGGCTCGAACCAATGCGTCAAGAATTTCCATTTTCGCATGAGCATAGACAGCCCAGTGAAGAGGATTGCGACGACTGTGGGATGGTGTGGCTGACAGCATTGTTCGTCGCTCGGATGGGAATTCCTTGGAAAATTCCAAAATAGATAAAGCCAATGCATGCATCTCGTCATCGTTGATCCCACAGAACTTGAAAATAAGATGAATCGCGTAAAAACCATCGCGGCCCACTTCAAATACTTCCTTGTAAAGCTGTTGTTCATTCTTCGCCACAGTGTCATTTTTGACATCTTTCAACAACTCATCGAAGCGTCTCCTTGCCAAATGAATCTGCTCTTCTTGACAAAACCAGCAGATGGTTCGGTTTGGATGCAAGATTTCATCGTCGCTTTCGTTTTCACTCCAGTCGGAATCCAGACTTGACTCTTGGCTGTCCGACGGCGACTCTTCTTCCTCAGCAGAACTCATACTACGTTGAAGGTCGACAAGATGCAATCGTGTATGTGTGTGGTGATGAGTGAACGTTTAGAGATGCAATGAGTTAAAGCTTTTCGACTGCAGCACCGTGACAACAAAAATGATCACTCGAGGCGACATCGACGACAGCGGCCGCGGTGGCGCCCCGTGATGCGCGAAAACCCCGGCCATCGCGCCAGCGCACTATGATACTAGCCCGTCGAACTTGCATCCACCACACAAAGCTACACGTTTAAAATTACAAGCAAAACCTTAGATTACTTTCACCGAAAGCTTCTACCTAGTTGCAAACCGGATGTTCTCTGCCAGGCATGTTGGGCGGGGAATCGCTTACTTCAAGCTACGGTACGATACAGCCAGTACTATGTATACCGAGTAGTGCGTAACTATCGAGTTATCACTGATAGTACCCTACTTGTTGATGTTTCAACTCATCCGCACATGCGCTCAAAAGGCAAAACTCAAAAATGAACTAATTATCCCAAGGAGAGAGTTCCCTTGTTTCCTAGAGCCCCCCATGAGGCCCGAATGGGAGGAGTATTTGTAAAGAAATGGTACTTACGCCTCGTTGAACATGCTAAAAACTCGTTTGAACTCATCCCAGCTAAGCGTCCCGGTGTTGTTGAGGTCTAATGACTTCAGCATATCACGAATATCCTCGTCGGTATACTGTGGATCCCATTGAATGACAAATTGTTTCAGCGTCTCAAACCTTATTTCTCCGTCGTTGTCTCTGTCGATTAGGTCGAAGACTCGACGAAGCTGGTAGTCTCCCTCGGGGAAATCCTGGTTCGTCGCCTTCACCACGGCCTTTTTGAAGTCGCGTCGAAGAATGATATCCTTAAAGCTATCGTTCAGCTCCTTGTTCTTTTCGCAAAGCTTTCGGATCTTTCGCCCGTCCAATACTTGGAGCGTACATTCGTTGCTAAGGCAACGTGCCGTTACATTGTACGGCTTATGGGCATAGAAAGCAGCATGCTCTCCTGTCATTTCACCTTCTCGCAACGATCGAACTTTTCGGCCGCCGACAGTAATATCAACTTTCCCATTCTCCATTATGTAGAGATCATTGCCCGGGGACTGCTCGGAGAAAATCACCTGGCCGCGCCCGAAGGTCTTCGGCTTGAGATCCTTTTGCAAGCCAAATAGGACTTTTGCTCGCTCGCGCTGTCTCATTCGATCCGTCTCAGCCATAGTCAGCTCAACATCTTTGTCAGCCTTGAGATACTTCTCAAAGTACTCTCGGCTGATTTCAAGGACGTGTACTGGCGTGAGGCAACGCACAGTTTGGTTGTGGCTCTGGGCATCTCGGATAAGGGCTTCTTCACCAAAGAACTCCCCTGCTCTCCGGATCACTCGAAATCCATCTTTGGAGGTAACTTCCACTTTACCTGAAACCAAAAAGAACATGGCGTCTCCTTGTTGCCCCTCATCATACACAATGTCGCCGTTCTTGAAGTACTTGGAAATCATGTTTTCAGACAGAAGCTGCTGGACTTCAGAGAGAGAAAGCCTGGCATCGGGCGAGAAGAAAGAAGTGATACCAGTCAATTCTTTGGTCGAGATGTAACCTCGTTGCTTTGGGTCGAGATCTCGAAACGCCATTTCCAGAATACTTGTACGCTTCGCGAATTCGGAACCTCCGTGCTTGTCGGCGCTACTCAAGAGTCCCTTGAAGATGCTCGTTCCAACCTTAGTTTGATGGCGTCGGTACTCGGCAAGTCGACTGTCGGAGCCTGATATCAGTTTTACCGACGCCGTTTTCCCCAGAACCCAATCGTTCTGTAACAGCTGCTCAGCAGTCAAGCGCTTGGTGGGATCTCTTTGCATCAATCCCTCGAGAAGCTGCAACGCATCCTCGGACAAGTGTGCCGTTAGCTTATGGTTTCGAATGGGGAGATTGACGTCAGAAAGTATCCGTTTCTCCATTTCTTGGCTACTCGTACCTCCAACTAGATCGAATGGGTGAGCTCACGTAAGCATGCTGTCGAGGAACAAGGAATGGGTAAGACTTGGACTGAGGAAATCGGCTATGTGCTATACCGCTTGAGATGTCTTACATGTACATGATAACTCCAAGCGACCACATATCGAAGGGTGGCTGGATGTCGGCATGAACTCCTGGGTTATCTTGGACTTGCTGAAGTACTTCAGGAGGGCAATAAGCCGGCGTTAGACCAGTTCCTCGGTGCTCATGATCCACTTTTGCCTTTTGGTTCGGAACCAGATGGGCACAACCGAAATCCACTATCTTTATCGTAGAGTCTTCCTTGGATTCCGAAGACAGCATAAGATTCTCTGGTTTCAAATCACTATGAACCACACCGACACCGTGTAGGAACGCCAATGCCGAAGCAGTTTGTCGAATTGTCCGCGCGGCATCTGCCTCGCTGTAGGCCCCGTAGCGGCACAGCATGTCAAACAATTCCCCGCCTCCGATTAGGTCAAAGACCAAATAGTAAAAGTCATCCTCATCAAAGTGCTCATGCATCAAACAGATGGACGGGTGTCCTCCAGTTTTCTGCAGGTAAAGTAGTACATCCATCTCACGTTGAAACGTTGCATCGTTGGTGAACTGCTTCGATATTTTCTTGACCGCTACGGGAGCCTTCGTTTTCCGGTGACGGCCTTGGTAAACATCTCCAAAATTTCCCACTCCAATAGGATTGTTCCAGTTAATCACGTAAACCGAATCCATGGTTTTCTCGTGATTTGCAGTACGATTCAGGAGCTCCACTGTGGGCTGTCGCGTGAGTGTAAAGCCACCAGGGGGTACAAGAGCAGCGTGGCATGATGTCAAGGGAGCCTGAAGGAGTCTATGAAGCGGGTTCTGACCTTCAGTAAAGCGTGTGGGATTTTCTCGCTTATTCTCCTCTTCGAAAAGGAAGGCCAGGACAGCGAAGGTACCTGCTATTCTTTGGACATGCTTTCGGCTTTGATACAACTTGGATCGCAGCATGGCGAGGATATGCTGATACTCGCTAGTGGTGGTCTTTCTGTGTTATTGGGTTTGATTCGAATCATGCAGAATGGAGAAGAAGGAATCGGCACGGCACTGGGAGAGTTGCCGATGTATCTTTCTCGAAATGTGAAAGCGAGCCATCATGAAATAAATACAACACGCCACCACACCAATGGAAGAAGAAAGGGAATGACATAAGCCACCAGCAAATCCAAGTTCCGCACATTTAGAGGGAAATGAACGGTAACGATGATGCCAACGCGACTTTTCTGGTTCCGGCGGATCATTGGTGCCGGAAGTGTTCCCTTCCACAAAACTTGCGGCATTTTTGTCGTCACGCAATCTCATCTGTCGTCGCAGGAAATCATTCGCATACTCACAATACATATATATGAAAACCTTCCGGATCTTAAAGGATCGACTCGCTGGAATGAATCATGCCAACGTTCTTCTTGCTGAGTAGAGTACTATTTTATCAAGAACGTCGTTCGACCCAATCTTTTGACGACAAGCATCACTCATGTACTGGCGTTCCACCTAGCGTGGTACAATCAAAGCCAAGGTAACAGGTAGTACTGTTTCACCGTCTCTGTAGTTCTCGTGCAGGAGGAGCTCAGGCTCGTACTACTAGTAGTAGTGTAGCGCTGCTGCTGAGGATCCCTACTAAGAAAAACGGGGACAGGGTCAGAGGAGTCGCAAGACTCCTACCGTGCGTAGTACAGATAGTGTTGCTGCGTTGCTTATTGAATTATTCGAAAACGGAGTTCCGAAGAATATATTCGTCCTTCACAACTTTGACTGGAGAACCGCAAAGGGGGGACTTTTTCAAGAAGAGAGATGCTGGAATAAAAGTCGCGGCCTCAGCAAGAAGTGCTGGTTGGGCGGGCGGGGATAAAGTACTCGTCCTCTACGACTAGAGTACTAGTATTCTCGTTCTTGATGTCGTTGGTGCTGCTTGTTCTTGAACAGGGCGGGGGGAGGAGGACTTCTTGAGACGGGACTTCTTCTTCAACGAAGTCGAGTACCTGTCCAGCTACTCCGAAGTAGTAGCATCGACGCATCGTTGTAGTACATGCGATCTCTGACGACATCGACAAAGATGCAACTGAAGAACGAGAAATTGTTCGTAGTAGGCAGTGACAGGTTCTGTCTTATTCTCCTTTTCCCTTTTTTGTGAGACGCCGCCTTGTTCCACACGTGCACTATCTTCAGGTGCTACTTTTACCCTTCGCCGCCTTTGTTCCACAAGCGAGCGTATTGCACTATCTTGACGCGCTAGTCGAAGGAGAGTGTTCTCGAAAGCAAGGAATTTCGTTTGCATGGAACAAATGGCGCCCTGTGAAAATGTCGAGACAAATTTAATAATAGGCCCACAAAGTCAGACACTGAAGGCCCAACGAAAAACACCACCAGAGCAATAAAGCCTTGGAATGGTGGAACTTCAAGGGCGCGATGATTCAGTCAATTTATTCATCGTGACCCGCCCCGTTGTAGCCCAACTCTACGGCGAATCGGTCAAGCAATGCTCAGGCCGGCTTCAGCACGGTCGTACTCTTTTGCTGGCGCTTCGCATTTGTGCTTCATGTTTTGCATACTACGTGATTTGAACCCAACGGGACAAGAAAAGTGGCCTAAAGAGCCCGCGGACTAACTGCCCTCTATTTAACAGGGATTCGCAGTCGTTTGAAAGTTTCGATGAATCATCGTCGAAGTTCCACACGTTTGATAATTCAATCAGCGATACCAAAACGAATATCGAAGAACAGGATGCGTTGAAAACGGCCTATCGAGCTCGGGCATTTTTAAGAGAGAACCAACGAATTCGCCCTGATCTTGATGTGGCGCTTCTGGTTCGAAACAACGTCGGTCCTAATCCAATTTCTCCAACCTTTTTCGCTACTACGTATTTTTCTCATAGGCACTTCATCTTCTCATATTTACACAGTAGAGCTTTGTGATATTCCAACCAGACTAACATCATTAAAACACTTGCAAATCAAAATGGCCCCTCTGCAACACAGAATCAGCTTCGAAGATGCCCCGGAAATCTTGATCCGTTCCCGGCCTTCGACTGCAACCCCCGAGAAGAAGGGAATTTCATTCTCTCCTCGAGTTAACGTTAGATTTATTCAAAATCTCGACATGTGGACAGAAAAAGAGAAGAATAATACATGGTATACTCGAGCCGAATTGCATCAGATGAAGGTTGGAGTGAGAAACCAAATCCAAATGCTCAGCAGCCAAGAAGCTACAATGCTGTCTCCTCAAATCGAACTTCGCGGGTTGGAATCCTTCCTCCCAGAAGGCCTCACCCGCAAAATGCGAAACAGAGAAACCGCCCGAAATGCTGTTCTTGATGAACAAGAATACCAATGGAAGAACAATGTCGACGACCCTCAGCTTCTCGCAGACATCTACTTTGACCATACGCGGGAGAGTGTTGCCGCAGCTCGAGTGCAAGGCATGGCGGATGAATCTGCTGTGGCCCTGGAGAGGAGTGGTTTGCCCAGCTCCCCATCCACCAAGGTGGATGACCAACAGCTCTTCCGATCAGGAAGTATCGGTTCTCTGCATGCCAGACAACCTCGAGGGTTCTCCAGTAGAGCGGCATAAGCTGTTGCTATGATTAGGTGCTAGTACTGTGCCGTGCGGCCAAGTGCATCCTCAATTTTGAACCATAAATTTTTAAGACACATAAAGATACATTAGAAGCTTTCTTAATTGCACCTACGATCCCAATAATGAAGCCATAGTCAATAAGACGAGCATTGATTCAACTAGCCAGGAATTCCTCCATTGTGGAGTGCTTGGATTTGGGGGCGGCGCTTCTCGTTTCTTCCAACTCCGAGGACCACATTCGGCGTTTTGTCATCGCCTTCAACCTGAGTCATTGTCTCAAAGAAAGATCGCCGCAAAAGACTGTTTGAGATTAGCCATCGTTCCCACTCACATTGAACTACCGTTCACAGTATACACTCGTTGATCTCGACTCAGATTCGAGTAGTGGCGAAGGATCGTTTTTGTAGACAAGTTCATGTTGGTATCATCTACTTCGTCATCTTCGTCTGCCCCGCCGTCTTCTGAGACAAACATGTTCTTCAAGGTTTCCCTCAAAGCTTGCATCCTCGGGGATCGCAAGGTTGACCCCGTCTCTTTCACGAAAGGATCCATATCCCAGAGGCGCGCCTTGACCACCGCTCGATGTTCTGCCATTGATACAAATTGACCGCAGGCAAAAGCATCGAGTCGACCACAAAGCAGCAAAAGGCTGGGTCGATTGCCGTCTGAAGTGTTCTCCCATGTGTTCAACGTTGCATCAGAAAGCGTGCTACTACCACTACTCATGCTGCCGGGCAAGTTGGGTATCAAGAAACCAGCACCCCTTTCATCGAGGGTGCTACTTCCAAACGCTAGTTCATCGGCATGTGCAAACAGTGAACATAACAGAGCATCTTGCGCCGCATGAACCTCCTCAATATCCACCAAACCGCCAGCATTAGCTGCAATCTGAGAATCCAAAGTCATGACCAGTTCGGCAGGTTGAACCTTGTTGGATTGATAGAGGGACCGATCGTACGCGTGGTGAAGGCCACCATCGATAACTTGCGGTCCCACAAAGGTCATAGTAGAAGCACCCATGCTTACATTTCCACATGTCTGCGATTCCATGGTAGCACAAAACGCGGGATAGGCAGCAAAGGCGTCGGTAAATGGAGTCACCACACGCCCACTGGACTGTAGAAAGGATTCATTCCAAACATCTGTCAACGCCAGCAACACTGGTAGATTATGTCGAGGATTCGTTTCCACAAAATGAGAATCCATATCATGGGCTCCTTTTAGGTATTGTTCCACAATGGGCCATCCAAAGACAATGGCCAAGGGAAGCAGTGTGGTGGCAGTGAAGCTCGAGAATGCTTCGCATCTAGAATGTTCTGGTAGTACAAAAATTGTTTCTGGTTTTCGTTCCAGGGCGAGGCGTTCATTGCCTGTAATAAAGATCATGTGTTTGGACAAGATTTGATCCGCCGGACGACGTCCTTGATTGGCACCAAGCGCCTGAAAGAGCCAGTTTTGCAACAAGCTGGTAGCCACCATAATCTCTTCGCGCCCCGTCAATGCCAATGTCACAACCACTGTCGTGGCAGGATCAAGATCTCCCACTATAGCAGCGACTCGGACGGGGTCGACGGATGTGACAAATTTCATTCTCCGTTGTCCCGCCGCTTGTTTTCGCCTCGCGTCCGTCATTCCCGCCCGTCTTCCTGTCGTCGCTTGTTCGTCTTTGCAGAGCGCCAAATAGACAAAACGCAGCGCCATAATGGAGACTCCCTGGCCAACTATAACGACATCCCGAATCATCTGACCCGTCACACCGGAAAGCAGCCCTCGTCGTAAACTTTCCGACAATCGTTCTATCCGATCCCATTCTCGGTGGATGCTTGTGACCGCGTTTGTTCCGTCTTGCAGTAGCATTTCAGCCCCTTTTGGTGCTCGTAAACATAAATGATATGACGGAATGATGGAGCTGGTAGGTACTTGTCGTCCTGCCCCTTGGTCGGCCTCGTCTTCTGGTCGATTATTATTGTTTCGAGCCCGTTTGGGGAGAATCGGGTTGTTAGGATCGTTTCCAGGGCCCCAGGCGAGCCGTGATATGAATTCCTTTACATTCCGGGCTCTTGCCAATCGCAACAAGTGATTCAGTGTCTCTAGAGTCATTCTTTGTCTGGATAGATCGACCATGAGCATATGTTGATCGTCACTGGAATTGTAAACAGTCACCAACGAGGAAACCCGATCATTGTCGCGGCACAGTTCCAGCAATCGAAGCGGAGTGATTTCGTCCCGGGCATGACGCTTCAAAATGGCCCAAGCTTGAGAGGCAGTCGCACCCGTTCCTGAACTATTCATGGCAGCTGGTGAAAGATTGTCTATACTAGAAATGTGGAAGGCAACCAGCACATTGATGGATACCGGTAAACATGGAGTGGTAAAATAATACAAGAGAGCGGCATTGGAGTTTTTGCCACCAACGTCAACGTAACGTTCGTGGGGAATGGCGCGCGCGCTTTCCTGGAACGGCAAACTCCCTCCAAGACTCCCAAGTCACGAATAAGACTCGTTCGAACAAACTGTTGACCTTACCCCTACGTTTGATACCATTTTCGTAGCTAACCTCTATTGCAAAGAGTATTGGCAAGGTGAACTCCACGCTAGCTAATGCAGTTGTTATTCCTCTCAAGCAAAGTTTTACCATAAGGCGGCCGGCGGCATCATTTTCAAAGGGGGCATTGGACCATTTCTTTCTACACTTCGTTCAATCTTTTCGCCGCAACCGCGAACAATCTGCCCTGGGCCATGGCGACTATCATAACTCATGGACGACGTATTTCCTTTATCCGACTCTTCTTCAAAACCATTTCCGCATCATCCCCTTCAAATGGCCATTGGCCTGATCCATCATCCCTGAAAGTTTACCCACTTTGCCCTGGGCTCGTTGGATGGTCTCTCGATTTCGACCTAATTCTTCGCCGATTTCTCCCGCCACCTTTTCTGTTTCTCGGATCGATCGAAGAGCATTTTCTAGTTGTAAATTTTGAGACCCCACTCGATCTTGGGTCGCCCGTAATCGGTCGCGTGGATTATTACTGTCCGATACATTCCGACCGCTAAAGAGTTCGTCCTTTTGGGAATGTAGGGTTTCGTAGCTTGCCAGTTGCATTTGACATGCTTCATAAATATCCATTAACTCGCGTTTGAGAGAGGATCCAGGAGCGCCACGGGCTTCGACCTTCATTTGTAATAATAATTCTTGGCATTGCCTCAGCAGCGTCGACAAATCGGTGGTGCTGGCCTTGTCGTCGGAGGAATGCAGGCATTCTTCAATTTCACGAATCAGACTACGAAACTCGGTATTATATTCATCGAAAGGAGCATATCCTGATGCCATGTTGAGTTATTCTTGGTGTAGTATTAGGAGCAATGATGTGGTGTGTGAGCGAGATTGCTTGAAAAAACAAAAAACAAATGAATGGATCGAACGGGGGACTGTCATAGCTTTGGATCGACTGGGTCATGTTGGTAGGGCCAGCGCGCGTGACTTGGCTCGGGGCTGGATTGAAGCGCGCCAACCCATGCGTCGTTGAATTCTACCTGGTACCAGTACGACATTCAGTACAAAACTTGCCGGCTCGCGTTTTCCTTCCATGACAAAACATCGAACATCGCGAAAATCGCATTTTTCATCGATCATTTTTTGTGGAAGCAACTTTCCATGAAAGCCCAGTAGAGTGTTGTTGCAAATTGCAGTTGAGCACTATTTACATTGTCAAAAGTTCCCTGTGACTATTCAACATTGAAGAAACATGTCCTCCAAGAATCTTCCCAAGAAGAAGAAGGCTGCTGCTGTCGCTCCAGCTCCGCTTGTTGCTACCAGTGTCGCCGCAAGCAAGGCTTCGCACTCTGCCATGGCGAAATCGTCCTTCTCGCCTCAACAAGACTACAAACGGTTCTCTCGGATGACTGATTCCGAATTGAAAAAGGTCTTGCAAGATCGTGGCTTGGGAAGCGGCCGAAACAAGGTCGAAATGTTGGAGAAGCTCGGTTTTCCCATGTCCGAGTGGCTCAAGATCAACGTGATGAAAGTTGTCGACCTCAAGAAGAAACTCAAGGCCCAGAACATGCCCGTGACTGGCAACAAGGGCGAACTCCTGCTTCGTCTAGGACTTCCTGTCGGCTTTGTTGACCCTTCTGACGAAGAACTACTTCGCAAGTTGAAAGAAAACCTCGCTTCTGCCCAGCCAGTCAACAACAAGAAGCAAGCGCCTGCTGCCGCCAAGCGCAGCAAGAGCAAGAATGCCGCCAAGAATCAGAAGAAAGAGGAGCAGCTAGACCCTGAAGATGATTCTGATGATGAGAGCAATTGTTCATGCTTCTGCTGCAGCGAGCCCGACCTTGGTGTATTCCTTCCACCAGGTGATCGGTTTGTTGGCTATGGTGGCCCTCCTCGAATCATGCTGCGCCGCGCTCCTGCTAACGATGAGGATGATTCCGAGGAAATGATGTTGATCTTTCCTGGTATGGATTACCGTCCTCGACAAGAGTGCAGTCTCATGTAATGGCTGCTGCCGCATGGTGCACTACGTCTTCTTTTGCTGCGAACAAAGGCATCCACAAGAACCTGTCGGTCTTGAGCATGCGTGTTTCTCGGTATGCTGCGTACATCGCCACCGTGACCTTTTCCCTCCTAAAACATTTCAGCCCAGTGGCATTTCTCTCGAGAAGTCATTGTGATGGGCCTGTCTCCTCCAGTAGCCAGTCTTGTTTGAACAGCTGCGCTCCTTGGAAGATCTTGAAATGAAGACACAGTTCGCCTCGTACATCAATGCATCGAGCATTAGTACTGGATTTGATGTATGTTCGATTTGTAGGTAGTAGGTACCTCTAATAGTAGCATATAACTCGGTGTAGCAAGGTTGTTTATTATCGTGTGAATTATGAAATAACGACTAGATTGTTGGAAGCCGCAATCTTTTGAAGAAACGGGTTACAACCAAAACATCCTTTTCCGAACCAGCGGCGGTGCTGCCGACGGGTACCACAGACGTGGGCGAGGAGGGAGGAGATGCGGTCTTGATCTCGGATGAATAAGAACTTTGTACTTGTTGATTGTCTGGCGATGTGGATGATGGATTGTCGTGGTACTTTGGTGAAGAAGGATATGTACGTAGCTGAACGCCCGAGTTCATGGCCCAAAATGAGCCGAGTTGCAGCTTGTAGCTTTCAAGTGCCATTAGATGTGCCCCGTCTTGTTTGTTGTATTTTTGTTGTTTTTGTTCACCTTCTTGTTGCAAGTCGTTGGAAGTATTAACATCATGAACAATCCTGGTGATATCCTTTTCAAACTCTTGAATCAAGTCTTCCACCTGGCGGATCAATTCCGTGGCGTCTTCGCCACAGAGTAACCGCCTGCGACACCTTGACAGCAGCCACGTTATTTTGCTCATTTGCTGCTGAACATGCTGATGATTCGTAGTATTAGTAGTAGCTTGAGAAGAAATTGTCATCATTTGTACTGTGTTCGAGGTTCTATTTGTTGATACCAGAAGGTTTATGATCTCGTTCTTTCAAGTTGAAAGTCGACTTTTGCTTGCTTGAGTGAGGTTTCGATGAGGTTACCCGGCATAAAAAGACTGGGTTTCGTTCTCTGGCAAGACTCGGGCTCACCATCTTTGTTAAGTCGCAGTTCCTAATCTGACCATCCTACATAGGATTTGGTACTATTTGTACGCCGTCGAAATGGTATCTTTTCAGTCATTTGGGGGAGTCTTGCGTGAGGACGAAAGCTTGCTTGCCAAAAACCCACTCTTGGCATGCAGGGTCTGGGTCAGACATCAACAATGATCGAAACGATGAGAATCCGCTCTTCCCCCGAGAACCGCAAAGAGTTCAAAATAAGATTGGTCTTAGAGCTCATGTGAAGAAAGGGCGACCTTAAAGATCTCAGGCCGAGTACTGCATGCACGAATGGGGGACAACGTTGCGGCTACCTACCGTCTAACAACATGGACTGATCTTTATAGTGATGGAAACTACTCATACCAGGTAGATGATACTATAGTTGCATATGCTTGATAATACGATCCGTACCACCCGCAAATATTCGTTGCTTTTGGTCGTCTTGACCTGGTGCCCACACAAGGCACATTCCCTTCTCTTCTTTTGGAAACACTCGTACTGTATGCAATGGATTGCTGGAGCGGATGTCCCACAACTTCACTGTTCCATCATGACTGGTAGAAGCTAGCTGATATGGATTGGTAGGGCACCATTGAACGTCCGAAACCCACGCCTTGTGGGACGGTCGGAACGTTGTATCAGCAATCACCGCAGCTTGATTGCCTGTTTGAACCCGCACGTCCCATAGTCGGATAGTACAGTCGGGGTGACCAGTAGCTACCACGCCTTCGGTCTGATACGAGGTGTCCATGCAGGCTACTACTCGAGATCCATTGAGTGTCAACAGGCAATCTTGCTTTTCCACATCCCACAATTTGATGGAATGATCCCAACTTCCACTAATCAAATGCGTCATGTTGTTCGTCGAATGATTTCCCCACGACAATCCACTGACCAGTTGTGTATGCGCAGATTCAATGGTTATTCGAGGCCTGATTTCTCTGTTGTTAAGACTCTTTGTCCCGCCGGGTGTCTTTTGTTTCTTCTTGGTGCCATTTTCAGAAGACTCAACCGAGGATTCTGCCGAATTCAAAACATTCCAAATTCGAATCGACCCGTTTCCATCCCCACTTGCCAGCATCACCAAATCAGCAGAAGTAGTAGCCTTGCAAAAGTCCAAGCTGGCAATTGAGGATGACGTGTCTTCTTGAGTACACTTGCCGTAGGCTTCCAATCCGCTTTCTGGTGAGTATTGGTGCAACGACAAGGACTGATCGAGCGAGGCAGCGGCAATCCAGAGGCGTGACTGATTTTCCGACTGAGGAAGAGTTGCCAAGGCCTTGATGGGACCCGTGGCAACGGATGCAGAATCCGTCTTGTTTAGCGAAGAGCCATCTTGACTGAAAATGTGAATGGTGCCGTCATAACATCCCGTACAAAGAATGGAAGGTTTGTTGTAGGAGAGGCACGAAACCCAATCGGGCAATTGCTCTTCTTCGTCGGAGAGATCTGGGGCAGAAGTAGCAGGAAAGTAGGTGATAGAAATAGCCTCTTCCAAACTAATTCCGTATTGTCTGGCTTCTTTTTCAACTCCCTTTCGCAATAATCGATTGTTCGTCCCTGCCACGATGAATTCAAACGGAATCGGCGGCAACTTGTCGTCGTCGTCGTCATTGTCACTATCCGACGATTCGTCCTCACTGTCTTCGTTTTTCTCTTTTGTAACGGACCGACCCAGCAAGTGATTCAAGACGGCTGACAATCCCTTGCGTCCAATGTCGGCAGGAACGGCAATCGGCTCGGTCGGAACTTCCAGAGAACGGTCTGGGACAGAGGCGGCCAATTTCAGTGAAACGCGGACCTGCACTCCTAGTTCACTTTCGTCCGAATCGGAATCTGACATGGTTCTCAAAGAGTAGTAGCAGTCTAAGAATGTCGTGGTGGTCGCCAAGATAGGGGTCGACAAAGATAATGTGGCATCCGGGTGGTAGTGGAGGGAGATTTTGTGCTCATCTCTTTTGTTTTCAGGTCGCGAGGCGACGGATGGTGGTGGATTGCAATTATGGCTCATAGCCTATTCGAATCGATGGACCAAACTATTCGCGCGCAAAAAATACGAGGCAGAAAAATCGCTGGCAAAAAGCAGCAACTGCCGATGACCATGGGACTACACCGCAGACACTTTGTTGCCCCCGGCATCTGTGGCAATGGCAAACATTATTAGAACATTGCAATAGAAAGGATGAACTCCCTCCCGAATATTCGGTGGGCCGCGTCCAGTCTCGCACGGCGACAAGCCACTTTGTCGATTGGAGGCCAGTTCTCCCTCCGACCGTTGCATTTGGCGCCCTTTCGAATAAATCATCCTGCAGGCGATGGTATTACCTCCCGCAGCGATTTTCGACGACAAATGCCCTTATCTCTACAGTACTGTGTATTTTCTACTGATTCCACATCCAGCACTGACGCTGCAGCAGCAGCAGATCCCGACCTTTCGACACTCTCTCATTTACAGCTGGAGCAACTCGCATTGAAGTATGCCCGACAAATCAATCCAGTGCAATCGCAGCGAGTACTAGAGCATATTCAATCCACATCCGGCGCTGATGCCGAAGAATTAGCGATTTTACGAACGTCGGTAGTCGATGCTTGGCTCGAGTATCAAAGACAGCAAATGACAACCCTAACCGAATTGGTGCAACATCCTTCTTCTCCTGACTCCTCGGTATTGCACCTCGTGCGTGATCGGCTCGAAGAAATTTGTCATGCAGCCGAATCGGCATCGGAACTAATCGAAGCTGAACTACAAAAAAAGAGTTCCAGTGGTGTCACACAGCATCACATCTTGGCAATCCTTCGTGGCTGGGCAACGGCTTGTGAGGCGACTCGCATGATGGCAGGCTTGACGACGAGCCGACCTGGAGACTGGTCCGGAATCCCACAACGAATGCAACACATTTTGACCAAGTATCAACAAGTTTCTGGAACTACTACTACTGCTCCATCCGTAGAAGCCGTCAATCAAGTTCTCAAGGCATGGGCACACAGTCGAGAGCATTTGCGTGGGACCATGGCAGAACAATTCTTTCAAGAAAAGACTCCACCATATAATGGTGACACTTTTCGGTATATGATTCGAGCGTGGAGTTGGAGCAAAGAAAAGCGTTGCGCCTTTACTGCGACGGGACATTTTATGCGTATGATGCGACTGCTCGAGACGACGGGAAAACCAGACATGGAACCCTCTCTGGAGGACTATCGGATTCTATTCCAAGCGTGGACGACTGCCGAGTAAGTTTATCCATGATGATCCATTGTAGATGACTCAAAGCAAACCCAAGAGAAAGCTGATGCAATTGTTTTGTTTGCCTATAGAGACAAGAACGCTCCTTCCAAGGTACAGACACTGCTTCAACTGGCGGACAGTTCCTACCGGAAAGGTCTTACTAAAGTACGACCAGACTTGAAGTGTTACACGTATGCTCTGCAAACAATGTCTCAGCGTGTCAATGTGCCCGAGGTGGGAGAGCAAGCCGATCAAACCTTATCCGAAATGAAAAAGGAACGAATGATCATACCCAATACCGAATGTTACGGGAGCGCCATTTTAGCTTGGAAACACGTGGCCATGGGCCGCGAGTGCGATGACCGGGAGGGGGCGGTCCAAAGGGCGTTTGATTTGTTGCGGGAAATGATCGCTGCCTTTCATCGGACAACCATTGTGACGGTGCGACCAACGACGGAGCATTACAATCACGTGTTGGAAGCCTTAACGGTGTCCAAATCATCCCGAGCGACGCAAAAGGTTGAGAAGTTGTTGAGTGAATTGGAAAAGGCTGGGGGTGAGGAGGATCTTGAAGAAGACGAGGAAGAGGATACACTTGAAGATTCACCAAGACTGATGTCCAACGACAAGCAAGTAGTCGACCTGGCTCCAAATGCTGACAGCTACAAGTTTGCGCTCATGGTTTGGCGAAACAGCAAATCACCACACAAGTTGGACAGTGCAAGAGATCTACTCGCCCGTTTTACATCTCGCATTGAACAGCTCCGTAATGTCTCGTCTGAAAAATCATTGGTCGAAGTCATGAGTGCCTTTATCTCTGTCTGTGCTCGTGATGGATCAAACAAGGATCGCGACGAGAAGATGAAAGTTATGCTCACAGCCCTTCGCACCCTCGAAAGTATGCGAGCATTGGGTTTGACGCCAGACTCTACCACCTACGCAGCACTCTTGGAAGCTTGTGATAGTTTGGTCGACGACGGTCAGGATCGACAACGTATCTTGGAAAACATCTTTGGGCGAGCGTGCAACGAAGGATATGTCGACCAGGCTGTGTTGCAGCATTTCAAGGCGGCCGCGTCCACATATTTGTATGCCAAGCTATTGGTTGCTCCCAGTATGGAAGTGGAACATATGAAGGTGGTGCCAGAAGGCTGGACACGAAATGTGCAAGGTTTCTCGGTCAATAGCAAGGGTGGACGTAAAGTGTTACCTCTGACCATTGATGGCCAATTCACCTTTACGAAAGCTGCTGCTGAATTCAAGATGCGAAAACTGCGGAAACAAGCCAACAAGAAAATGTTACAAGGAGGGCGAATGAAATAGATTCTATGTTTACTAGAGTGTTATAATACTACTATAGATCCTTGCGTGGCAATGCCGAGGCAAACCCTGCGTGCTCCTTGAACCATTTTCGATTGGCCTCCCGAACGCGGTCCTTGTTCGCGTCAGGATTGATCAACTCCATGCTCGTACTTTGTGAAAATACAACGCTGCTCGCCAGTCCATCCTTGTTTTGAGCTCGCTGTGCCAACTGTGCCGCTCGCTTTCGGGAAGCTTTCGTGTTGGCCTGTCGCATCTTTCGTGTTTCCGTCGTCTTTCGAATGTTCCCCCCACTGTCTGCGGAATCCAATAGACCCATGGTAATGCCCATGGCGTCATCTCCATACTCACCTTGTGCGCTGGAAAAGGCACGTGTGTTGGCCTTTTTCATGAGAGACGTTTCTTCGAATCGTTCCTTCCATCGACGCATACGTTTACCCCCACGACGCTTTTTGACCTCCAAATCGGGCCTGTGGAAGAAACAAACAACAAAAAGCAAAAATTAGAACATGCTGGATTGAATACAAAACGCAAGTGGCGTCGTCGGTGTCCCAACTTTGAGTGGTTGTACACAACACTCCTGGTTCTTCCAACAGCGATTGAATCTAGCAGACAACAATGCTACCCTCCAACAGCAACCACATGTCCACATAATATGGAATGCCGCTGCTGCAGAGAGCAATCAATGATGACAGGTGTCTTCGCTCGCTGAAGGAAAAACAGTTGAGACCACGTGCTCCAACAAACATTTTTTGGGCACCAAACAAACAATCAACAAAAACGACAACTTACTTTGGTAAAGCCTTCAATACGGGTGCCTTGTCAGGTTCTTGTAACTTTTCGAACTTTTGTTCCAGTTCATGCCGTAATTGAAGCCCCGTCGAAGCACTGCGAGGTCGACCCGTATCGACATTGACAAAGTCAAATCGTGCCGCCAATGCCAGCTTGGCAGCGACCACCTTGAGTGCCTTTTTCTGCAAGGGCTTGGGTGTATTGCGAACGAGATCACATTCCGCCAAAAGGCCCACATGCTGCTTCGTATTGGCAGCCGACAAGCCCGCACGAGATGCACTGTTTTGCTTGACTTGTCCCAGAACTTGCAAGTTGCAGGCCGGAATCTTGGTGAGTTCGGCCAGGCCTCCAGCGAGTCCCAGCAACTTGGCAGCCGTCGAAGGTCCAATCAGAGCACAAATACTGGGAGCCAAGGCTTCCATACTTTGTTCTACAAAGTCTACCAATTCCGTTTGGACCTGTAAGAGTTCATTCATATAATGAATAAGGTCATCGACTCGAGCCAATTCCGCCGCCGTCAGAGGCCGCCCCGAAGTCGTACTGCCCGAAACCGAAATAGTAATGATTTGATTCGAGTTAAGAATCTCATTCAATTCATCATTGACCTTGGTCAAATCCATTTCGTTTCCTATGCAACGAACGGCATTTTTGTACTGCACATAATTCGGCAATAACTCTTCCAACTCGGGAAACTTGGGCTTGTAGGCAGTCGCCAAAGCTCCATGGGCCCGACCGAGTTCTTCAGCAATAGCTGCCAAGTGTTTGTTGGACTGAACGACGAGCTGATGATCTTCTTCTTGTTGCTCTTTCGAGTCGTTGTGTTTCATGTCGTCGGCTGCCGCCCGCTGTTTGGCCTCGAGGCGCAGACGAACTCGGCGAAGATGCTTTTGTAAATTGCGGTTTTCTAAAAAGACTCTGGAAATGAGCGAAGAATTCGATGAAGCCACTGCCGGAGGCTTCGAATCGTCTTTGTCCTCGGCAAACTCGGGCATGCCTGCATTTCCACCACTGTTGCTGGGTGCCGCATCGGCAGGCTCCTGCTGCTCTTCATCTTCGTCGTCGTCCGAACCAAGGTCATCCAAATCATCCAACAGGGTATCCGCGAGGGTAGCAGTGGCCTCCATGGTGCTCCTATAGATGTATAGACTGTAGTTGCTTACTCGGGTGCTCTAGATGGCAAAAGTGATGTCCGCGTTTGAAAACTATGTGGGGTGATGATGTCGATGAGGATGAGGATGGACGCTGGCTGTATCTCACGTACTATGCGCTTCCACGCGATTGGTGATGCGCGGGGGTTGTTACCCCACTCCCCAACGGGCGTACCATGTCTTTCCGCCGGCAAATAGTGGGTTCAAAAGAGCCTTGTGAAAAAGGCCGAGCCCAAAAGGCCTGCTGATGCGCAAGGAGGTTTTGATGGGAGTCGGAATAGTCAAAGACTCGAATCTACTACGCATTTTTGGGATGCGGCGGCGAGAGTCTCGTTTCCATTTCATGGATTGGGGCATTGAAAGTCTCGCAATGGCAGTAGGACCTAATTCTACTGGCATACACATGATAACGTCGTTCTTGGAGTAGCTCGTTGTGTTGTCGATTGTGGAACAGTCAGTCAGCTCTCGAATGATGACGATTTTCGCGCTTTCTTCCGCGGCCATACATATGCTGCCGATTGAAATTTTCAGCGTCCAACCAGGGCATACCAAAATAGATCCTTTGTCAGACGAGGAGCAGTGAAAATATTCAAGGATGACGATTGTCGCGTATCCTTCCGTGGCAAGGGGCAGAAATTCTACAAAGTGAAATTTTCAGCGTCCAACCACACCATACCACGAGTAGCTCTTTGTCAGACGAGGAGCAGTGAAAATATTCAAGGATGACGATTGTCGCGTATCCTTCCGTGGCAACGGGCAGAAGTTCCGGCCATTGAAATTTTCAGCATCCAACCACACTATACCACGAGTACGTAGATCCTTTGTCAGATGAGAAACAGTACGGAGCTGCTGCTGCGAAGTTGACTGTATGGTCTCCGCCATTCATTAAACGGTCCGTGGTGTCCTCGGTGGAACCAGTTACTATGTTTTTGTCTTCGGTTCACCCAAAGGCAATTCAAAATTTGGACGATGAACATTGGTGGCTCCTTAGAAAATGCCGGGAGCTTTGTGATGGTTGGAAAGCAAGAACTTCCATCAAGCTTGCTTCCGTTCCCTCGTTCGAGAAGGATGGGGCCATTTTGACAGTGCGAGACATTGAAACTCTACAACAAATGGTGCAAGTCGACTTTGTGGCTTCCATCAAGAAGGAATTAGAAATGAAACCCACATCCGAAGGTAACAACGCTCGGCCCTTTGATATATACATAACCTACGCCAAATGGGCGAAGCATGGATCTATTCTGGTGTGTCTGCCATTTGATAATTCACTATATTGGTGGAATGGCAAGTCGAGCGAAGATGGAGGAATCTGGTGGCCAGTGAAATCATCGTCTGGGGTTAAGAATCGTCTACCAGGTCGAAAGATCACCAACATTATGGGTACTGTCCGGATTCTACAAGGTCTAAAAACAGCCAGATTGGCTTGCAATAATTCTACTACACAAGATCACGAGCAGCACAATCTGGTTCGCTGGACCATGAACCGAGAGCAGATCGTATCCGTCCCCGATATTGTTCGAAGGAGTACCAGCACGACCAGTGGTCCAATCCTGGATGATGCTGTCGTTACAGATCTGAACACATCCCAGCGTCAAGCGGTCGTGGCAGTGGCATCGTTCCAAAGTGGGTTCTTGTGCATTCAAGGGCCTCCGGGAACTGGAAAGACCAGCACCATGGTAGGAATGATTTTGACAATACTCCAAGGCGGCGGCTCCGCAATTGTCACTGCGCCTTCCAATGCTGCCGTTGCCAATGTGGCCTTGAAGCTCTACTCGACAGGGCGCGTGCCCTATGGTGAAATGGTCGTCTATGGAAATAACTGCGACAAGTCGGTTCACTTCCTTCACCCCATGTATCGTAGTATTTGCTTTCAACAATTTTTGAAAAAACTTGGCATTGGGCCGATCGTTAGAAAGAAAATGAAACTTTCCAAAAGCGCGCTGGCAGCAATGAACGTTATGGTACGTTGGCTGCACCTGGACGAGACCAAGCAGTGGTCCATTGATGATCTCCAGGAGCAGTGCCCGTTTGTGGAAGTGAATGGGTCTTCTCCCACAAAAACAGGGCGAGATACGATCGAGGAATTGATATCACAAGCCAAGGTTGTATTTTGCACCTTGAATAGTTCGGGTTCAGCGGTGGTGCGAAAGGCAGTTTCTGAAAAGATTCAAACATTTATGCTGGACGAAGGGGGGCAGTGCAGTGAAGCGGAGTTCTTTCTCGCCGTTACCTTTCCAGGTATCAAACGAGTTGTTGTTATGGGCGACCCCAAGCAACTTCCACCTACAGTTATTGCAGAACAATGTTTGGCAGCTGGTTATGGAAACTCGTTCCTTGGTCAAATCTACAAGTCCCGTCAAGAGAGTGTGCATTTGCTGGACACTCAGTACCGCATGGACCCTAAGATTCTTTCGTTCCCCAACCAGCGTTTTTACAACAATCTCATTCAGTGCGGGGGAAACATCACGAGAAGGAGTCCAGATGTCGTTACCCCATTTTGCTTTATAGACACCACTGGGCTCGGACGAGAGAAAAAGGTCGAAAAGTCTTGGCAAAATGAGCACGAGATCGCTGTCATCAACACCTTACTTCAGACGGACGAGGATGTGAAGCGCCTACTTTGCGCTCACGACAAGATTCAACCAAAGATTATCATCGTTACTCCCTACAAAGCACAGGTGAGGATTTTGCAGGAACGCGTTATCCTGCCAAAAAATTGCAAGGCCCTGCTTTTGATATCTTGCCATACCCCACAGAGACGCATAAATAGTTTAGTCCTTTTAGTCACATACGTTGGTAGTCTTAGTAGTCATAGACGAACAGCGTCGTCCGTTGTACGGATGACGTACAGACGGCTAACGGACACGAACGCGAACGAACGATGACGTCGTCGCTGACGGCGCACCGACGCAGCGATCAAAGGAGTCGCAGCGTTACACATGGAAGCGCTCTGTAGTGTATTGCATAGTAACATTCGACTAACTCATAGAGTCCCTTGCCAACGGCATGCCTACAATCTAAGTAGTAAATATTCATCGCCCAATAGAGGAGATGTATTTAGGGCAAGGAAATAATTCAGACCATGGGTATCGAGGAGTCGTAGCTAGCCAAGACTTGGGACGCCTAGTTACAGGCGACGCTATCGGCGAATCGACATATTCGAATAGATAAATATATGCGCGTTATTTACGCGCAGGGAGAGTCGTTCACAAAATGAACGACCGGTCGCAAATATTTGAAAGACAAAAATCTTTCCTCTCGTCAATCTTGTTGTTGGAAGTCAAGCGATAGAACATAACATAGGTCTCACAATTACAATTGTCTTTATTTCTTTATCGTCACCCCCGGGATAGGGCACAGTTTTAAAACTCCCGTCTAGGTTATGAAGACGGCCTACAACAACCACGAGTACGCCAAGAAGGTTGCGTTTTTGTTGACGCAAGCGGCGCATGTTAACCCTCCGCCGATTCCGTTCCGCCGTGAGAAACCGAAGGAGGACGACGAGATCGTTGGAGAGGACGAGAAGGTCAAGAAAATCAAGATCAAGCTCGACCCCAAGGACAAGGACTCGGAAGAGTTCGAAACCCGCTGCTTTATCTTCGAGAACGGCGACGCGGAGCGATGGGCCAAGTGGAGGATCCAGTTCGAGGAACTCATTCGCGATGTTCCCCTGGACACCGGCGATAAGAAGATCAAGTACGCCCAGATGCTTTTGGGTGGAACGGCAAGGGAGAAGTTCACGAACAAGGTGGCGGACCTGCGATTCAACAACGAAGAGATGCGACCTGAAGACACGTTCAACGAGACGATCCAAACGATGTCGCGAGACTACTTTGGGTCGGAACACGCCTATCGCAGGCAAAAACAATATCTACGCTACCATGTTTTTATGATGGAGATGTCCCTAGCCGACTTCCGCGCCGAGCTCCTACGACAAAACAGGATGTTGGCCCACTTTCCGATCCCTGAAGACAAAACGACATGTGAGCCGTTCGACGATGACGAGCTCGTGGAAATACTTGATCGGGCGAAGAGGATTGAGTGGCAGAGAGACCTACTCACCTCTAACATCGACCCTTTCAGTATGAGGCTCGATGAGTACTACAAGTACCTCGAGAAGCTCGAAGCCAAGCACGTCTTTGACGATGCGATGCGGCAAGAGAAAAAGAACAAAGAAAAGAAAAAAGAAGCCGGCAAGTCCGACAGCGAAAGCAAGGACGGCGGCAAGAAACGAAAGTGAGGAAAAGACCGCAAAAAGGGCGAGAAGGGGGACCGAAAGGAACCCTGTAAGCATTGCGGCAGGTTCCATCCGGCCCCTGACGACAAGTGTTGGAGTCTCCCTGGCAATGCCAAAGACCGTCCGAACAAGCGTCCGAGAGGCAACGGTGAGAACATGTTTTCGGCGCTCCAAATGGAGACGGTCGTCAAAGCCCTCGCCAAGAAACAGTCTAAGAAAGACAAAGGTAAAGAAAGAACCAAAAGGCAAGTAAGCTTCCAGCTGCACAAACAGGCAGATAGTAGCAGTAATGAAAGTAGCGATTCTGATAGCGACTACATGGACTACAATAGCGAAAATGAGCATAGTTTTGCTATTCGAACGTCACGCCCTGGAATAGAGCCGAATAGGGAAATTGCCAGGCGGCTAACTACAGAAATAGTCGTCGAAGCTTTAAATCCTAGAGGTGAATCCTACGTCCTTAGAACTCTTCTAGATACGGGTACTAGTCGTTCCATCGTTCTTAAGAACTTTGTGACGCTTAGCCAGCTCGTTCCTACTGGAAAACGAGTTACTACTTGGACGACTATGGGCGGCAAATTCAAGACGGACAAAGTCGCAAAGATACGCTTCAGAATCCCCGAACTCTCGACTAGCAAGGAAATTCATTGGCCATGTCACGTCGACGAGCATACAGATCGCGAAGATTCACCCTACGACCTGATTCTAGGACTTGACCTATTAGCCGAATTGAAGTTTGTACTCGATTTTGAGAAACGAACGGTTCGATGGGGCGATAGCGAAGTCGAGATGAAGGAACGTGGTGTTGTGACGGATCCAGAGGCCCTACAGCTTCTGTACGAGATGTCTCAAGACGCCCCCGTTATCCAAGCGGCGGAAGAACGACAAGCTAAGATCCTTGACGCCGACTACTCCAAAGTCGAGATGGAAGAGTTCGTTGACTCACTCGACTACCTAACTAAGGAGCAACGAGCGGAGCTACTAGCCGAACTGAAGCAGCACCCCACACTATTCGGTGGAGGATTAGGTAAACTTAAAATAGATCCAATTCGTCTAGAGTTAAAAGAAGGAGCAAAGCCGTATCATGCAAAGCCATTCGGCATTCCTCATGCGTACGAACAAACGACGCGAAAAGAGATCGAACGATTCGAAAAACTTGGAATCTGGAAGCGTGTCAACCAATCCACATGGACGGCCGGCACGTTCATTCAACCGAAGAAAACGGGCGATGTGCGCGTACTTACGGATTTTCGGAAACTCAACGAATATCTTGTGCGCAAGCCGCACCCACTGCCAAAGATCAATGAGTTATTGCAAAAACTCCAGGGCTTTAAATGGGCAACGGCTATTGACCTCAGTATGGGCTATTACCACATTCCAATGGATAAGTACAGCCAAGGCCTCCTTGGTACTGTAATGCCGTGGGGCTTATATCAGTACCAGGTGCTGCCGATGGGTATATCCAATGCCCCTGATATTTTCCAAAGTATCATGATGCGTCTCCTTGGTGACCTGGAGTACGTACAAGTGTACATGGACGATATCTTGATAACGAGCAAAGGCACATTTAGCGACCACGTCGCCAAGCTCAAAGAGGTCCTCGCACGACTCGAACAAGCCGGTTTCCGCGCTAACGTCCGCAAATGCAAATGCAAATTTGCTGCCGACCGCGTTGAGTACCTCGGCTACGAGATCTCCCGTGACGGTATCCATCCCCAACCTAAGAAAGTGGAAGCGATACTAAAGATGCAGCCGCCGCGAACGAAGCGACAACTGAGACGTTTCTTAGGCATGGTAAATTACTACCGTGATATGTGGCGGAAGCGATCGCACATACTAGCGCCGCTAACGGCGTTGTGTTCCAAGTCAGTCCCGTGGAAATGGACTCCCGAATGTAATGAATCATTCGAATCGATTAAGCGAGCAGTAGCGCGAGAGACGCTGTTGAACTTCCCCGACTTCAATAAAGAATTCCACATATATACGGATGCTAGCGATTATCAATTGGGCGCCGTAATTATGCAAGATGGCAAGCCATTGGCGTTCTATAGTCGGAAGTTGAACTCCGCCCAGAAGAATTATACGACAGGCGAACAGGAACTGCTAAGTATAGTTGAAACGCTTAAGGAATTTAGGAATATTCTCCTTGGTCAAAAGCTGGTAGTACACACGGACCACCTAAATATTCTGTACAACAAGATGCCGAGTTCCCGAGTGGTTCGCTGGCGTCTCCTGTTGGAAGAGTACGGTGCTAAGTTCGTGCATGTCAAAGGCGAAGACAACGTAGTCGCGGACACACTGTCGCGACACCCGAATAGTGACCCAGACGACGAGTCAGCAGAGGATGTTCCCATTGGGAAACAAATGTCGTACTGTATGGCGCATCACCCAATTGATGACGACGACTACGAGATCTCCTATGCAGACCTCGTGACCGCGGAAGATATCGCGGCCGAAGAAGGATTCGCACTGAGTCCGAAGGTAGTAGCCTACTACCAAAACAAAGACCTCGATCTAATGCGAAAAGCCAGACGAGCTCCCTCCATCTAGACCCCTGATAAAAGCCCCCGCCTTGCCCCAGCCATAATTTCCCCCAAATACAGCCTAAGGACCCCCAATACTGTCTTATTGCGCCCCTCCATGCCAGCAAGTGCATTCCTTAGGGTAACTGCACTATTGCCCATCGGGATGCATCTATATTCTCCCATGCCAATATTTAGACTGGTAGTGCCCTTCATACACTGCCTGTGCCCTACTTAAACTGTAAACGTTCTCCATAAACTACAAATACCAGTGATAAATTGTCATTACATTTATATAGTGGAAACCCTCTAAATAAACTCAATATAGCCTGTACACTCCACTGAAAATCCTGGAAACTCAGAAACTTCAACTTGAACTTAGGGCAGGCAATTTATTTACAGAAAAATCAATTATGAAAAGAGAACACTACCTATACTCTATTCGAGATGCATTTGTAAATGGATATCCATTCTACACAAGTGTAAGTAGCAATTGTACACCTTCCTCGAGTTCTCATTCTGCACCCACGGAGGATAATTGTAGCACCCACATGGGAATGTTAGGAGAAACTTTTCACTCCCAAAATTCTTCTACCAGTTCCCAGATACCACTTTTACTGTACATTCACTGCATATATACCCAGGCAGCAGCTGCAACACTATGGGGCTGCATCCATCTTCTTTCACCCCAATGAAAAAGTAGGGGTGCACACTTTGCATAAGTTGTCTTGCAGCTCCCAACACCCCACTTCCCTGGCATGTGGTCACCATCCTTCGAGACCATGCCATTGACCCCTATTGCTCAGAGGCCAGTTTCTTCTGCCACAGTACAACTTCTCCGTAGCATTTTTGTGTAGAAACTCCTGAACAAGCGCCCACTTGCAAGTTTCCCACCCATATGGCTACTGAGAAGTTGTACCACCAAGCAATCCACACTGCAACTAATGACAGGGGCCGGGAAAAGCAACAACATTCCCACCGAAAGCAATTGTTTGAGCTGATCTTGCTGTTACTACCATGCCAAAGCATCGCAACCACATTAGAAACCACATTGATTCCCTGGCAACGACTGCAGTGATCAATATGGGGGGAGTGCCAGGCCTCTTGCGTTCATTTTCCCCCATCAAGCCCACCGAAAGAGCTGCAATTTCCTCCAAGGCTGCAAGAACCAAGGAATCATTGCGGCTTCTTCCTGCCCCAACTGATCCTTCCTCTGTGGAAAATAATATGAAGTCAATTGAACAATTTACTGTATCTGGTCAGACTATTCATTTGGGTGAAGCTGCTTCTCGGGGAGAAGTAGGAGAAGAAGAAGATGGAGGAAAAAGCAAGAAGATTGCAGCCATGCCTCCGAAGAATGCACATCACCTCATCACAGAGGGCCTCAATTTACATCTCCTTGAGGACCGTCCAAAACGCATGGTGGAGTCAACAACTAGCAAGATTGCTACATTCAAACACCTGGACAGGATGGAATACCATCCTTCCAATGCAATGTATGTCAGTATGATAATGTTATTCTCTCGGAAAAGAAGAGCACATTTCTTTGAGCAGGGGACTTATTTCTTGCACGCCTTTGCAGAAGAAATGCAATGCACCTTCACTCGTCTGGTATACCTGCGATCCTGGGTTGCATTTGCTAGTAGTGGCAACTGCTACAAGATAGAGTATAGGAGACTCTCATCTTCGGTGGCAGAGCTTGATCCCAAATTGAAAACAAACTTCCATCGAGCCCACGGAATGTTAGAATATATTCTAAGGCAGATGGACCGAGATCATTTGGAGCTGCCTTATGACCAGGAACAGCAGTTTCACAAGAAGTTTAGTCAAACTATTGGTAAGTTTCAAATTGTTGCTCCCCGTATTTCATATTCTACTTTCTAATTCTTTGCTTTTGTCCAGTTAAAACTAGACGACACTACACAAAGGAACTTTCCAAAAAGGAACAGAGTCGTCCCAAAGCATCAAAAGACCCCTCTCCTGATAATGACGCGACCACAGCTGAAGCCAAAGAACTTGCTGAAAAGTACGGAGAGTTGGAGGCCAGCTCCAAATCCTCAGCAGCCCGGAACATCCGATTGAACGACTACATGGCACTCAATTCCATACTTGGTCGTCTGGTCACCTTCCTTCGTGCATTCCAGCCTTGCCTCTCTGTTGTTGTATTCATTTTTTCCAGAGTCGTTACCGGCAATATGAAGAAATGCCCCAACTTTTACGAGAAACTCTTCTTGGTGATCTTCAGTCGGTGTTCCACCAAGCGCATGATGTTCGAAGGGGCACAAACTCTTCTCTATACTTTCTATAGTATTCAAAGAATCCAAGACAACATTCATTTGCCCGAAGGTTGGCTCGTCAACCCAGACCGTTGCCTACCTGATGCAGAGGAGCTTGCCCAAAACACATCAAAAATGCGGTACCAGGAAGAAATGCTTGCAACCTTTCACAAGGCATTTGGTGGCAAGAGCCGTTTCCCCAAGTGCCCATCCGATGATCAGAAGCTGATTGGAATGCGGGTGATGGTTTTTGTCGAGCTGACAAAGCTTGAGGATGCAACTGTTGCTGGACAAAAGAGGAAAAAGTTTCAGAGCAAAACAGCAACGTATCGGAATGTTAGTACCCCTGTTGAAGACATGCAGCAAGATCTTGCTCGCTGTCACTCTTCCATGCCCAAACCCTCGGCAAAGGCCATGGAGTCAATGAAAAACTCACGGTCACTTTTGGATGGGCCACTGGCAAAAGAACTGCCTCAATTGATCCGGGGAGCCAATGAACTGCCAAGTGCTAATCCACTTCCAAACAAAGAGCCCGTAGCTTTGGAATTGCTTATTCACCAAAATGCCACATGCAATGATATCGAGTCCCTCTGTATTGCAACCCTTGATGAATGTCGAAGCTTGGATTCAAGATTGATCCTCGAATTTGGTGACTACACTCTTGTGCTCCGTCATCCTCCCCTGGATTTTTATTTGACTTGGGGATTGCACCGTGTCTTCCATCATTACGAAAACCTTGGCCCAGTTCCATATGAGAAGCGTCTGCCAATCATTCGGGACAAGCCAATACTGTCCATTCCGGACACTGGAGGCTTCCATAAAAGCCCAGATGTATCATTTGCTGTTGTCCGACCAGGAAATGACATCTTCAACGAGTCCTTTACACCTGAGGTCTTCAAGGCGGATCATGTTCGCATTATCAAGTTTATTATGCGTCATGGCAAGGCTGATGCAACACGGTCTGGTGGCTGGCGATTTGAATTTGGGTGTGCGGGAAATTCCTTCGAGAAGGATGTTAACAACTACATCCGACCACGTACATTGGTGGGATTCAGGGTATTTCTGGAAGATGATGGCGACATTGTATTAGAGTGGCTGGGCCGCATGATGAGTGCAATGTCTCGCTGCATGGGGAGACTGACATCAGATCTTGGCAAGCCGAAGTATCTAAACTACCGTCGGTACAGAGAGTATGCATTGGAGATGGCAAAGAAGTGCTTTGCTCAAGATTGGGAAATGGAGCACCTGGGTGTACAACTACTAAACGAAACGGATGGACAGACTGGCTTTGGTCATGAGGATGGCCAGAATGACCCCCGTGCATCGACTGACCGTTGCTGTTGTGTGGTAAGTGGGTGCTAGCCGATTGATCAATGTGACAGGATTCTAAGTCTTCGTGTTGTTGTCTGTATGCCACAGGCCATGAAGCTTGTTGATAACAATGGAAGTATATACTCCCTCAAATTGATTGGCTCATTTCGTCGAAAAATAGGAGACTATTATTCGGTTGCCATGTCAAAGGTCGAAGGGATTCTTGCAAACGTGAAGACCCAAATTGCTGCTGTTGATCAGTGTTATCGCCGCCTGGCGGACCATCGTCAAGGGAGCATCCGCACTATGGAAGTCCCAACTTGGGCCAACATATCAGATATGTTTTTTGATGAGTACTCTGGTTGGCCGGAAGCAACAATGATTGGGAAGAACAATGATATTCCTCATCAGTTCATTGAGTTGCTTACAGGTCCACGACATCTCTGGTCTTCAACAGCCTACAGTGCAATCTACCGCATGTCACCATTCATGACTGAACGAGGGATGGTGGAGATGATGATTGTGGCAGGTTGGCAAGACAACTATCATCATTTCTATGAGGTTACACAGAGAATGCAGATGAACCAGCCATGGTCCCCGGCATACGAGTTTGACCGAGTTGCTTATGATTGCTTTTGCTGTCCAGGGATGGAAGAAGGCCAATATCTGAATGGAGGACAAGACCCACGTTTTAGTCGATCACATGTCGCCTTTCGAAGTATCTTCGGGAAATACGATGACCCAGAAGACAGTCCCCAGAGACAAAAACTATCGGCACTTGTTGACATTATTCTTGAGGGATGCAATTGGCTGAACCAATTCATTGAAGCAGGCAATCGACTGGGATACACCGAAGTGAAGGAATTTTACTCAACAACAAAGAAGAAAATGACCGATGTGGGACCATGTCAGCTAGCAGAATTCCGTCTGATGATCATCTTCAACGGTCTTGCAATGTTGCTTGTGCGTCTGCATTCAAGTGCTTCCCTCTGCAGTCTCTGTCAACCCCTTCCTGGGTGCGGATCCTGGGACCATCTGATTGAACAGGGAATCCCTCCTGAAAGGATTCCTGATGTTTTGGAAGATTTGCAACGTGAGCTTTCAGCTGTGGTCAAGAGGGAAATCTGCCATGATGAACTGGAGACTGCACTTTGTGAGTCCAAGCCAAACCGCTTGCTACAGAAGAAGGACATCATTGTCAAAGGACAGTCGATTTTTGATTGGGACTTGGAGGGACGGTCACGCATGAAAGCATTTGGCAGGGTTGAGTGGGAGCCGGTGAAAATATTATTCAAGAAATTCTAGGTACTTTTGTAAGTTTGTTATTGCATTGTGATGGATTACTTCCATCTATTTTCATCAAGGATGTTGAGTGCCCAAGACTTTCTGTCATATGTCTCATCAACAACGTATTTGCGCTGCTCTTCTACACAGGTGGGTTCAGTCGGAATACATTCTCCTTTCTTTGTTTGGAAGTGTTCGAAGGCATACACGCATTGTAGTAAATGCTCCATTGGTATAACGGAGAGCTTGGGTAAGTGCGAATCAGGATGGAATGGCAATGACCACCTGGCACTTATGTTCGTCTCTTCCTTTCTTTCAGCAGCAGTTGTTGCTTTCGTTTTCCAGACAATGGCAAAGGGATTGCCCTCCACTTGATATAAGAGACAAACCTTGGCAACCCTGTAGTCCATGTCGTTGGCTCCAACATGACACCAGTCATAGTACTCGCCAAGTTTGTCGTAATGTTCGGCTGCCCGTACCAAGTGGTGACTGCCTTCTTCATTGATTTTGATACGTACTTCCTTGTAGATATCAAGTGTCAAGCGGGCATTGCCATGGTATGTGGAGACGACCTCTAGAAGATGAATGCTAAGCTGGTTCTCACATGTCTCTCCAGGTTGTTCCGATTCTTTTCCATATGAATCCAGGCACTGCAGTTGTTTGGTTCCTGTATGAAAGCGATAATGACATTCCTTTCTGGTGAATTCCCATTTACCCTTGTTTACAACTTTTGGCGGTTTTGCAATCTTGCCATCTTTGTTCATTATTCGGAGCGTGTTATCCAACATTAAAAAGTCACTGACTCGATCCGCCGTTTGAACAATGAAGACTCGTTCCCCACACTTCCGTGCCGTCTTGCTGACAGACTTGGCCCATCTCTTCAGTCCTCTCTCACCTTTTGATGCATCATAGTTCATTGGGCTACCATACTCTTGTGTATCACGAGCCAAATGGGCATGAGAATGGGCCTTGCATATTTTGAAGTCGCATGTCTGGTCACCACGATATATGACTGAAGTCACATCAACCATGATCTCATTGACCACCCCTTGCATCCTGGAGAAGTTGCTCTGAAGCTTGTTCTCAAGCATATGGTGCTCGTGCACAATGCCATAGAAGCAGAGTAGTTTGCCAATTACTTTCCTGAAAGTGGTGACATCAGTCAATATTGCTGATGTCTCACCACGATTATGGATGATGGGTCTGTCTTCATAATGTTTACAGCAATTCACCTCGATGGTAGGCTTGGGTCTTCTCTTCCATTTACGGTCATCAGTCCGATGGCGTAAATTTTGGTAAAGATGAAAGGCCACCCTCTGTTCACACGACCTTTCTTCTACTACCAGGTGACACAACAAAGAAAGATCAAGACTTTGTGCTGATTCACGGATGTCTTCATTGTCCTTTTGTCGAGTTGCCAGGTCCCAAACTGAGGAAATCAAATATTCAGTTTGTACTTCATCTAATGGACAATCTGGATTGACGACAAAGGCCAATCCCAGAAGGTTGAGATCTTTTGTGATTTCATTGATTGTCTTCTTTGTACGGGGGATTTGGATGTTAATTGGATTGTCATTTTTCTTCCCGTTGCTTGAACGGGCTTTTTCTGCAGCCTTTTCTGCAGCCACCTGTCTTCGCACATCCTTGAAAAAGTGTTTGTCCCCAAACTTGGGAAACCCGCACGAATCCTTACTTTCGCATTCACTGTACAGTTTCAGTTGACGCAGAAGACTAGCCTGGTAAATCCTCTCAAGTCTTTCAGTTCCAAGTGAAAGGTATAATGCATGCAGTAGCCCAATGCGCTCTGTTGATGTCAGCAAGGTACAGTTACTGAATCCGGGTGAAAATTTCCCACGAGGGAAATCATAGCGTCTGGATGATCGCTTTGCAAAATCCTCACGCATTATCTTTTCAACTTGCTTTGCCTCACCTGGCTTCAAATGCCCAAACGCCACCTGTAAGACATAGTCGACAACACCAGAACAATGGTAGTGCATGGGATCATCAAGTGTGGCACGGTATATTCCATTTTTATTTGACCCAAATGAAATGGAATGCCAGGCATTCTTAATTGGATGGAGCGAGTATGTCTTTTCAAGGACATCCTTGGCAATGGCTGATCGTCGAGTGAGCAACTTCTGAAGTCTGGCACGGAGCAACTTGGTTTGACGGACTTCGGGTGACCGGGGGGTCCCATTGAGTGGTAAAGGGTACGTCTGTTCGACAACAATAGAACCTTTATCATCCCCCTGCTCAATGATCTTGAGAAGTTGCTTGACTATTGTCACATCAAGGTCGTGACATATGTGGTCGTGGGAAAAAACATCTGCATTCATGAATGATGTCATACAGGAGCGGTGAAGCCGAGCAGCTCCAGATCCATTGTTTGCTTTCCTAGCACAGTGCTTATCTTGTGATTCTTGGTCACCCATGAGATAGGCTACTTCCAAAATGAGCCGAACATTTACCCTTGAGCCAAAAAGAGTTACATCTCTCAGCAAGGGTGGTTGCCTCTGGAGAGTTGCCACGTCTGAAAGAATAGCGGAGATGCATTCATGGTATCGCTTCAGGTTTGTAGTCCCATCATCCTTTGGATGAGTGTAACTTGGGACAAATCCCAGGTGGCGCCAGGCATCATCCTTCTCTCTTACGCTCTGCCTCAAAGTTGCAAGTGTGAACATCATTGGTTCAAGGGTGTATGCACCTTCCATTGCACCCACACCTGTCTTATCAATGTAGAAGATTAATGGTGTCAACCAGTTGAAGTAAGTTGTGTTGGTGGCCGGGTCTGTATAAACTGCATTTTGATAACCAATCTTCTTCTCATACGTATCCTTATACCATTTTGCACCAAGTACCTCTTCCAAACCCTCGTGTTCAGGTGGAATGTATTGATGAAATCTGATGTTTGGTTCGGAATTGACAACAGCATGCTCTATTTTCTGAAAATACAGGGATGATAGAAGATCTTTCAGTTGGTCAAGTAGACTATACTTGGGTACAAGAAGTTTAGACTCGGTAAGCAGAAGAGCTGCTCTCAGATGGGGTACTTTCTTCCGAAGCGACTCCATGAAGTTCTGACGAGATGGCACCTTCAGAATGTTAAATCCGTTTGCCGCATGCTTCTTCAAAATTTGCAAAAAGTCGTCAAGAAAGCCGATGGAGGTACCAGCACGGAAACATGCTTGGATCATGTCAGCCATTGCATGATCAGTAACCGAGAACTGGGTATTAGGAAGCCCCTCAGCCTCCTTGTCTGCCACAACCAGAATTGGCTGAAGATGGTTTAGGTCTGCATTGGTGGGAATGTCGTACTGGTTGGCTAGATCGTGTTGTGTGGTTTCTTGGCATTCTTCTCCGTTCTGGGTGTGGTTATTGTCTTCTTCCTCAGACAAGTCTGCAAGCACTTTGTCAGTATTCAGCAAAGTCACGAGTGTGGTGGGATCAATGGGAGTGGCGTTGTCATATGAGACTTGCACCAATACAGGATCATTGCAAGAAGAACGTTCCGGAGCATTGACTGTATCTGCTGCAACCGAATTCAAGCTTGAAACACAAATTTGACCATGGCGGCGAGCAATCTTGGATAACCCTGTTTCGTAGGCAGATGGAATACCATATCGCCATTTGCGTATGGTCATGGTTGAGTGATGGCAGAGGTATAAAATAGAATGCCAAGACAATAGGTAAGCAAAAAAGATTGCCCAAAAGAGAGATGGCATATTGGCTTACAACTTTGTTCCAGGTCGTGCCAGTTTACCAGGAGATTTTGAAATTTAACCTGCCTATTTAGAAATGGAGGGGAGGGATGGTGCAATTGAATTTTGAACTGATAGACAGCAATTGGGCTGCAAGAGTTTGACGAGAGGGGCTGGGGTCTTGTGGCATTGGGTTGCTGATGGTGGGATGGATTCAAAACTATACATTGAGGAAAAATGTATTGGGAAGGCCGGCGTGAAAATTGAGGGGAGAGTATGAGTGTGTTGGGGGGCAGGCGTGTCTGAACGGAAAAAAGTAATTTGAATCGAGATTGCAAGTCAAATTTGCATGAACAGGTTCTCGACATAAATTGAAAATGAATGAAAATAATCCAAATCAACAACTGGAAGTGCAAGATGCGGACCTTGCCATCCTGAAGAGGTGGGTAAGAGAAGAGCTCTTTGATGAAGTGAAAATTGTGTACAATGCTAGTGAATTGGAGGTTGAAAAAGATTTGTATTGGATGTTCATCAAAGCGTGCAAGGACAAATTGCTGGGTTTGAAAGGATTGCCTGGTGAAGCAAACAAACAGCTGCGGAAAATGTATGTCAACATGTTGTGGAGAGAGGCAAACAAACCAAAGGTCAACCTGGTGACAGATGGTATCTCTACCCGTAGGAGCACAGTGTATACGGCAATGTCAAATAAATTTTCAGGTGAGAAGAGGATGAGGAGCATCAGATTGCAAGATTGAGGCAAAACTCATCAGTCTATTGGAATCACATGACAAAGAATTAGCAGATTTTTGTGCTTCAAACAATACTGTCTTTCCTTCCCTTGGAGCTCTCACAGACGGACCAAAACTGCCAACCATCTACTTTGTCTTCTATGATTGCTTTGTCAAGGCTTGCCTGGGGGAATCCAAGTGGAGGTGCATGTGCTTGGATGAAAGTACCGACTGGAAGCCTCTGGTTCCATTGACAGAGGAGGCATTTGCCACTGTTGCTCTTCGCAACAACTACTTTGCTTGGCTGCTGGAGGCAAAGGAAAAGTTGAAGGGTAATCTTGTTACTGACTACGACAAGCCTTCTCTAATCAAGAACAAGAGAAACATCAATGTTACTTTGGTGAAGCGTGAATTTGATGTCTTGGAAAACATGTACCCTGACAATGAGGACAAGCCTACAGTGGTGTTCAAGGAAGGGGATGCTCTTTTCCCTGACATGCAGAAAGCCACTGCTCAGGCTCTGAAAGATCTGAGGGATTCCATTTCCCAAGATGAACGCACTAATTATGCTGAAGTACTCGAGGCCCTTGGGGAAGCAAACGCCACGGATGATACCAAGGAAAGGAACACAAAAAGGAGGAAGGTGATCAAAGGTTTACGACGTTACACCACCCCTAAGGATGGAGAAGCTAAGTTCAAGGGGTGGTCTCCAAGGGCAGCAACAGATATGGTATGGTTACGGAATATGCTGAAGAAATGTGAAGGTAATATGACACTGTTTGGTCAAGCATATCGTCAGGTTTACAGAGAAAGGAATGAACCAAGTAGAAGAGAGGAAAAGAAGGATGGAAAAGTCCCAGAGGAGACTGTGAAGGAATTGTGGGGGATTGTTGTTGAACGGGTAGAAGTCTAATCTCTAGTGGTAAATTGGTTTGGTATGGACATTGAACTGCTAGCCTCCTCTTTTACTCCCTTGGAATACAATTGTCATGATGGCATTTGATAGAGCATATAGTGCATTGCTGCTACTCAGAAAGCATGGCTTGTGGTATGAAGATCCGTATGTTGAGATTTGAAGTGGTGGGTTGCGTTTTGAACTGAGAGTGGCCGGCTTGACTGACTGCACGTGGGGGATTCTCAAATTGGTATCTGGTTCCATATATTCTAAATTAGGGACAGTAAACTGGTCTTTACCTGTATATAAACTGTGGGGCCAGGTTTATAAATTGATGCGTATGAATGGGGCAACCAATATAGGACCAAGCTCCGAGTGGTCAGCCAGGGGCCTAGATGTCTAAATACACTAAGATCAAACTAGAAGGTGTAGAGGTTTTAGCTAAGTACGGTAAAGTAGTAGTACCGGCTGCACTACAAGATAGGATAGTTGAAAGCTACCACGACTTGCTACAACACCCAGGCATGACCAGAATGGAAGCGACAATACGCCACGTATTCGATTGGCGAGGATTGCGAGAGAAAGTCGAGCAACACTGTCGCACATGTAAAATATGTCAGTTGACGAAGAAGCAACGGAAAGAGTATGGCCATCTGCCGCCGAAAGAGGCGGAGACAATACCATGGAAGCGCGTGAACGTAGACATGGTAGGACCGTATACCGTGCGAACTCCCAAAGGAGTGCGCGAGCTCTTAGCGATGACCATGATCGACCCAGTCACGGGTTGGTTCGAAATAGCACCACTGCCTAAACCTGATAGCTACGAGTGCCAGAAGGCATTCGACGCTTATTGGCTGGCGAGGTACCCGAGACCTCAACAAGTGGGCGTAGATAATGGTTCAACATTTAAACGCTACTTCAACGACTTATGTAAGAACTATGGCCTGGAGAGGAAGCCCTCCACAGAATACAATCCCCAAAGTAATGGCGTAATAGAGCGTGTACACCAAGTATTAGGAAACGCCTTACGTAATTTCGAACTAGAGGAACGTGAGCTCGACGAATCAAATCCATGGGATGAGTTCCTCACTGCCGCCGCCTTCGCGATTAGGAGTACACACCACACTACCCTACAGGCATCCCCAGTGCAGTTAGTGTTCGGCAGGGATATGTTTCTCCCAGTACAGTTTGTGGCAGACTGGGCGCGTATTAGGCTACGCAAGCAGAAGATCATTGATGCTTCTAACAAACGAGAGAATTCAAAGAGAATCCATCATCAGTACAATGTCGGCGATCGCGTGCTGCTCACTACACCCGGAAAGCTACCGAAAGTACGGAGTCCACGTACGGGACCCTACGACGTAGTGAATGTACATGACAATGGAACCGTGACCATTCAAAATGGCCCCGTACAGCAACGAGTTAACATCAGACGGATTACACCGTACTGGACAAAGTAACCGAACTGTTCCATAGGGAAGCGGGTGCCATACCCCACAGAGACGCATAAATAGTTTAGTCCTTTTAGTCACATACGTTGGTAGTCTTAGTAGTCATAGACGAACAGCGTCGTCCGTTGTACGGATGACGTACAGACGGCTAACGGACACGAACGCGAACGAACGATGACGTCGTCGCTGACGGCGCACCGACGCAGCGATCAAAGGAGTCGCAGCGTTACACATGGAAGCGCTCTGTAGTGTATTGCATAGTAACATTCGACTAACTCATAGAGTCCCTTGCCAACGGCATGCCTACAATCTAAGTAGTAAATATTCATTGCCCAATAGAGGAGATGTATTTAGGGCAAGGAAATAATTCAGACCATGGGTATCGAGGAGTCGTAGCTAGCCAAGACTTGGGACGCCTAGTTACAGGCGACGCTATCGGCGAATCGACATATTCGAATAGATAAATATATGCGCGTTATTTACGCGCAGGGAGAGTCGTTCACAAAATGAACGACCGGTCGCAAATATTTGAAAGACAAAAATCTTTCCTCTCGTCAATCTTGTTGTTGGAAGTCAAGCGATAGAACATAACATAGGTCTCACAATTACAATCGTCTTTATTTCTTTATCGTCACCCCCGGGATAGGGCATATCTACAGTTGATGCCTTCCAAGGACAGGAGGGTGACATTGTTGTTGTATCGACTGTTCGTACCGAGAAAGTGGGCTTTACCGATGATCCACAGCGACTCAATGTGGCGTTAACGCGTGCAAAGCGAATTTTGCGTGTGGTTGGTCATCGCTTGTTCTTTGAAACATTGTGCAATAAAACCTCCACCCTCAAAGCGCTTGTTGGACACGCAAGTCGTGATACCTCGTCCCTTCACAAACACACTCAAGCGCCTGTTGGACATGCCAGTCACGATACCTCATCCTTTCACAAGCACGCTCATGGTCGCTCGTCGCAGCAAATCAGAAGAAGCAAAGGAAAATGGAAGGGTGGCCACGGCGGACAGTCGCGAGGGTAGAGCTCATCTTTGAGCCTCGCCAAATATTACTCTACGACGGAACTACAGCCTTTAAGCTAGAAGGATATATACAAGTCCTAGTGGACCATACTATCTACTCTTTGGTCGGGTTTCATGCTCGATAAATAAGGACCTAGTAGAGGCTCGACTTGCTGTACGACCTCATTCTTGAGCTGCTGAAGTCTACAACTACTAGTACTATTAGGACTGCTTCCTTGCTGGCGGCGATGCCGTGCTGCTTCGGCAAGCAATAGGACTTGCCGAAAACACAAGAACGGTACTAGACTACTACTGCAAACCTTGTTCCAAACTTTACAGACTGCCGCCGGCAACTACCGGTAGAACTCGAGCCAGCTACCCTAATTTCTTCAAGCTACCGGTTGCTCCAAATAAGGTGCAGGTGTGCTCATGGATGGGTGGGCCGGCTCGTATCCAATCCGGGTGCGCCAGCTCGAAAAGTCCGGACCCTGTTTTCACGTGGAATGGACTACCACAGGCTACGAAGCAGCAGTCCGTAGCCTAAGCCGATTGATTCCTTCATTCCACCCCCCTCAAAGTTCGCTCGATGCCTCCATACACCTCACAATTCTCTTTCGGTATTGTCAGCAAACGATCACCGTCAACAAGTTGTAGTTGCATTGCTATTAGAGGAGGTATATTAACAGTCGTTGGTGAGGAAAGTGATGCTTTCTCTGTGTACTGCATAGTCCCGAAGATGCGGCGAGCTTCCTATCACCACGATGACCCGAACAGCGTCGATGTTACCGAGGTGGATTTGGACCGTCACGTACAAAACCAAGAAGATCAGCAGCATGCATTGCAACATGCACCACATGGGTATTATGATCCCACCCCTTATCATTACTTGACAGTGCCTCAGCAGCCGCTGATAGATCATCACGTTCACCAGCAGCATCCACATCAGCACCATCAAGTTCCGCCCCACCACCACCAGCAACAGCTCACAATGACAGTCGATGCTCATCAACATCATCAGCGTCCCTTGGTGGATCCCGCATGGCATGCAAACGTTACCAACGATGCGTATCTTCACATGGATCCGACAGCTGTGGATTATCACTTGCACCATGCAGCACCAGCGGCACCTTTGGAGGACATGATGTTGCCTCCTCCACCTCAAGCGCCCATGATGGCGGCGCCTGCTGCTGCTTCGGTTGCTGCCCGAGCATCCACCCAGGCATTGTCGCTATCCAAGCGAAGATCTACTACTAGCCGGGCAAGAAAGAGAACCCCGAAAAGCAGCGTTGCCTCTCCGCGTAAAAAACGGGTCTCGTCTGCAGACGGCGGAGGTGGTCCCGGCAGCAACGACAATTATTTATCGCTGATTCATCAAATGCTCGAAAATGTGCAAAAGGACGGGAACCAACACATCGTCAGCTGGCAACCACATGGCCGTGCCTTTCGCATTCACAACGAGACTCTCTTCATCGAGCATGTTATGCCCAGGTACTTCAAAGCAAAAATTGGAAGCTTTCGTCGCTGGTTGCGGGCCTGGGGCTTTGTGCGAATGACAGAGGGGAAGGACCGTGGATCCTGGTATCATAGGTACTTTGTTAGGGGCGTAACCTCGCTCTGCAAAAATATGACCCGACAACAAATGGCGGATGCCATGCTGAACTGGCCACCATCGGGACATGTTCCGGATTTCTATAGTGCGGCAACCGGAAGTACGCTATCGGAACAGCTCCAGGAACACGAAGAGCAGACAGTACCATATGGTACACCAATTGCAACACAAATAAATCACGGCCAAGATCCTCTTGCCGCGAATCCAAAGCTATTGCGGGGCACAGTTTTGGAAGGTAAGATGGCGTTATCATGTTGGACGTGAATCTCAACTGCGGCCACCCTCTCACAGAGATTTGTAGATCTGAGGCAATTGTTGGATGATGCCGAAACCGAAGGGCATACTCACATCGCTAGCTGGATGCCACATGGCCGAGCTTTTAAGATCCACAACAAGGCCCTTTTCCAGGGACTCATGGTCAGATACTTTCGAACAAACAAGATATCCCATTTGAATGATACACTACGTTTATGGGGATTTCGTCGCTTGAAAAAGAGTGTATCCGATAAGGGCGCCATGTTTCACATCAAATTTGTCAAAGGAGATCCTGCGCTAAGTCGGCATTTGACTCGGGTACACATGAAGGCCTGCATGGAAAATTGGCCTCCTCCTGAGGGGGAACCAGATCTTTATATCCAACCAGCAGCGGCAGCCACCAATCCCGGCGGCATCCAGACTATACCGGGAGCGGCAGGATTACACCCAGCGCTCCACGGGGGGTATGCTCAGGCTGCGTATCCACGACCTCCGAATCTAGCTGCCAGGGAACAAGCGAGGGACAGCAGTCGTAGTAGTGGCGGCGACGGCACCTACATCAAGAAGCTACACGAAATGTTGGAGGACGCCGAGAAAGACGGCAACCAGCGAATTGTTAGCTGGATGCCTCATGGAAGAGCTTTTCGTGTCCACCAAGAAGATGAATTCGTGGAGCAAATTATGCCAAAGTACTTCAAGGTGAGTCGTATCTGGTGTTGAACTAGAACGGATCCTACGATGACCTCTCATGACTTATTCCACTTTTGCAGGCTAAAATGAAGAGCTTTCTGCGATGGTGTCGGGCATGGGGCTTTGTCCGAATGACTGAGGGCCCGGACAGAGGAGCGTGGTATCATCGGTAAGCGCGTGCAGTCTCTGACATCATAGTATTGATATCATTTCTCATTTTCGTGTTGCCACCTGCAGGTACTTTGTGAGAGGCGTCACTTCACTTTCTCGGAACATGACGCGTCAACAAATGCTCAAGGCCATGGAGGATTGGCTGCCCCCAGGGCATGTGCCCAACTTTTATGCATCTGGTACAGGCGAAGTCTTGTCGGAAACGCGGCAAGAACCGTTAGAACCGCCCCCCAATGTAACGTGCAAGAACCCTAAGCAATTGCGAGGGACGGTTCCAGAGGATTTGAGGCAAATGTTGCTAGAAGCCGAATTGGAAGGCAATACAAGAATCGTTGGATGGCTGGAACATGGACGAGCCTTCAAGGTGTTTGACAAAGCGAGATTTTGCAAAGAAATTCTCCCAAGATATTTCAAGGCCACCAAGTACAGCTACTTTTCGGACGCATTACGAATGTGGGGTTGGCATCGACTAAAGCAAGAAGGAGAGTCGAAGAATGCGTACTATCACCGTTTGTTCATTAGAGGGCAGCCTCAACTCACACGACATCTAACCAGGACGCAGATGAAGGCCAGCATGGCGCCATGGCCGCCTCTGGAGGGAGAGCCGGATTTATATGCTCCACCTCCTCCACCAAACCAAACCGACGCACAAGAAGGAAACAGCACAGGAGGCTTTCAAACGATAGACGAATCTCCGGCCGCCGCGATGTTGCCAGCCCCGGTAGGGCCCGCTGTAGATACTGCCCCCATCGAACCTACCACTGCCCCGGACGCGGATTTTGATACTGCGGTCATCCAACCTACTGCTGCCCCGGACACTGAATTTGAAGATTCTTCTGAACTTAAGGACAGTAACATCCTTTGGCAAACAGCGGTGTAGGAAATGAGCAACATTGATGGTTAGCCTTATTCGCGGGCTCGCAAAGCAGTCCTATTCGCAGGGATTGGGACGATCGCAAAAATGAGCCTGTGTGTCGGTATTGCGCTTGACGTTCGCCCAGCAGATGGCAGGAGCCAACGTATCCACACGATTAATATCTTCTAGAGTATTGGAAAGTCCAGAAGCCCCGACAGAACAGCCATCTGGTGATCTTGTTGGTATTGACACGAGGACTTCGATGCTAAGAAGCGGGGAGCTCAATAAATACGTACGATACTACAGATTGCCCGTGGGCAGCAGTTTAGTGCAGTTGCTACCTGGTAGGGTGATTCAATCGTTCTATTACTAGAGCTACTGTAGAGTAGGAGCAACGAAACTCCGCTGAGAGAACAGGGGCAGCGAATCATTGCATTGACAAGAGTGCAATGGCCAAAAGACCCGCCAAGTTTTCGCGTTATTCGTCACAAGGTAGTTATTTGCGCCCGCGTGTTGAACTTTCGTCATTTTTTCTCCTTTCGTGACAGGTCCAATGGCCAAAAGATCCGCAAAGTTTGACCGAAAATAGATGGCAAGCATGTAGGTTGGTATTCCGCTACAGGAACTCGGAGTTTTCTGAGATTCGCGCATCATAGAAAGTTTCTCCTTTTTGGTTGCATCCACGTCTGAGACCCAACAACTTTCCCCGCGCCTCCCTATTCGGAGATTCTTGAGGGTTCATTGGCAGGGTCTTGTCCGAAACATTACTAGAGAGCCCTCACAAAACGCTCGGGCTCCACAAAATTAGTACAACGCAAATCTTTTCGACTCTCAGCATCAGCCGAACTGCAACAAACCAAACCAGAGCTAGAGCAACAGTTTAAACCAACAATTCCAAAAATGATTAATCAGTGTGAGAACGACAGACCAGAGAAGGACATGCTCCTTTCGTTGCCCGACGCATTGAAAGTGGTTGCGTGGAAGTCTCCCACTTCGGCAGTCGATCCGCTGCATTCCGTTGAGGCAGTGCGAAGGCCAGCAAACCCTGAGATCTTCGCAAGGATGCGTGATCAAATCGGCTTTGAGAACTTATCCGCTGACGAGAAAAAGCCGAAACAAGTATCGAGACGAAGAAATGTTTCCTTCGCTGACAACCTTGTTGCCGGGGAGATTCCGCATATGTTTTTCTTGGACGAGCTCACGATCGACCAGCAATGTTGGTACAGCCGTGACGAGATTCGCACAATTCGTCAGGAATGTGAAGAAACCATTGAGATGGTTCGAAACAATGAGGCACTCCTGCTCCCAAGAAGAAACTATTGCAAGCGTGGATTGGAGTCTTGGCTTCCTAATTGTTTGACATTCCTGGAGAATGTTCATGAAATCAGGAACCAGATTCTTGACCTCCAAATTGAGCTCTGGATCTGTCGCGAAAATGATGACATCATTGCTGCAAAGCTAGCGGAGGCCTATAGATTAGATACCGCCCAGTATGTCATGAAGGCACAAGTAATGGGCGTTTACGACTGGAAGTCTGCCCAAACGGACGCCGAAGATTGAGGTGTGATCTTCCCAGCTAGGACGCAGCAGATAACAACATTAGCTACTATCAGCAACTACCACTAATCAACTGGCCGTATGATTCCTAGCTAATTTAGGGCACGTCCTCCCAGCATCTCTGATAGAAAATAAGGTAGACGAGCGACGGACGGGCGGCCCGCGCGTGACGTCATTAGTGTGTTAGTCAAGGTAGTCTTTCGCTCCGAGTGGTCGAACGACGCGCGCCATGCGCGAATGGCAACGAGGAGTGATGCTCGAAGATGAGTGACCGCCGTCGGCGGCAGACGTAGATAACTCACAATATTTAGAATCACTTACGTGAACGTATTGTCACCCAATCCCCCCCAAAAGCTAAGTATATCGAGCGCCTCTAGCGTAGAGAGGCATAGTGTAGTTGTTGCTGGTTCTCCCTGGTCGTTTGAGGAGAATCGTCAGCATAGTTGAGCAAGCGCCGCCACATTTGTTGATTGTCGTCGCGTTTGCCGTCGCGTTTCTTAAGAGTCCTTGCCGGATTCTTGTCAGATTAACAGTCGCAGTTTCGCCCCGCTGAGACTGCGTTTATCGTTTGTGACTTGTGACTGGTACGCCCTGTATCAGTCCACCTGAGCCCCGTCGCGGAGCCCCCGATCGTCATCGTCGTCGTCGTCGACGGCGTGTTTTCTTGGTTTGTTGATTGCGTAGGGCGCCGTAGGTTCCCTACCAGAACTGGTTTTTCCCGCGCTTTTACGCGTTGTTAGGCCCCTTTTGTCCGATTCGCCGAAACTTCGGTTGGTTGCTGTGTTGTCGGCTTGTCTGTCGACTGTAGTCTAGAGCAGCCGCGCGTACCGCGCACCCGCGAAACAACTCTCTCCCCCCTGCCGACGGACGGCCGAGCTCGAAGGCGCACCACACCGATTCGAAAAGAGCTCGTTAAACAAAAGTGGCATCAGGTATTGGTAGCCTGCATACTGGTATCGTACTGAACGTGCAGGCCCAAGCCCCGAGTGGCATTTGGATTGCTTGCCTTACGACAGTACGTTACACAGTGCGGTCCATACCGGGAGAAGGAACCTCCTTTATAAAACCCCCTAGTCGACTGTACATTCTCTTGTGTGAGTGTACACTAGACAGGGACGACAGCGTCCACGCGCTCAGTGTATACATTGGAGAGTGTATCCTGGCTGTGGTAAGAGGGTCACAGTGGAGAGCGATCTGCCTGGCAAAGCAGCGTGCCTCGTGACTAAAGCCCGACGTAACATCGGCAGCCACTCAGCGCAGGACAGATAGCTGCTCGCTGTTTTAGAGGCGGTTCCAAATATTCGCGCTAAACTACGTTGGTTGATAGGCCAGTGGGCAACGTACTGCCAGCTCTTGTACTACGTGTACCGATAAGAGTGTGCTTATAAAGCCCTATCTCAAACCAATTGCCGGACAGTGCACGGAGTAGGACACCCTTCTGTCCGAAGTACCTGTTGCGAGCTTGCCGTATCGTTCGGCAAGGCCTTCGTTCGCTTCAGGTGACGTGTTGTCATTGGTATACAGTTTCAGTGCATCTTACTGAGGTTGTGAGAGTGATAAGGCCTGATTTAATCAGCTCTTTCCCCTTAAGTGCGTAATCCGAACCCTTTCAAAGTCCGGGTTACTGCGCTATAATACCTTTATCTGGTGAGAGTTCCTAGTGTTCTCTCTCTTTGACCTGTTCTCTAGAAAGCTTTAAATCTAAAAGTCATTATGGCCGACGATTCCACCGCCGGCATGGCATCATTGCCCATCCAATTGGATGACCCATCCGGGATTGATACCTCGCTCGCTGGTATGCAGGTTGGCATTGGCATCGATGTAAGCTCAGCCGGAACGCCACGTAGCGCCGGTAGCACCGTTGTGCATATGCCCAGCCCCCCTGCGAACAGTGTGAATAGCACCCCTGCGCCTAGCACCACGTCATCGCATCATCCCAATGTCACGTCGCGTAGCCGAGCGGCGTATGACCACGTCATGGGTATCATCGGTGTTAAGCCCAATCATTGGGTGTACCGCGCACTCGTGGAACAGGGTATCTGTTCCCTCGCCGACCTGTTCGCCCTATGCAGGAATGACTTCGCGAACCTGTCCTTCGTCGACGAGAATGCAACTGTACACATACCTAAGCTCGTTGATATTAACCGCTTAATGCGAGCGAAGGGTTTCGCCGTCCACAAGATGGCCGATGGTGTACACATGACTAACGCCGCCTGGCTGGCGACGACCCCACTCGAGTACGAGGACTGGCTTGCTTCCCCCGCTTACGTATATTGGGGTAACAATGCACACGAGATGGCACAGAGGGCTATGCACCCCCCGAATGACCCGAACGCACGTGCCCGCGCGTACTACGCCTCCGTAGTTAACTTTCAGCGTGGTATGAAGCGTGACATGAATGTGTACCCTAAGTTGAAGCTTGTAGAGAACTTCCAAGACTGGGATCGGCAGATGCAAATCCATACCCGAGCCCAAGGCGTTTACAACGTCATTGCGGATGAGCGCGACCATATCCGCCCTGTCACTGACGAAGACCGTGCCCTGTTCAAGGAGCAAGAGGTCTACGTTATGGCTGTACTGAATAACTGTGTGCTTACTAATTATGGTAGAACCCTAATTACTAGGTATGGCGAACGTTCCTCCGCCCGCCTCCTGTACCTAGACTTGAAGAAGGAAGCGACCACGTCCGTCGCAGCGCGCCAACAGGCAAATGCGTTGATGAAATGGTTATCAGCCACCAGACTGACTGCTGATTGGCCGGATACCACGCACACGTTCGTCCTGTACTGGCACGCTCGCTACGAGGACTACCAGCGTCTCTCGCCGCCTGACATGCGCATGCCCGAACACCTCGCCGTCAACCTGCTCCAGTGCGCCGTAGAAGGCGTACCGCGCCTCAACCAGGTTCGCGTGACGAGCGAGACGTACCATGTACACGCCTCGCTCCACATCGGCCAGCTCGTCGACCCGAATGACGTTACTGCGCCCACGCGTTCCCTCCCGTACGAGACGTACCGGCAGCTCCTGCTCGCCGCCTGTGAACAGTATGACCAGGAACGCGCCATGCACGGACACCGCGCCGCCGGCAAGCGTCGCACCGCACGCGTCTACGCCACGGATGTCGCCTACGACGACCCCGAGCCTATCTACGGGGAGGTCTACGACGTCGCCGATGACGCGCCTGCCTTCGAGGCCTTTAAGGTCTCGATTAACACCCCGATCACTGAGCTCCAGCGCTACCAGGCCTACCAGGCGCGCCTCCAGGCTTCCACGTGGCATGCACTTTCGCCCGACGGACAGCGCGCATGGGACACACTGACAGACGCTGATAAGGAGGTGATTATCGCCAACCAATCAGCCGCCAGTCGTGGGTCCGGGTCCAGTCGTACCCCAGGACGCCCGTCTGGCCGTCCACCCTATCGCGACCGGCGCGCTTCCCGCCTGCCCACCCCGCGCACCGCCATGTATGCCTCGTCGTATCCGCCTAGCAATACGGGGAGCGATGATGATACTGATGATATTGCGGCAGCGGAAGACGAGCAGACCGACGACACGGTAACGGCTATGTCTATCCAACAGAAGAAGCCGAAGTCGCCTGCCAACCTCTCTAACATGATGTCCCCAAGCAAGGCACGCCCTAGTAATAGTAGTCGTAAGGTTAATACTTGCGAGATTACCTATACTGTTTCTAAGGTTCAACGGAAGACCAACGGACAAGCACTGGTCGACCGTGGTGCGAACGGCGGCATAGCAGGGAACGACATGCGCGTCATCCACATACAGCCGTACCGATCTGTCAAGGTAGAAGGTGTGGGTAAGCACCAACTAGTCGACATACCTGTAGTTACCGCCGCCGGCGTCCTTAGTACCACCGACGGGGAGGTCATAGGTATCTTCCATCAGTACGCGCATATCAACAGAGGACCTAGTATTCTGTCCGCCGTACAGATGGAGGCCTACAAGCAACAGGTAGATGATAAGTCTTCTAAAGTCTCTGGTATCAAGCAACGTATTACTACTGTAGATGGATACGCCATTCCGATTAGTCTACGCAACGGTCTGCCATACGTCCACCTACGCCCGCCCAGTGATACCGAGCTGGCAACGCTTCCACATGTTATAATGACTAGTGACGTCGACTGGGACCCCACCGTCCTAGACGATGACGGGGAGGATCCAGACGGCATGCGCCCATGTGTGAAGTCAACGGCCGAGCGTGCCATCCACGACGGTTTCGACGAGTATGGTAACTACGTAGACGAAGACCGTTACGTTATCTCAACTGCTATACTCCACGAGGACGCCCTGCTGCGTGAGTTCTCCAATCGTTATGTAGTATCCGCAGCCAACCTCTACCGGGACTACGCTATCATTGACAAGGCACCCCTCCCAGATCACCTCATGTACGTCGATACACATGAGCCCTTCGACGACTCCGAGGGCCCGGGAGATCCCGAACCCGAAGCCGCGAAGTCTCCGCACCCGGACACTGGCGATCCCGACGTTGAAGTCAATAAGTCCGGCGGTCGCGCAGTGAGGCCCGAAGAACCCGACTACGAGAGCAAAAGGCCACTCTTCGCTTGGTTGCCTTCCGAGGTCGTTAAACACACCTTCCGGAACTCAACCCAGTATGCCCGAATGCCAGTAGGTACACATTTAAAGCGTACTTTTAAATCTCCGTTTCCCGCTTTGAATGTACGTAGGCGAGAAGAACCGGTGGCAACGGATACCGTCTATTCCGATACGCCAGCTGTTGATAACGGCGCCACACAGGCACAGTTCTTTGTCGGCGTTCACACGGGCGTATGTGATGTGTTTCCGCTTCGCAACGAGCGACAGTTCAAGAAGGTTCTCGCGGACATTATCCGTATTCGCGGCGCGCCGACCAAGCTAATTAGTGACTCGGCTAACTTAGAAACTAGTCAGGGCGTTAAGGACATACTTAGAGCCGTATGTACGCAGGACTGGCAGAGCGAACCACACCAGCAGCAGCAGAACGCGGCCGAGCGTAGGTACCAAACCGTCAAGCGACTGACCAACACGGTATTGGACAGGACCGGCGCGCCGGCATACTGTTGGCTACTGGCACTCACGTATGTCTGCTTCGTCCTCAACCACACGGCGTGTAAGGGGCACGGCTGGAACATCCCGATGCGCCTGCTCACAGGAGTCACCCCTGACATTAGCCCGCTCCTACGCTTCCGCTTCTACGAGCCCGTCTACTACGCCGTGAACGAGCCCGCCTTCCCATCCGAGAGCCGGGAGGCCCGCGGACGGTTCGTGGGAATCGCGGATAACGTAGGACACGCCATGACGTATCGCATACTAACGGACGATACTCTAAAGATAATCGATAGATCCTTAGTTAGATCTGCTGAAGACCCTCTAGCCCCCAATATACGCGCCGACGACGCGGCTAAGGGACCAGAGCAAGTAGTTAGGTCTAGGTCTGACGAGTCCAACCCTAGTCCCGACGACGGTCACGCCGCCGAGGCTGACGCCGCGAAGCCGTCGTTGTCGCTTATCGACTACACGGACTTTATCGGACGCTCGTTCCTGCTCGACAAGGACGAGAACGGGGAGGTCCATCGGGCGACCGTCACCGAAGTCGTCGACTCCATCGACCGCCACCATTATGACCTCGATCACGAACAAAAGCCAGTCATGTTCAAGCTCCGCATCGGCCAATCAGAGAAGGAGGAGCTGATGACGTACGACCAGGTCATTTCGCATATCGAACGAGAGCTCGAGGGAGACGTACTCTGGAAGTACAAGGGTATCGTATCGCACGAGGGACCTCTCACCGCGGGTGACCCAAGGTACAAAGGCTCTATGTACAACGTCATGGTCGAATGGGAGAACGGGGAGATCACTAGCGAACCCCTCACGACGATGGCCGCAGACGACCCGATCCCCCTAGTAGAGTACGCGATTAAGAATAACCTACTAGAGCTACCAGGTTGGAAGCGTTTTCGCAACCTCGCTAAGCGGCAGAAGAAGCTTTACCGTATGGCGAACCAGGCGAAACTCCGCTCGTTCAACAACGCTCCTAAGTATAAGTACGGGTTCCAGATTCCACGGAACTACAAGGAAGCCGTCTGGCTCGACAAGATGAACCGGAACTCGAAGTGGGCAGACGCCACCAAATTAGAGCTCGCACAGTTGGACGAATACCAGACCTTTCAGGATGTAGGTAAGGTAGTACCGACTGGTTATAAGAAGATTCGCGTACACCTTGTCTTTGACGTGAAGCACGACGGACGACACAAGGCCCGGCTTGTCGCCGACGGACACCTGACAGACATACCTGTAGACAGTGTGTACTCTGGAGTAGTCTCGTTGAGGGGAATTCGTATGATCACGTTCCTCTCTGAGCTTAACGGACTTCAACTCTGGGCTACTGACATAGGTAATGCTTACTTAGAGGCCAAGACCAAAGAACGTGTCTGCATACTAGCGGGACCCGAATTCGGGCCCGAAGTTGAAGGGCATATATTGGTCATCAAGAAGGCCTTATATGGACTCAGGACCAGCGGATTACGATGGCACGAAAGATTCGCCGAGTGTCTCCGAAACGAAGGGTTCTTTCCATGCAAAGCAGAGCCGGACATATGGATGCAGAAGAACGGTGACGTCTACGAGTACATAGGGGTATATGTAGACGACCTCGCGATGGCTATGCTGGACCCTAAGTCCTTCACTGAACGACTCATGGAGACCTATAAGTTCAAGTTGAAGGGAACCGGGGCTATAAGCTTCCACCTCGGATGCGACTTTGCCCGTGACTCCGATGGCATACTGTGCCTCAAGCCTAAGAAGTACATCTCGCGTATGGTCGACACGTACAAGGACCTCTTCGGGCACATGCCGAAGCATCGCGTACGTTCCCCGCTTGAGAAGAATGACCATCCGGAACTCGACACTACTCGCCTATGTAACGATAAGGAAACTAAGGACTACCAGTCTGTCGTAGGTTCCCTACAGTGGGCTGTGTCCCTCGGACGCATTGACGTCACGACGGCGGTTATGACCCTGTCACGCTTCCGTGCGCTTCCCCGGATCGGGCATTTAGATAGAGCGAAGCGTGTCGTCGCGTACCTCGCGAACATGTCCGACGCATGCATCCGTATCCGCACACATATGCCCGACTACTCTGGGATACCAGAGGTAGAGTACGATTGGACGACGTCCGTCTACGGGGAGATCGAGGAGATGGTCCCCTATGATGCCCCCGAACCCCTCGGGAAGTATGTCCTATTAACCCACTACGTAGACGCGAACTTGTACCACGATATGTTAACTGGTCGTTCGGTCACTGGGATACTCCACTTCCTTAACGCCACTCCGATCGATTGGTTCTCCAAACGCCAAGCGACCGTCGAGACAGCGACCTACGGATCGGAGTTCGTCGCCGCGAGAACATGTGTAGAACAAGTAATGGACCTACGTAACACGTTGCGTTATTTAGGTGTCCCAATTCTTGGCAAGAGCTACATGTTCGGTGACAACGAGTCGGTGGTTAACAGTTCTGCTAAGCCCCACGCCAAGCTACATAAGCGGCACACTGCACTTAGCTTCCATCGCGTTCGCGAGGCTATTGCAGCGGGCATAGTTGGCTTTTATCATATGCCTGGGCCTGAGAACCCCGCCGACATTCTCTCTAAGCATTGGGGATACCAGCAGATTTGGGCACAGCTCAAGCCACTTATGTTCTACGCTGGTGACGTCGCCAATATGGGAGAAGTAGAATATGAGGAAGAAGAAGAAGAGGGAGAGGATTTGGAGGAAGACGGAAGGGAGGTCACCACCCCGAGCGCGAAAGAGGGGAGTGATAGAAAATAAGGTAGACGAGCGACGGACGGGCGGCCCGCGCGTGATGTCATTAGTGTGTTAGTCAAGGTAGTCTTTCGCTCCGAGTGGTCGAACGACGCGCGCCATGCGCGAATGGCAACGAGGAGTGATGCTCGAAGATGAGTGACCGCCGTCGGCGGCAGACGTAGATAACTCACAATATTTAGAATCACTTACGTGAACGTATTGTCACCCAATCCCCCCCAAAAGCTAAGTATATCGAGCGCCTCTAGCGTAGAGAGGCATAGTGTAGTTGTTTCTGGTTCTCCCTGGTCATTTGAGGAGAATCGTCAGCATAGTTGAGCAAGCGCCGCCACATTTGTTGATTGTCGTCGCGTTTGCCGTCGCGTCTCTTAAGAGTCCTTGCCGGATTCTTGTCAATCTCCTCCTCCTCATCGTACTAACAACGGCCCTATCATGTTCCCTACAGCGGCATTCTTACTGCTGCGTTTTGCGTTACTCCGGAATGTATGCTGTGTACGAGCATCTATCATTGGCAGCATGCTCGAGTACCTTAGCTAGGAGGATAGGGAAGCTATGTACGACAGTGGTCTTAGCCACATTACGCACGATCGAAGGACTGACTCGGCCGGCTAAGGTAGGTACAATATTACTCATGTACATGTAGTAGTCTGGATACGTTCATAGCGGATCTTGCACGACCGTGACGGCGGTAGATGTGATGGATTCGATTATCCCAGCATGCCCCCGTGCCGGTTTGCAAGTTTCCCAGCATGCCCATGCCGGTTTCCAAGTTTCCCAGCATGCCCCCATGCCGGTTTCCAAGTTTCCCAGCATGCCCCCATGCCGCCGGTTTCCAAGTTTTAATTAAGTCCCGTTGCCGCCGCTTCCGCTTCCGCTATAATCGCCAAGACAAAAAACGCAGTGAGTAAAGGAGTTGGTGAGCGATTCCATCCACCTTCATCCCACTACTGAATGTGACCCAGCACGCTTACCTTTGGTATAACCCAATAGTTGTTCAGATCAAAACACTATTTCCCGCCGCCAACTTTTATGTTGACTGGACTTGACCCAGGGCATTGGTGGTCATTGGTGGAAACTTTCATGCCTTTGGTCTTGTAGTAGAAAGCTGGCGGGGAGGGAGTAATTGGCCCGAATCATGCACATGGCTGTCCCCTTCTAATAAACACTGCAAGCACAGCAATTTATCGTCTTGCATTCAAACATTATCAAGATGGCAGTCCATAATAATAATGATGATGACAAGATGATTGTGGTTGTGGTTTTTGTGTGATTGAGATACACGTAAAATATAGCTCGCAGCGATTCTCCTCTATGGCAGTTCTCAGCAGTAAGTTCTAAGAACTTGTAATTATTCCGATCCATCTCCTCTACATATACCTAAGTAGTAATAACAGTATAACACATACTGAAAATTCTTGTACGATACTCGGACGCTCCTACGTCCTTCGGACATTTTATTGATCGCTGCGATAAAGGATTGCGTTCACTGAATTCCCACCACCCAACATTTCCAACAGGCGTTTGCTGATGAAACAGCGACAGATCTACCGGTTGTTGTGCCTGAGCTACCCGCGTTTATTGTTGGCAAAGCAAGATTTATACCCACTGGGTGCAAGAAAGATGACGGATGCGACTGAAACCAAGAAGCCTGCCGAGTGGACTTTGTTGTACCACGGGGGTGGCAAATCATTCAAAGGTCGAGGTGAACTCATTCGTTTGATGTTTGAAGACAAGCAAGTTGAATTTGATTACATTGGGGATAATCTGTACGGTCCAACCGGCATAATGGATTGCTTTCGAGGCTCTGCTGAAGCCGTTGCCAAAGTGGATGGCGATGTTCCTATTCCAAATCCCGTGTTCTTTCCGCCCGCCATTTGGCACCGACCTCCCGACGGAGAAGAAGTCCTCGTCAACCAAGTAGCCGCTTGCATGATCTACGTGGGCGACATACTTGGATACTCTCCTGCTTCAGCTGCAGAAAGGGCGATCGCGAATGCGATTATTCTGAATGCGATGGACTACATCTCGCGTGGTCGAAGCAGCTTTCACCCAGTCAACGACAGCATGTCGTATAACGATCAAAAGGAAGAGGGTGACAAGGCGTCACTGGCGTGGACCAAGGAGAAAATGCCGATTTGGTTGGCTCATTTTGAAAAGGTCGTGAAGAAACACGGAGGCAAAGCTCCTGTAGCCGGGGGATCGTCTGTAACCTATGCAGACTTTGCACTTTTCCATGTTCTTGATGCTACGGTGGCTCAATTCAATAACGAGAAATATGAGATGGCATGGGATAACCAAGACGTTCCGACTTTGAAAGAATACTACGAATGGATGAAATCCAGACCAAACCTAAAGGCCTATTTTGAATCGGACCGGGTAGCGCGTAAGTTCTTTTATCCCATCGTTCTCACTTGACACCCGCAGATGCTCACAAATTCCACGTGCTTTGCCTTCTGCAGCTTGGGCTGGGGATAGTATGATGTAACATCACTGGTGTGGGCTGCAGAGCCCTTTCTTTCAAACGTTGCTCCACGGTCATTTGGCTGTAGATAGGAAGGTTCGTAGTCATTGGCTCGAACATAGACAGCATTTTTTGTAGACAACACGGACTGTAAGAATCCTTCTGTGCTAGGTCCTATAATGATGCCAGCTGCGCCCTAGGCCCCGTGTCGTTGACGTCCAAAAGCAAGTTATCGTGATCGTCCATATGCCGACGCCTAGCCGCAGAATTGTTTGTTCGTCCCCCCATTAGCAGATTTTGCTGGTCTTCGTTGAATTGCGTGCTCGCTGTGGATTGATCTGATCGTGGGGAATCTAAACCTACCACGCCATTGCCGGCATGACCAGACAGGCGAGCCAGTCGCTTCTGCTTTTGGCGTTCCATGGCCTTTTTTGCTCTGTAGTAATTTCCAATGCATAAAACTGCGACAAATCCTATCAAAAAACACACGAATCCGACCGCCTAACATGATGAAAAGGGTAAGCAAGGAGATGCCCACTGGCAGTTGCTGATATATAGGTAGTCAACTTACCACAACGATTTCTGTTAGCGAACGTCCCCTGGAATTGTATGTCATTTTTTACGCGATTCGTTCGTTGAAATGTACAAAGTCGCAGTGGACAATCAAAGTATATGCGTCCAAGCAGACAAATAGAGAGAGTGGCTTTCGTGTGAAGTAGAACCAAGTCCTCGATCTCTTGTCATCATCGGGTAGCCTCCAGTGCGCTTTCTGGCGCGGCGTCATTGTCAACACGTTGGTGGGTGGGCGTTGTTGCTATCTCGGATATGGGGTTTGCCGCCGTTGCAATTGGGGGAGGAGGGAGATTTTCCCGCTAAGAATTCCGGGTGCACCGACTGACGGTAAATTCGATTTTGGAAGGCATGACGTGGCTGGCTCCCACCACATTCCATCGGCGAGGATCGATTGGCCGGCTGGCTCGAGCTTTCCTCATTTTGTTGAACTCTGATTTCTGTTCCTTGATCTAATATGAATAGTTATGATGGAACATGATGTTATGTTTCACGTATCTTGCCTACGGAGAAAACGACTTTTTACATGCGTCATCAAGGGTACTGCCTGTAGATACGTGTTGCAATACTGTACCATTCAGTCAATTGACGTACGTGTTCTCAACAGAGCAGTCCCTCTATCTATTCCGCCGACCAACTTACGCACAACACCTTTCCCTCCGACAGATTCTCGCAACGACCGAATCTAACTACGTTCCCAACCACCACCACTCTTCATTTTATTTGTGAACTTAACAATTTTCTCGTCCGAGTTTAGGACAAACTTACATCGAACCCATTACTCATCGACAATGAAACTCTCTGCTTCTCTTCTACTTGGTGTTGGATCTACGAGTGCGTTCGTCGCTCAGAAATCGACGTTTAGCACCAGTTCGACGGAATTGTTTGCTCGCAAGCCTTTTATTACTGGAAACTGGAAGCTGAACCCACAAACAAAGGCAGAAGCTGTCGATCTCGCTCGAGGTATTGCGAATGCTGTCACGAGTGAATCGCCATGCAATGTGGGACTTTTCGTCCCATTTCCGTTTCTTGAAACTGTCCAACAAATCGTTGGCGACAAAATGATTGTAGGAGCAGAGGTATGTTGCCCGCATTTTATTTTTATTACAAAGGTTTTTGCTTGATGGCCGGAGTCATCTCACATGATTTTTACGTAGATGGTTACCCCTGAAATGAAGGGAGCCTTCACTGGTGGTGTGTCACCAATTATGCTAAAGAGCATGGGAATCAAGTGGGCACTTGCCGGTCATTCAGAACGGCGAACGATCAACAAGGAATCAGACAATTACATCAATTCTCAATGTAGAATGCTGATTGAGCAAGACATGAACGTTATTTTGTGCATTGGAGAAACTCTTGAAGAATTTGAAAAGAACCTGGTTGGACCTGTGTGTGAGATTCAGCTCAAGAAGGGACTAACTGGAATCGCTGCACAGGATATGAAAAAAGTGGTCATTGCCTATGAACCGGTATGGGCCATTGGAACTGGAAAGGTTGCCACCCCCGAAATTGCTCAAAGTGTGCACGAGAAAATCCGATCTATCCTAAAGGACATGTATGGAGATCAGATTGCGGAAGATACCTTAGTATTGTATGGTGGAAGTGTGAGCCCTGATTCAGTCGACGGCCTTCTAGCGAAGCCGGATATTGATGGCGCCCTGGTGGGAGGTGCATCGCTAAGCGCAGAAAGCTTTGGACGTATTATCAACTTCCAAACTGTTGGGTCGCCAGTAGGAGTGTAAGATTAGCTTGTATGTTTTTTATTTAGCGATATACCGATGAAAGCTACCATGTGGGGTGGATTGAGCGTGCTCGAAAAATTCCTTCATCTTTGATTTCCTTGCTTATGCCGCTTAGCGTCGTAGTATCTGTGGGAATCTTGATCGCTGTAAGGGCGTCTTCGGGCCAGATTTAAAATGGAGGGAAATCATTGAATACTTTGAAATGAAGAAATTTGAATCCAATATAAGCTGTCACCCAGAGAACCAGCGATTTACCAACGAACAAGTCAATGGCATCAAGGACTTCGCGAAGAACCTGTACATGAAATCATGGTTTTAGAAAACTCAGTTGTGTGTCGTCCATGGCATCATTTCGGTCTTCCCAACCGCTAGAACTCACCTTGATTGCCGACCCCACGGCTTTGGCCCCTCCACTGACGACAATGATCGCTAGATCAGCCGGGCTAGTCTCGCCAAGGTCAACACTCCAATCATTGTCGTTTGTGATGTCAACATTCTTCGGTCCAATGACTCGAGTTTTGAAAGGTCCAAACCCAATGTCCAAAACAACGGGCTTGCCACGAGCACGATCGAATGCGAAGCCGCCAATGAGCCTAAGCGGGCCACCGATCAGGAAATCAACATAAGTAAAGATAACAGTCAATATCTTGGTGGACCCCACAAGAATAAAGGTTGTGGCAAGCGCAAAGACAGTTCCAGCCAGAAACGTTTCAACCGTCTCATGTAGGGGTAGCACCCACGAAAGTCCATTCTGCCGGATAAAAGGGCCGACGGCTTCATTGAAAAAACTTTCCACAACGCAAAGTTCTAATCGCACACGAAGCAATCCACTAGCAATCAATGGACCATACTCCTGAAAGTTTTCGTCACCCACAATGGCCTTGGCACTTCCTTGCAAAATCCGATAGAAATTGTCCGACGCGGCACACACCGGAACAAAATTTTTCGGATCAAAGCTCCCAGATGAGAGCATCAGCTCTTTAGGCATTTGAATGGCGGCGTTGGCGTTCTCTGTAAACAGAGTCAATGCCGTAAAGAAACCGGAAGCGCCGAGTACTTGGGCCAGCCCATCAGCCCGCCGATCCATGTCATCGCTGAATGTCGAACTTTCACCGTGAGACAGGGGTGGGGACTCCAGCCGCCCAAGAACCAATTCAGTTTTCTCTTCGTTGCGTTCCTTGACTTTTATAGCTCCCAAAAACGAGGAGTGCCTCTGTCCCAGCGACGGTACGGCAGGGCGCGACAACGACGAAAAGCCTTGGGCCGTCATTAACGCTGCCAAGGCGATTATGGACGGAAACTGACGTCTCAACATTGTTGATTATACCAAGTTGTAACCTTCTGTTAGGTGATCTTCCAATCGGGTGGATGCTTTTGCAGGGTTCCAATGCCAGTACTTGGACCGAGTTAGAGACGCCGATGGGCTAGAGCTGTCAACCCTTTTTGGGCGTCATCGTCGCGATCCTTTGGATCTCGTAACGGTTCAACGTGTCGAACAACAATATTCAAAAGATTTGATCCAAGTAGTCGTAACAATATTGCGCGCTCGCTTGCGCGCTGGCCGGCGGCGGCGGCCTTGTTTTTTTGACTGACTGACTGACTGACTCGACTCCAAGGACTTAGAAACTCATCGCCTTTCCGCCGATCGTCATCACAACGCACACATTTTATGCGAGAACCTCAAAAAGCTCCATTTACACACATAAACAACAATTGATATCAAGAAAGGTATACTAGGGTTCTGCCCTTCCTGTCATTTGCTTGGTGCCTCATTACTGCAAGTGACGACCGCGGCGTAGAAGGGAGACCGATTGTAACGATGAGAACGTCCGTCCCTTCTTTGATCCAGGAGCTCCAAGAGGCTTGCCGTCAATCGCTCTACAATGGAAATTCGATGGGTCTCATAGGCTTCAATAATGCAAGTCTTCCGGAGTCAGTGCAGTCTCCTTCGAAGCGACGGCGACGTGATAGAAACGAAACGAAAAGGAGCTGGGAAACGGTGAGAAGTTTTTACATTTTGTCAAACTATCCGATGTGGCATCTCTCACTTAACATATTTCTTCTCTTTTGCAGATCCTGGCCGATGCTGCTGCGATGCTACCATACATGACAGAACAAGAGCACGGCCAGATTTCCAGACTTGCATCGATATTGCTATTGGGGTTTCTCCTTCCCCGGTCTACCGGTAACGAATTTTTTGTGCTTCAGAACATCTCGTCCCGCACCCATCTGGGGCACCATCAGGCCGCTGGGTCTCAAACAAGTGAATTAGCCCCATCCTCCAGCGAAGCAATGGGAGATTATATTATCTACATGCCACTGGCAGAACGTTTGGCATCGATTCCGCACAAATACTGTTCCGACAATTTTGGAGAACTAGAATCGATCGTTGAGGAACACATGGATGCCGCTTTCTGTTCCTTTTTGAAACGAGGCCTGGAACCATTGCTATTCGCCCGGCCCGCACACACTCAACAGGTCGAGCTTCTGCATGTAATTGCAATGGCGATTCATCCGCATCCATCCGAGCAACCTTTACGGGCTACAGTTGCGGAGCTGGAGGATGCGGAAAGTGAGATTTGGACACAGACGCAACGTCTCATGTCCAGTTTGGTAGCGCACAACTTTCACGTCAACTATCGGCATCGTTTACTGCTTGTCAAACTGGTGGCCGAGAGCTTGGTCTTGCCTGCTTTCAACAAGGAGCAAGCGGCCATTGATGCTCCGCTCTTTGAAGGGGCCTTGCCACACTTGCGTGCGTCCATGTATGCCTTCGGGATGGCCGCAATGAGCCCGTATGACTCCCATTGGGCACAGTGTGGAATGGTGTCCATTGCCGTTCAGACTGGAATGAAGGTGGTACTACGTGAAGAGTGGGGCCGTTTGCTGAATCGTCTCATGGATGATCGCACGCATTACCACTGTTGCCATTCCAAGGATGTCAAGCCGTGCCTATCCTTCATGACGGAAGATCAAGTCTCGTTTTGTCCCCACCGTGCTCGCGGGCGACTACTGGAAGTTTTCCTGACGCGGTTCAGTGAAGCTAGACACTTAGCTGACAATGACTTTTTGCACCACGCTTTGGGGTCACTAGCGGACGCGATTGAATTTAAGGTGGATTGTTGGACCCAGGATGACGACGATAGTGACGAGGGCGAAAAGTCAGATGGAGAAGAACCAAACGAGGACACAGAGAAGGGTACGGAATCAAAGGAAGAAGAATGTTCGAAAGAGAACGACGAGGCTCGAGACGAAAGCATGGACGTTGACGACAAGGACGGCGCCAAGACCAAGGTTGGAAAGAATTCCAAGGCAGAGCAAAATAAGCAAGCGGAAGTCGAGACCAATCACACTACAAATGAGCCACCATGCATGTTAGCTTCCCTACTTGTTGCTGCAAAACCACTCTTCTACTTCCTGCTGCCGGTGATTCATCGGGGTGATGGCGATGAGGTGGAAGAAAATGAAGATGTTCGGCATCGGGACATGCTCGTGAGCTGTGGAATCCAACTCTTACATCATGGGAACAATGAAATCGCAACGGAAGCCTCCAAGCTTCTAGTCCTTGCCTTTAGCTATGGTCCCGAAAAGATGGTGAAGGACTACGTGAAGGCTCTGTTTGCAAGCGTCAACGTTGCCATAACCAAATCACTCGACAACGCCGACGGTCGGTCGTATTTCGCAATCGGTGGCTTGGTAGCCACAATCTCCAGATTATTACCGACCCTTGGTGAAGCAATTCTGAAGCTTTTGCTCCGGGTGAGTGTAAACAGCAGTCCGGCTGGAGCAAAGCTGATTACACGACTAGTCGCAGGGGTCGTCACTGCGTGTCCCGCGGCTGCAAAAGAGCACACCCAAAGTATCGTCGAGCTCTTGCAACAAAAGAATGGTACAAAAGAAAGCCAATCTCAGCTACTGGCGGCTTTGCTGGCACTTCGGAGGGCATATTTCTTTACTGATGGCAACGACGAAGCATTGGTACAGGTGGAGAAAGCAATTGCTGCAGGAACTGATGGATGGGATCTATACTTGCTCGGACGACAGGCGCTCATCTCTGGCAACTACAATGCAGCAGAAGCAATATATCATGAATTGACTCTTTTGTCAGACTCTGAACGCACGTTCATTTGGCTCTCTGCGCTGCAGAACATTGCTTCAGCGGAGTCCTATCTACTTTCTAACGGCGCGAAGGGCCTTCCCAAATCAACGACGCAGCTGCGCACCGCAGCCTCCTCTATTCTCTCATTGCCAACTTTTCTCGACTCCATCAATGCAGACTTTCGATTTCAACAGCAAATGTTGGATCTACGCTTGGACTTTCTGGATCTCATTTGCACTATTCGGCAAGTAACAAGTGAGATGCGATTGACGAACGAAGGTCCGAAAAAGTTTACAAGACCCATTCTTCATTTGAAAGGTGCCGTCAAACTACTCAAAGTGTTGGGCACCAAGTATCTCGCTCTTTACAGGCAGCACGGTCTCTTTCTCTGCCAACAATCCCGAACGGCCATTCGAACACTGCACGCCTTGTGTCGATTTGTCTCAGAGGCATCGCGGAGCACGTTCATCGACGAGCTACCGGAGCCGACCATGGATACCTTTCAACTGATCGCCATCAATGCACTGACTCAGCCAAAAGGCGATGCTTCACACCCGTTGGTGATTCTGATGCAACGTCTCGATTCTCAGATACTGAAGGATCTGAGTGGAGCGGTGGAACCAAAAATACGAGCTGCTGCCATGCTACAGGTGATTGACGGAGTCTTGAAGGTACCAGTTCTCTTTCCGCGTGCTTTTTTGCGAACGGAACTCGTGTGTTGCGCCAGATACCGTTTGTTTTTGGATTCGGAAATTCTCGACGATCATGGAGACATTGAGGATGAGCTGGACGAAGAAATCGAAGTATCTGCTGGCACCCTTGTAACATTTTATGCCAGTGGATCGTTGCCCAGAGCATTGGTTGAGCGTGCTAGTCTTCCCTTTTACGTTGTGCTGTTGTGGCATACTGTATCTTTCCAACCCAATCCTTCCAAGCACAATAACGACGCAGAACAAGAGAAACAACAAGACGATGACAACACGAACGCCCCCTCCATTGCCAGCGAGTCCCGCAGTATGTCAAGCTCGTTGAATTTTGGTGTGCTGGGCGGTGGCGACAAGAACCCAGCACCATCCGCTGCTGTTTCCCTGTCTCCAAGTGGTCAATTTTTCCTGAAAATAGATTGTGAAACGATCTTGAACGAATCTGGGCTCTACACCATTGAAACTCGGCTTGGGTGTCGTGATGTTCGAGGTGGCGAGTGGGAACTTCCAGTCGAGAAGTGTCCGCAACATTCCATCCCGATTCGAGTAAGATAGGCTATTCGCGTTTCTACTACTTAGCTTCTAACTGGATAGCGAGCACTCTTCGCTGCTTATAGCAGTACTTTCCTTTTCGATCTTACTCGCCACTACCTTACTCTAGATAAAGAATAGAAAAACGGCGCGTCTTCGTTGGTAGTAAAGAGCTCTCAATACAGATTTAAACGAAACTAGAGAGAGGAGTGTTATTCGCTATGGTAACAGGGGTACTACTAACGAGACCCCAGTTACAAGTCGGAGGGATCGTCCCTTAGACGTCACCACCCACGAGACAGACAGACAGACAGACAGTGTCGTCCACGACCCAAAGGTCATTTGAGTCGAGTCATTTCAATTTGATACATGAGTCGAAGTGGTCTAACCGTGCTGTTCCTAGAGGGCCTCTATCTTCGTGTGCCCATACGCGCGCGACGAGAGATCTCGCGTCGACATTTCACCGTCATTTGAACGGTCATCGTTTCAAAAAAACACAAACGATTTTTGTCACCGTCATTCCTGATCCGATCCCCGTCCTCCATGGTCTTCAATAACAATTAAGACCAGAAACGACCTAGCATCATCGATACGCCTCTCCCCCTTCTTCCTCAAACACGCAAAAGACAATATGGACGTTGTATCGACTGGCAGTGGGGGCAAATCTTCCTCCCGAAAAACGACAACCACTGGCACTCGAAAACCACGGCGGGCCAAAAAGCTGGATCAACGGTTTAGTGACTACATTTGGTTTGGCTTTCAGTCGACAGTTTGTTTGGGGATATTTGTCGGATGCTATGCTCTGGTGTTGATTGTTGTGTGGCCTTTGTTATTGGCGGAGAGTCCGCCACCAGTTCCTGAGCAGCAGCAACAGCAAGAATTTAACTTGCATCATATGCACATGCCAGCAGTACTCAAGCAAGTTGCTCAACACGATAAAGAAGTCGTTTCTGAATTTGCGGGAGCTGTGAAACAACGATTGCATCAACTACGACAGGGACGGGGCGTAACAGACGCAGCATTGCTAGATCAAGCGAAATATGAATTTGAGCAACTGCGAAAGCGAAAGCAAAAGCAAGAAGCTGCCGCTCAGGCAGCCGCTAACGCCGTTCAAAAACAGCAAGCCGAAGTTCCCGCTGTAGCAGGAAACGGACATCGGCAGGGATTTATTGTGCTGGGAATGCATCGAAGTGGAACGAGCATGTTGAGTGGACTCTTGCATACATCGTGTGGGTATACTGTGGGAGGTCCACTAATCGGATCTGCATTTGATAATGAAAAGGGGTTCTTTGAACGAGTCGATATTGTACTTCAAAACGATGAATTCATGAGAGCGCAAAAGGTTTGGTGGGCTTCAAATGTCATTAACTATGACTGGAATCAGGCGTTGAGGGACAAAGAGGATGGTACCATTGACTTTGAAGAGCACGGAAAGACCGGACTGGCGTTTTTGAACAATCCGAACAATGCTCCCTGGCTGCAGAAGGATCCTCGCATGTGCATTACACTTAAGACGTGGTTGAAACTCATGAATAATGAGCCTGCTATCGTCTTTACGTATCGCCATCCATTGGAGGTGGCAATGTCGCTCAAACACCGTGAAAAGAACTTTTCTCTCGAACACGGCTTGCGTTTGTGGATTGTCTACAATATGCGGGCTATTCAAAACTCTCAGGGCCTGTGTATAGTACGCTCCAGTAATGAAGCAGTATTGGCCGACCCATTGA